>JBBBVM010000082.1:5146221-5789499 GCA_037355625.1 Petunia x hybrida
CCTGATTGGCAGGGAGATGGTAGAGCTATTACGCAGAAATCTGCAGGGGTACTTCAGTTAGATGCAGTTTCATAGCTAAGGGCGAGGATGGATGCTATTTCCAATCAAATTAGCAAGCTGGCTCTGCCAAAGACTCAGCAACCAGTGGCCCCAGTGCAACAACTCCAAAGTTTTTGTGAGGTTTGTGGTCAAGACCATGCTACAGAGGTTTGCTCTTCTAATCCAGAGTCAGTTTATTACGTGGGTAATCAAAATAGGCTGCAGGGTCAAAATCAGTTTGGTAATGCTTATTATCAAGGCAATACGAGAGCCCCGAATAATTACCACCCACTTCCAGCTCCACCACAGCAGGTTAGCAATTCAGTTGAAGATATGCTAAAGCAGATAATGGCGGGCCATCAGAGAATGATAGATGACACTGCAGCCCATGCACAGGCCATACAAGATCTTGCCAATGCTCAAAAGAACCTGGAGCACCAGTTGGGGCAGTTGGTGGGAGAAATAAGCACTGTTAAAAAAGAGCCTGAACAATGTCTTGCAGTGACTTTAATTGAAGGTGGAGAGCTGATGGCCAAGTCTGAGGAGAGAGCTGAAATAGAAAAATTGAAAAAGTGGAGAAGGTAAAGAAGAAAGAAGAGCAAAAGGAAGCACCTCTGCCGCCTCCACCATTCCCGCAGAGACTTATACCATCGACGGATCTGGCCCAATATCAAAAATTTGTAAGTATGTTGAAAGAACTTCAAGTTAATATTCCTTTGATTGATGTGTTTAAATTGATGCCATCCTTTGTGAAGTTCTTAAAAGAGATTTTAGTCAAGAAGAAAAAGCCTCAAGAGATAGATACAGTTGAGTTAGTTGAGGAGTGTAGCACAATCTTGAGCAAGCTACCTCCAAAACTTCAAGATCCTGGGAGGTTTACTATTCCTTGTACCATTGGAGGGCATGATATCACCGGTGCCTTGTGTGATTTAGGTGCGAGCATAAATCTCATGCCTCTGTCTGTTTGCAAAAGGTTAGGACTAGGAGCAATCCAACCCTCTTCAGTTACTCTTAAGATGGCGGATGGATCACTCACTCACCCTGATGGTAAGTTGGAGGATGTGTTGCTTAAAGTTGGTAAGTTTACATTCTCTGCTGATTTTGTAGTCCTAGATTATGAAGAGGACCGAGAAGCTCCAATCATTTTGGGGAGACCATTCTTAGTCACCTCGAAGGCAATTATTGACATGGAGTTGGGTGAGATGACTGTTAGAGCGCATGGAGAAAAGGTTACTTTTAAGGTTTATAATGGGAATGAGCACATAACAAAAATTGAAGAGTGCTCTATGATCGAATGTGTCAGACAAGAATATGGAAGTACACCACATGTGAAGCTGAAGAGGGGTTCTCCCAAAGAAAGGAAGAAAGCAAAGGTTCGGCGTAAGAAGAGAAGACATAAATGCTGGAAGTGAGCTAAAAGTGTCGTCGTGCCACGACGTTAACTAAGGCGCTTCTCGGGAGGCAACCCGAGTTTGTACTTGTATTATTTTATTTATAGTGTCACGTAGTTTTTATTTTTCCTTGGATTGCAGGTTCATGTAATGTCGAGGCTAAGTGTGGGGTGTCCTCACCCTTGCCTAATATTGATGACTTGTTGGGGGAAGTCTGAGTACCTCATACTATATGGAAGCTTGGAGGATGCTAGCACCAAGGACTAGAGTCTTCAGGGAAGTTTTCTTTACCCTTGCACTTTCTTATTTTTAGCACTGAGGACACTGCTTGCTTTAAGTGTGGGGTGGGGGAACTCTCCCTTATTTTTGATGTTAGGGATACATGTACCGTAGGATTTGCTTTTGTCACTTGACTTTATTTTTATTTGTTTCTTGCTTTAATATATGAAAAAATTGAAAAAAAATTAGAAAACCAATAAAAAAATTCCAAAAAGATTGTCCTTTTAGTTTTATTAGTGGTACATGTCATCCACCCCGTGGTTTTTCTTATGGCCTCGGTTCTTTTCCACGGGGAGACCTTTGAAACGGGTAGTTTTTATTTTTAGGATTAGAGTAGTTAGTATAGGTGGCCCTAGACGAAAAGAAATAGGTGGAATGCTAGGTGCCTTTGATTTGTTTGATACCGGTGGACTTGAATTGATTGCATGTGCTATTTGTGGTGTCCTTGGGTTTTAAATTATGATGCATGCCTAAAAAAAATGGAATAACCTCCTTGAGATGCTTGAGTCCACTTGCTTTACTTGTTGTGAACCTTTGTGCATTAGTGCTTAATTTTCCACAAGTTGCACTCTAAATGCTTGATTGAGAGTTGTTGATGGAGCCTTATTGTGTGGACCATGTGCAATGTGTGTGTGAGGCATATTCTTGTTTGCTCCATGTTTGCATATCAATGTCTAGAACTTGCCCCGTGTGTGTGCAAAGCGAAATCCTAGGTTTGCTCTAGTCGGGAAATGATACAAGGCTTTCTTTTGATTTGCCTACCCTTACATATACTCCTTGAAAAAAAAAATTGTTGTGATTTCTTTGACCCTTTTTGTTGGCACCCACACCCCAAGCCTACTCACTTATTCTAAATTGATTCCTTTTGGCCCTTTACTCCTTAAGCACTTTAATTGATGATGTGATAGTATTTTGGAGTTGTGGTTGGATATTGGGAGGTTTTTGAGTGGAACTAATGAAAAGGAATACTTGAATGAATTGTGTAGTAGTTGTTTATGAGCATTGGCAAGGTTGAAAAATAATGAAATTGAAAAGAAAAAAAAAAGAGCAAAGTTGAAAAGAAAAGAAAAAATTGTGGAAAAAGAAATAAAGAGAAAAGAAGAGAATATCCATTCCTTGCTAGTGTGTGCTTAAAAAAAAGCTAATTGTTGAGAAGGTGTGTGTGGAAGTGTTGATTGGGTGGCTTTGATGAGAATTGTGTTTGAAATAGTTGTGATGTATTAAAGTGCTTAGGGAGGTAGTCACTATTACCATATGTATCCTACCCGCCCTTAGCCTACATTACGAACCTTTTTAAAGTCCTAGTTAATCCCGATTGGAGTGATCTTACATTAGTGGAGTCCTACACTATGGGCAAGCCTATGGTACATTGTGTGTGACATGTGAGACTTTCATGAGAGTGAGTGAATTCGTTTGTTATTGTCCCCGTTCTATTCATGATATTTATTGTTGTGTGTGATCTTTGGGGGACACTCTTTTGCTTCATATTGGTGAGGGCACATGGTTTGCATGAAATAGGTGAAGTTGATGGCTTCTTGGTTGAGTAGATAGGTGTGATTTTGTGGGAGCATGGTTGCAATAAGTTGAGTTGTGCATTTGAGCTATTCTGGGGTGGTTGTTCTCATGTTTTTGAGTTTGGTAAATTGTTGGCATGTTTGTGGATCCATAGTAGTCATGTGTGCATTGGTTCAATGATCGGTATCAACTATAGTCATAGGCAGACCTGTTTTACCTAAGTTGGGAAGTTAATTGTGACTTGCTCGAGGGCGAGCAAGGGTTCAAGTGTGGAGTGGTGATGTTTGGCATTTTATGCCAATGTTTCCTTAATATTTCCGCATGTTTGAGCTTTTTATTTGCCCGTTTTATAGTTTATGAATATGGTTTTGCACTAATTTTATGTCGTGTGTATGTAGGTTATTATGCAGTACAATTGGAGCTTTAAAGAGCATGATCGAACAAGAAAAGATTGGATTTTGATTGAGGATTGGATTGAACACACGAAGGCACGAAACGAAGCGAGCAAAGGAGCAAGGAAACAGGAATTTGGCCTGGCGCTGTAGGGCACATGGCGCGTGCCCCAACGCGCCCCTCTGCCTGGCGCGATTCCCAATACGCCGCTCCCCAAAAGCGGGCAAACTTCGACGGCTACTGGTTGTCTAGGCGCGGTCGTGGGCGCGGGGCGCCCGCTATAGCGCCCCTGGAGCGGATTTTTACTTCCTATTTCGTTTAGGCTTAGGTCTAACTTATTACCAGGCCTTTGTAAACCTTATAAATACTATTTTACTTAGTTTTTGATGGGAGTTCAGACTTTGGAGCAATTGGAGAGCTCATAACATCTTGAACAAGAGTTTTTCTTCCTTCCATTAATCTATTACATCATTATTTCATTATTTCATCAAATCCTTGTGTTGTTATTATGAGTATGCGTGGCTAAATCTCTTGTTCTAGGGTTAGAGTATTACATGAAAGTTGATTGTTTGAAGATTGATTTCCATTAATTGAATCCCATAACGGGTTACTTATTCTTACTTGATTTCACTTGTGTAATTGTCAGGGCCCGATCATTACGCATTATCTATGGTTTTTAGATTGAACTCGAAAGAGGGAATTTAATTACGTAATAAGAAAGAATAGGACTAGTTTGTGAACCCGGGCATCGGGGAACCAATTCGTGAGTAGGATAGACATATACTTGCTCGCCTAGTTTAACTAATTACAGAATTCGTTAATGCGTGCACGTGATTCAACCCATAGACATATAGGGATTGGAGTAGCCTGCATAAACCGTGAAGAATCGAAAGGTTTTCACGGGTACATTTAATCTGTTAGTTAGTAACCCGGGATTTAAGAAGTGGAATCAATTGAAAAACTCAACTGGATTGTTCGTAACTCTGACCCTGGATCGTCTCCTTATTACTGATAACAACCAAGTGTTGCTCCATTGTTTGAATTCACTTTTACTCTCTTGATTACTGTCCTTTAGTTAACTAAATCATCACTATTGGAAAAAGATCCCTGGATAGTAGTTAGAAATTATTTGTTAAGCGTCAGTCTGAATAGTCCTCGTGGGAACGATACTCTACTTATCATTTTATTACTTGTCGACCACGTATACTTGCGTGTGCGTTGGGAGCAACAATAATCAGATTCTCAGTTGGAGTCC
Source organism: Petunia x hybrida (assembly GCA_037355625.1). Taxonomy (NCBI): domain Eukaryota; kingdom Viridiplantae; phylum Streptophyta; class Magnoliopsida; order Solanales; family Solanaceae; genus Petunia; species Petunia x hybrida. Next base: position 5,151,094 of record JBBBVM010000082.1, read on the forward strand.
ATTTACTCTTTCAATTTCACAAAAATATTAATTTTTAGGATTAGGTCTAAAATATCAATTTTAGCATACAAATATCATGAATTAATAGATGAAACTCTACCAAAATTAAGTATAATCATTTTAGGGTGTTGGAGAATCATTACTTCAAAACTCATGAAGAAATTCCACCATTTGAATATCAATCTGTGAGCTCCATCTTTGAAAAGGTGAAAGTGAAACTGAAACTGAAATTGCTATTGCCTTATATAGTGATCCTTTGTTCATCATGACCATGATAAACAAAGAAGCTCTTTGACCAGTTTTTAAAGAAAACAGTTTTTACGAAAAACATCTTTGTATGTCTTTAAATACAATTCTGCCAAAAAATGCATAAATCAAGAGGTCAGGTTGTCACAAGTTGTAAATTGACCAAAAAAAAAAAAAAAAAATCTTCCTCTAAAACGTAGTATCAAACTGCCTTAGAATCAGCCCAAATTCTTACGCGCAATAAAGCTCAATTACTGAAAACGACCGATCACATTACACGTAAAAATTTATGACTGAGTCTAACTATTTGCATTACCAACTCGCCTATCAAACTGTTATGATACATAAGACCTATTTGGTTGGAATTTGTAAATAATTTTAGATAATTGACCCAGGATTTTTTTTTTTTAATTTCATATGTTATAGGCACGATTATGAGTTAGCAAATAGCAACCAACTATAGGTTTTGAAAATTTATTATCTTTTAAATCATCTGACCCCTAGCGAAAAATTATAAGTAGGTAATAAACAAATAAAAGGTTAGAGAATACACTTGCCCTAATTCATTGAGTAAGGATTACAAAAGGTCTTATAATTTTATTGTTCATTCCACCCACATTGTCAAAAAGAATTTGGATTAGATGTTAATACTCATTCACTAAAATAAGTGAAAGGAAAAGGAGTTTTGTAAACATAGAAAGATATCAACGTTGGTGTACAAATCAGACACAAATGGCCCACAAAATTATAAAGTCGCTTTTTTCATGTAAATAATTAGACTTATGAATGTCAATTGCTGGCTATCTTTTGCATGAAGATTTTAAAAAGGAAAATGCCCTACTGACTTGAAAATCAATTAATTACAAGGATGCACAATATTATGAGCGGAATCAGATTTAAAGAATTTTGATCTTGTATTAATGTTGGTTTTCTCAGCTAAGACATTTAATTATTTTGCTGATAATTATATTATAACCTTAGGTTGGCATCATCATATGTTCCAAAAACCTGGCAACATTCACAGTCTTCTTCAAATATCAAGACTATATTTGAATAACTTTACAAGTATACTAGTTTCCTAAAATCTTAAGGTCTTGGGTTTAGTTCTCATGTATATGACTTAAAAGCAAATAGTTTTTACTAATTCACTATTAATTTGGTAATATCGTCACGACCAAAATAGGAGCCTAAAGTGAGAGGATATAATTATTCCTTAATTTAATTATTAAGTGATTTGCTTTAACATTTGCATATTCAAACAATGAGAGGAAAAAACTTAGTAGGGGGTCTTAGGATCTCTACAACCTAAGATAAAATGTCTATAGTCCATAACATGTTAAAATTATAGGACTTTTCATAGTCCTACATTGATTGAGGAATGAGTCGTTTGTCATCTTATATGCTATTGCAATTCTAACCTCGCGCTAGTTTTTATGATTGAGATAGACTCAATGTTCATTATCTTCTTATATAGTATTGGATATGTTCCGATCTCATAAGCTAGCTTTTACGTCTAATGTTGGAGGGTAATGTTAGAGTTCTACATTAGTTGAGAGACAAGATGCCTGTTTTCTTATATGGTTGGTCCAATTTATGTTTTCTTATTAAAACTTGTTAATCAAATAACTTTGTCGAATCTAATCCGACACCAAAAGAAAACTGTAAATCAGTGAAATGCACAGTGAGTGGGAAGTGCGCACCATTTGGAGTTCCTGTTTCATAGAGTTAAAGATATGACGGAAAGCCCAAAAAGAAGCTAAAAATCAAAGATACAGTAGACAAAGAGAGCATGAGAATCTTGACAATTGTGACAAGCAATATTCCTATGTATTTCTAAATCCCCTTCAGATTTCCAATCTTCATTTTGTCTCCTATTCATTTCATTTAATTTTGTATCCCAAATTTTTGGATAATATCAACTGCTAATTGTTTTCACACCACATGTCTGTCATAGGCCTTTTTCATCTTAGTGGAACAACTGTCACTTATTATTTGGAAAAAATTATGCTGCATGAACAATGCTAGATTAATTTAATAAAAAGTAGCCATTTTTTTTTATATTTGATGCATATTTTATGCATAACGTTGCATATTATGTGTAGGCTATTTATGCAATTTTCCCTGTTCTTTTCAACGCTTAACTTCAAACCTGTAAATAAAAGCCTATATGGTTAACAGATTAAGAGCTAAGCATCAATTGTCTAAAATAATGTATTGAAGTTAACTTTATAAATAAACATTTAAGTGTTTGAACAAAATTACTAAAATTGATAATAAGTAGTTATATAATCGATTATGAAAATGTCGATAAGCACTTTTACACATGAAAAATGACGACTGTCAGAAATAAATTGGAAAGAGATAGCTAGTTAGAGGGCTATGTTTTGAGAAAGGTACTCCAAGATTACAAAAAATATTAAGGCTAAAGTACTAAAGATTTTGGTCAAATCAAAACGCTTATAAGCCCAAAAATCACAAGGCAATCAACTTATGATTTTTAGCTTTTTTTTTTTGATAATCAATAATTTTATTAGTCACCTGTGAATGTTTACAAATCAGCTGCCTTAATCTCAAGCAGCTATCCTATCTATGATTTCCTTAACTCTTCTATCACTCTATTACTCCTATTATCACTACCCTATGGTATAAGTATGCAGCCTTAAATTATGTACTAACATTTTTACTTTAGCTCTAGCTCTTACACAGCAAACATATGTTATTTTTCTCATAACTGCTCTCCAGTCTCTCTCTTTATGCTCAAAGATTCTACTGTTTCTTTTTCTCTATATTGTATGGACAAACTCTGTATATATCAGCTTCTTCAGCTGAGCTTGTGGAGTTCTTCCTCTAGTCATCTGAAGTAGCATCTGTTGGTGGTGATCCCAGTTGGTTGATTGAGTACAGCTGCTAGTGGCTCATCTCATGAGGTTAGTCCATACCTTGCTAGTGTATGAGCAATCATAGAAAAGGTGCTCCTTGATTTCCTGGTGGTTTTGGCATAGGGCACACTTGTCATCCACATTCATCCCCCGTCTGTTTAGTCTATCTGATGTGAGCAGTCTGTCATGCATTAACATCCATATAGTGAACCTTGCCTTTGTTCTTGCCTGGTTATTGTACATCAGCTGCTTCCATTGTACTCTGTTAGTAGGTCCTTGCAGTTCTTTGTAGAGTCTGCTAATCATGATCCCTATGCCCTGTGCTACTTGTTGAGCTAATTGTAAATTATCCCTTGTACTGATCACTTTTCTGACCATCCAGCTCATTTGCTGAGTTACAGAAACTTGTTCAATTTCCTTTTCCTTGATGTAATATGTGTGAATCCATCTAATCCACAACTTGTCAGCTTTCTATGCTAGATCCCAGCATGTTTTAGTAACTGCAGCCTTGTTCCACATCTTCAGGTTCATTTAGTTATACCCCCTGCTTATATAGGTTTACACATCTGCGTCCAGGACACTAAAGCTTTCTTTGTGATTTCATTTGCCCCTGACCATTTATATGATCTACAATATGCTTCTATTAATTTCATGAATTTGGCTGGAAGAACAAATAATTGAGCCCAATAAGCCTGCATTCCAAACACAACTGTTCTTACAAGTTGAATTCTGCCAGCATAAGATAGTTTTTTTGCAGTCCATGATGCTATCTTAGCCACAATCTTATTAAGTAGTGGTTGTCATTGAGCATTGTTTAGCTTCTTAGTATCCAATGGGATACCTAAGTATCTGAAGGGCAGCTTACCCTGTGCATAACCCATGTAACTCAGTATCTTCTCCTTCTCCTGACTGGGGGGTTCCACCAAAGTATATAGAACTCTTGGCCAGGTTAGCTCTTAGGCCAGAAACACTAGAGAATCTCTAGAAAGCTTGTTGTATGAGTTGCACTGATGAAAGGTCTCCTTTTGAGAACATCAGCAAGTCATCTGCAAAGCATAAATGAATGATGCCCAGTTTAGCACACTTGGGGTGATGCTTGAACTGTCTCTCTTCTTTTAGTGCATTCAGACTTCTACTCAGGTACTCCATGGCTATGGCAAATAGGAAAGGAGATACGGGGTCTCCTTGCCTAAGTCCTCTAGCTGCATCAAAAGGCTTGGTATGTTCTCCATTTATAAGTATAGTATAGTTAACTGTCTTAACACATCCCATTATCCACAGTATTAATTGCCTAGGAAAGTTCAGTGTCTCTAGTATCTGCTCAAGATAAGCCATTCCACTTAATCATAGGCTTTCTATAAGTCCACTTTGATCATTGCTCTAGGGGAAATATGCTTCCTGGTGTATGCCCTCACTAGTTCATAGGCCAGTATAATGTTGTCTGCTATTTTCCTTCCAGGTATGAAGCCTGATTGTGCCTCACTGATTATGGTAGGCATAATTGGTTGCATCGTGTGGCCTAGCACCTTTGATATCACTTTATATATGACTGTACAACAAGCAATAGGTCAGAATTCCTTTACAGTAGCTGGTTTTGCAGTCTTGGGCACCAATGTCACAGCAGTGCAATTGATTGCTCTATACAAGTTCCCAGTGGCAAAAAATTCCCTTACAAGGTACATATCTCTTCTTTGTTCACATGCCAAGCCTTCTTGAAGAACAATGCATTATAACCATCTACTCTAGGGGCCTTGTCATCCCCTATAGCTTTCAGTCCTTTCCATATTTCCTCTTCTGTAACCTCTTTGCAAAGTTCCAATTGTTGTTGATGAAACAGTTTTGGCCCCTTATTCATGATTGTTCTATCTACAGCTGGTAGGACAGTTGCTGTAGATCCTATTAAGCCCTTGTAGAATTGCACTATCTCTTATCTGATTTCCATAGGGTTTGCCAAGGCTCTACCATCTAAGAAAGTCAGCTCAAGTATGCTTTTCCTTTGCTTTCTTTCCTCAATGACTGCAGTAAAGTATTTATTATTAGCATCCCCAAGTTTTATCCAGCTAGCTCTTGCCTTTTGTTGTAGGATACTTTCTTCAATTAATGACCATTTTTCTAGATTTTCTCTAGCTGCTTGTTCCAGCTCTGCTGCTGCATTAGTGTATTGTGTTTGCATTTCATTCTGTAGCTGCTCTAGGTCAGTTCTTGCTGCATTTATTCTTTCAGTGATGCCTTTGAACTCTTCAGCATTCAACTTCTTGAAAGCAGGTCTCATGTTCTTCAGTTTCTTCCATATTCTTGTCATTATCCACCTTTCAGAGTTGTTGGTCCATCCTCATTCTACAATGTCTAGGAAAGCAGGGTGCTCAGCTCAGACATTGAAGAACTTGAATGATGTTTTTGCACTCTGGTGTCTTGCTATTAGTTTGAGTATCATAGGGGAATGATCTGAAATATGAGGCAATTGGTACTCTATAGTTAGGTGCCCCATTGTACTCATCCATTCTTCATTTCCTAGTGCCCTGTCTATTCTTATGATTACCCTTGCATCTCCTCTTTGCCTGTTGGACCATGTATAATAGTCACCTTCTCATGCTAGCTCATTCAAGTTCAGATTTGCTACACAATCTGCATAGTCTTTGATTTTTGCCTGTCCCTGGAGTGCCAAATAATCTGTCCTGCACATAAAAAACAACATTGAAATCTCCCCATACTATCCAAGGGATTGTAGATGGGGGTGAAATAGCCTCTAGTTGAGCCCATAGACTCTTCCTTTGTTCCACTTTGTTGAACCCATATATTATTGTCATATAGCATTTCACAGTTTGACTTATGACTTGACAATGAATCATTTGAGTTGTTTTGCATTGTACCTTGATATCATAGAATCTATCATCCCAGAGTATCCAGACTCTCCCATTTGCTGCATGCTCATAGTTACTTTCAAATCTCCACCCAAGTACTACTTTTTTTGCGATTTTCTCAGCTTGATATTTCTCGACCCTTGTCTCCACTGCTCCAAATAATTTTATTTATTTCTCTTTGAGGTAGTTGTGTAGTTCTTTCTGCATATACCTCTTATTGATGCCCCTTACATTCCATGTGAGCAGGTCATTGCTTGTTTACATGGGATCCATCTTTATCAGGTGGCTCTGTGGCTTCCCCTACCATTTCTCCTTCTTGCAGAGCTTGGAATCCATTTGAGGTCTTAATTGCAGCTGATGTAATGTAGTTCATTTGTGTCCCTGATGATCTTGTTACAGCTGTGTTTCCCTTCTTAAGATTGTTTGCCAGTTGCTCTTGGGCTTGCACAGTCTTTGTTACTGTTTGTATCTCCTGTTGTTGTTTATTCTCCTTCTGTGGAACCTGTATGTCTTGAGTAGGAACTGGTGCTACTGTCCCCTTTGTTTGCCATTTTTGAACTATTCTCTTCTCAGGAGCTTGAGCGGGTCTTTGTTTTGGTCTGTTTCTCTTCTTGTCACCCTCTTGTTTTCTCATTTTCTCCAGCTTTATGCAATCATGCCCAATTGACATGCATTTACTACAATAGTCTGGGGCCTATTCATAGTTAACTGCTTGATTAAATTCCCTACCGGGTGGATCTTTTACGCAGATTTCTTGGAGTAGTGGTTTAGTGACATAAACTTCAATCAGCATTCGAGCATATGAGATTCTTGTTTGCTTGGTAGTGCACTCATCAGCATATAATGGCACTCCAATTGCACTAGCTATTCTGCTCAAAGAGTCACAGCTCCAGCAGCTCATGGGGAGTTTAGGAAATGTAATCCACAATGGTACTTTAGTTAGAAAATCAGAGCTAAAATCATAGTTTGGAGTCCACTGCTTCATGATAATTGGTCTGTTGTTTGTACTGTATGGTCCAGAGTATAGAACTTCACTCATATCATCTAGATTTTTAAATTTCGCTATATAATAGCCTTCCTCATGGAGATAGATATCTGGTGAAGCAACAGAAGTCTAGTTTAGTTCTATGTATCTTTTCATTACACTGTAACCTGGGTTTCACCTATTACATAGAGTATTCGAGCATTCTTCCATTTTTCCACTTCATTTTCAATCTCATTCTTCTCTAATTGAACCGCTATTGTACCATTAATGATTGTAAGGGGAACATATGATAAAGCCATTCCATTACTAGCCTTCTTGTTACTTGCAAATAGGTTGGCCCACACTGGTACTGGGTGCTGATCTTATATGAGCGCTGCTTTCTCCTTTGGTGTGACTCCGCTAGGCCCTGGTTTAGACCCTAGTGGGGGAAATTCATCTCTTGATTTCCTTCTTCTCCCTGTTCTCTGTTAGGTCTTAGCTGGGTGCTTTGTTCTTGAGCTTTGTCAGGATTAATCTGTTTTTATTTTGATTCAATCACAGGATTCAGCTGGATTTGTTTCCCTAACTCAGATTTGTTCAGATTCATCACTGTTGCTGGGGTCGTCTTAGCTGAATTTGGAACTCTTTCACTAGACTTTCCCAAATTATCTAGGGTTGGAGTTTTCAACTCTGCTGGATTTTGTTGGGCTATTGGTGTTGAAATTCTTGTACTCACTGAACTTCCGATCACTGTGAGCTGTAATTTTCTTGGTCTTCCTCGCTTTTTAGGTCCTGCCATGGAGTTTTCTCAGTCCGACGTACGTTATGCTAACTTGCGCTGAGAGCCATGGTTTATATTCTCGATTTTTAGCTTATTTTTAAATGGTAAGAACTTAGACGTTTACTAAGGGTAGTATAATCTTACTCATACACCATCTAAACCACAAGTTTACATTCATACATAACCTTTTGACTTCATTGTCCTGTGAGAAAGTACAGTATTTCAACAACTTTTTTATTAATGTTCGTCAGATTGCATTTTATTACGTGTACTCTACATGAACTTCAACTTTTAAATGCCACTACGAATCTTAGGCAAGTTACACTTAATTAAGGACGGTTAGCACGAGTATTTTGTTTGAGGTTCATGTCCAAATATGGGCAATCTTTTTGTGTGGAAAAGCTCATATCTTCCTTGAATAGGAGACATTGAGATCTTGAGCATTGACATTGGCATAGTCTTTTTAGATCACAAAAGAGAAATTCTATGATGATCTCACTTTTTCCTCCAGATGCTGGTAGGTAGGGTTACACAAGTTTATTAGCTAACTCTTAAGTATTCATCTCTAAAAAGAAAAGGACAAAGAGAGATCCTTTTAAAAGAAAAAATTAAAAGAGAGATCTTACTATGCTGCCACAGACATATTAACGGAGTATTTGTTAGAGAATATTACATTGTCCATCTTCAGTTGTGTAAATATTATCAGTGGGTTTAATATGATCCTGGACTATTCTATCATTGCTTTAAAATTTTGGGTTGTAGCCAAAGTTTTACAATATGGTCTCAAAGCCAGACATTCCTTTCTCTCGATCATGTTGTGTCGATGTGAGTTTCTCTCCCAACTGAAACTATAGAGATACCATGTGACACACACACACATATAGAGCCACAAACATTATTGCAGTCTAAATCATTAGCATGTGGAGCCTAAATTTAATTTATCTCCCACTATTTTAGGCTGCTCTTATCGGGCCTCAGTGCTCTCTCGCAACTTAAATATATAAAAAGAAAAAAAGGTAAAAAAGAAGGAAAGAAAATCGAATCCGTGCACAAATTAAACTCTAGATTGAGTTACATGTGCGAGAGGCTATCAAACAATATTATATTGTCTCTCTTCAGTTTTATAAGAATCATTTCAAGAAAAATATTAGATTTCTTAGAATTATTTCAAGAAAAATATTTCAACCACATGAAACCATCACCCTCATATTTTGTTGTATATACGTACTAGGAAAAATCTTTAAGTCTCCAGTATGCTTGATGTGTATGAAAGGATACAGTCCAAAAACTCAAAAACTCCAAAAACATTTCGCATTGTCAAAATTTTGAAGAATGATGAATGTTTGTCACTATCAAAATTGGTAGGCCATGTCCAATTGCATGCCTCGGACCAAATTATGTCCTGTAACAGCCCATTTCCTCTTTACATCAATGCCTAGAGGAAGGAAGATGGAGCACAATCATACATTTTTGCCTTTTACTTTGTTATGGCATAAATAACTAGTCTCTTCTACTAGAAGTGGATATTGAGGTCTCCAAAATTTTCTAAATAAGTGGTATAGTTCGGTTGGCTCCTTAATTTCGTACATCTTCTCTCCTGTTGAATTTTAACAAGGCTAATTTGTTTCATACTTTATTCAAGTCAAAGCACAAGACTACGTATGCTTTCACTTCCATGTCTTACAATGTTTGATACTCCCTCCGTCCCAATTTATGTGGCACCATTTCCTTTTTTGTTTGTCCCAAAATAAGTGGCACTTTTCCTTATTTGACAACTATTTAATGCATCATCTCTATTTTACCCTTGTTGGGCCCTACATACTTTTAAACCTACCAACAACTTTTTTATTACTCAAATCTTCTCTCTCTTACTTTTTCAAGGGTAAAATTGATACTTAACAAGGTCAACCTGTATTTTCTTAAACTCCGTGTCCGGTCAAATGGTGCCACATAAATTGGGACGGAGGGAGTATTATCTACTTCTTTCATGATCAGCTGCAGGAAATATCATGAGCCTATTCACCAGTCTTGCAGTTGGCTTATACATAATGTATTAAGATAAGAGCCCATTGAGAAGTAATTATAAGTATTAACGAAATCATTTAATAAGAAGGAGAAAATACTGCCCAAAAGTAGCCAAAAAGGGAGGAAAAAATGAAGAATTCAAATTTCAACGAGGTAATTGATTGTTGTCAGAAAAGAAAAGTACAAGTGAAGACGTGGAAACCAAAAATAATATAAATGATTTGCTTTTTTTTTTTTTTTTTTTTTTTGTGTACTCAATTACATGTAGCCCAACAACTTAGAGATTGAGATGAGGCCAATAATAAAATAGGATAAGGAACATCATCGATGGCACCAAAAGAGAACGTAACACGATTTTAGTAACTATGGCATTAATCTCAATTGTTTCTTTGACAAGGATTTTGCAACTTGGTTTTCACATATGTGGTATACATGAGTTTATACACCTCTAATATTTCAAGAATGCTATTCTAAGGGCCCTATATATGTTTTTCGCACATGCTTAATTGGAGTTAAGTTTTAGTGCATATCCAATTTGCCACAACACTATTGACTTATTTGGAATTAGGTTCAAATTTGTCTACCGAATTGATCATATGAAGATTGTGATTTTGCCTAAGGAATTTGTCTTTTTGTGTTGATAGAAACCCGTTGTGGGCCAAAACCAGGTTTTGAGGCTTTTATCTCACATTGGAAATAAATAGAGGGGCATGAAATCAATAAATTTCAAGATTTGGCACAGTTTATTGGAGTATCCTATTAGCGATTTTGTTGGATTTGGGGCTTTTCTCTGCCTTTGATTGTAATGATAATGTGTACTATAAGACAAAAAAAAAATCGTCTCATGCATGTTATTTATACATTTATATGTATGATTACTGTTTTAAAATTTGCAAATCTCTTTATTAAGATATCGTATAGATGAGTCTACGGTAGCAGGCATGATATAAAAGCATCAACCATTTGGGTTTATGTAAGTAATACCTAAACTGGAAATGATATTGACATTGGCAAAGGATCTACTATATAACATAAAAAAGTTAATATGCAAACATCTGGTTTGGTGTCACTTCAAGCAATTTTCTTTATTTGCCTTCCAAAAGTTAAAATCATAACTTATTTTCTTTTATTTAGACAAATGAGAGAACAATGATCTGTTTGAGATACCTCAGTGAAGAGGACCTTGACTTTCAATCAAGACGTGGAGAAGTCGAGTCAACAACGGAGCAAAGTGAAAGAAGGACCTGACTTCTGGGTTAGCAAGGACAAATTGGGGGCTTGGGATTTAGTACCACATAATAAGAAGAAGAAGAAGACGAAGAAGAGAGATGTATGATACTATGAATAAATACTCCTACTATACAAACACAAACAAAACTAGATGGAGTAATTATTAGTATGACTACTTGTGCAATTTAGATCATAGACAGCCTTAATATCAAAACCACAATGTTTCACTTAAAAAGTTGGGTTCAAAGTAATGCTACTTTAATTTTGCTATTAGAAAACTACTTATTTAGCTATCTTCAAAATCAATTATTTGAAAACTTTTGATCTCCAATCCAATCTTACCTTCCAAATATCCCGGACTTTCGAGGGTTACTTTTTAAAAAATTTCGTGTTGTTTTAAGTGATGGTTATATTTTAAAACTTTTTGATTGCTGGCTGTTTTCCTTTCAACGTCCTAAAAGTGGCTACGGGGTTAAATTTTTACAAGTTAGTGATATTTGCATAAATAGCACGAGTCTAGGCTATTTCTTATATGTTGTCCCATTCTAAAGAACATTGCAAAATAGACCCAACATTACACAACCAGAATAATAGAAAACTTACCCTTCTATAAAATAAAGGAATTTTTACATAAAAGTATAAGTTTTAGAAGTTATTTACAAAACATAGCAATATTTTAGCAAAATTATCCAATATAGAGGAAAGAAAAAGTTAATTACAAAACATAATAAAAATATAGCAATATTTTCTCATAACATAGCAAGCTCTTACATTCTTCCTCCCATTTCCCTCAATTTCACTTTTGCTCTCACCATTTCCCCCAATTTCACATTTACTCCTCACATTTCTCCCAATTTCACTTTTTCTCCTCTCATCCTCAACTACCTCGTATCTCGTTGTATCTCACTGTATCTCGATGTTTCTCAACTACCAACCACTGTATCTCGATGTTTCTTAACTACCAACCACTGTATCTCGATGTTTCTCAACTACCAATCTCGTATCTCGTTGTATCTAACTGTTTCTGCACCGTTTCAGGTTGTTTTGCACCGTATCTAACTATATTAAACTGTTTAAGCATTGTTTCATCCCATTTGTGCGTTGTTTCTCACTGTTTCTAAGCTATTTCACCTTATTTGCGTTGTTTCACATTATTTTTTACATTATATTTCAGACTTTTTCACTAGCTGTTTTAGACTGTTTCAGCACCGTATCTGCACTATTTTTGCTCCGTATTGAAGTGTATCTAACTGTTTCTGCACTGTTTCAGGTTGTGTTCAGCATTGTATCTAACTGTTTCTGCACCATTTCAGGTTGTTTCAGCACTGTATCTAACTGTTTATGCATTGTTTCAGACTGTTTCAGTGTCGTATTTGCACTATTGTTGCTCTGTATCTAATTGCATCTCGTTGTATTTGCGCTGTGTCAAGCTGTTTCAGACTGTTTCAGCGTCGTATCTGCAGTATTTTTGCTCCGTATCTAATTGTATCTCACTGTATCTGCGCGGTTTCAAACTGTTTCAGAACTTCTTTTTAAATACTTTATCTTTTAACAGGAATACTTATTGACATTTGTAATATCATTCTGTAGGACATAGTGACAAAGGGAAATGAGGTCAAAAATACCTAAAAATGACAAGCACATCGATTGACAGGTATAGCTTAAAGGGTAAAACAGTAAATTCAAGGATGCTTTATTGGAAGAAGTGAAAGAATTGGACTAGAGTTTGCACTTCTCTGTTGCCAAACAATTCCGGCGAAATGACAACTAATTTTTACACCCCCGCGCATGTTCGCACCGTCGGCTTAAATTACCAACTCCTCTGTCTTCCGCCGTGGAGAACTTCATCTTCGATGAGATGTCACCGAAATTTCAGGAAGGATACCGGGTGTCTTTTGGCCAGAGAACCAGCGACGGCTACAGGTGTTTAGAGTTTAAGAGGCGTTTGAAGGAGAGCACCAGTTTTTTCATAGTTTTGATATCGAGTGCTTCAACTGGCTTTTTTTGAGATTTTTCTAGGGCTTCAAGTAGTGATAGGTCGATTCCGCCGTTTGTGGTGGTTGATGGCGTCGGCAGTGGTGGTGGTTTAACTTTTGAGAAGTCATCGTCGACGGAGTGCTTGTGTTTTGCTGCTACTTCAATTTTTCCGTTTCTAGGGGAATCGACTTGAAAATGAACAGATATTTATGGCTTTTTGAAGCTGTGGCGATGGCTGCCTGATTGATGGTTCTGCGATGTCGACGCAGCGGCGTTGAACTTGATGGGGGCGGGGGTGGGGTAAAGTGGCGGCGTTGGATTGTATCTCAAATGTGGGAGGAGAGAGTAAATTGAGAGATGTTGTAATTTGGGGAAATGAACGTGAAATGTAAATGTGTTAGGTAAAATAATGATATGTTTGGTAATTTAAAAAATATTGTTATTTTTTTGTAATATATGGGGTGTAATTTTGTGTATATGTATAATAATCCCTAAAATAAAAAAGTTTAATGATCCACGGACCACGTTGCTCATGCCATATGCCTTTGGTTTTATGCCCAATGCCTTAGGGTTTACGCATCTTTTGGTATCAATGAAACACCAGTGCTAATTTTAAAATATGCTCATAATCTATACTATATTAAAAGCACTATACTATATTAAAATATTGATTGAACTCTTCATTAACACTCCGTTTGGATGGTTGTTACCCATCGTGTCATAATGTATTGTATTGTATCGAATCGTACCGTATCGTATTGTATCAAACTGCATTGTACAATGTTTGAATAGACTGTATTGTTTCATGTGGTACAATAAGGTAAGATAAAATAAAAATATTAAATAATAAGTAAGGGTGTGATGGGAAGAAAAAAGAGGAAACAACGCGTTAACACCAAATCGGTCGTTACATGAAGTGATAATTTTTGCCGTTACATAACGTTGATTTAACGATACAATATAATGATAATTAAAATAACAATCAAAACAAACACCGTACTCCTAATAATACTACAATATAATACAATGGGGTAACAACCATCCAAACAAGTTGTAAAAGATTTTACAATAAATAAAATTTTTTATATTTTATTTAATTGTATTTAAATTAACTCCAGCTAAATAAAATCTGAATATGCCGAATCTGAACTAGAACGAAGTTGCGTGACTTCCAACAACAATGAACGTTGTCTTTATTTTAATAGCCAACATGGATTTGGATTAACTTATAAGATCAAAAATTCTACCTTTTAGATATTTGAACTACTCCCTCCGTTCTAAAATAAGTGTCGGAGTTTGACTTAGTGTGGAGATTAAAAAAATAGTGACTTTTGAAATATGTGGTTTAAAATTAAAGTTGTGTAATGTGGGCTAGTGCCTTTAAATCTTGTGGTCCAAAATAAATCTTGGAATCAAAGCGTTACCAAATATGAAAAAAGCACTCTTTTTGGGACAAACTAAAAATGAAAGGTAGACACTCATTTTGAGACGGAGTACTATTATATCCTTCCACCATTGAAGTTTCAAATCCATAGCAATCCTTGAGTAATTTTTTTCTTTTCTTTTTCTTTTTGTTCCATGTCTTTTTGGTTTAGATATCCTTAGGTCTTCTTCTTGTTTATAAGAATGAATGTCAAGACAATGCAATTTATGGAGTACTGGAACACTCAACTTTTTTTCATTAAATCTTTTGTTTTGTACTTTTTTTACATTAATGTCATGCAATTAATGATTTTGATTACGTAAATGATCATGCCCAAAACTCGTCCTAAAAAGGATAAGCGGTCGCCGTAAATATAACCCAGTTTAATAAGTCCGGGGTCGAATCCCACGGAGAGCAAATGTTGCTCCCAACGCACGCGCAAGTATACGTGGTCGACAAGTAATAAAGTGAAAGTAGAGTATCGTTCCCACGAGGACTATTCAGACTGGACTCCTAACAAACAATTTCTTAACTACTACTCAGGGATCTTTTTCCAATAGTGGGGATTTTAGTAACTAAAGAACAATAATTAAAATGGTAAAATTGACTTCAAACAATGGAGCAAAAATTGGTTGTTATCAGTAATAAGGAGACGGTCCAGGGTCAGAGTTACGAACAATCCAGTTGAGTTTTCCAATTGATTCCACTTCTTAAATCCCGGGTTACTAACTGACAGATTAAATGTAATTATGACAACTTTTCAGTTCTTCACAATCTATGCAAGCTACTTCAATCCCTATATGTCTATGGGTTAAATCACATGCACGCATTAACGAACTCTGTAATGAGTTAAACTAGGCAAGCAAGTATATGTCTATCCTACTCGCAAATTGGTTCCCCGATACCCGGGTTCACAAACTAGTCCTATTCTTTCTTATTACGTAATTAAATTCCCTCTTTCGAGTTCAATCTAAAAACCATAGATAATGCGTAATAATCGGGCCTTGACAATTACACAAGTGAAATCAAGAAAGAATAAATAACCCGTAATGGGATTCAATTAATGGGGATCAATCTTCAACAATCAACCTTCATGTAAAACTCTAACCCTAGAACGTAAAGTTTAGCCACACATATTCATAATCACAAGGCAAAGATTTGATGTAATAATGAAGTAATTGATGAAATAGATGAAAGATTAGGAATAAACCCTTGTTCAATGAGTATGTAGCTCTCAATATTGCTCCAAAGTCTTAACCCCCCTCAAAAACTAAGTTAAAAGAGTATTTATAGAGTTTACAAACACCTAGTAATAAGTTAGACCCAATGCTAGACGAAATAGGACGTAAAAACGCGCACAAGGGGCGCTATAACGGACGCCCCGCGCCTCGTAACGCGTGCACCCAACCAGAAGACGCCAAAATCAGCCCGCCTTGGCCATGGGCCGCGCCCACAACCGCGCGTGCCAGGCTGGCGCGTTGGGCGGCGCGCCGCGGAGGCTACAGCGCCCAGCCATTTTTCTGTTCCGTTCGCTCCTTTGCTCGCTCGTGTCGCGCCTTCGTGTGCTTGATCCAATCCTCAATCAAAATCCAATCTTTTCTTGCTCAATCATGCTCCTTAAAGCTCCAATTACACTGCGTAACAACCTACATACACACGACATAAAATTAGTGTAAAACAACATTCATAAACTATAAAACGGGCGAATAAAGTATCCAAACGTGAGGAAATATTAAGAAAATATAGGCATAAAATGCCAAACATCACCACCCCACACTTGAACCTTTGCTCGCCCTCGAGCAAGTCACAACTAACTTCCCAACCTAGGTAAAACAGGTCTACCCATGACTATGGTTGATACCGGCCATTGAACCAATGCACACATGACTACTATGGGTCCAACAACATGCCAACAAATTACCAAAACCAAAAATATGAGAACAACCACCCCAAAATACCGCCTTGGCCATGCGCCGCGCCCACAACCGCGCCTGCCAGGCTGGCGCGTTGGGCGGCGCGCCGCGGAGGCTACATCGCCCAGCCATTTTTCTGTTCCGTTCGCTCCTTTGCTCGCTCGTGTCGCGCCTTCGTGTGCTCGATCCAATCCTCAATCAAAATCCAATCTTTTCTTGCTCAATCATGCTCCTTAAAGCTCCAATTACACTGTGTAACAACCTACATACACACGACATAAAATTAGTGTAAAACCACATTCATAAACTATAAAACGGGCGAATAAAGTATCCAAACGTGAGGAAATATAAAGAAAATATAGGCATAAAATGCCAAACATCACCACCCCACACTTGAACCTTTGCTCGCCCTCGAGCAAGTCACAACTAACTTCCCAACCTAGGTAAAACAGGTCTACCCATGACTATGGTTGATACCGGCCATTGAACCAATGCACACATGACTACTATGGGTCCAACAACATGCCAACAAATTACCAAAACCAAAAATATGAGAACAACCACCCCAAAATAGCTCAAATGCACAGACTCAACTTATTGCAACCATGCTCCCACAAAATCACACCTATCTACTCAACCAAGAACCATCAACTTTACCTATTTCATGCAAACCACGTGCCCTCACCAATATGAAGCAAGAGAGTGTCCCCCAAAGATCACACACAATAATAAATATCATGAATAGAACGGGGACAATAACAAACGAATTCACTCACTCTCATGAAAGTCTCACATGTCACACACAATGTACCATAGGCTTGCCCGTAGTGTAGGACTCCACTAATGTAAGCTCACTCCAATCGGGATTAACTAGGACTTTAAAAAGGTTGTAATGTAGGCTATGGGCTGGTAGGATACATATGGGTAATAGTGACTACCTCCCTAAGCACTTTAATACATCACAATTATTTCAAACACAATTCTCAACAAGTCACCCAATCAACACTTTCACACATACACCTTCTCAACAAGTAGCAATATTTCTTTAAGCACACACTAGCAAAGAATGGATATTCTTTTTCTCTCTTTTTTTTTCCTTTTCCACAATTTTTTCTTTCTTTTCAACTTTGCTATTTTTTTTTCTTCTTCAATTTCATTATCTTCCAACCTTGCCAATGCTTTTCACTACTTCACAATTTTCACAAGTATTCCTCTTCATTAGTTCCACTCAAAAACTTCCCAATATCCAACCACAACTCCAACATAACACAATATCAACTAAAGTGCTTAAGGAGTAAAGGGCCAAAAGAGACAATTTAGAACAAATGGGTAGGCTCGGGGTGTGGGTGCTAACAAAAAGGGTCAAAGAAATCACAACAACAATTTTTTTTTCAAGGTATATATGTAAGGGTAGGCAAATCAAAAGAAGGCCTTGTATCATTTTCTGACTAGAGCAAACCTAGGATTTCGCTTTGCACACACACGGGGCAAGTTCTAGACATTAATATGCAAACATGGAGCAAACAAGAATATGCCTCACAACACACATTGCACACAATCCACACAAAAAGGCTCCATCAACAACTCTCAATCAAGCATCTAGAGTGCAACTTGTGGAAAATTAAGCACTAATGCACAAGGGTTCACAATAAAGTCAAGCAAGCGGACTCAAGCATCTCAAGGGGGTTATTCCATTTTTCCTAGGCATGCATCTCAATTTAAAACCCAAGGACACCACAAATAGTACATGCAACAAGTTCAAGTCCACCGGTATCAAACAAATCAAAGGCACCTAGCATTCCACCTAGTTCCTACGTCTAGGGTCATCTACAACTAACTATCCTAATCCTAAAAATAAAAACTACCCGGTTCAAAGGCCTCCCCGTGGAAAAGAACCGAGGCCATAAGAAAAACCACGGGGTGGATGACATGTACCACTAATAAAACTAAAAGGAAAATCTTTTTGGAATTTTTTTTCATTGGTTTTCTAATTTTTTTCAAATTTTCATATATTAAAGCATGAAATAAATCAAAATAAAGTCAAGTAACAAAAGAAAATCCTACGGTACATGCATCCCTAACCTCAAAAATAGATAAAAGGGTAGTTTCCCACCCCACACTTAAACTAAGCAATGTCCTCAGTGCTAAAAATAAGAAAGTGCAAGGGTAAAGGAGACTTCCCTGAAGACTCTAGTCCTTGGTGCTAGCATCCTCCAAGCTTTCATATAGTATGAGGTACTCAGACTTCCCCCAACAGGTCATCAACATTAGGCAAGGGTGAGGACACCCCACACTTAGCCTCGACATTACATAAACCTGCAATCCAAAGAAAAACAAACACTACGTGACACTATAAATAAAATAATACACGTACAAACTCGGGTTGCCTCCCGAGAAGCGCCTTAGTTAACGTCGTGGCACGACGACACTATAGCTCACTTCCAGCATTTACGTCTTCTCTTCTTACGCCGAACTTTTGCTTTCTTCCTTTCTTTGCGAGAACCCATCTTCACTTCACTTAGTTTACTTCCATGTTCTTGTTCGACACATTCGATCATAGAGCACTCTTCAACCTTAGCTATGTGCTCCTTCTCAGTATACACCTTGAAAGTAACCTTTTCTCCATGCGCTCTAACAGTCATCTCACCCAGCTCCATGTCAATAATTGCCTTCGAGGTGACTAAGAATGGTCTCCCCAAAATGATTGGAGCTTCTCGGTCCTCTTCATAATCTAGGACTACAAAATCAGTAGAGAGTGTAAACTTACCAACTTTTATCAACACATCCTCCAATTTACCCTCAGGGTGAGTGAGTGATACATCCGCCATCTTAAGAGTAACTGAAGAGGGCTTGATTGCTCCTAGCCCTAACCTTTTGCAAACAGACAGAGGCATGAGATTTATGCTCGCACCCAAATCACACAAGGCACCAGTGATACTATGCCCTCCAATGGTACAAGGAATAGTAAACTTCCCAGGATCTTGAAGTTTTGGAGGTAGCTTGCTCAAGATTGTGCTACACTCCTTAACTAACTCAACTGTATCTATCTCCTGAGGCTTTTTCTTCTTGACTAAAATCTCTTTTAAGAACTTCACAAAGGATGGCATCAATTCAAACACATCAGTCAAAGGAATATTAACTTGAAGTTCTTTCAACATACTCACAAATCTTTGATACTGGGCTAAATCCTTCGATGGTATAAGTCTCTGCGGGAATGGTGGAGGCGGCAGAGGTGCCTCCTTTCTCTCTTCTTTCTTCTTTACCTTCTCCACTTTTTCAACTTTCTCTATTTCAGCTCTCTCCTCAGACTTGGCCATCAGCTCTCCACCTTTAATTATAGTCACTGCAAGACATTGTTCAGGCTCTTTTTTAACAGTACTTACTGCTCCCACCAACTGCCCCAATTGGTGCTCAAGGGTCTTTTGAGCATTGACAAGATCTTGTATGGCATGTGCATTGGCTGCAGTGTCAGCTATCACTCTCTGCTGGCCTGCCATTATCTGCTTTATCATCTCTTCAACTGAATTGCTAACCTGCGGTGGTGGAGCTGGAAGTGGGTGGTAATTATTCGGAGCTCTCATATTGCCTTGATAATAAGAATTACCAAACTGATTTTGACCCTGCAGCCTGTTTTGATTACCCACGTAATAAACTGACTCTGGATTAGAGGAGCAAATCTCTGTAGTATGGTCTTGACCACAAACCTCACAAAAACTCTGGAGTTGTTGCACTGGAGCCACTGATTGCTGAGTCTTTGGCAGAGCTAGCTTGCTAATTTGATTGGAAATAGCATCCATCCTCGCCCTTAGCTCTGCAACTGCATCTAACTGAAGTACTCCTACAACTTTCTGCGTAGTAGTTCTACCATCTCCCTGCCAATCAGGATTGCTCTGCAAAAACTTATCTAGCAAATCATAGATCTGGTCAAAATTTAAGGCTAATACTTGGCCTCCAGCAGCAGCATCTACCACGATCTTAGTATGCGCAGTCAACCCCTCCACAAAAGTATGTGCAAGAACCTCATTGGATTGGTTATGGTGTGGACAATCTCTCAGTAAAGCTTTAAACCGCTCCCAGGCTGAATACAAAGACTCTCCTTCTATTTGTCCGAAGGACATAATTTCACTCCTCACTCGAGCTGTCTTGGCAGATGGATAAAACTTAGCCAAGAACTTCTTAGCCAAATCATTCCAAGTGGTGAAAGACCCAGACTTTTCAGCCTTTAACCACCTCTTTGCTGCCCCAATCAGTGAAAACGGGAACAATGTCAAGCGAACATAATCAATAGGCACTCCCTTTGGTGTATAAGTATCACTGATCTCCAAGAAATTCTGGATATGTTGTTGCGGATCTTCATGAAGTAATCCACCAAATTGTCAAGTCGCATGTAACAGTTGTATCATGCCGGACATAATCTCAAAGTGTTCAGTAATTTCAGGCTTAACTATGCTCGAGGCTACTCCCTCCAGGCTGGGGAGAGCAACATCTCGCACAGCTAAAGCTTGTTCTTCTGCCATTCCTATAGGTAAAGATCAAGCAGGACCTAATACCTGAAACAGCACAAAACTCAAAACAAAAATTGAACCTGAATAGAAAATAATAAATCGTCTGAAAAGAAACAGTCAATTGTTTAGTCCCCGGCAACGGCGCCAAAAACTTGTTGCTCCCAACGCACGCGCAAGTATACGTGGTCGACAAGTAATAAAGTGAAAGTAGAGTATCGTTCCCACGAGGACTATTCAGACTGGACTCCTAACAAACAATTTCTTAACTACTACTCAGGGATCTTTTTCCAATAGTGGGGGTTTTAGTAACTAAAGAACAATAATTAAAACGGTAAAAGTGACTTCAAACAATGGAGCAAAAATTGGTTGTTATCAGTAATAAGGAGACGGTCCAGGGTCAGAGTTACGAACAATCCAGTTGAGTTTTCCAATTGATTCCACTTCTTAAATCCCGGGTTACTAACTGACAGATTAAATGTAATTATGACAACCTTTCAGTTCTTCACAATCTATGCAAGCTACTTCAATCCCTATATGTCTATGGGTTAAATCACATGCACGCATTAACGAACTCTGTAATGAGTTAAACTAGGCAAGCAAGTATATGTCTATCCTACTCGCAAATTGGTTCCCTGATACCCGGGTTCACAAACTAGTCCTATTCTTTCTTATTACGTAATTAAATTCCCTCTTTCGAGTTCAATCTAAAAACCATAGATAATGCGTAATAATCGGGCCCTGACAATTACACAAGTGAAATCAAGAAAGAATAAATAACCCGTAATGGGATTCAATTAATAGGGATCAATCTTCAACAATCAACCTTCATGTAAAACTCTAACCCTAGAACGTAAAGTTTAGCCACACATATTCATAATCACAAGGCAAAGATTTGATGTAATAATGAAGTAATTGATGAAATAGATGAAAGATTAGGAATAAACCCTTGTTCAATGAGTATGTAGCTCTCAATATTGCTCCAAAGTCTGAACCCCCCTCAAAAACTAAGTTAAAAGAGTATTTATAGAGTTTACAAACACCTAGTAATAAGTTAGACCCAATGCTAGACGAAATAGGACGTAAAAACACGCACAAGGGGCGCTATAACGGGCGCCCTGCGCCTCGTAATGCGTGCACCCAACCAGAAGACGCCAAAATCAGCCCGCCTTGGCCATGCGCCGCGCCCACAACCGCGCCTGCCAGGCTGGCGCGTTGGGCGGCACGCCGCGGAGGCTACATCGCCCAGCCATTTTTCTGTTCCGTTCGCTCCTTTGCTCGCTCGTGTCGCGCCTTCGTGTGCTCGATCCAATCCTCAATCAAAATCCAATCTTTTCTTGCTCAATCATGCTCCTTAAAGCTCCAATTACACTGCGTAACAACCTACATACACACGACATAAAATTAGTGTAAAACCACATTCATAAACTATAAAACGGGCGAATAAAGTATCCAAACGTGAGGAAATATTAAGGAAATATAGGCATAAAATGCCAAACATCAGCAAACATTAATTCGTAACTTAACTTTTACCAAGTTTTAGTTCAAACAATTTCAAGAATGATTTATAATGATTTTGGTATGTAAACTAGAAACTAATGACAATTAACTAAAAGCAAGTAACAGTTACTAGAGAAGATTCAAGAATAAAAGGCCTAGGACATGACTTCCCCAATTATCGGAGTAATGTACTGAATACTACGCAATTAATCTCACTTGACTATCCCTAATGGTCATGAGCTTCTAGTTTATCGCTAGTATTCTCCAATGACAAGCAATAACTATCCTGAGTTGCTTTTCCAAGTTAACACAAGATGATAAGATGGACTACCCACATGACCACGATAAGGGCTCGTTGTTCCCGAACTCACCCCGCTCTTCTTCCCTAAACAATTCCTTATTTGGGTTAAAGTATCGCTATTCAACTAACCCTAACTCAAAACACTCTCCCAAGGATTTACAAGAATAAAAGTTACATTCAATTGTGAGCTCTACAATCGAAAGCAATTATAACATAGTTGAATAATCAGGAATAATAATATCAGGCTTGATAAATTAACAAAATATTCAGCACATCATCCAATAATGGTTCCGTCAAGCCCTAGAAAGGGTGACTTAGCCACTCATGTCACAAGATTCATGACATAAGCAACCATAATCAATAAAGTACAAGAAAAGGATTGAAAAAGTTAAGCAAACTCGTTAGATCCTTGTTTTCCGCTGCCCTAGCCTTCTTCTTCTCCTTTCTAGGTTCAGAATTCCTCTAAAAATCGACTTTTAGGCCTTTATATCACGTTCTTGAACGAAATGACCAAACTCCCCGCTTTACAAAACTGCTGAAAATTTTTTACAGAATTTCTGGAACTTCTCTGAAGTCTTGTGCGACGCACAGGACCCCCTAGACTTGTTTTTCTCACCTTTGTGCGATGGCTATGCGATGAGGAGTTAGCTCACTGCCTCGAAAATATTTTTCTTCATCAAAATTTCATGTAAAGGTTGTGCTATGGTCGTGCGACGCACACCCTTAGATTTCTCCAGATTTTGTCTTTTTGGCACTATTTTTGCTCAAATCATCTTTCTTTGGCACTATTAGCTCCTATACATCAAGATACAACAAATTAGCTCAACTCATCATATTTTTAACATCAAACGTCACTAAAATGGACAAAAGCATGGGTAAAACACATCCAGTTATGTATAAATTTGACCTATTATCAGTAAATTAATATTTACTGAGTAGATCTCAATTAAACCAATTTTATGTGTCAAGGATTTTCTTTCACTTATTGCAAGAATGACGTAATACTCTACATTAAGCAGGTACATTTATACAGGATACTCCTATTAAGAACTCTCCCGTAATAAAAGGTTCTCAAGTACTGCATGTCAAATTTATAATAGAGTACTTCAGAACCTTATATTCTTTTGATCTACACTTCTTATCATGAGGGAGGTGCTGAGAATGGGAAGTCTACGATGAAGTGCATTTAAAAGTATATACACGGAATATGTTTTACACATATGTCGACTATTGGCTTTCGGATTTAAGTAAAGAATGAACATATTTTATTTTATTGTTTGAATCCTTGTAGGAAAAAGGTTTAGGATATTAATTTGTTGTTTGGATCTATGTAAGAACAAGGCTGAGTCAAATACTTACATGAAGGAGGCCAATATTCATATCACCCATCCTAAGCTTTTTAGGGAGTATTAGACATAAGTTGTGGTATCTCTATACGAAGATGGTTGTAAATTCAGCAGACTTTTGGAAGATTGATTATTAACTCTCTACTTTTTCTTGCCCGAAACTGAGAATTGTATGACTTAAAGGTCTGAATAATTGTTTTTGGTATAAATTTTGCTTATGGATTATGATGCATATATAAAAGTGACATTTGTGTATTGGGTTAAATCTGTCGTCACCAAAGTTGATGACCAAGCGTCCACGTAGGACGACGTATGGGCGACACGTGGCTATGAGTAGGCGTGAAGATAGCGGATAAAATCAAGGATGAACAGTTACCACGGGCAGATGAACAGTTGCAGCGGCCAGAACAGACGCAACTCCCCATCAAACCCATTCAAAATAGAAGCCTTATCTTTAAGTGGTATAACTGCTCGCCTGAGGGGTTACAACTGCTCACGAACAGACATTTTGGATCACCTATATATTGTAATTCAAGTCACAAGCATTGTATCGAATTTTTTTCTCTCTAAGCACTCATCTGTACTCCAGTTATCAATATACAAAATTCTTATCTCCTGCCTATACTGGTTACTTTTGCTCATAATCAAACAATCTCATTTATTACTCTACTGTTCAAATATCGTAAAGGGTACGAGGAAGGAATTTAATCAGATCCACGCGACCTGAATACGGTTCCTCCTGTTTAATTTACATTTATTACGCTGCATTAATTGTGTCGTTATTCCCTTACCTTTATTACAATCATTTACTTTGAGCATTTACTTCCCTTACATTCTCCATAGGCATTTATTTCTGCTCACATTAAGCACTTAATCTTACTTATTGATCGTGACTCCGCTTTACAAATTTAATTGTGAATTAACCTGATAAACGAAAATACGGTTAAACAATTTGGCGACCACAGTGGGAGCCGGTCAATAATTTCCATAGGTTAATTGCTTATCACATTTTATCCTTTATTCGCTTTCTGTTTGTTCGCTGGTTCTCCTCGCTTTCTTTTTAAAATGGCAGATAACAACTCACACAACAACGACGCCATTAATGGGCAACACAACGCTGCGGAGCAAGTAGACTTGAACCCGGCCGTGGATGGACAGCAAGACGACGTTCCTGCAGATGACAACGTGATCCCCATCGCAGAAGACGAGGACGCACTCCCAGCGGAACAAGAAGACGCGCACAGCCAGCGGAGTAGCAGGCATAGCCACCTTCCTGACCATAGAAACTCCGATCAAGGGCCCAGAAGACCCAACGACCCTGGGAATTCAAGGAATTCTCGAGATGCTGTCCTTGAATTCATACGACAACAGGCTGAAATCAACAGGCAGATACGGGAAGCTATCGACGGCCTGCGAGGACAAAACTTGCCAAACGCAGGAAACCCAAGAGATGCTTCACCATCCCATGCCTCGAGGCGCGCTGAGAATCAGAATGCTGGATCGGCAGTGCCAACGGAAATGAGCGAGGTCATGGAGACCCTCACCAAGCAGTTCAAAGAAAGCCAGGAGGCCCTACAGCGTTCCCTCCATGAGAGGATTGATCAAATCCCTGGCGCACCACCCACTCTGAAAAAAGTTGATGTTCAGCGGTATACTCAAAGGCCTTGGAAAAAAGAAGCAGCGCCTAAGGCTATACCCAAAACATTCAAAATGCCAAACATACCAAGATACCGGGGAACAACTGACCCCAACGACCACTTGATGATGTTTAGCAATTTCATAAAAGCAAGCGATCTCACCGACGAGGAGATCGAGTCGGTACAATTGAAGAAGTTCGTGGAGACGTTGGCAGATGGCGCTCTACGATGGTATTCAATGCTACCACCAAATTCAATAGGATCCTTTGCCGAGATGGCAGAGTTATTTGTCAAAGCACACACAGGCGCTCAGAAAACGGAAACACGAGTTGAAGACATCTTTGAAATCAAACAACTGCCCGGGGAGTCTCTCCGGAAATACGTGGATCGCTTTCAGCGTGAACGCATGTTGCTACCCAAAGTTCCAGATCGATGGGCGGCTATTGCATTTACCAACAGCTTGGACGTCAAGAGTTCTGAAGCGACCAGACGATTGTATGAATCCTTGCGAGAATACCCTGCGGCGAACTGGTCGGATGTCTACAATCGATATAATTCAAAGGTACGTATAGACGAAGATAAATTAATTGGCACAGGTGCCCGGGGACGAAGCCAAGCTCGCACCAGTGGCGCTGGGGGAAAGGTCGAAACAGAAAAACCAGACATGCGGCACGAGCCGTATCCATCACGCAACAACTCAAACGGACGTGGTCGCAACAACAAAGGCCTCGCAAGGGGCAATGATTCCACTTCAACCTCTAGTGGACTTCCAACCCTGCCCGTTTTCAGTATCGGAGCGGTGGAGCTTGTGGCAGTGCTTGAAGGAATGAGCGAAAAAGTCAAATGGCCTAAAGACATGAAGGGTGACCCCAGCAAGCGCAGCAAAAACTTGTGGTGCGAATTTCATCGCGATCACGGCCACACAACGGATGACTGCAAGGCTCTAAGGTACGAGGTCGCTAATTTATTGAAACAGGGCTACCTCAAGGAGTACTTGACAGAGAAAGGGAAGCAAACACACGCAAAGGCCCAGCAAAGTAGATCAGAGCCTCCCCGAGCATCATCCCCAAAAATGACAGTAAACGTCATCTCTGGTGGTATTGAGGTTGATGCAGTCACGTACACAGCAAAGAAATACGCCAAAGTGTCAATTACAAAGACCAAACGGCCACGACTCGAGGATACAATAACTTTTGAAGAAACAGATGCAGATGGCTTGCAGTTCCCTCACATGGATGCTTTGGTAATTACATTTCGAGTGGATGAGTTCGATGTCAAGAGAGTGCTCGTCGATCCAGGCAGTTCAGCAAACATTATATTATCTCGAGTCGTGCAGGAATTGAAGCTATACGACAAGATCATACCAATTTCTCGTGTTCTCTCAGGATTTAACAATTCCAGCGAGAAAACGTTAGGGGAAATTACTCTGACGACTCTGGTCGAAGGCGTCAAGAGACGGACAACATTTCATGTCGTTGATGGGGACATGGCCTACAACATAATCCTTGGGAGGCCATGGATACACGATATGCGAGCAGTCCCATCAACATATCACCAAGTGATGAAATTCCCTTCAGAATGGGGGATACGGGAAGTTCGGGGAGAGCAGCGCTGCGCTAGAGATTGCTACTCAGTCGCAGTCAAACTCCCCGAGGAGGCAAAATAGCAATCAAAGAACCCGGGATCAGAGCCAGACGACAAAACATCAGACTACCAGATCCCGGAGTTCCTATCAAAATTGGACGCACGAGGAGAGTACGCGCCAACTATTGAAGCTTTAGAACCAGAAGAACTTTTCGACAGCATGCCTGAAGGAAAAGTATATTTGGGAACAGAGATAAACAAGGACTTACGCAAAGATATCTTGCACTTCCTCAAGGAGCAGCACACCACTTTTGCGTGGTCACACGCAGATATGACAGGAATCTCTCCGGAGATTATTTGTCATAAGTTGAACGTGGATCCGTATCATCGCCCGGTAAAGCAAAAGAAGCGCCAACAAGGAGCATTCAGGAATCAGATCATAAATGACGAAGTTGACCGCTTGCTCAAGATTGGCTCCGTCCGAGAAGTCAAGTATCCAGATTGGCTGGCCAATGTGGTCGTGGTGGCAAAGAAAAATGGCAAGTGGAGGGTCTGCATCGACTTCACCGATCTGAACAAAGCTTGCCCGAAAGATTCTTATCCACTGCCTCAAATTGACCAACTAATCGATGCGACGGCCGGGCATGAAGTGCTCACCTTCCTTGATGCTTATTCAGGCTACAACCAGATCTTAATGGATCCCAACGACCAGGAGAAAACTTCCTTCATTACTTGCCGAGGTACGTATTGCTATAAAGTAATGCCTTTTGGACTTAAAAATGCAGGTGCGACTTACCAACGATTAGTCAATCGGATGTTTCACGACCACATTGGGAAGACCATGGAGGTCTACATCGACGACATGCTGATCAAGTCCAAACGGGCAGAAGATCACTTAACGCATTTGAGGGAGGCCTTTCGAATCCTGGATCAATACAACATGAAACTCAACCCGGAGAAATGCGCATTTGGAGTGGGTTCAGGGAAATTCCTCGGTTTCATCGTCTCCTAGCGAGGGATCGAGGTAAGCCCCGCCCAGATAAAAGCTATAGAAGCCATCCCCGACGTACTTCATAACAGAAAAGACGTAATGCGGCTAACTGGGAGAGTAGCTGCGCTGAGGAGGTTCATTTCTCGATCATCTGATCGGTGCAAGAGCTTCTTCGACGTGCTAAAGCAGAACAAGGAGTTCGATTGGACCCCTGAATGTCAGCAGGCGCTTAAGGATTTGAAGCGGTACCTGTCAAACCCTCCTTTGCTTTCAACGCCCCAACCAGGTGAACAACTATTACTTTACCTGGCCGTGTCTGAGTCTGCAGTAAGTTCAGTGCTGGTTCGAGAAGACAAAGGTAAGCAACTTCCAATTTATTACATTAGCAAATCCTTATTAGATGCTGAAACTCGCTATCAACCTTTGGAAAAATTAGCACTGGCCTTGGTAATAGCTGCCCGTAAACTAAGACCTTATTTTCAAAGTCATTCAATAGCTGTGGTTACTACTTTCCCTTTACGGAATGTCTTGCATAAACCTGAATTCTCAGGCAGGTTAGTGAAATGGGCTATAGAATTAAGTGAATTTGATATATCTTATCAACCTCGGGTAGCCATAAAATCTCAGGCCTTAGCAGATTTTATTGCGGATTTTAGTGCCACTATGTACCCTGATGCTCAACGTGAGGCGGTCCTCTTCGCCGGAACCGAGTCAGGGACATGGATCTTATACACTGACGGGTCCTCAAGTGTAAAAGGATCAGGTTTGGGTTTAGTTCTTACTACTCCCTCGGGAGAGACTATTAGACAGGCCATAAAATGCCCCTTTATTACAAATAATGAGGCCGAGTATGAGGCCGTAATTGCAGGGTTAAAGCTGGCTCGAGAATACGGAGCAGACAGAATTCACCTTAGGAGTGATTCTGCGTTGGTTGTCAATCAAATAAATGGTGGCTTCGTAGCAAGGGAATCTCGTATGCAGAGGTATCTTGCCCGAGTCACAAGTTTGCTAGCACAATTCGACAATTGGGAAGCCACACAGATCCCACGAGAAGAAAATCACGAGGCCGATGCCCTGGCAAATCTGGGTTCGGTGGCAGAGATTGGGGCAACGGGTTCAGTGGCCGTGGCTCACCTTCTGCGCACAACAATAGATAAAGATGCAATGGAGGTTAACACAACCAGTCTGACTTGGGATTGGAGGAATGAGATAATCAATTACATACTGCATGGAACCCTGCCATCAGACGCTAAAGCTGCTCGAAAACTGAAAATAAAAGCTGCCAGGTATACAATTTTGGATGATATCCTCTATCGTAAGACTTTTGCAGGCCCACTCGCCAAGTGTCTGGGTCCCAGCCAAACTGAGTATGTGATGAGGGAAGTTCACGAGGGTTGCTGTGGAAACCACTTGGGAGGCAAGGCGCTTGCGCGAAAGCTTGTACGAGCAGGCTATTATTGGGACAAAATGGAAAAAGATACCAACGAGTTTGTCAAGAAATGTGACAAGTGCCAAAGGTTTGCACATCTCCTCCATCAACCAGCAGAACCCTTGCACTCAATCATCTCCCCGTGGCCGTTTATGAAATGGGGGATGGACATTGTTGGGCCACTACCCGCTGCACCTAGAGGGGTACGCTTCTTGTTAATTATTACTGATTATTTTACAAAATGGGTCGAAGCTGCAGCATATTCAAAAATACGCCAAACGGAAGTAATTGATTTCCTTTGGCGTTATGTCATTTGTCGCTTTGGTACACCCAAAGAGATTGTAATGGATAATGGTCCTCAGTTCGTTGGTCAGAGGGTCACAAGGTTCCTTGAGGACTTACATATCAAGAGGATCACTTCATCCCCATACCACCCAGTGGCGAACGGGCAGGCAGAGTCGACCAACAAGATAATAGTGGACTCCCTCAAAAAGCGCCTCGAGCAAGCCAAAGGTTGTTGGGTAGAAGAGCTCCCCGGGGTTCTTTGGGCATATAGAACAACTACAAAAATGAGCACCGGGGAGACGCCTTATTCCTTAGTGTATGGTTCTGATGCATTGATTCCAGTTGAAATCGGCGAGCCAAGTCTGCGATATGCTCACGCAACCGAAGAGTCTAATTCAGTCAACCTCTCCGAGGAGTTGGATTTCCTAGAGGAACGAAGGGAATTAGCCCTTATACGAGTAGTAGCTCAGAAAGAAAGGATAGAACAATATTATAATCGGGGACTTAGGCTGCGTAATTTTGAAGTCGGGGACTTTGTACTGCGTAGAGTTTCCCAGAATACACAAGAAGCAAACGTCGGCAAACTTGGTCCAAACTGGGAAGGTCCCTACAAGGTAGTTGCATCCGTTGGCAAGGGCTCATATCGTTTGGCACGACCAGATGGGTCGCTTCTACCCAGCAGTTGGAACGTGACTCACTTAAAGAGGTACTACTTCTAAGTAGTACGTGGGTTAGTGCCTCTATCCATTCTTTGTTGTTTACTTGTTACTGTTCTCTTTTAAGTTATTTCCTTATCTTTGTCTAAATGGTACTAACGGTCTTAAAAAGGCCAGATCCGTTTAGCTCAACTGGTAGAGCTCGAAGTCCTCGTGCTTCGCAGCTGTGGGTTCAAGTCCCACAACGGACACACTCCTCTTGTGGTTACATGTGTTCCTTGATTCAGCGTCTCACCCATTGTCTTTTTATGTCTGAAATCACGGAGTTTCAACATAAAAACAGGGGGGCGAGGAGGGCCCTAGTAGGCCAAAGTTTCGGCTAAACACGAGTGATCTTCGAGCAGAGCAAGGTCATAATCATTTGCCAAGTCCGCAATTGGAACAGAATCAAGTAAGTTCAATAGAACTGTTTTACTTGTACTATGTTGATTTTTTGCGGCCAAGTATTCGCCCAAATTCTATAACATCACGGCCAAACAATCCTATGCCTTGGTCATTGGGTTACTTATCCTTTTTTCAATAGAAATAACAGGATAGAACTCAATTAACAAAATTTTGCTGCGAAAACTTTCAAATGTCAAATATGGTAAGCAAAGTTTGTCGCAAGGCCATCTTATACGGCCACACTTCAGTCTATCTAAATGGCCTAGTCTTGTCTAGCCAAGGAAACCTGACTTCATTCATCTTAACGAAGGACAACTTAGCCTAGTTGAGATCGAAGTTTATTTCGTACATCTGCGCAGATTAACACCTAAAAGGGAACTCAGGCACTAGGGTTTGAAATATAACCCTGACTTCTGAAAACCTTGTCAAATAATAGACATCAACATCATTCATATGAGCAAGCCTTAAGATCAAAAACGATCATCAAGCCTTGCCGAATCAACCAAAGAAATAGTCAAAAATGTGCATTCAGTCACAAAAGTTCAGAAATTAACAATATGCAATAAAAATTTACAAGAAGGACCAGATGAGGCTCTAATCATTGTTTGGGCCAGGGTCTCGACCTGATGCACTAACCTCATCAGTCGGATCCCCACCCGAATCTTCATCTCCATCACTGCCGTCATCGTCCTCCTCATCATCATCGTCGTCGTCTTCAGCAGTCCCCACTTCCATACCCAAAGCCTGCTTAACGGTGACGATAGCTGCTATAGTCTGGTCGAGAACCGAGTCAACGTCAATTTGCCCACGTTGCATCTGGATGAGCAACTTCTTCTTGGCCTCAAGGGATTCCAGTTTAGTTTCAATTGTGTAACGATCCCTCAGATTTGCCAGATCCATCCTCAGTTGCTCTTGGGTCCTTACAGACTCCTCAACCCGATCCTTAGCCTCCTGAAGCTCTCCTCGAGCAGCTTGAGATTCAGCTTCAGCCTTGCTCATGTTCCTCAACATCAAGTCGGAAGCGCTGCGAATGCTCTCCAGAGCAACTTCCTTCATATTAAGTTCATGGGCGAGTTGGGAGATCTGGCGACCTTGCTCATCCATCTTGGCCTTCAGCTCTTCAAAGGACAGAGCAAACCTTTCCCTCTCTTCCAGAAGACGGTCCTTCTCCTCGAGGAGGGCGTGTATCTTGTCGTTGGCTTCAGTGTTGGATTTTTCCAACCTGTCTATTTTATCCTCAAAAAAGCCACGCCTCCCCTCCAAGACCCGCTTCTCCCCGACCAGGGCTTGCTTCTCCGCCTCCAGGGCCTGGTTGGCCCGAAGAGCCTCCAATAGGTCTCTCTTCAGGCCAAGGACTTGTTCCTGGTTATTCAACCTGGAGCGAAGCATGAGCTTGGCAGCCATCATACCCGCCTAACAATAAGTAAAAATACGCAAGTAATTAGAATTAAGATTCTTAATAAAAGATAAAGGGAGTGAAGAAGGAAGCATTACCCGAGCAGTGTCTTCAGCAATGGCATAAGCCAACTGCTCGTCGTTCATGCTGCGCATGTTCCACTCCTCGCGAGGGCCAATCAGGTTGGACGTCACCTTGACCAAATGGCCAGGTTTCGACAGAAAATCTGTGCCTGGAGGGATGATAAAGTCACACTCCCTCTCGCACGGCCTGGGCTCCCTCGCCTGTTCAGAAGGATAGTTGGGGCCAAATTTGTGGCGAATGCCTTTAACAGAGTACGCCCCAACCGATCCTCCCAAAGATACTCTCCTAGTCAGCTTAGTGCGAGAGACCTCGACGTCCCCAGACTCGTCGAGGCCCAAAGTATCACATTCATGCAGATAAACTGGCGCCACCCCGTCGGCAGCCAAGTTCATCATATCCTTGTAATAAAAAACCTGGGGTTCAGCCTCCCCCCCAGGCTTCCTCTAATCACTGACCTCCTCCTCCTTCTCCTCACCCTTCTCCTCATCTTCCTCCCTCATCGGCTCTTTGCCTGGGCGCCTGTGGCCAACCTGCTCAGGCTCGCCTTGTTGACCATCAGCCCGCACAGGCTCTCCCTCAGGAAAGAATGCAAAACTTTCGTGCACTCTTTCTCCCCCTATCTCCCCAGCCTGGTTTCCTTCCTTCTCCTCAACTTGAGGGCTCTCCTCAAAAGCATAGGAAGAGGTCTCCACCTCCTTCCTCTGATCACCACGAAGAGGAGCCTTCCTCTTTCGAGTTAAGCTCACCTCGGGCGCCTCTGAATCTGAAAGGACTACCAATTCAGGTTCAGCGGATTCAGGGGCAGCCGCCGAGCTTTTAACACTCTCTCGCCCAGCCTTGGGCGTTTCAACAGCAGCAACGGTGGCCTCGACCGTTTTCTCAGAAGACTGAGGGGTCTTGCGAGCAGTCCTTTTCTTCTTCTTAGGATTACTCTTTTCAGAGTCAGTTTGTTTTCTCTTCAGGCTCGCAAGGACCTCCTCACCTCCTTCCCTGGCTTTCACAGCTGCAGCAGTCTGGAGGATGGCAGCTGCCTCCTCGTTGATCTCAGCCATGGGATCAATGGTCTCCTCCACAGGAGGAGGAGCAGGAAAGTAATCACCGCCGGTGCCCAGACCTAGAAATAAAAGTCACATTAATACTACGAAAAGTTTCACTTGACTCAGCAATAACTCAGGTTGCCAACTTACCATGAGTGCTGGGATTCGACAAACTCTTTTTAGTAGCATAGTGAGGCCACTGCCTCTGCTCGTAGGTAAAACCTGCCAAGATAGGTTCAACCCAAGCAGTCAACTCCCTCTCAGAAATCAAACCGTCGTAGGGGATCTTGTCAGCTGCCCAACAAAGAGAAAAATCAGAAAATACAAAAGCATAATTCAAAAAGTACTTTACATGAATAACTCGGGGACTTACGAGTTTTGTTCCACACCTCGCGGAGGTTGGTTTTGTCATTGCGGGTAAAGAGCTTGGATGCTACATAAACGTACCTATGCATCCAACCCCTGTCCCCTGAGTCCCCAGAATTGCTCACTAGGGCTTTTCGTCCTCTCATACGGGCATTAACATACCCGTCCCTAGCAACTTGAAGGCTGTACAAAGCAATGAAGTGTTTGAACTCAAAATCCTGCTCAGTCTCATCGGCGAACCACTGCAGCAAAGAAATAATCCTATAAACGCTTGGACACAACTGCCCCGGGCAGATCAGGTAGTATTTACAGATGTCCTCTATAATGGGATGAAGCGGGAGCGAGTGGCCTATTGTGAATGGATATGTAGATACGGCCGTCCATCCAGGCCTCACAGAAGTAATGTTCTCTGTTGGAAAGGGGCAAGTAACCATAATGTCGTCCTCCCAGCCACAATCTGTCCTAACCCTAGGCAAAAGGTCAGGGGTGATTGAACTCTTAAAACGGCTTGAGGGCCACGACCTTATATTGCCATAGTGACTGGAAGGGCTAATCGAACAATCATTTTCGAGGCTCCCCCAAAGTTTTGGGATTACGTCGGCAACAGAGGTGGAGGCACTTGTGGATTGACCGCCCGCCGCTGAAGAAGTACTAGCTGCGGCGTCCATGTTCAAGCTTTTCTTAGCTTTTGGAGACATTTAAATTGAGAAATTGGCTGAGTTTTTGTGTTTTTAGAAGATTTGAGTAAGGTGTTATGAAGTCCTGAAGATACGAATAAGATTTGGAACGAAGTAAAAAGTTCTCAAGATAGATGAAAGTTGTATTTATAGGGTTAGCCAGACCCGACCCGCACCTACACGTGTCAAGCGTTCGTGCAAGGGGTAAATCCAGCCACTAGAATATAAAATGATAAAAACGACGGTTTTTCACCTTGGAACGTGTGAGACGTGAGTAGGCGCAGTATAATCATCATTCCTGCAGTCTCGGAACACGCAACAGTCACTTTTCAGTAAAAAGCGAAGCGGAATTGATGGCTTGCACGGTTTGTCTTTAGCAGGGCATTTAATGCCTGCACTAATAAGATGCCAGTTGAATCAAAAGCTCTCAAGAAAGCATTTAATGCTTATACACTGATGGGACGACAATCAACTCAACGGGCAGCTTCCTGTAAAGACTCAAGTGTATCGACTAAAGAAGATCCAAAAGAGTTCTTTCCCGCTCAAAATTCGTTTTCCACTCCTCGACCAGATTCTCTGCTCGAGAAGTGCGGGGACTATCTGTATTGGGTTAAATCTGTCGTCACCAAAGTTGATGACCAAGCGTCCACGTAGGACGACGTATGGGCGACACGTGGCTATGAGTAGGCGTGAAGATAGCGGATAAAATCAAGGATGAACAGTTACCACGGGCAGATGAACAGTTGCAGCGGCCAGAACAGACGCAACTCCCCATCAAACCCATTCAAAATAGAAGCCTTATCTTTAAGTGGTATAACTGCTCGCCTGAGGGGTTACAACTGCTCGCGAACAGACATTTTGGATCACCTATATATTGTAATTCAAGTCACAAGCATTGTATCGAATTTTTTTCTCTCTAAGCACTCATCTGTACTCCAGTTATCAATATACAAAATTCTTATCTCCTGCCTATACTGGTTACTTTTGCTCATAATCAAACAATCTCATTTATTACTCTACTGTTCAAATATCGTAAAGGGTACGAGGAAGGAATTTAATCAGATCCACGCGACCTGAATACGGTTCCTCCTGTTTAATTTACATTTATTACGCTGTATTAATTGTGTCGTTATTCCCTTACCTTTATTACAATCATTTACTTTGAGCATTTACTTCCCTTACATTCTCCATAGGCATTTATTTCTGCTCACATTAAGCACTTAATCTTACTTATTGATCGTGACTCCGCTTTACAAATTTAATTGTGAATTAACCTGATAAACGAAAATACGGTTAAACAATTTGGTGGACTTCATAGTCTCTGATTGTTCTGCTTCTGGCTAGCAATTTTTTTTTTTTTTTGGTGGAATTTATTAGAATTGTGACTTAACCTATAAAAAAAAGAGAGTGGAACATTGAATATATTTCGTTTGGAGGGAATTATGGGTTGGACATTGATACATTAGAGATACACAATATTTATCTTCTGGTAAAAATTATTGATGGTAGAGAATTGTCCGTCAAATTTTACCGTTATACTTATTCACTTTGAATTGGAAGTTTAAGATTAAAACATGTTGTTTGAACTAACTCCGTTTGGACTTTGCGATTTTTTTATCAGCCTGTTACGGCCAGAATCGTAAGCTCAAGATATACAAATGACTTTGAGATCCATCAATGATTTGCTCTCATTTTCAGTACTTACAATTTTGTTATTCTTCTTCAAAATTGTGGGTTTTAAGTGACCTTTTACCACTATAAAGTGAAAGTTGCATCAATTAATACCAGACATATAAATAGTTTTCACAATATACTCAATATACATTTAACATACCTGTTATCAAAAAATATTATTTTCATTCTGTGCTCGTAGATTATGTTTTTGTGATATTCTTTTTTGGTGTTAAGATTTGCTTGAATGTTAACTTATCTGTTAATGTTTTATTCGCTATCTTGATATATAATTTTTTTTAATTATTTATGTAAAATTATACGTGCAACTTATATACACTAAAATTAATATTATTTAAATGTAATGCTGAGAATTTTGATGAAATATATATGTATAAGTATCATTTTAGATAAAAGAAATACATTAGAGTAATGTTCTCGAAATGAAAAAGTCACGCATCTAACTTTTACTCTGAATAATTCTTACTCGTCGTTCAATTTTTATAATTAAGTCAATATTACATAATTCCTAACTTTTTTTACTCAATTAAGAATTTAATCGAGATACAAAATAGAGTATAGCACTCTCAAATCATACGATGTGTCTTACTTAGATGTGTTTAGGATTAGCGGCGAATATAGGTCGGTTTGGTTCGATTTTTTTTTATATACAAATCAAATCAATTATGTCAGTTTTTTAAATCTATAAACCAAACCAAATCAAATAAAGGCAGTTTTCTGTCTCGGTTTTTGTCAAAAAATTTCGGAACATTCATTTTTTTTTGAGTTTTTCTTGGTAAGTGACAATTGCATGGTTCTTTCTCAAGAAAATAACACAATAATATAAATTTATTTGTAAAAAATATTAATATAACAAATAAAGGTAGTATATGCGACATATTTTAATTGTGCACATATATTCTAGGTTTAATTTCAAAAACCTCCCATCAGGTTTGGCTTCGTAACACTCACTTCTCTTATGATTTACTATATTATGTTTGCATCCCTTATTTTAATTTTCTTTGTAACAATTGTTTTAATCTATTTACATTAATATAAAAAAAAAAACTATTGTAATGACTACCTTACCCTTCTTCTTTGTTTAATTTAGAGATAATGGTCAAAACCCCCCTAAATTATCACTTTTTTGTTAGTTTCATACTTAAACTATTGACTGGTTACGTTACCCCCTTGAACTATCAATTTTCATATTCAAAACCCCCCTGCAGTGCCAAGTGGCATGGAGAGTGATTTCACTCTCTTTGTTGTGTGTGAGAAAATAAAGTAGACCAATAAAAAGCATCCATGTGTCATTTCTCTTCAATTATTAAAATTTAAATATCTTTTTACTTATTTATTGTCATTTCTCTTCAATTTTTAAAATTTAAATATCTTTTTACTTATTTATTATTATTTTGTCTTTTTCCTTTCTTTTTTTCTAATTAATTATATTTTTCTTCATAACTCTACTTTTTTTTTTCAATAACAATAAACTAGTTGAAACCCATTAACCATAGAATAATAAGAGTACTCAAAATAATTTAATCAAATATGATAAATTCTGTTGTAATTGACAACCAAATTTTGTCAATAATGATCATTTTAATTAAAAAGACAAACCTTAACATGCATTTTATTATTTTAATATGCAAGTTCTCAATTGAGTTTATTATGGTTGAGTAAATTCAGTTCTAAATAATAATTAAGTTTACTATTGTTGGTAAATATTTATTATTTTAGAAATATGAGTTTTTTATTAAGGTAAAGATTTTTGATTTTGACGGAAAATTAAAAAAAAAATTTAAAAAAAAATATCAAATAAGAAATAAGAACAACTATTTTAAAAAGTTAATTGTATAGATGCTCTACAAAGAGAGTGAAGTCACCCTCCATGCCACTTGACACTGCAGGGGGTTTTGAATATGGAAATTGATAGTTCAGGGGGTAACGTGACCAACCTATAGTTTAAGTATGAAACTAACAAAAAATTGATAGTTTAGGGGGGTTCTCGACTATTATCTCTTTAATTTAAGATCGTGTAACAAGTTCTCATCTTCCTTGAGGAGGTCGTCTTCATCGGGAATCGATTGTCACTCCACGATAGATCATCACTAAGATTTTTACGTCAGTTCCAATTATAATGTACCCTATTTTGCTATCTACTAGTCCAGATAACAAGGAATTAGAATTGATGAAAGATATTTTGGAGCTTTTACTAATTGAATGAGAACAATAACTACTAGTCTAGTTTTGGAGTGAAATTTATTGCCAGAAATAATATTGGAACTTCAAATGATTAGCTAAACCAATCAGCCAAAAATCTGAACTCAATCGCCGACATCGTACTCACCGGCCGATTGGAAAATTATAACATCTTTAATTGAGGTTAGATGCTGGCAGGTGTTTTTAAAGAATAAATGAAAGTTGATTATTGATAGAACTTAAAGGTAGTAGATTTACAACAGACTATAGTGCAGTTATTGTTTTTGTTAATGTGGGTCTGGTGGAGAATTCGATTATCAATTTCTATGAATTTTGGCTTAAGCTTTCTTCATTTATGGTTATAAAATTCATCAAACATAAAATTTAATCAGAAAGGGTGCTTAAGTCATTATAATAATTTTTAATATTAAGATTAATAGATTAAAAGAATCGTTACAAAGAAATCAAAATAAAAGAGATAAACACAATATTTTAAACCACAAGAGAAGTGAGTGTTATGAAGCCAAACTGAAGGGAGGTGTCTCAAATTAACCATATTATTAGACAATATCTATACAAAATTTTAATCAAGTTCCTTTACGGTATTTGATTGTTTTTATGATAATTGACGCGTTATTGAGTAGAATCTCTATTTTAATCGAATAGTAAGAATTTTAAGAGATATGTATATGTAATACACATTGATTTAGTAGATTTTATTTGGATTACAAAAGTAGTATTGTTGAAAATAAAATATATAAATATGGTATTAAAATCTTAAAAAATGGTATTTGTGAGAATATTATAAATTGTTGGGTGCATTATGAAAAATTAATTTAAAATTGGCATTTTATGTATAAAATTTTTTGAAAAAATATATATGTAATGTCGGTTTGGTTTGGTGTTAGTTCGTTTTTTTCTTTGTTTGCACCAAACCAAACTTAATATGTATGTTTATTTTTTTTTCATTGCCAAACTAAATCAATACAAATTATTAATATATTTTTTTTATATTTTATTTTTGCGATTTGACATGGTTTGCTGGTTTTGTTACGTTCACTGGTTTAGTTTGTACACCCCTAATTAGGATAAGAGAATTTTACAAAAGTAACTACTCTAATCAGTATGCATGAATTATGCACATATTTTGCACACAATATACATTAAATATACAAAAAGTGACTACCTTTTATTCAAGTGATTTAACCATTGTTCTTGCATGTAAATTGTTTCGGATAATTCCAACTTTAGCCATCATTGAGAAGGTATGTGGTTTGTGCATATTAATAAATGCTCTCTTCGAGTGGAACAACCCCTTTATCTGGCCGAATTGCAAAACTATGGCACGGGAAGCAATGGTTTGCAAAAATGCCCTCAATAATAGTGGTTTAGCAAAACTGCTCTCCATTAGTTTAATGAAACTTATTCCGGACAAAAATACTCCTCACAACTAATAAAAAGACCCACATTATCCTCCCCTTCCTTTTCTCCATTCAAACAATCTCTAAACTCTAAAAACCTACAACTTTTATAGATTCCTCCATTGAAATGAAGATTCAAGGTTAGATTCCTTCAAATTCCTACTCTCTTACATTCATTTGGATAACCTTGTAGAAAATCTATGAAAATAGGTATCTTACACAGACTTCTTGGCAATGGGCACCTTGCACAGACTTCTTGGCAATTGCAAAAACTTTAAGCCTTGTTGCAATGAGCAACTTGTTTCTGCAAGTCTTGGCTATGCAAAGAGTTTAAGCTCTGGTGCAATGGCACCTTACACAGACTTTCCTGCCAATTGCCAAGACTTCAAGCTTTATTGTAGCGGCCAACTTGAAAAAAAAAAAGTCTCTGCAAATCTTGGCTATTGCCAAGAGTTTAAGCTCTGGTGCAATGGGCACCTTACAAAGACTTCTTGGCAATTGCCAAGACTTCAAGCCCTGTTGTAGTGGCCAATTTGCAGAGAAATTCTCTGCAAGTTTTGGCTATTACCAAGAGTTCAAGCTCTGGTGCAATGGGCACCTTGCACAGACTTCTTGGCAATTGCCAAGACTTCAAGCCTTGTTGCATTAGGTAATTTGCGAGAAAGTCTCTACAAGTCTTGGTTACTACCAAGAGTTCAAGCTCTGGTGCAATGGGCGCCTTAACTAGGAAATCAAAGTGGAATCCAACACAAGAAAAATAAAAACAAGATTGAATGAAAGTTACGAACATCGTCATTAAGGGTCAACTTATCACTGGACAAATCAAGAAACCAACTTCTTTTATCAATGGTAACACCACCCATGTGATGTTACCAAATTCTCTGCAACTTTTGGCAATAGCCAACACTTTAAGGTCGGGTGGAATGAGGCAACTTGCATGGGAAGTCCTTGAAAGTATTGGAAGTTGCCAATACTTTACGATCTGGTGCAATAGGCAACCTACATACAAAGTCTCTGCAAGTATTGGCAATAGCCAAGACTTTAAGCTCTATGCAATAGGCAACTTGCAGAGAAAGTCTCTTCAAGTCTTGACAATAGCCAAAACTGTAATCTCTATGCAATAGAGGCTACTTGCAGAGAAAGTCTCTGCATTAATGGAAATAGTCAAGACTTTAAACTCTATTCAATGAGCAACAACAATATCTAATTGCTATTGCCAATAAGAACCTTAAAATCATCTTAATCAAGCATAAGAAGTAAAAAAAATTCACAGGAACGTCAAATTTAATTCAACGATCATCAATAAAAATAAAAAACACTTACAGATAAGTATATAGATAATAATTACCAAAAAAAATATAGAAAAAAATAAATATAAATAAAGGATTAAGCAAAAATAAAAATTACATTATAACACAAATTAAAAAATAATAAAATAAATAAAACTTTTTACAGATTTTCTAAATCTCTCTAGGACATAAAGAAGAAAGAACGAAAGGAATGAGGAAGGAGGGAAGGAAAGGAAGGAGGAAAGAGAGAAGGAGACTGTTCCATGTGAATTGAGTTTAGGCAGGGGCAAAATTGTCCTTTCGCATAGTGAGGGATGATGTGGAGGGCATTTACTTAAAACATTTGAAAGTGGGGGCAAATTGGTAAGACCAGTACTTATAGAGGGCACTGCGTGAAATTTTTTGCTTTATCTTAGAGAGGATTTCACCGATCGAATATTGCTTCAAATTTGATTTAAATTGATCCAAATCAACTTCATAACTCCACATCAGAATCCAATATTCTAATGTCAATATTAATAATTTTTAATGATTTGATTCAACCCAAAACCTTCAAAAATAAATAGATTGATTATGACTTCTTCAACAATCAAGCCCAAAAAAATCTAAAATGAGATTTTTCAAGTTTTTTCAACCAAGCAATATTCAAAACAACCACCAATAAGCAGTGAGGATCATTTCTTGAAAGGAGTAGAAAGAGGTATGAGGAAGAAGTAAGAAAAGTAAAGAAGAATTATAGTTGATGATACCTAAAACTTAAGATTTTTTTAAATAGGGTAAAAGAAGTTAATTGACATGTCTCTACGAGGCCACCCAGTTAAGTTTTTTAGAACTTTTCAAAACTAGCACTCCAACCAAAGGAAATTATAAATGAGGAGCTATTTTTTTTTCTTACATGAATAGCACAGTTCTTATTTTATAAATTTAGGCACTCCTTCAAAATAAAAAATCCTAGCTGCCAATTCTCCCTGCCACTAACCCGCTGGCAGACACTCTCTCCTACCGGCGGTGCCGTTATTTTTTTAAATTATTATTTCAATGAAATTATTTTTGTTGATTTTGTCTATATCATTGCTTTGGACAAGTTTATACATACAAATCTACCCCAAAAATAAATTATACATGAATATACATAGATAAATGTGTAGGCAAGAAGAGAAATACAAAAATATGTACAAAAAACTGAAACTTTATATAATCATCAATTATACTGCAGAAATCTGAAAGTTTATGCAACTTTATTAATTTGTATATACACACTTATACAAATTTATACAACTTTATACACATTTACAGAAGTATACGAACTTGTACAAACTAGCAGCAGACTGCTGTTTTTGCGTAATTGCTGCCCTCTCGGTAAGAATCACAAATAAGGGTCATTTTTAGTATTTTTGTGTGTTACTGGTCTCCTAGTAAACATCCTTAATTTTTTGAGAAAATTACGTGGCATGAACATTTAGAAGAGTCCCTAACAGAAAAGAGACACATTTTTCCTTTATTATGATTTATAGACATTTAACAATATGTCATTT
This sequence comes from Petunia x hybrida, assembly GCA_037355625.1. Taxonomy (NCBI): domain Eukaryota; kingdom Viridiplantae; phylum Streptophyta; class Magnoliopsida; order Solanales; family Solanaceae; genus Petunia; species Petunia x hybrida. Next base: position 5,193,746 of record JBBBVM010000082.1, read on the forward strand.
ACTTATTATAAACATTCACACTTTCCCCCTTACATGCCTATTTTTGGGGGAGTCAAATAGATATGTCAGTTATTTTAAGATGAGATCTTATCTCACTAATTAAAGATATTTATTAAATATTTCTAAGTATATCAATTAACTTAAGTTTCTCCTAATTTAAAGCAAACCAAATCAAAAGCGTGGTAATCTAAAAAGTCAAAAACTTAGATTTTTAGATTATATCAGTTTTAGATTATAGATAATTCGTATCAGTTTATAAATGTTAGATTTATGTCTTCCATTGCCACCGATTGTATATCCGTATATATGAGGTATATTTATCGTCTTCGATTGCATATCATTTATATATTGGGGTATAATAATTCACATGTATGCATCAGGTTTGCAAAATATGTACTTTATATACTTATTATATTTCAAGTATATGAGGTATATTTATTTATCATTTATATATGATGGGGTGTAACCAAATGTGTGTTATATGCATAATTCACGTGTATGCATCGTAGAATATGCATTTTAATGGACTCCATACTGTTCGGGATAATAAAATTAAAATTTAATAATATAATATGTAACTACAAGTTAATAGATTTTTAATGAATTATCCTTTTGATAATATTTCTACTCTAACAACAATGGAGTTTCTTCACAGGATGTATGTATGTTTTGAACACCATAAATAAGGGGTCGTGCTTTTGTGTGGCTGATTATAAAAATGATATTGAATATCTATTAGGTTATTCTGTGAGGAAAAAAATTGATGAACAAATATCCATGATTGAAGAAAAAGAAAACAAACTGCGTTGGTGGTGTGGAAAGAAGAAGCTAGATTACAATGATATTTTTGGTTAAGAAAATATTAATCACTTAATGTAGGTGGGATTCTCCTAATCTTGGGGGAAATGCTATTAAATGTATCATTTACTATTTGGATTAAAATTTGGCTAGCCTTTGTGCAAATTATCCAATGACCATTTTGATGTAGGGCTCCTATGCTAAATGACTAGATATGTTATTTACTCTAATTTTTTTGCGCCTCTTTGAGTAAGTTTGACAAATCGCCACCTTTTAGAGTGTTAATTGATAAAAGCCATCATTTGAAAATTTACTGATGAACCTCAGGATACTCGATTTATTTTAAGATTTGGTTCAAACTCTAGGAATTAGTCTTGGAGTTTAATTCAAGCTCTTGGATTTTATCTTGAAAGTGGTTACTTTTGAATAATCTTTCGTATTCTTTTGTTATTAAACTTTATATTTGCCGATTCTTAATTAGCATTCTAAAAATGGCTATCCAACCTTAATTTCACGTGGTAAGTGCTGCTAGGATGGTCCACGGGACACTCTAGGAGCAAGGAGTTGGTGATTTATAAAAATTACCTTTATAGGTGGTTGTTTTGAATTTTATCCCAAACATAATAAACTCTTTATAAAATGGCATTTGTTGCCCGTTTTACCTATTAGGCTGGAGTGCTAGACGTTTCATAAGTTACAAACAGTGATAATAGTATAGTGTATTGCCTATTCGACTGGTTTCAACTAATTAAAAACTTATGAACAATTGACAACAAATTACATTAAAAACTTATGCTCAATTGGCAAATAGCATTAAAACTTTTGCCCAATTGGCGGCTAAGGACATTTTCTAAGAATTTATTTAGTAAGACCAGAACTTTAAGACCACCTCTAACCGTGCAAGTTCTTGCATAAAATGGACAGATCTAGTGCTGTTGTCACAGTATTGATCCCCGAAAAAAAATCTTACAATTTTGGCTCCCATTAGGAAAAGCTCCAAACAATTGCCAGAACTCACTAGGGGAAACTAGTAAAGATTACAAGCTCTTGCTGCTAGTAATATGCGGCGATCATTAGGAGCTTTTTCTAAGGGGATCAAAAATGTAACTTTTCTTATTGGGACTAAACTGTAATGGGGTGCCAGAAGTATCCTATTCTATTAATCCGCCCTCAATAGTTTCTATTTTTGGTCAATTCATTGGGTGTACCAGCATATCATGGTTATGACTTTTTGTTCCCACTTAAGAATGGTTTAGCAAAATAGCTTCGGAGGCAACACTTCAAGTTATAAATCGACAACTGCTGCCTCTTCGACAACAATTCAAACTATCTTTGAGAATGTAGGAAGAGATAAAAGGGCAAGTGTTGCCGATGCAAGAAGGGTCAAAGTCAAGTGTTGTCAAGTGCTGCCTAAGAGGCAACACTTATGAGAAAGGGAGGGCAGGGCAACGCTTCAAGTTATCTTGGAGAATATGGGAAGAGATAATTACGAGAAAGGGAGGGCAGGATACGGGCATCATTATATAATTTCATAGGGGTATTTCCATATGGAATTAATTCATTAAAAATAATGGAGTTCACTCTTGCAAAACTACTTTAAACGGGGTCGATAAGGCAAACCACTGTCTATGGTGCAAAAAATTTCACTACATGTACCCCCTTATCCTTGGTTATGGTGTTTTGTTCTTATTTAAGAATGGTTTAACAAAATGGCCTCGGTAGGCAACACTTCACGTTATAAATTTTCAAGTGTTCTCTCGGGGGAAACACTTCAAGTATAAATTGCAGGCATCACTTCAAGTTATCTGGGGAGAATGTTGACAGAGATAAAAGGTCAAGTGCTGCCCTCGTAGCAGCACTTGCAACACTTGTCATTTTATACTTGAAGTGCTGCCCCCGTGGGTGCACTTATCAAGTTTATAACTTGAGTGTTGCCCCCGAGGGAGCACCTACTTAAAATTAGTAAGGCCATTCTTGTAAAACCACTTTAAGCTAGGTCAATAAGGCAAACCGTTGCTTAAGGTGTCATAGTTTTGTAAATTGCCCTCTATGGTGTCATAGTTCTGTAAATTACCCCCATCGCCGGTTACATACTAATAAGCCCAATTAGTATTTGAGGTTGAAGAATCAAGGGCGATTTACAAAAAAAATATGGTTTTTCTAATGCCCCGTCACAGATTTGCCCCCCTTAAGGAAAGTATTACAAAGTTAGTCTCCCGTAGGAAAGATCTTGGTGATCGCCAAATCATTCTATTCGAAATGACCTGGCGTTCACCAAGAGTTTTGTGTCCGTTTAGTGAAGAAATGAGGCCAAATCGGCCTTACTTCACACATCCACAAAAAAGATCTTCAAGTACTTATACATTTAAAAATAACGGCAATCCGTCTGTGTTTATGCATATATTAAACCAAAAATTGCGCTTGTTTTGCAAACAAATGAGCCCAAATCGTCTTCACTTTGTTCATCCATAAAAATACATATGAAAATTTAAAATCAACAAAAATTCAAAGAAAAACATAAATACCCCAATCTATCATCAGTTATTCATAATGTGAGCCAAATATTAAGTACATTTTATAAATAATTGAGTTCAAATCGTCTTCACTTTACTCTTCCATAAAATACATATGAAAATATAAAATAAATAAATCCGACCGTATTTATTCATAACTAAGCAAAAATACTCTGTCTACTTTACAAATAAATGATACCAAATCGTCATCACTTTTCCTTTATACAAAAGTTCAAAGTAAAAATAAAACAAGACCAATCGGACATTATTTGTTCATAGTGTGAGCCATATAATATATACATTTTTCAAATAACTAAAGCCAAATCGTCATCACTTTCGGTTCAACTTTGAATTACAAATTGTGGCCACTTTCATGTATGTTTAAAGTGTGTAAGTAGGGGTTTTAATGATTAATTGAAAAAGCACTCATACTAAATAAAATTACATACGACTTGAGTTTATTATACGTGATAATTTTGTTTCATTGTTATCATATTTTTCCCATAAAATCCAGTCAACGATTGCATTAGTGCACAGGTCGTCCATCTGGTCCCTTAAAACTTTCAGTAGTATATTCAACTGTGCAAAAGTTTAAAATGTGGGTATTCAAAGTGACTTCTTTTCTCAAAAAGAACCATTTTTTTCCGCACAGTTCAAAATGTAAGTAATTTGTTTCATTCACTGGGTGAACAAGAACAGAACCGACAATAACAAAAGATTCTAGAGAGAGAACGTCCACCTTCTCTCTACTTTCCAAGGCAACTTTTGCACTTCTCTAATCTTCGAACTTTGAATTCCAATCCTTTTGCATTCCCTATAGATGTAATGAATGATGATGTGTCTAAACCACCGGATAATTCAGCAGTCTCTACACAATCTGACCCTTCGAATGTGTCTAAGTCGTCTTTCCACAATACACTAATTGAGTCGGTCCCTAATCTTACATCGATTCAGACTAAAGATTACATCACTACTAATTACTAATGTCCTCACCGGAGGCATAGTTGATCCATCTTCATGCAAAGATAGAGAAGATAAAAAATCAGTCCAACTTACTACAGAGGATTTACTGCGAATCTATTATCCATGGCGTTTCCCTGTTATCATTAAGTTATTAGGTAAAAGAATTCACCATCATATTCTAAAGAAGCGTTTGAGTGAAATATGGAAATGCACTGAATTTTTTACCTTGATTGATTTGGGACATGACTTCTATGTCATTAAGTTTACTAAGGAGGAGAATATAAATTTAGTTCCACATGAGGGGCCGTGGTTTGTTTATGGCCATTTTCTCTCATTAAGGAAGTGGGAACCCTACTTTGTTGCATCTAGGGTAACACAAACAAAGTCTGCAATATGGGTTCGTCTATTACAACTCCCCAACGAATTTTATGATAGTATTGTCTTGTCTAAAATAGGCAATACGATTGGGGAACTCTTGAAAATCGATGCATGTACTTCGTCTACACTCAGAGGTCGCTATGTCAGGTTGTGTGTAGAAATTCAAATGGATTATCCAGTTCAAACACACATATGCATTAGTGCTCATAACTAAGACATAATTTTTGAAGGAAAGAATTTCATGTGTACTCAGTGTGGGTGTTTAAATCATATATCCCTAAACTGTCCATATTCCATTGAGAAGAATCCAACATCCAATACAGATCAGGTTACCGACCCTGTTGGGATATACTAATAACCATGCGGTTTTAGTTGGATTATTACTTGTTCAACAATTGGTTATTCATTTATTAAATATAATGAATTATTATTTATTTAGATCAATTGTGTCATGTGTGTCCTATTATTTATATAGTACTTGATTTAGTATGTAGAGCCAAGCTTATACACGGAAGATTAAATCATCAGTTCTTATAAATATAATAAAGTAATAATGTTCACAATCTAAGATGGAAATTGGACAAAGCCATTGGTATGATTGTAGTACAAGATTATACTATATAATTTATCTTGATTATGGGAATGGTATAGTTCCAACTTCTTGTGCTAGTGCGCTTTGTGTGCATTGAACGGACCAAGTAGAGATAAGTATTTTTATATTGACTATATAAAATAAATTCTCTAGCTCATCAAATGTACTTATACTCTTAATCTTGATATAGCTATTATTAGTGGTGTATATTATACATTGTCTTGATTTATCAATAGGTGAGGTCCATGATATTTGGGTCAAATAATTCCTGATAAGTTGGATAATGATAATATGCATTTGCAAAGTGATAGCTAGTTGATAGAATCCACGTCTCGTTATAGAGATTGATGAAACCTCTTTATGAAAGCTTATAAGTTTCTATGTGTAAATATGGCCAGTGGATTTTGTATCCGGCACATGGAATAAGTTAAGCGTAAGTCTAAAGGATATTCATTTAGTCAATATATTAAATTGTCAGTAATTTGATATTATTGATTGGTGTCTGTAATCTTAACGTGGGGAGTTAAATAAGATTTGATGGAAGAATTCGAAATTCAACTGAGGAGTGCAATTACGAATTTCTAGTGGAAATAATTTGTAATTTATTATGGAAAGGTTAATTCTAGAGAAAAAGAATTAATTCCATAATTGGAAGCCTCATTAATTAATTCTGTAGTCCCTGTTGTGACCGAATTCAATTAGGACTAGGAGAGGAGTTTCTTGGTGGAAAAGAATCCTATACAGTTTTAGAAAAGGGTTTTACCCTTAAAACTATATAAAGGAGATTCTTGACCAAAAGGAAAGACACACGAAAACCTTAATAGTTTTCTCTCTCTGAAATATTTGTTCCACCCAAATATTATTAGTCTGGGTATTGTTCGGGAACACGACAGAAGATCATGGAACTGGAAGACGATCCCGTAGATGATGTTGTTTGTGATTGAAGATTGTTTCGCGGTTGAGATCACGCTTCAAGAGTTATTCCGTTTTATGTTTATGTAAAACTAAATAGCCTGCTAGTTTGTCTAGATTACATGTGAGTTTTTGATCCTGGAATTACTTCTGCTGTGTTTATATTCCTTCAGACCCTACATCTTCCCAACATCTATCACAAATAGTCACTGAAGAAGCATGGCAAGTGGTTACTTTCAACAAAGGGAAGAAGAAGATAGCAAAACCATCCAGTTCAGGTTTGATTCGCAATGATCCATGTATTAATGTCAAAATGTTCAATGCTGATATATGTAAGTATATAATTATATTAAGAAACTAAGTTATGTTAATAAAAATTTACTTTCTGTCTCCGACTCTGCTCATCAGCAATCCCAAGTGATTGTGCATGCTGACATTCCCTCCGATAAAATATTTACTGCTACAGAAAATAGTTTTTCAGGTCTTGATAAACAGCCATGATTTTAGAAAATACCACTACCAAGAAGTTAGTGATACTATTGACCGATGCATGTTAGCCCAAACTAATCCTTCTCTTTGCCAAGTGGATGGGTTGGATGGCCGCATGCAGACAAATGACAATAATTCTAGAACTCCTAAAGTCAGTCAATATCCAAATAATAACCAATTGTCGCACCCCACTTAAAGTTAGTGATTTCCGACTTGAGGTAACTATTTGGAATTAGAGTTTGGAGTCGCCACCTAATAAATTATTCTAGGCGTATTAGGTCACCTATTAATTTCTAATTCAATTTAAGAATAACTCCGGGTTGGTCTACTAGTCAGAGATTCGGGTAAGTGTTCAAGTTAACTTAGAAGGAAGGGGTTAGGCACCTCCTAAGTTCCAAAAATGTGGTTCCCGGCCGATTTCTATAATTGAGTTTAAATATATTGATTAAAAAAAATAAAAAAACTAAATAAAATAACAAAGAGGATATGGGATGTAAAATAAATAAATAGGTTAAATACATTTGTATAAGTAGTTTGAAATAATATGTATGTTGCACAAATAGCTAAAATTAAATAATAAAAGATTCTAGGTTTTATTATCCTATTCGGATAAGAACCCAGCTTTTATCGGAGAAGATAGTTTCAGAATCCACTATCGTATATAGCTTGGCCAATTTCCATCATATTCCGGGGACTTAATTTACCCTTAACCCCATACCCTCTTTAAGTTGTTAATCTAAAACGAAATGATAACATTTTACTGTCTAAAGCTTGGCTAGCGACCCACTTAATGTCTCGGAGGCCATTGAAACTACTAATATAAATATCTAGACCCCTAAATTTATTATGTGCCCCAAATCTAGACTCGAGCTAGGCGCCAAATAATAAACGGTTATGCTAACACATAAGCGAATAATGTTAAGTGAAAACAAAGAAGGAAAAAGCCTCCAACTTATTCAAGAAAATAAGCGCGTCTCATGCTACTGCCTACTGCATTTCAAAGTGCAAACATTTGCAGAAATAAGTTAGCCTTCAGCACTGATTACGTCTTCAGCCACTTTTCTAAAGTAATAAAATTGCACTAACAATCTGATTTAGACTTCACATTTGCAGTTTTAAACCTGTTACGTTCTGCTACTCAACTGTTTCAGAATATAAACATTTGCAGAGATGGTCTTAATTTAAAATGCAGTTTCAGTTTTAGCCACTTTCAACAAAATAATATTCAAACTTTTACGTTCTCATAAAAAAAAACATTTGCGGACATGATATACCTTTTAGTTGCTAATTTCAGTTATTCGCCTGCAATAAATTTACTTTAAAATTACGTGCATAAGACATTTTAAAATCTGTCATACGACTTTAGCACATACTCCCTCCGTCCCAAATTAGTTGCCGCTTTAGCAAAATTCGTTTGTCCCAAATTAGTTGACGCTTTAGGATTTCAAGACATTTTTTGCTCATTGTTTCCAAGTATACCCTTAATTATTAAAGGTATTCTCAAAAAATATTTAATAGTCATATATTAAATAAGGGTAACATAATAAAATGTATACTCTATTTATTGATTTTCTTAATGGGCGTGCAAAAGCTGAAAGTGACAACTAAAATGGGACGGAGGGAGTAATACACAAAGGAATAAAAAGAAGGTTAGAGAAGGCCCCTATTTAACCGAGTTTCATTGTACTTGCCAGTACCATAGCCGTAGTACCTGTCCTAACTACTAATTTGCACCTTAGGGTGCTTATACATGCCACATATATCCTAATGAATACATACCAAAGAGTTCAATTTTAGTTACACAACAAGAATGTGAAACAGAGTGAAAGAATAGGGCCTTTATCCCTTTTGAAACTTCTGTAAACTCTTCCTGTTGAACCAAAAATAGATTATCATCCATAACCAACCTGCACATAGGGATAGAGATGGTCTAAAGCACACCCAGGCAGCAGTTCATACCAACATAAAACAACCAGGGACTAGGCATTCATGTAAGATAGTCAACAAATTCAATTAGCAAAGCTCGAGCATTAATTTTCATATACTTGGGAGAATTTGATAGTAACTGTGAGTAGTAAACTAAATAGCTAATGGAAAGTTAATGACTACAAGAACCCTGCTTTGGCTCGCCATCCAGCAAAGAGTCGGGATACCAGAGAGTTTAAAGAGAGGAGAAGATAGCATGTCAGAAGTAACTCAGAGGTGTAGAGAAGAAGAAGAGAGTCTGAAGTTGTGTATTCAGAGATGTCTAGGTGTCTGAGAGGTGTGTATTAAGAGATGTCCGTAAGTGTCAAAAAGGAGTACTATTTATAGTGTAAATAAGAGGTCCTGGCAGTTCACAAGTTAAGGAAATGAGTATTTTTATCCTCAAATCAAGGCACAGAAATACAAGCTCTATATACGGGAAATGCAATATTTGATTGCTCAAAATTAAGGATACCATTCAGTCCTCAATTAAAGGAGATACAATTTTCAGTTGTGAAATAATAAGGAAAAGTTTTGACAGTAAACATACAAGGAAGATTAATGATCATAAATAAGGAAGTTGTATCAAAGTACATACTATTGTACACTGCCGTATAACTTTAAATTCTGAAATCCAGTCCATCAAACGAAATGATTTTATCAATAGAACCTAATGAACTCAAAAGTACAGTAAGAAATTCATAATAATTCAGCAACATTCAATCTCAAAAGTGACTCGACGTTATACTAATTCGAGCAATACGTCAAGCAAATAACTAGTTCAAATGCCTTCTAAACCAGCAAGCTGAAGTTCGAATAATCATGACAGTAAACAAGATTCAAGCGGCTAAACACTTATGGCCTCAAACTGAATCAATATCAATCATTAAGCATCAGTCTTTTAGACGATTAGATTACACGAAACATTCATAGGGATAGCTATACATATCATGGATTTAGATTCAAGTAACTGACATGTTATCTTTCAAGAGAATTTAATGAATAAAATAGGCAAGGCAGTAAATAAAGAAAAAAAAAATAAAGAGGGAAAGGTGTTACCCATTTAATTGCAAAAATGGGCAAACTGTGAACCGGGTCGCGTCTGACCCGACTCGTTTCTGCTCGATTTGATCTTCGAAACTTAAATTTCTTTCCTTGCAAGTGTCGTATCCATTGAAGACTTCCATGATTCTTGCCTTGTTTAACTCGGATTTGATAAAACTCATACGATCCCTCCTACTTCCTTTTCGGTTTCCATAGAAAGAGAGAGAATGGGGATTCTGTGCGAAAACGACAAGGGAGAGAGAGGGACGCGTGAGAGTCGTCTGTTACGCAGGAATGGGCGGCGTGATGGTGGAGTGGGTGGTTGTGATGTATTTGAATCGTTTTGAGGAGAAGGGGGAGAGAGGAGTAATCCTGTGTGTATGGAAAGGAAGAGGGGTGAAGTGATTTAGGGTTTAGAAGTTGAGGGGTGATGTATAATATTAAAAAGGTAAGAAATAGTGTAAACCGTTGGATGAGGAGCTTGGATGGCTGCGATTGTGCCACGTTGGCGCGTGTGGTGAGTGTATAAGTGGTATATGTGAGTGTATATGCTGATGTGTAAGGGTACAAACCATTACTTATGCTTTAAATGGTTGTACCACACACTTAGGTGAATTGTACACACGCCTAATTAAGCTGTACATTGTGCTAGGAATGTGTATAAGTGAGGTGTTAGACCATGTGGAGCTTACGTGGTGTATATGTGGATAAAATATGATGATGAAGACTTTGTGTAGTAGAAATATAATTGTAAATTAGCAACTTGGCTAGTATTTAATTAAAATACTTATAAATATAAATAATTAGTATAAAAATAGGAAAATTGTAAATAATAATAGATAAATATATTTAATCATAATTAAGTATAGATGAACTCACATATAATACTAATTAAATATAAATAGTCGTAGATAATTATTAGATCATATCGTAATGCATTAAATTGCACAAATAGTTTACGTATTTTGAAAAATAACCTAAATGATGTAATTACGTAATATAGTAATAATTAAGTAAGGATAATATAAATAGAGGATTAATAATATTATTACGCACATAAATGCAGGTTATCTAATGCAATTTTTTTTTAAAATAGTATTACATATTTTAATTAAATATAGCCAAATTTCGAAAAAAGGAGGGATAAAATTGGGTGTCAACACCAATCAACTTTTGTTCCTTCTAATAATAAGCTTAAATCTATAGGTAATGATTGCACTTTATGTAAACCTTTATCTAAAGAGGATGTATTTTGCAGGATCTCTAACCACGTACCTCCCCAACAAAGTAGTAAAGAACATTTGGCCAAAGTCGACTACCAAATGTTAGAAGGAAAAATATTTTGACGATTTTATTAACTTATCTTTGCATCCAATCCCATGCAAATAGAAGCTATAACAATCGATTTAACTATTGCTTGTAAGACTAACCCTATTGCCTTCTTAAAAAATATAACCAGTATTCCACTAATAATGCCACGAATTCCTCTAAGTCTAGGAAGAAGATTTCGTATAATCTAAGCTCTAACACAACAGAGAAGGCTTGCTATGGAAAATCTTCAACCCATTCCTAATCCACAGAACAACTAACCAACTTACTCATCCCCCCTCCACTCCCACAGAACCATCAAGCCACTTCCTGGATAGAAAGAGGTCGGGTGGGACATGCAATGACTTTCCAAGTGACCCTGGATGGACAACCTATAGTGATCATAATCAACAATCCCAAATTCTTGGCCCAGGTTGTCTCAGAGGGTATGCAACTAACCATGAATAACTTCATGAACTATATGTGGCTAAACAATGTGATCAATCCCTTAACTCATGTTGTGAATTCAAATCTTATGGGGATATTACAAAATCAATGGAACAAACCTCCACACTTTGTCCCACTAAACCCTCAGAATCTACTAGTGAACTTGTCCTTCTTTCCACCAAAAGAGAACATACAAATGAACCCTATCTTCATGCCTTGGGGGCTACCCAATCAAGTCCAAAATCCAGCTCAGGAACAGAAATCAGTGATCAACCAAGAAACTATGGAGGTTCAGGATATTCCTCCAGCCAATGTGCAAGAACTAAGAGCCAACATAATAAAAGGGTTGGGAGAGATGTTCCCCCCAAGCAGGGAGTCAAGCATAGAAATTTCAAGCCTCAGAGAGGCAAAAATTCTTCTCTTCAGGGAAAAGCAAGACAAGAGGCATATCTTCAATTGTCTAGTGGCTCTTTACAAGTATGCCCTAGATATTCGTCCTCCACATGACCCAATAGTGGGGAAGCATGTAGTGATCCTGGTCCCTTTCTATAAAGGGTCCTCAATTTCCAGTAGGGGGAGAACAATCATCACAACCATCCAATGATGAACAGACCAACTAGTATAGTGGTTTGGAATACCCATGGGGCTAATAATAGTATTTTGCCGTAGAAATCTTAGGGAGCTAATGAGCACCCATAAGCCTTGCATGATTGCTCTTCTTGAAACTAAAATGGATAACCATGTTTCTCTTCTACATGACAATGATTTTACTGAAATGATAGAGGTTTCAGCGTATGGTAGGTCAAGTGGTCTTGCCCTTCTTTGGGACCACAATATTGGAAGGGTTTCAGGCTTCACTAAGCCTGAGTAGGAGATTCATGCCATGATTGAGGTATGCAACTTCAATATTTCCTGGTTATTTAGTTTCATTTATGCTAGCACTAAGATTTTTGTCAGAAATATTCTATGGGAAAGTTTAAAAACTATATCTGACTGTTATAATGGTACTTGGTTGCTTGCTGGAGATTTTAATGAAGTTCTATCTTCCCAGGAAAATTTTTGGGGTAGATCGACTATTAGTAAAAGAATTAATCGTTTCTTGTCCTGTATTGATCATTGTAATTTTCAAGACCTAGGTTTTAAAGGGGGTAAAAATACCTGGTCAAATTATAGGAGAAAAAATAAGGGTTTGATCCTAGAAAGATTGGATAGAGCTTTAGGAAATGAGAAATGGATTAACTACTTTTTTAATGCTTCTGTGACCCATATTCTCAAGACTCATTCTAATCATAACCCCTTATTTATTAAGCTGAATAATCCCTCTAATATTCCTATCATTCGACCTTTTAGACTGGTGAAATTTTGATGTCATCATCCTATTTTCATTAACCTAGTGACTAATAGTTGGTCTGGGAAAGATCTTCAAAGTTCTATTGCTAGTTTTTCTCAGTCAGTTAAAACTTGGAAAAACTCTCATTTTGGTGACCTGTTTAAAAGAAAGAAAAGAATTCTTACCAGGGTAGCTAAAATTCAAAATTTTCCTAGGTTTTCTACTAGTCTTTTCTTCAAAACTTGGAAAGGGATCTCAGAAAGGAATATAATCTTATCCTTAGTCAAGAGGAAGATTATTGGAGAATTATGTCTAGAATTTCTTGGCTAAGTGAAGGTGATAGTTGCACTAAATTCTTTCATTTTTTTGCCACTAATAGGCGCAGGAAAAATAATATTAGTTACTTTAAAGATGATATTGGAGTTTGGATTGATGATGCTGGTTCTCTTTTATCTTATACTTTAAACCATTTCACATCTGTTCTTACTAGTACTCATGAGTTTACTGATTTAGATTTTGTTCAACGGGCTTATCCTTCATTATGCATGATTGATTTAAGTTCTTTCGATGATCCCTTAGTTCCTATTGAAATTAAAATTGTTGTATATTCATTTAAGCCTCTCAAAGCTCCAGGACCTGATGCTCTTCATCCTTATTTCTATCAAAATTATTGGGGAACTGTGAGTCATTCTGTTATTATTTTTTGATGCAGCCCGAACCCGTGCTGATCAAGTGTTCAATCCATCGACGCCGATGATACGAAGCCAAGCCAAGCTCTTGCATGATGTTCACAATCAGCTGGCATGGTCGGGAGAAAGCAACCATTCAGAAACGGAGTGGCCGAGTGCAAGATTTGAAGGCTTCATCTACGAGCTTGAGCCCGAAGAAGAAAGAAACCAAACACTCAACATCGACGCCGAACAGTAAAGCAAACAACCGAAGGGAGAGCGTCCGGATTCAGGTGTTCAGATTCAAGTGTTCAAATTCAAGAGTTCGAGACCAAAGGAGCGTCCGAGCCAGTAAAGCAAAAGAATGTCCGAACACTTAATTAACTTAGCTCTGCGTGGCCTATTCTTATTGGTCGTCTGTGACCTTTTACTAGCTTACCCTTAGTATTGCCTATATAAACCTCTTTACATTTCATTTTGTGGAGACCCAGACTTTGATATTGAATATTGAATGAGAGTAGCCGAGAGCACTTTATTTTATGTCTCAGATGTGAGCAACCCCGACGTGGGCCTTCGGAACTTGTGGCTTTCGGCGACTCCGATTGAACAATTCCTCTTTGATCAATCAGTTTGCAAGAAGCATTGTTCTCTAGAGGATTGTTGCATAGCTTAGGTGCTCTTTCCTTCTACTTGAATCGTACCGAGACCAGTTCCTCAGTTCCGTTCAAGCAAGAAAAATTGTGTCAAGCTTATATCTTTACTTCCGTTTGTTGATTGTCCTCACTTTCTAAGCTACCATGTTAGATTGCACCATCTTGGTATCAGAGCACGGTTTGGGCTTGTTCTTATAACCCCAATCCTGTTTTTTATCTTTATTTTTGTGCGTTTGAGTCTTTTGTTTCAGTGTTCGTGTTCTTGTTATTGTTCTTTTGTTGTTGTTACTGTTGGTGATTAACTTCACAAAAAAAAGGTAAAAAGAAGAAAATTCAAAAATTTGATTGTTGGGTGATTGTTTGGATTAAACAACCACGGATTCTTGTTCATCATTGTCTAAGGAATCAAACGAGCACTTGTCGTACGTTGTTTGACGGCAAGGGTTTCTCGGTGATTTTCATACTGTTTTGACGTGGTGTTGAAGATTGAAAACCTCAGATGAGTTTTGGTTGTTGCTTATCGAAGACTGGTGGTTTTAGTTAATTTGGGTCGAAGGTTTGTGGTAAAAACTTAAAGTTCCGTCGTTAAGCCACCGTCCGTGCACCGAAAAATTGTTACATTGTAACAGTGTACGGACAAGTGAAGCTATTTTCTTAGCTCGACTTAGAACTTAAATCTTCTCCGACGTCGAAAGTTACCGGAGACGACCTTAAACCTTGAAGCTGAATCTTGTTGTTCGTGGACTGTGAACAAAAGTTGAAAGTTGTCTGTACACCGAAGCTAAATTCACTGTTCCATTGAAGAAGAAAGGGAAAAGGTGTCGTGCCAAAACCACAGGAGAAACTTTATCTCCAAGGAAAAGGAAAAGGAAAAGTGGATAAGGTTATACCGTAATCCGTACTAAGGAGGGACCACTTTTTGACCGTACAAGAGGTGACGTGTCCAGGGATTCCAAAGGAGGAATCGAAGGGTAGATTCTCCTAGGATTTCACTTTTCTTTGTGATCGATAAATCTCCTTAGTGGATCTCTTGAGTAATTTCTTCTACTCGAGGTCGTACTAATCTGTTTGAGCTTATAGGAACTCGTGCGTGGGGTGACCGAAGCGTAGAGAATTCTTTGACTTCTTGAGCGCAGTTAAAACATCGTCTGCTCCATCGAGTCGAACATCACTTCACTCTTCCCGAAGAGTCAGTGACTATTGTCGAACTTGAAGGATCTTAGAGGACATTGATCAATCCAACGAAGCCACTTCTGACAAGTTCTTTGAGTGACTAAAACCTTACCCAAAATTGAGTGGACCTGAGTGCCACCCAAAAAAAAGTGAGGGAGTGTGAGAGGTGATTTCTAACCTTAACATTTTTTTCTTGGTCTTTGATTTGTGCAGGTACAATAGCTGGCAATGGAGAGAAGGGCATTGCAGTGCCCGAGGTATCGTTAGCCGATCTCATGGCTGCAATACAAGGCATCAGTGCCGAGGTAAAAGGAATGAGTGCTCGAGTAGCTAACCTCGAGCAAGGAAGTGTGTCTGTGGCCTTACCTGGGTTCGACGCTGGTACTAGCAACTCTACTCCTATGAAACCGGAGCAGTTTGCTGAGCTGGTTCGACAACAACGGTAGAAGAACGAGGCTGCTCGAAATGAAGCTATGGGCAATCCTCGAGCTGAACAACACTTGGGCAATCCCCAAGTGGAACATCAAAACTTGGGAAATCCCCAAGATGGTCATCAAAACTTGGGCATTCCCTGAGGTGATAGATTGCCACTTCCAAGGGCCCGAAGATAAGTCGTGGTCATTGATGAAGGAGAATTTCCCGAGGTCAAAGCTGAGTATGAGCCACCGTTCGTTCAACGAAGGCAGGCTCAACGAGGTCGTGGAAATTTCCGAGGTCGAGGACGAGGTGCAAATGTTGATCGATATTTTGAGCGTGAGGCTGATGACCATGATGATGAGTATCCAGAACTGGTCAGAGGTGCTCATGATTCAAATTTGAACAGTGTCAAGATCACTATTCTACCGTTCAAAGGAACTAGTGATCCAGAGCTGTATCTTGATTGGAAGATTCGACTAGAACGAATCTTTGAAACAAATGAGATGACCGAAGAGATAAAAGCTGCACATGTTATTGCTTCGTTCGAAGCTTACGCATCAACATGGTGGGAAGCTGACAAAAGATTGAGGAGAAGGAATGCTTATCCCGAGGTCACCGCATGGTTGCAGCTGAAGAGAGCAATGGATGCTAAGTATGTGACTGCCAAATATCGGCAGGAACAACTTTGGAAGCTCTTCGAGTTGAAACAAGGGTCCAAATTGGTTGAAGAATACTATAATGAGTTCAAAAGAATTCGATTGGCTCTTGATATGGAAGAAGATGATGAGCAAGCAATCATTCGATTTAAAAATGGCTTGACTCGAGATGTGTCGTCCCAATTGCGGCTGCATGTGTATCAAACTTTGGAAGATGTGTTTCATGCCGCCGTTGATGCTAAGAAATGGGTAAAAGATGACAAAGCAAGCCGGTATCGAGGGGTCAACACTTCGACTCCTTTGAACTGAGGTAAAGAATGGAGGAGTCCGAACCCAATAAATGCAAAATTGGTCGAGATCAAAAGAAACTCTTCGAGAGGGGAGTGACCGTTAATCAAACCAAATGAGCAGGAGGTAAAGCTTAACTCAATACTCTTAGTGCTTCAAACATCCAATGTCATAAGTGTGGGGGTTATGGTCATATGGCAAGAGACTGTCCGACTCGTCATATCATGGTAGTGCTTGATGATAGAACCGTCCATGAGCAAGTGAGTGATTCTGCGGAGGAAACAGTCGAGGAAACCGACCAAGCTGAATTTGAGGATGATGGGTATGACGCCACCGAGGTTGAACATCCGGAAGTTCTTTTAGTTGTTCGGAGGAACTTGAGTACCATGGTCATGGAGGAGGAAGATGACAATCAGAGGGAAAAGCTCTTCCATGCCCGATGTGGAGTGACGAGGAAGGTGTGTTCGATGATCATTGATTCAGGCAGCTGTTCGAATATGGTAAGCCAAACCTTGGTTTCATAAATAGGTCTGCCAACTACCAAACATCCCCGACCATACAAGCTCCAGTTGTTGAATGAGTGTGGAGAATTAAGAGTGGCGAAGCAAGTGTTGATCAAATTTCAAGTGGGGGTATATCATGACGAGATGATGTTTGATGTGGTTCCGATGCAAGCTTGTCATTTACTCCTTGGGCGGGCGTGGCTATATGATCGATATGTTATTCATAACGGTCGAACCAACACTAGACATCTAAGCTCGGAGGGAAGAGTTTTATACTCAAACCTTTGTCTAAGAAATAAGTCAGTGAGGACTATAAACGGATGAGAGAGCTGAAAGAAGCAGCAAAAGCAAAGACTCCCATCGGAGTACCAATTGTGGCCGAAGCCAAAATTCCACCACCCGTGGTCAACAGCATCTGCGCAATCATGCAGCCAGGTGAGTACTTATGAGGCAACGACACCAGTCGAATGATGATTTGCCTCGTGCACAAGGGTATCCTTCTAAACTCTAATGATGATTTTACTAACGATAATCCTTTGCCTAGTGCTATTCAAAGTATTTTTCAGGACTTCGGAGACATGTTTTGTGAAGAAATTCCAGGTGGATTGCCTCCGATGAGAAAAATCGAGCACCAAATTGACTTCATACCGGGGTCTCAAATCCCCAACAAACCTGCATACCGATGTAATCCCGAAGACACCAAAGAACTCCAGCGCCAGGTGGATGAATTGCTGAACAAGGGCCTTGTTCGAGAGAGCTTGAGTCCTTGCGCCGTTCCTGTTATCCTTGTCCTGAAGAAAGATGGAACTATGCGAATGTGTGTTGATTGCCGAGCAGTCAACAAAATTACGGTTAAGTATCGTCATCCTATCCCTCGATTAGATGACATGCTAGATGAATTAAGTGGTTCGTCATGCTTTTCAAAGATAGACCTCAGGTCCGGTTACCACCAAATCTGGATGAAACCTGGAGATGAGTGGAAAACTACATTGAAGACTAAATTCGGTCTCTATGAATGGTTAGTGATGCCTTTTGGCCTCTCTAGCGCACTGAGCACATTCATGCGATTGATGAACCATGTACTAAAACCGTTCATAAATAAGTTTGTTGTCGTTTACTTCGATGACATACTTGTTATAGTAAATCTGTGGATGAACATGTCGAACACTTAAGGCTAGTGGTTGAAACCCTTAGAGAAGAGAAGTTATATGCTAACTTCAAAAAGTGTGCCTTTTGTGCTGAGCCTGTAGTCTTTCTAGGATTTGTTGTGAGTGCTAATGGTGTTGAAGTCGATGAGTCAAAAGTAGAGGCTATCAAAGATTGGCCGACTCCAACCTCGGTATCTCAAGTTCGTAGCTTCCATGGATTAGCTAGCTTTTACTGAAGGTTTGTTCGAGACTTTAGCACCGTGGTAGCTCCTTTAACCGAGCTGGTAAAGAAAGACCATTCGTTTGTGTGGGGAAAGTCCCAAGAGAGGACTTTCCAAGAGTTGAAACGGAGGGTTAGCTCTGCCCCATTGTTGCAACTCCCTAACTTTGGCAAAGCGTTCGAGGTTGAATGTGATGCGTCAGGAGTTGGGATCGGAGGAGTGCTTATGCAAGAGTCGAAGCCGATCGCTTACTTCAGCGAAAAGTTCAAGGGTGCAACCTTGAATTACTCTACATATGACAAGAAGTTGTATGCCCTCGTTCGAGCACTTGTCCATTGGCAGCATTATTTATGGCCAAGAGAGTTTGTGATTAAAAGTGATCATGAGTCTTTGAAATATCTCCGAGGCCAGGAGAAATTAAACTGAAGACATGCCAAGTGGGTGGAATTTATTGAGAGCTTTCTCTCTGTGATTCATTACAAAAAAGGGAAAGACAATGTAGTGGCCGATGCCTTATCGAGGAAATTTTTCGTAGCGACCACTCTCGCCTCGAGGCTCATGGGATTCGAAAGCATCAAGTCGATGTATGAAGATGATCCCAAGCTGAAAAGCGTTCGTGACGCAATCTCGAGTGGCCGAAGGGTTGGTTAATATCAGTTGTACGATGTCTACCTCTTCAAGAATGGGAGGGTTTGTGTGCCAGTGTCATCGTGGAGAGAGCTCTTGGTCTGAGAAGCTCACTCCGGAGGCTTGATGGGACACTTTGGTGTCAATAAAACTCTTGGAATCTTGTCCGAACAGTTCCATTGGCCAAAAATGCGACAAGATATGGAAAAGCTTTGCAACGCTTGTCTCGTTTGCAAGAAAGCTAAATCAAGGTCTAACCCTCATGGTTTGTATACTCCATAACCTGTGCCTGATCGACCGTGGGTTGATATATCCATGGATTTTATTATGGGGTTACCGAGGTCGGGGGGAGGACATGATAGCATCTTCATTGTCGTGGACCGTTTTTCCAAAATGGCTCATTTTATTCCTTGCAAGAAATGCGATTGTTCACAACATGTTGCTTCTTTATTTATTAATCATGTGTTGAAATTGCATGGCGTGCCTCGTACTATTGTAAGTGATCGAGATTCGAAGTTCTTGAGTCATTTCTGGAAATGTCTATGGGGTGCCCTTGGCATCAAATTGCTATTCTCGACGTCTCACCATCCTCAGACCGATGGGCAGACCGAAGTAGTTAACCGATTCTTGGGAGCTCCTTCGAGCTATGACTGAAGGTAAGGTCGGAAGTTGGCCTGATCGATAGCCCGTGATGGAGTTTGCATACAATCGAACAGTGCACTGAATGATTAGCATGACTCGTTCGAATGTGTGTTTGGTTTTAACCCTTTAATTCCACTTGATCTAACTCCATTGCCTCGAGATGCTGTTATTGATTTTGAAGGTACTCGCTGAGCTACTGCTTTGCTCGAATTGCATGCCAAGGTGAAGAAGAATCTGGAGGAAGCTTATGCCAAAGTAGCAACGAAGAAAAATAAGGGGCGAAAGAAGTTGGAGTTAAAGAAGGGAGATTGGGTTTGGGTTCACTTCCGAAAGGAACGATTTCTGAACCAAAGGAAAGGAAAGTTGGCTCCTCGGAGACTGAAGAGGGCTCGATTTTGAGGACGAAATCCTCTGAAGAAGGGAAGGATGATGCAGCTCGAACCCGTATTGATCAAGCGTTCAATCCATCGAGGCCGATGACACGAAGACAAGCCAAGCTCTTGCATGATGTTCACATTCAGCTGGCATGGTCGGGAGAAAGCAACCATTCAGAAATGGAGTGACCGAGGGCAAGATTCGAAGGCTTCATCTACAAGCTCGAGCCCTAAGAAGGAAGCAACCGAACACTGAACATCGACGCCGAATAGTAAAGCAAACAACCGAAGGGAGAGCGTCTGGATTCAGGTGTTCGGATTCTAGTTCTCGAATTCAAGTGTTCGAGACTAAAGGTGCGTCCGAGCCAGTAAAGCAAAAGAGTGTCCGAACACTTAATTCACTTAACCCTGCGTGGCCTATTCTTATTGGTCATCTGTGACCTTTTACTAGCTTACCCTTAGTATTTCCTATATAAACCTCTTTACATTTCATTTTGTGGGGACCCTGACTTTGATATTGAATATTGAATAAGAGTAGCCGAGAATACTTTCTTTTATATCTCAGATGTGAGCAACCCCGACGTGGGCCTTCGGAACTTGTGGCTTTCGGTAACTCTGATTGAACAATTCCTCTTTGATCATTCAGTTTGCAAGAGGCATTGTTCTCTTGAGGATTGTTGCATAGCTTAGGTGCTCTTTCCTTCTACTTGAATCGTACCGAGACCAGTTTATTGGTGCCGTTCAAGCAAGAAAAGTTGTGTCAAGCTTATATCTTTATTTCCGTTTGTTGATTGTCCTCGGTTGCTAAGCTACCAAGTTAGCTTGCACCATTTTTGTATGGATGTTTTTCAAACTCAACACATTCCTCATGATATTAATATAACCTTTCTTTGTTTAATCCCTAAATTTTCAAATACTAATGATTTAAATAATTTTAGACCTATTGGGTTATGTAATACTATTATTAAAGTTATTACTAAGGTAATATCTTACCGTATGAAAGTTTTTTGTTGGAAAAGGTTATCAGTCCCTTTCAATCCAGATTCCTAAAAAATAGAAGGACTTTTGATAATGCTATTCTTATTCAAGAGATCCTGTAAAAATTTAAAAAAATGAAGGGAAAAAAAAGCTAACATGATAGTTAAGATTAACCTTGAAAAGGCTTTTGATAGGATTGAGTGGTCTTTTATTTATTATACTCTTTTTTAGTATAGATTTTCCCCTAAAATTACAAAGCTTATTATGTCCTGCATTTCTACTTCTAGTATTGCTGTGATTGTTAATGGATATTTGACTAATTACTTTAGCCCTTCTAGGGGGTATAAGACAGGGTGACCCCATGTCCCTTTGTATTTTTATTCTTTGTGTAGAATTGTTGTCAAGACATATAAGTTACCAGATTGATTATAACAATTGAGATCCTATTAAAATTTATCCTTCAGGTCATGAGATTTTCCATTTATTTTTGCCGATGACTTTACTCTAATGGCCTGTGCTAATAATAAATATGTTGTTGATATCTCTAATAGCTTTAGAAATTTTTGCAAAATTTCTTGCCAAAAAATTTTAAAATCTAAGGTCATTTTTTCAAACAACTGCTCCCCTTCTAGTGCTTACAATTTAGCTCATATTCTTCAGTTAATTAGTAGCTCTAGTTTTGGAAAATACCTAGGTTTTTCCATGCTAAGTTCCAATCCTAAAGCTAAGGACTTTATATTCATCCTTGACAATCTTAAGCTCAGACTTTCCAACTGGAAAGTTATGCTGACTCTTGCTGGGAGAGTAACCTTAGTAAAATTTACTCTTAATAGTATTCCCACCCATGTAATGCATATACGCTCCTCCCCCAAAAGATTCTTAATACTATTGATAAGACTCAACATGATTTCATTTGGGATTTTACGACTGAAAAGCGAAAGCTTCATTATTTAAATTAGGATGTGGTGACTACCGACATTAAAAATGGAGGGCTTGGAATAAGGAAAGCTAAGTGCAAAAAATAAGCTCTCAGTTGTAGTCTTGCCTGGAAAATTCTTATAAAACTCAACTCCCTCTGGGCTAGAACCCCCACTAACAATCACCTCTCAACCAATATGAAGCATTGTGATTATTTTATATGGAAGAATATCCAGAAAATTAGGAATGTTGTCATGCAAGGCATTCACTGAAAAGTATCCCTAAACTCTACTATTGATATTTGACATGATAAATGGATCCAAGGTATTGATACCCTAAGGGTTGAAGTGTCTGGACCTCTCAACATTAATGACCTCAATACTAGAATTAACGATATCTGGGTAGAGAATAGCTGGGAGCTAAGCAGCCTTTCCATTACCATTCCTGCTAAAACTTGTGCTTACATTAATGCTATCTCAATTTCTTCTGTTAGGGCTGATGATTACCCTCTTTGGGGTTTAAATAGTAGTGGGACTTTCAATACCAGCTCTGTGTATTCCTTACTACTAGAAGAAACTACCCTTAGATTTTTTTTTTTGATCTGAAAAACTAAAACCCCTTCCCCAAAGATCAAGCACTTCTTGTGGCTCTGCCTCCATAGCAGACTTCTAACCTTTTCTTACCTAAAAGCAATTGGTATTCTTCAAAATGAAACATGTCCCATATGTCTTAACTCAGAAGAAAATATCTTGCATATTTTCTTTGAATGTCCAATAGTTATGAAATTATGGAATTATTTGAACTGCAATAGAAGTTACTCTGTTGATAATATTTGGCTGTTACGGTTATAATCTTTGGCTGTTAGAGATTAAGGATTATGCTTACTATCAGAAATCTTGTTCTCTATCTGGTAAGAAATATACCATTTTTCTAGTTAGGAATATTTATATTAATAGAAATAACAATATTTGAAATAAAAAAAAGGTTATGTGTCTCTTCCCCATATTAAGAATTTAGCCAGTGAATATAAATACTTGGCTTGGTCTCCTCTATATCACTCAGAGAATAGTGATGTTCAAATTCATTGGCATAAGCCTGATAGAGGACACTACAAACATAATATTTATGGGGCATTTCGTAGCTACTATCTAACATGTGGTATTGGTGGCCTGCTCAAAGACCACAATGGAAATTGGGTTGCAAGTTTCATGGTACTGTCTCTGCAATCTCCTCAACTCAAGTAGAGCTCCTAGCTTTGAAGCAAGAATTACTCTTTATTAAAGAACATAACTTCTTACCTATAGACATTGAAACAAATTCAACGGAAGTTATAAAGTTTTTTCATGAAGGGTATCCTACTTACAATGATATTATCCATGATTGCAAGTTGTTGCTGCTGGAAATGAGCCTGATGGGAATGGGGTTGCCGGTGCTCAGGCATGAATTTAGGGAAGCAAACAAAGCAACCCATCTTTTATGTTAAGAGGTTATTAGAGGTAATATTAGCTATGTTAATCTTACCACTCCTTTCCCTGCCTTAGATAGTACGGGCAGACAAGGAAGGGGTTTGTTATCCTAGAACTATGTCTACTAATGTAATTTCTAATCTTGCCAAGCTTGGCAACTGCAATGCTCCTCGAAGAATTACTTTTGGGATGTAATACCGACTATTTTTATATATATAATATCCGTAGTTATATATATAAATAAAGAATCCCACAATTAGAAACGCGCTCATTTGCTTTAAATACTCTTCAAAAACAAAACACCAACTATGAAGAGTAACATAAAAAACAAAGAATTAGTGTGATGGGGCAATTGTTAATGTTGTAAAATCGGCTTTTGTCTGAGCATTCTACTTAAAAAGTAAAAAGTTTTTCCGTATTTTCAAAATCATACCTACGCTAATTTAGTGTAATTTTAAGATAATCAATAGTAGAAATAGAAGGAGGTCAAGACGAAGCTAGGATATAATTTTTACAAAATTCCGACGGCTGTCAACGCGCGGTCAAAGCGATAGAGCCATGGTGGAAAAGAGGAGAAGTGAGAGATGGTTTTCTTGAGAGAGAAAGTGTAAAAGAAGAAGTTGACAAATAATTGTACAAAAGTGTTTAAGGGGTAAACATTTGCTTTTTTGTTAGAGAAGAGAGAAAAACACTCTGGGCGCACCTTAAGCAAGGAATGCTATCGTGCTCCTTCGTTGATTTTTCTTCACCTCCACGACACTAACGGTGATAATGGAAACGGAATCACGAACAATGGTGCCGGCGACTGGAGTGCCCCAATCCTTACCTCCGTTGCAATTGTTTCAATGGATGAAAGGAATGGGGCCCCAACAATTCTCCAAAGTCCCAATCAGAGTACGCTGGCAAATCCAGCTCAGATTAAGGAGACCATACCAACAGCTGCAGCATGCAAATTGACCTATACTGCAGGCCCCGGCGGGAACAAAGGGGACACACCAGAGACTGCTCATAATTGCACTCTTGTGCAAGGTATGAAACTTAAATACAATCCACCTAGCATGAAAAAGGGTTTTAAGGTGGTTAAATTGAATGCAGTATATATCCAAATGCAGAGGAAAAAATGGAGTTACGCATTAATAGAACATATTTTTGGGGAAACCCCTCCGTTTAAAGAGATGTTAAAATCTGTATATGCTGTATGGAATTTTGTTGCTACTCCATGAGTTTATCTTCACGAGGATGGTTACTACATATTTAGATTAAAAAATGAACAGAATAGGGATGAGATCCTTCAAGGTGGCCCGTATACTTTCAATCTAAGACTTATCCTGCTCCAACAATAGGATCCTAATTTCACTTTAGACAAAGATGCAACTAGGGTTTTTCCACTATGGGTAAAATTCCCTAGTCTACCGATTGAATTCTGAACTGGGGAAAATCTTAGTCGCATAGCTTGTTATATTGGAAAGCCTGTGTGTACAGACATACTAACAGTAGAGGAGGAGCAGATTTCATACTCTAGAATGCTCATAGAAGTCGATATAACCCGGCCTCTACCTTAAAAGATGGTCATAGAGGATGTAAATGGTAAATACTTAGAGCAGAAAATAGTCTATGATTGGAAGCCCACTATATGCCAATATTTTTTGCAGTTAGGATATGAGACTGGAATGTGCAAAGCAGAACTTGCTGTCCCAGAAAAGAAAAAGAAGAACAAAAAGAAGAAGCAGAGGGAACTACAGGTCAAATGGCAAGAAAAAAATGCTGGGAATGACGTGCAAGAACAACCAGAAGAAGTACAAAGACAAGACATACAACAAGCACCCAAAGCAGATCAAATGACTCTCAGATAAATGAAACAGCTAAGCAGGAACAAACAGAAATGCCAAAACACATAACAACTCCTAGCAAGTTGGGAGAGAGGATCCAGGGGAACAAATCTCATATGGTACATAAAGCAGGTAACTCAGCTCCTGGTATGCTGAATGAGAGACTACTAGGGAATAAGTTCAGTGTGTTAAGTGAAGTAGAAGAAGAATAGATAAAGGGTCCTAAGCAGCACTTACAAGAGAAATCCTCCATGATTCTGTGCGCTTGAAATGTCGTTACGCATTAATAGAACATATTTTTGGGGAAACCCCTCTGTTTAAAGAGATGTTAAAATTTGTATATGCTGTATGGAATTTTGTTGCTACTCCATGAGTTTATCTTCACGAGGATGGTTACTACATATTTAGATTAAAAAATGAACAGAATAGGGATGAGATCCTTCAAGGTGGCCCGTATACTTTCAATCTAAGACTTATCCTGCTCCAACAATAGGATCCTAATTTCACTTTAGACAAAGATGCAACTAGGGTTTTGCCACTATGGGTAAAATTCCCTAGTCTACCGATTGAATTCTGGACTGGGGAAAATCTTAGTCGCATAGCTTGTTATATTGGAAAGCCTGTGTGTACAGACAGACTAACAGCAGAGGAGGAGCAGATTTCATACGCTAGAATGCTCATAGAAGTCGATATAACCCGGCCTCTACCTTAAAAGATGGTCATAGAGGATGTAAATGATAAATACTTAGAGCAGAAAATAGTCTATGATTGGAAGCCCACTATATGCCAATATTTTTTGCAGCTAGGATATGAGACTGGAATGTGCAAAGCAGAACTTGCTGTCCCAGAAAAGAAAAAGAAGAACAAAAAGAAGAAGCAGAGGGAACTACAGGTCAAATGGCAAGCAAAAAATGCTGGGAATGATGTGCAAGAACAACCAGAAGAAGTACAAAGATAAGACATACAACAAGCACCCAAAGCAGATCAAATGACTCTCAGATAAATGAAACAGCTAAGCAGGAACAAACAGAAATGCCAAAACACTTAACAGCTCCTAGCAAGTTGGGAGAGAGGATACTGGGGAGCAAATCTCAGATGGTACATAAAGCAGGTAACTCAGTTCCTGGTATGCTGGATGAGAGACTACTAGGGAATAAGTTCAGTGTGTTAAGTGAAGTAGAAGATGAATAGATAAAGGGTCCTAAACAGCCCTTACAAGAGAATCCTCCATGATTTTGTGTGCTTGGAATGTCAGAGGGCTTATAAGCCCTTCAAGCATAAGGAGCTCATTTCCTTCTTGCTTAGAAATAAAGTAAATATTATAGGGTGGTTAAAAATAAAAATAAGGAAAAGAAAAGCTGAAAAAATAAAAAGAATACTGGGAGCGAAATGGACTTGCTATAGTGATTATAATGTAGAACCAAGAGGCAGAATTTGGGTATGTTTGAAATATCAAATGTGAAGGTCAAGATTGTGCATACAATACCACAGTTGGTTCACTGCTTAATTGAGGATAGAGGTACTCTCTTCAACAACTATGTAACATTTGTCTATGGTCTAAATACTGAAACATGAAGGTTAGACATGTGGGACACCTTAAGAGAGATTTCCTTAACTATGAATGAAGCATGGCTAATACTGGATAATTTTAACACTGAGTTAACAACTGGAGATAGAATCAGTAGTACACCAGTTCAGACCTTAGAGTTGAGAGACTTCCAGAACTGTATCACAGATATATGACCTGGCCAGCTAACCAAGAAAGGGTGTGACTTCACCTGGTGTAACAAGAGAGGAGCCGAGAAGAGAATTTATAGTAGAATTGACTGAAGCTTTCACCAATGGTTTCAAAAGTATGCTAACATAGAAACCCTATTTGGAGAACATGAATACTCTGACCACTCTCCTATCATAATAAACACAGATACAATAATGACCTACAAGCAGGCTCCCTTTAGACTGCTAACTATGTTGCTTCAATAGAAGGAATTTTTAGAGATAGTACAGGCCACATGGGGACAACAAATACTGGGATGCTACATGTATAGAATCTGGAACAAGCTGAAATTGATAGGCAGGCAAGCTGTGCAGCTAAATAGAAAGATGACCAAGCTGGAAGGTACTATTAATGAAATGAGAGAGAAGCTACATAAGATACAAGAAGAATTGATCATTGATATGTTCAACTAACAATTGATTGATGAAGAGAAGATGGTGCTGCTGAGTTTGGAGATGTGGGTAGATATCAATGAAAATGTGCTTAGACAGAGATTAAGATCCACATGGAGACTCTAATTCCAAATTTTTCCATGCACATATGAAAGCAAGACCAGCAAAGAACAATATAGCTTCCATTCAAAATGAGCAATTAGTAAGACTAACAGTGCCTGCACAAATACAACAGGAGTTCCTATCTTTTTTAAGAAGCTCTTGGGTTCTGCAGCAATAGAGATGCCATGCTTAGACTATAATATTGCTAAGGATGGACCTGTCTTGACACTTAAACAACAACATGCATTGATCCAGCAGGTAACAAGAGAGGAGATTTCACAAGCTGTGAAAGCTTTGCCACATGACAAATCACCTAGAGTAGATGAGTTCCCTGCTGAATTTTTTCAAGAGTACTGGTCACTACTAGGTGATGAGGTAACAAATGCCATTGCCCAGTTTTTTGACAATGGTAAGCTGCTAAGAAGTATCAACTATGCCACTGTTACCCTAATACCAAAAGTACCAAGCCCAAACTTTGTGAAGGAGTTCAGACCGATTGCATCTTGCACAACATTGTACAATATAATTTCCAAGATCCTAACAGCTCGACTGCGAAGGGTAGTAGACTACCTTGTCAGTTCATCTCAATTAGCATTTATCAGAGGAATAAGCATACTGGACAATGTGTTGATATCTCATGAATTGGTAAAAGGTTATGGGAGAAAAGGTGTATCACCAAGATGCATCATTAAAGTGGACATAAGAAAGGTCTACGACTCAGTGGAATGAGGCTTTTTGCATATGGTGTTGACTACCTTTGGCTTTCCACATAAATTTGTTAAGTGGATAATGGTTTGTGTCTCAATTGTGAGTTACAGATTGTTCATCAATGGAAACTTAACAGAGGAACTCCAAGCAAAAAAAGGACTCAGGCAAGGGGATCCC
Source organism: Petunia x hybrida (assembly GCA_037355625.1). NCBI lineage: Eukaryota > Viridiplantae > Streptophyta > Magnoliopsida > Solanales > Solanaceae > Petunia > Petunia x hybrida. Next base: position 5,222,202 of record JBBBVM010000082.1, read on the forward strand.
ATGTCCCCATACCTATTTGTCCTAGTAATGGAGTATCTGCACAAAACTCTGCATCAATTGAAGAAGAACCCTTGTTTCAACTACCATCCTAGGTGTGACAAAATGAAACTAGCTCATATATGTTTTGTAGAGGACCTACTCCCATGCTGCAGAGCTGACAAAGAGTCCATCACTCTTCTGTTACAAGCATTCAACTATTTTTTCAGAGGTATCTGCGCTACAAGCAAACATGAAAAAAAGTGCTCTATACATAGCTGGAGTAACTGGTAATTTCATAGAAGAAATTGTGAATGAAATGAATTTCACACTAGGAGAGTTACCCTTCAAGTATCTTGGAGTTCCCCTATCCTCCAAAAAGCTAAACATACACTAGTGTATGCCATTAGTGGAAAAGATTATTGCAAGAATACGTTGTTGGACATCCAGGTTCCTCATATACAGTGAAAGGGTGCAATTGATTAAAAGTATTCTTTTTGAAATCCAAACATATTGGGCACAGGTATTCTTACTCCCAAAGAAGGTAATACACATGATAACAAATGCCTGCAGAAACTTCTTGTAGACAGGAATCAATGACAATTCTAAAAGAAATCTGGTGGCATGGGCAACTGTATGTCTACCTAAATCAGTTGGTGGATTGAATGTGATGAACTTTTACAGCTGAAACAGGGCTGCTATTAGTAAAATGCTATAGGCCTTGTCACAGAAAAAAGACATTCTTTCAGTGCAATGGGTGCACAATTTCTATATCAAAAAGCAGGCATTGACAACTATGAAAACACCAGCTCAAGCTTGCTGGATTATTAGGAAAGTGTTTAAAGCAAGAAGCTGGTATGACATAGGAGATCCAGAGCATATATTGAGAAAGTATTCTACTTAAGGTGCTTTTAGCATTAAAAAGTGTTATATTGGACTCACTCCATAAATGCAAAAAGTTACATGAAAAATAATTACAATGGTGAAGAATGTGCTACCAAACTAACCAAAGCATCAAATTATCATATGGTTAGCAATACAGAATAGACTGGCTATTATGGACAGATTAGCCAAATGGGGGATAAATGTAAGTCAAGACTGTGTACTGTGTCGAACTTAGCAACAGGAATCTTTAGACCACTTGTTATTCGATTGCAGTTTTGCAAGAGACATCTGGCAATCACTTCTGAATTGGATGGGCATTCACAGGCAGATAATGCAATGGACTGAAGAGGTTGACTAGATATCAAAGAAGGTAAAATGAAGTGTGAAAAAGCAAGTATTTTAGAATTTCTATTGTCACCAGCAGTGTACCACATCTAAAAAGAACGAAACACAAGAAGATTTCAAGACAAGAAGAAGACTCAAGTGCAAATAATTCGAGAGATTAGTTTAGAATTGCACATAAGAGGACAAGACAATTGTAAATGGAGTAATACACTAGAGGAATTAAGAGAATATCCTGTCTAGATTTACTTACTATAAAGAATAGATAGAAAATAGTTACTAGGAGGATCAACCTTAGAGTCCAAAAAAATGTTGACTTGTACTCATGAAAATTGGTTGAATATAATTTGTTTCATTTGGCCCCAAAAAAAAAGTGTTTAAGGGGTAGAAATGTAAATATTTTAAAAGTACTAAAAAATTAAAGACCATAAAAGAGTGCTCAACAAATTAAGCTCATACCAAAAAATGCTCAATTCACATGAAAAATGTACTGGTATTGGTACGAGTACGACAATGACAATCTCTTGAATTTCTAATGGAATAATTAAAGGGGTGATCAGACCAATTCTAGTTTTTACGTAAAATTTGACAACTAGTCAGTTTTTAGATCGCTTAAAGGGAAAAAAGTAACAATTAAAAAATGAGGTATATATATATATATATTCGTCCATAACCAAATATTTACTTTTCATTGTCCACAATTTTTTCTAATCACAATATTAATACAATATAATTAAAGGAGATCTTTAATATTAAATTTAATGCCTTAAATTAGTGAATATTTATTTCCTAAAATAAATGATTTCAACCACTCTTAAAAGATGGAATACATTATTAAAGGTAACAAATTTAAATAGGAGAGAGAAATAGCTAATATATCACTTTCACTTCAATTTTTTTTAACGTTTTGGTTGCAAAATATTTTTTGTGTCTATATATATATATATATATATATATATATATAATTTAATAAATATTACATATATAATATGTTAAAATATTGTAATATTTATTAAAAATGTACAATATTGATTAAAAATATGTAATATTTATTAAAAATGTGCAATATCAGAGATTTAGTTTTTAGATACAAAAAATGACTGGATATGTACTATTTAATAGAGAGAGAGAGAGAGAGAGAGAGAGAGAGAGAGAGAGAGAGAGAGAGAGAGAGAGAGAGAGAGAGAGAGAGAGAGAGAGAGAGAGAGAGAGAGAGAATAAATATAAATATATAAAAGAAAAATAGGAGAGAGAGGAGAGGAACATGGGGGTGGGGGGGGAGAATTTAATTGTTTGGGAGAATAGAAAGTTTGGGTCCCTTAATTATAGGGATTAGTATCAAATCCCATAAATTAAGTGATTAACAAATAATATTTTAATATTTATACAAATAAATAAAATCATTAAAAAATACCAACTTGGCTATAGAAAGAAAGAAACATTAAAAGGTGTTTATAAAAAGTGAATAATCTTTATCAGTATTCATGTGGGGTAAATTTTCCTTTCAAAATTTTAGAAAAATAGTTATATTTTAAAATATGGCACCTTTTTTGAAGAATAGCCATAATTTTTTTTCAATGTTTAGTTCAAAGTAGCAGGAAAATTTCCAGGATTTCCAGTGGCTACTTTTCACAAGTTTTTGTATTTTTTAAGTAATGGCTATTTTTTCTAAAACTTTTTATACTTTTCTCTTTGGCCAATTTGCAAAAATATGACACCATAGGCAATAATTTACCTTTTTGTCCCCTCATAACAATGGTTTAGCAAAAATATCCTCCGCTCAATGTATAAATTTCGGACGAAATGGCCCATTTGAATCTTATTATGACACTCGTAACCCTGCTCTCTCTTCCCATTTGAATTTTATAATGACACTCGTATCCATGCTCTCTCTTTTTCCATAAGTACTGCCTATGAGACAACACTTGCCTTTGATCCCTCTTTCATGTGCAACACTAATCATTGATTCTTACATTTCTTCCAAAGAAAGTGCTGTTTGGGCAGCATTTGCCCCTTCAAAATCTCTTTCTACATTCTCCCAGATAACTTGAAGCAAACACTTGCCACTTGACATCTTTCTAAAAGGCAACACCTGTCAATTGATAAGTTGAAGTGTTGTCTATGAACCAAGAAAATGATATTTTGCTAAAACCATATTAAATAGAGACAATTCTCAAAACTAGTCAATTTTAGGGACACCAGGTGAATTTTTTTTTTGGTCTCTCTTTCAAGTGAAAATTTGATGACTAGCCAATTTTGGACACGTTAAATGAGTTCCATCCAAAGTTTCAAAATTCATTGAGAAATAGCCAATAATGACTCACGTACATACAGGCTACTGCCGCTAACAACACCCCATACATTGAATTTACTGAACTACCCTTAAAAACCTACAGCTCAACATAAATACAAATCACGCGTAAAAATAAACAGAGCAAAGCACACATTCTCTCTCCAGATCATCATTGTCTCTCTCCGGAAGTTTCAAATTCAAACTGTAAAAGGTAATTTGAGCTGCATTTTTTCAATTTCTGCGATGTTTCTGTGCTGAATTTAAGTTATTTTGCGGAAATATATCTGTTTTTGTTGTAATCACCTAATTTTGGCACGAATACAGAAAAATTGCTCAAAATAACTGTGTTAGATTCTTAGGATTTTTGCCGAAATTTTCCTAAATTTAGTCTCTATTCTAACTAAAATTGTCTTTAATTAGGATGTAAAATTTGAAAATTAAGTAACTACTTGTTATGTGTTAATTGTGATTCTATATTTTTAATTGTGGGGTTTTCATTTAGTTAATTGTGTGTATTTTGAATAAATGTAGACTCTTTTAATGGCCATACATATAAAATACATAGCCCAAAATGTTGGCCCGTCAACCCACTCATTTACCCGGCCCATATCCCACCTATATAAGCTTAAAACCCTCATTTCCCCCATTTTACACCCTTTAGCTTCAAAGCTGGCGAAGCCCTGCTGAAATTCCTACTCCATCGCCGGAAATCGCCTACCACCACGGCGCCGTCGTCCTCCGCCGCTGGCCGAAAAATTTAGAAAAATATACCATCCGACTCCTTTCGGCCTCCTCATTCCATTTCTCAACTCGAAATTTACAAAATCCCAACGGTTTGGCGTAGATCGGGAGTCAAAGTTCGGTCAAACCCGAAGTCCGGCCACCTCCATTTTTTTCGGTATGTTTTAGGTTCATTCTCTTCCCCTCACCTTTCTCTACCTCTTCCCATACCCCATTCCCCAAAAATCCTTTCTCCCCTGCTCATTTTTTTTACCCCGTTTCTGATTATTTTTCTTCTTCTCTTTTCTTTTTCTGTTTCTGTTATGGTTGTTTCTTGGGTGAGAGCTGTATTTGGTAATGTTGGTTTGGGGCGGGGCTGTTTTCAGTCGAACGGAGGCAGTGGTCACGTTGTTGGTGGAGGGGCTGTGACGGTTGGCAGTTTGTAGGGGGCAGTTGGATGATTGTTTCGTCTTTCGTATGTTAGTTGTTAGTTTTTGTCGTGCAAGTGTTGAAAAATCGAGCAGGGGTCAATGGCAAGTCTTGGCAATTGCCAAGACTTACGGCTAAGTGCGGCAAGTATTGCCTATTGCCAATACTTGAAGGGATAAGTGTTGAAAAGCGGAAAAATATAACGGGAAGTCTTGGCCCCGAATCTTTTTCATTAAATCTTAACGGGGACATTTTTGCAAACCATATCTTAGCGCGGGCAAAAATGCAAACCATTGCTCCCATGTCTTATTTTTGCAAATGAGCCCACCTTAGGCAATGCTTTGCCTAACTGACCTCGCTAAAAATAGTTTGCAAGGATGACCTCTACTAATTTTAAGTAAGTGCTACCGTGGGGGTAGTACTTCAAGTTATAAAATTGAAAAGTGCTACCACGGGGGCAACACTTCAAGTATAAATTGACAAGTGCTGCCTCCGTAGTAGCACTTGACCTTTTATCTCTTTCAACATTCTCCTCAGATAACTTGAAGTGCTACCTTGCAGCACTTTTCGATTTATACTTCAAGTGCTGCCCCCGAGGTAGCACTTGTTAATTTATAACGTGAAGTGTTGCCCTTCGAGGCCATTTTGCTAAACCATTCTTAAGTGGGGACAAAAAACCATAACCAAGAATAAGGGGTATATAGGGGTATATGTAGTGATTTGTTTTTGAATTTGTTTACAGTTTTTACATTGCTATGCAGAGGTAGATTGCCCAAAGCTAAGATATGAGATTGTATACTTCTCATAAAATGAAGTTATGAATTATTGGTTTATTTAAATTGAGAAAAATGGGTTGGACAGAACGACAACATGATTTAATTGAAAATTTCATCTTTACTTTTGTAAACTTTTTCAATTCACTTCTTTCTACCTCCTTAACTTCAAACTTCGCAGTTCAAAATGTTAGACCCGTAATTTGTGAATTTGAATTTTTATTTGATGCAAAGGAGGAACTGCGAATGGTTCTACAAAAGGAATATGTAGGATATGGAACAAGAAATAGAGAAGAAAATGCTTACATTTTGTATATGTATTATTTACATAAAACAAATGCATATAATTTTTTATGGCTAGAAATTTTCGTTATTCTCCTTTCCATAATTCCACTCAATTATATTTTACTCCAACCATAGGGTAAAAGTCTTTTACTTCTCTTCAACAAATCGACAACTATGAACTATCCTCTCTGTTCGCTTACTCAAATAAAAAGCCTTATCGAGTAAAAAAGTAAAACAAATAAATTAAACAAAACCATAAGGAAACAAATTAAATCCGAAGAAGAGCTATTAGTTGGATGGTGAAGGTTTTCTGAACAAGCAAGCCTAGATCGAAATACTCATATGTGCAATCTAGGAGTAATTTAATATATGCATGGTACCGGCTTGTCGAGCTAAAAAATTTAATTAGAGTACGTGTTACCCTATTCCTTTTTTTTTTTTTTTTTTTTGTGGGAATATCTTAAAAAGAAGGGGTCAAGCTAAGCATAATACTGGTGGATTTATGTTGTCTTGCTTTTTCTTTTGTCCGACGTATGAATAAGGTGTGTGTACATTTCACCCTCCCTAGACCTCACTCATCGGATTATATAGGGTATGTTATTGTTGCTTTCTTTCTCCTTTAATTGCTCATAAAATTCTTTTCCCCATTTCTAACTAAGCATAGTACTACAAATCAAATTTTAGTTCTTGAAATTATATAATCATAGAAAATCTCAGTTTGTATTGAAAGGGAATGAAGAAAGAAGTGGTAACAAAAACTAACTTTCAATAGCGTAAAGCCACAATCAACGGAATGCTAAGCTCTCGAATCTGCTTTAGAAACCCTAATTCTGATTAAATTTAAGGTTTAGTTCTGATAGCAGTAATAATAATTATATAATAACTCAATGTATTTAAAGCTTTGAAGTGATAATAAGCTATAATAATTTACATAATTAAAGTAGAGTATGCATGGCAATCTGTTAATGGGTGATTTATTTAATTTGCATGGCAAAAGGCTATTTTGCTTACTGATGTTTTGGCGCATGGGGAGAAGGGCCTTAGGCTTTCAATAAGGCATTAACCTTTTTGATTATGATGTCTACTAAAAGTCTAAACTTTAAAACGGAAGGAAGAACATTTTTTTTTGGGAAGGATTGAAATATATATTAAAATAGAACATCCATACATGCTGGAACTATGACCTGTCTTCACTTTCTGAAACGTTTATGGCCTAAGCTAGCAAATTCGAGAACTCCACTCATATAAGGACTAGGTTGATTATTTCTTTTCTATCATATGTGTAATTTAAATAAAACTCACATACTTAATGTGAAAATTTATGTTCTTATTTGTAAAAGATAAAATGTGAAACAATATATGTTGAGTTAATTAAAATACATGTTTTGTTTATGACAAAAAAAATACGACAATTAAGTCTTATGTGTCTTCTGCAGGAAATACAAGACGAATCTCTGCAAGGATCCTAATTGTCTAAAGAAGATTCTGATTGATTGCGAGAGTCAGCTATGGAAGGTTGAGATTTGTGGCCCGCGTATTTCGTGGGACTTGTCCCACAATCAGTTCTTACCTTATTCTCTGGAGATATTCATATCCCCTAGAGAATCAAATCTCTTGGGTCAAATCTCTCTATTCCGCAATACTCGTCAATCACATCTCCATCTATCTCCGAATGCAGATCTGCCTCACTTCCCCTTCAACGGGCTTCTCTGATGTGTCACTATTTATACAGGTGTCTCTGAAGATATTACTTACGCTTCTAATTACTATCTACTCTCTCTAATTCTTTTACTTGCAAGTATTGTATTCCTAAGTGTCTACGAGTGTGTCACAGAAAAGAAAAGAGAGATCTTGTAGTGAGGTAATAGTCGTGTCACTGAAGTTGGCCTAATTATCTATAAATCAGACAAAATCGTTAGTGGTGAGCGAAGGACTAAAACCACTTGTGAGAAGACGTTTTTGGTTAACGACAAACCATACTTGTATTTGTGTTCTACAAGAGCTTGAAGAGAGATAACTCCCTTGTGACCCAAGGGGACTGGATTAGGAACCGTTTGGTTCTGAACCAGTATAAAACTCTGTGTCGTTCCTTATTTACTTACTGCCTTTATCCTGCACTGCATATTACTTATCACCTTAAGTCAACTAATAACTTGAGTAGTCGACTAAAATTATAAGTCAAAACAATTCACTCCCCCTCTTGTATTCATCAATTGGTATCAGAGCTTGGACTCACATTTTTGTTTTTGCCTTGCAGCAAGTGAGAAAAAATCATGTCGTCACACGTTGTGAATGGAGCTCTTCTACAAGAGGGAACTTCTGCCACCCGACCTCCTTACTTTAATGGTAAGCACTATGGTCATTGAAAGATTCGTATGGGAACATACGTTAAATCGGTTGACTTTAAGGTCTGGCGTGTCATCAAGAAGGGTCCCTTTGACATTCCCACTATCAAAGCTACAAAGAAAGAAGGAGATCCTCAAAATGCTCCTACTGATATTGACATGGATGATTATACTGACGAACAACGGGAGATTATCCAACTTAATTACAAGGCCGTAAATATTCTCTACAACGCTATCAGTGGTGAAGAATATGAAAAAATATCTAGCTGTGAAACGGCCAAAAAAATATAGGATAAGTTGGAGGTTACTTATGAAGGAACCAGTAAGGTCAAGGAAACTAGAATCAATCTTCTAGTTTATGAATATGAATTATTTCAAATGAAAGATGGAGAATCTGCTGAAGATATGTTTGCTAGATTCAGCAAAATCATTGGTGAACTCAAAGCACTTGGGAAGATCTACTCTAGTGGTGAACAGATAAGGAAGATTCTGAGAAGCCTTCCTACTACATGGCAACCTAAGGTTATAAACATAGAAAGTGGGGATCTAAACAAAATTTCTTATGATGAACTCAGAGGTGATCTGATTGCCTTTGAGAAAACTCATCTGAAACGAAATGTGTTGGAAGATAAAAAGAAAACTGTGGCTTTCAATACTACAGTGGAGGAAGTCGACTATGATCAGGATGTTGAAGAAGATGATATCCAAGAACAGCTTGCTATGATGTCTAGAAACTTAAATGGCCTTGTTAATCGTAGAAGACAATTCAGAAAAGGCAAAGCTCCCTTCAAGAAAGATCAAACCAACTACAGAAATGAGGGTCGATGTTTTGAATGTGGCAAACAAGGTCACATTGCAACCAACTGCCCTGACGCCAAAAGAAAAGGAAGGAACAGATCTTACGCAGCATGGAGTGATGAGGATGCAGCTGATGCTGAGCAGGAAGAAGCAGCCAACATCTGTTTCACGGCCTTAGACAACTCTACCAGTAGTGGAATCCCATCAAATGATTCAAGTGAGGTACGCTGTGAATTCTGTATTGAAAACTCTAGAAATCTTGATGAAGCTCTAGACGAGCTGGAAAAGGAACTTAAGAAAATTAAGAGACTAAGTAAAGAGAAAGAGGAATGGGAAATGAAACTGGAAGTAATTGAGACCGAAAATGAATTCTTAAAAGAAGAAATGAATCATCTCAAACTTAAACTTAACAGTCATAGAAAGTCCACCAGTCATAGTTCAGCAGGATCAAATAGCTTCTATAGATCAGCTAGATCTTCTACGTCTACCAGAGAAATTAAAAATATGCCTATTTGCTATCATTGTGGTGAACCAGGACATGTGTTTAGAAGATGTCAAAAGAGAAATCCTGGAAAATGGATTTGGAGACCAAAGGCTAAAGGTGAGGCTAGCACCTCTAAAGCTAACCCTCAAGGACCCAAGCAAGCTTGGGTACCTAAACATGCTTAAAAACTTTATTTTGCAGGGACGCCACAAAAGGACAATGAAGATGGGAAAATAGTTTCTTGATAGTGGGTGTTCCCGACATATGACCGGTGACAAACAGCTGTTCAAATCTATAACAAAGATTGATGGAGGATCTGTTAAATTTGAAGGAGATGCCAAAGGGAAGATCATTGGTATTGGAATCATCTCCTTAAGTCCCTCCTGTGACATCAAAGAAGCATTCTTGGTTGATGGACTCACACACAATCTTCTAAGCATCAATCAACTATGTGATGGGGGATACAAGGTAAAATTTGAATCAAGCAGATGCATCATTCACGACAACAAAGGTAAAGTTGTTCTCTCTGGCTCTAGAGAAAACAATATTTATGTTCTAAACAACGGTAAAGCTTCAACAGGTAAACATCTATGTCTTGCATCTATTACAAATGATCCCTGGACATGGCATAGAAAGTTAGGTCATGCTAGTATGTCTCTAATTGAAAATTGTCTAAACAGGAATTAGTCATTGGATTACCTAAGCTAAACTTCTCTAAGGACCACATTTGTGATGCATGTCTGCTAGGAAAGCAAACTAGAACCTCTTTTAAAGGAAAAGATATTGTCTCTACATCCAACCCCCTTGAATTTCTGCATATGGATCTATTCGGTCCAACCAGAACTACTAGTATAGGAGGGAAAGGATATGCATTTGTAATTGTTGATGATTATTCTCGTTTTACTTGGGTTATGTTTCTGTCTCGAAAAGATGATGCATTTAAAAGTTTTGAAGTGTTTTGCAAGAAAGTTCAAAGGAAAAAGGGTTACTTCATTTCCACCGTCAGAAGTGATCATAGAGGAGAGTTTGAAAGCAACGTATTTGAAGAGTACTGCAATTCTCAAGGGTTCACTCACAACTTCTCTTCACCTCGAACCCCTCAGCAAAATGTAGTTGTAGAAAGGAAGAATCGCACTCTTCAAGACATGGCCAGAACCATGTTAGTTGAACATTCTCTCCCTAATCAGTTTTGGGCTGAAGCTGTAAGTACTGCTTGTCATATTCTTAACAGGTGCCTCATTCGCCCTATCCTTCATAAGACCCCCTATGAACTTTGGAAAGGTAAAAGACCTAATATTAGTTATTTTCACCCCTTTGGATGTAAATGCTTTATTCATAACAATGGCAAAGATAATCTTGGCAAATTTGATCCTCGTAGTGACGAGGGTATATTCTTAGGATATTCTACTACCAGTAGGTCTTACAGAGTGTTTAATAGAAGGACATTAACTGTTGAAGAGTCTATGCATGTTGTTTTTGATGATTCTTTGACCCATGTCGAGAAAGGTAATGATGCAGATGAAGAAGAAGTTCACCAGACTCAATCTACACCCCCAGAGATCACTATCACCACCTCTAAGCCTCCAAGCCTAAAAGTTCAAGATGTTGAGGAGTCTGATTCCATCCCAGAACAGCCTGAGTCAACTACTCTCACAAACCTCAAAGAGATGGAAGTTGTGGTACCAAATGAATGGAGAAGCGATCCCGATTATCCCCAAAAATACATCATTGGAGACCCACGAGAAGGTATGAAAACGAGAAACTCTCTTAAATCTAATCTGGCTTTCATCTCACAGATTGAGCCAAAGAAGATAAACGAAGCCCTTCAAGATGAATCTTGGGTGCTTGCAATGAAAGAGGAGCTCGATCAATTTGAGAAAAATCAGGTATGGAAGCTAGTTCCCAAACCCAAGGGAAAATCAGTCATCGGCACTAAATGGGTATTTCGAAACAAGCTGAATGAAGAAGGTAAGGTGGTAAGAAACAAGGCTCGTCTAGTGGCTCAAGGTTACTCTCAAACAGAGGGAGTTGACTACGACGAGACATTTTCCCCTGTTGCTAGACTTGAATCCATTCGTATGCTTTTAGCTTTTGCTTCCTTCTAACGTTTTAAACTTTTTCAAATGGATGTTAAAAGTGCTTTCTTAAATGGCTTTATTAAAGAAGAAGTCTTTGTTAGGCAACCTCCAGGTTTTGAAAATTCTGTCTACCCTCATCATGTTTTCAAGCTTTCCAAAGCCCTTTACGGTCTCAAACAAGCTCCTAGAGCTTGGTATGAAAGACTCAGCTCCTTCTTATTATCACATGGTTTTTCAAGAGGCAAAAGTGACAAAACCTTATTTATTCAGAAAACATATGCTGATATCCTCATTATACAAATTTATGTGGATGATATCATCTTTGGTAGTACTAATCCAGAACTATGCAAGAATATTGAAGCGCTAATGCAGGGAGAGTTTGAAATGAGTATGATGGGCGAACTTACGTTCTTCCTAGGACTTCAGATCAAACAGTACGACGATGGCATCTTCATATGTCAATCCAAATATACTAAGGAACTCATTCTTAAATTTGGCATGGATGATGTAAACTCAGCTAAAACTCCCATGAGTCCTGCTACTCATCTGGTAAGTGACTCCAAAGGTACGAGTATCAATGCTTCTCTCTATCGAGGTATGATTGGATCATTACTTTACTTAACTGCTAGTCGACCAGATATTATGCTTTCAGTTTGTAGATGTGCTCGCTTTCAGTCAGCTCCTAAAGTGTCCCATCTTACTGCAGTTAAAAGAATTCTTAGATATCTAGTTGGAACAGTTAACTATGGCTTGTGGTACCCATGCACCAATTTCTTTGATCTCATTGGCTTTTCAGACGCTGACTATGCAGGTGATAGAGTCGATAGAGAAAGCACCAGTGGTGCAAGTTTCTTTCTTGGGAAATCCCTTGTATGTTGGCACAGTAAGAAACAGGATTGCACTGCTCTTTCTACTGCTGAATCGGAATATGTCGCTCTAGGACATTGCTGCACTCAATTTCTTTGGATGGGCAAGCAATTATCTGACTATGATTTATTTTTTAAACCTATTCCTATGTTATGTGATAACACTAGCGCTATTGAATTATCATACAATCCTGTTGATCATCCTAGAACAAAGCATATAGATGTCCGTTATCATTTTATTAGAGATCATGTTCAGGATGGTGATGTTGATATTGCATTCGTGAGCACCGATTTTCAGTTGGCTGACATTTTTACTAAACCCCTCTTAGAAGAAAGATTTTGTGCCCTACGTGACTTCTTGGAATTTTACCTGATCCTTATTAATCTCATTGTATTGCTCTCTAAAAATTACCCCTCTTTTGTTTTATTATTTTACCATATTTAGGACTTTCCTGTTTTTATGTCTATATTATTTGTCATTATTACTTTTTACCTTTTCAATGCCATCATTACTTCTCTTTAGTTTGAAAAGTTGTCAGGCGGCGTGGAAACGAGTCCCAAGGTCTGCACTGTGTCCTTTCACTTCCATCAGTACATCACGTCTTTTTGCTTCTTCTCCCTCACACGACACCTCTTCCGTTTTCATCCCCTCTTCTTTTTAACTCTTCTCATTCTCAACCCTTTCATCTTCTCTCCTCTCCTCAAACCTTCCACATCAAAATGGTAAGGAAAACTTCATTCTCTGCTCGTCGGAGTCAATGCACAAAATCTAAAATACCCACTGCCTCCACCACTCCGGTACAGGTGGACTCTGACCGCTCCGAAAATACCATGTCTAATTATCAAAGCCCTGAAAGGAACCCTAATCTCTCCAAGAAATCTGGCAAAAGACCCATGCAGTCTCCTGATGAAGAATGTGTAAAAAGACCCAAGAAGGAACCCTTGCTGATTTGGATGAAACTCTGGACTTTTGGGATGTCTCTGCGTGTGAAAAGCTTGCCGCTATCAAGGATAAACCTCTGGCTCATGGCAGACTTGTTGATTTGGATACTATGGATTCTCTCAATTGCTCTCTCAATCCTTGGTTTGATGCTCAAGACTGGTCCAACTTTTTTCCACTGAACCCATCGACATTTCTGAGGATTTGGTAAGACTCTTTTATGCAAATCTTCGCCCTTGTTCCTCCGGTGGTTTTGAGACAATGGTCCTGAATACTCGCATTGTTGTCACCAAGGCCATACTGTGCCGAATTCTGGGTTGTAAGTTTTCTGGATATTCTGAATTCTTTAAAATTTCTTGGCCTGCTGATTTTGAGGTCTCTTTTGACCAAGCCAAAACCTTTTTATGTGATAAGTCTGATGTTCCTGAGGGACAACTAGGTCCCTTAGACCTCTCCTTTGAAATTCGTGTGTTGGCCCACATTGTTGGTACTACTCTGCTTCCTCGCACTGGTTCTCTCAGTTCCCTCTCCCAACGTGACACTCTGATTGTTTACTGCTTGGTTACTAAAAAGAAACTTGATTTGGCTGCTTGGATCATTGAATATATGCTTAAAAGTGTTGCTGAATGTGCTTCTCTTCCGTATGGTATCATTATCACTCGTATCCTGCATTTTTACAGAGTTGATATCTCTACTTGGAAAACCTGCTCTTTAACTGCATGTTATAACTCTCGCACTTTTGCATCCATGGGATATGTTCGCATTAATGGCTCCTGGGTTCGCAAGGAACCAAAATCTCCCAAACCGGCTGATGACCATGCTGGTCCTTCCAAGCCATCTGTTCCGGTTGCTGATGAGCCTGCTGGTAAGCTTAAGGATGCTATGGCTGACCTCAATGACCTGCTACTTAGCCTGCACTACAAGAGTGAAAAGGCCTCCGATGACATCACTGAGCTTAAACTAGATGTTGGTAGGTTCTCACTTAAGTTAGACACTGTTGTGACTGACTCTGCTGCTGCTATTAGACAGGTGCATACCAGAATTGATGCTGTCTCCACAGATGTTCAGGCCCGAATTACTGCCATGTCTACAGATGTTCAAACCAAGCTAGATAGGATGACTGATAATGTTGTGAATACCCTCACATATTTCCTTGCTCCTCGTTAAACTAATTCTCTGGGTCTGTAATATTCAGGATAATTTAGACTTGCTCTTTTGCTCCTTTTTGTTGATGCCAAGGGGGAGAACAGACTGCTTATTCCCTATTCTCTCTATGTACATTTTGCATCTATGTGATTATGGTATTATCGTATCTGTATTATACAATGTATAGGGTCACTCACTCAGGGGGAGTCAACTAACCTCTTTGACCCTGGAGACCTCTACTTGCTAATATTGCAGGAAGCACTCACTCAGGGGGAGTCAGCTATCAGGATTGGATAGTCGACTAACGCGACAAAGGGAAGTATCCTGGCACATACTCCTTTACTTTTTGTCATCACCAAAAAGGGGGAGATTGTTGAGTTAATTAAAATACATGTTTTGTTTATGACAAAAAGAATACGACACTTAAGTCCTATGTGCCTTCTGCAGGAAATACAAGACGAACCTCTACAAGGATCCTAATTGTCTGAAGAAGATTCTGATTGATTGCGAGAGTCAGCTATGGAAGGTTGAGATTTGTGGCCCGCGTATTTCGTGGGACTTGTCCCACAATCAGCTCTTACCTTATTCTCTGGAGATATTCATATCCCCTAGAGAATCAAATCTCTTGGGTCAAATCTCTCTATTCCGCAATACTCGTCAATCACATCTCCATCTATCTCCGAATGCAGATCTGCCTCACTTCCCCTTCAACGGGCTTCTCTGATGTGTCACTATTTATACAGGTGTCTCTGAAGATATTACTTACGCTTCTAATTACTATCTACTCTCTCTAATTCTTTTACTTGCAAGTATTGTATTCCTAAGTGTCTACGAGTGTGTCACAGAAAAGAAAAGAGAGATCTTGTAGTGAGGTAATAGTCGTGTCACTGAAGTTAGCCTAATTATCTATAAATCAGACAAAATCGTTAGTGGTGAGCGAAGGACTAAAACCACTTGTGAGAAGACGTTTTTGGTTAACGACAAACCATACTTGTATTTGTGTTCTACAAGAGCTTGAAGAGAGATAACTCCCTTGTGACCCAAGGGGACTGGATTAGGAACCGTTTGGTTCTGAACCAGTATAAAACTCTGTGTCGTTCCTTATTTACTTACTGCCTTTATCCTGCACTGCATATTACTTATCACCTTAAGTCAACTAATAACTTGAGTAGTCGACTAAAATTATAAGTTAAAACAATTCACCCCCCTTTTGTATTCATCAATATATACATAAAAAAAATCTAAAATTAACTAAAAAAGAACGATAACATGCTTTACTAAATAATAGTAAAATAATTATATATCTGATACTAATTATAAACCATGATTGCATTATTATTAGTAAGAGCTTTAAAATTATTTTAGATAATTTTTTTAAAACTAGTTTTCTTGGTTATAGAGGCATCACCCTTAATAGCCTCATGATTTTGACTCGTGAGCATGAGTTTGGTTTATCCTTGCAAAATTACCGGGAAAGAAGTTTTCTCCGAAGACATAAAATATGCTGAACTCCAGCAAAAGCTAGCAAATGATATAGCACAGGCTCTCTGCCTTATTCAAGGTAGAGTAAGATTTGCTTACATCCCACCACCTAGACATTATTTGTGAATATGAGCGGGTATATTTTTGCTATATATATATATATATATATATATATTTATTTATTTATTTATTTATTTATTTATTTATTTATTTAATGGAGTCATATGTATGCTTTGTAGGAGTTCATTAACCTTCTCAATAGCTGTATTGGGAGAAAATTTACCGAGCCTTGACGATAGGGCTCGAGTCGAGGTTTGATTAAATCCGTTTGAAACGAACTCTCAAGGAAGCTCGCTCAGTTCCCGAGGCTAGATGCTTCATATAGGAAACGGGCCTTAGCGACAAGTTATCCATCGGGGCGAATAGAAGACAACTATCATGAGGTATATAACTTACCCCTAGGTGAAGACTCGCTCTTTGGTGAACGAGCTCATATCTTTTGTAATTGACGAACGTTGTCTGTGCATTTAAGAAGGAGATCATGGTCAGACCACGACTGAACGTGGAGTAATGACCATTAAGCACAGTAATTGCTATTTTCACTCTTGTAGACTATAAATAGTCGTGAAAAGATTATGTAAAGACATCCACAAATATATCAAATACACTCACTCATTTTCTCTTACCTTCTGTCTAAATTCTCTTTATCAAATTTCTTGTCTTTTTCGGCTTTGATACAAATAATTGTTAGTTAACACAAAATAAATTCGATTTATTGTTCTAATAAGATTTAGGCCGACACAAATTGGCGCAGTCTGTGGGGAGCTAGCAATAATATTTGTTCCGAAGTCTTATTCACAGCTTTACATATTATATTTAGCAAAATCATTCAATGGCAGACAACACTAACACCTCCGAGAACACAACAATCCAAACTCCCGACCCAACCACTAGCATCACTTTGTCAGGTGGTGGAACACTAATAACACCACCTGGTTTAACTCCACCCGGCTTAACACCACCTGCCTAACACCGCCCACTGGTTTGATTCTTTCAACTGGTTTAAGCCCCCCAATTGGGGTTACTCCACCACCACCAGCCGATCCCTCATCATCAAGTTCAAATGACCATTTTCAGTTGTATGTGATGGCCACTTTGCAAATGCTTCAAGAGCAATTTGATGCTTTCTCCGGAAATGGGAGAAATGCAATAAATCCCACCGAACCTCTACTTGCCACACTCAATGGAAGTATCCCAAACGTTGTTCCTACGGGAGCAACAATAAGGGGACTTCCAAACGGGGCCGCATCTGGTAGCTTGGAGTTTACGCTATTGGGGAATCTACCATTTGGGGCAGCTCCAACAGTGGCTGAAACTAGTGTTCTGTCGGATTTTGAGAAAGGGAAGAAAGATTTTGAGGCCAGTATGGAAAAATAGCTCGAGAATATCTATGGGGTCAGAAAACCTCAACGAGCTATAGATATGGAGAAATGCAGGCAGCAACCTTTTAAGCCCGAGGCTGCTCCCTCTCTCATTCCCAAGCACTTCAAGTTGAAAAACCTGAAGAAGTACGATGGGACTAGTGACCCCGTTGATCACATAACTGAATACATGGTTATGGTCAAGAGAAACGACTTGACCCCGGTGGAAAGAAAGTCAATGTTCCTTAAAAAAAATTGCTGATACCCTTGAGAAAGGAGCATTGCTCTGGTACATGCACCTCCCCTCCGAGTCAATATCAAATTTTGAAAAATTGGCTGATATGTTTATCAAGACCCATACTGGAGCCCAGAAGATCCTCAAGCGAAAGGAGGATATCTTCGAGGTTTAACAAAAGTATCTCGAGTCGATCAAGGACTTCCTCGAGCGCTTTCAAGCCGAAAGGATGGACTTGCCTAAAATGGATGATACTCTAGTAGTCATGGCTTTCGAAAGGAATATAAATGTGAGTAACTCCGATGCTGCTGTTGAACTAAAGAAAGAGCTCCAGCAGTATCAGGCCCAGACTTGGGGTAAGTTTCACGATAGAGCCTCTGCAAAAATCAGACTCGAGGAGGCCGAATGGAGGATGACGGGTCGGTATAGTTCGTAACCGAGGCCACACAAAGTCCTCTCGACGCACCGATGCGCCACGAGGGAACTCAAAGGGGTGATACGAGCCTTATAATTCGCAGAGGCAGCATGTAAGTCAACGCCTCAGAGGACAACAACATGTAAGTCAAATGTTAGGGCGGAGTGTTAGCACGAATACCAATCAGAAGAACTCCTCGGGACCATCCTTGGTGGCCAAGGAAAAAGATTTGCCCCGAATCCCTGCTTATAATTTTAACATTTCTACTTCCGAGCTGGTAAACGGCATAAAAGGGATGACAGACTAGGGTGTGAGGTTACCGAAGGACATGAGAACGCCTCTGGGGAAAAGAGATCAGACTCAGCATTGTGAATTTTATATGGATTATGGGCATGCCACTGAGGACTGCAAGGTGCTGCGACTCGAGGTGGCTCATCTTCTCAAGAAGGGTTTGTTAGCTGAGTATCTCACCGACAAGGGGAAGCAAAATTTCTCCAAGAATAGGGAAGAGGGACAACCGCCGAAGGCGCAGTCTCCAAAAAGAGTGGTGAATGTTATAAATGGGGGATCGGAGGTGAATGATGTCAACTTTGCCACTGCGAAGAAGTTCGCGAAACTTTCAATCACTGTGGATAATAGGACCCGAGCTGGTGGGTCGGAAAATGAAATATTCTTAGATGCCGAGGATTGTGATGGGATGATGTTTCCTCATCATGATGCTTTGGTAATAATGTTAAGAATCAATGACTGCAATGTCAAGCGAGTTTTGTTTGATCCTGGCAGCTCGGTAAACATCATCAACTATGGAGGTGTTAAAAAAATGTGGTTGAAGGACCTCGTCGTCCCGAAATCAACCATATTGACAGGGTTCAACAATTCAACTGAAAAGACACTTGGAGAAATCACTCTTACTACAACTGCTGAAGGAGTTGATAAGAAGACTGTTTTCTAAGTAATGGCAGAGGATATGGCTTATAATGCTATCTTCGGAAGGCCTTGGATCCATGAGATGGAAGCCGTTCCATCCACCTTGCACAGTTTCCAACACTATGGGGGAATTCGTACCATCTGAGGAGAACAACGAATAGCTCATG
The DNA here is from genome assembly GCA_037355625.1 of Petunia x hybrida. NCBI lineage: Eukaryota > Viridiplantae > Streptophyta > Magnoliopsida > Solanales > Solanaceae > Petunia > Petunia x hybrida. The sequence continues at coordinate 5,241,209 of JBBBVM010000082.1, forward strand.
AGTGCTACTTAGTTGCGATGAAGAATGGTGTAGCTCCAATCGTGCCATCCAAATAGCAATTACTTTGCTCGGGGCCCGACGAGGAAGAGAGCTCGATTTTTAAAATAGGCTCTCAAAGAGAAAATAAAAGGGTCCCATAATTTCTGACATTGAGGTACGTTACCCTTCGTCAAGTACAATTTTTCGCTTACAACATCAAGCTATCAATGTCCCAACATTTGGGTCTAATGATACATACCCCTTATTTATCTTTGCTTGTCCTTTCAGGAAGCGGAGGGAACGAAAAATAGTGCTCGGTTCTTCATTCTTCACACTCGAAGACTAGGGGGATGCAAGGGGAGTGGGTTCAATCAGTTTTCGACTCGCGCCACAAACAACCGGGGACTTTGAACGGAACCCGAAGACTGTCAATCCATACACGAGGGACTGTTCCCTTAGGAGTTAGTCTTTTTGTTTATCGTAATCGCCCGAGGTGGTTGTTGTAATAAGAATTTGCGTAAGTTTTGCCTAAGTCTTGTTATGACTAGAACTTATGTAAATCGGCTCGAATTTCATCAATAAAACTTGATTCAGTTTCTTTTTTATTCGATGTTTAACGCCAGTTTCTACCTTTAAGCATCGGCTCGTGAACGAGACATCGTTCTAAGATAGCTTCATTTTATACTATCTAAGTCTTGCAAGCAAAAAAAAAACTCAAGTGATATGAAACAAATACTTTCAAGGCGAAGTGTAAGATATAATATTTTGAAGCATCCCAATATTCATTAAACGGCTTGGAGGCCAGCATAAGAAAATTTACAAAGAAGTGGCCCGAAGGCTGAAGGCTTGAAGGCCCTAAACAAAAAAAAAAAAGGAGCGCAGATGAAGTTCACTCGTCAGCAGACGAGGCTTCCGAACTCTCACTTTCTTCATCACTCGAGCTTTCACTACTCGAAGGAAGATTTCTCATCAACAGCTGAGCTTTGGCGACATCCTCTTTCGCCCTAGCTATTTCTTCATCCAAGTCTACTCCAGCTTTGCACTGCTCGAGAGTCTTCAGCTTGGTTTGGATAATAGCTCAGTTTCTGTCAACTCGGTCTCTAGTATCACGAGACTTCAGCTTAGTCTTGATCTTAGACTTATGCTTGGATGAAAATATGGCTCCCTCAATTTGAAGGGTCTCAACCTTTGCCTCGAGGGTTTGGGATTGGGTTTCAAACTCGTTCGCTTTTGATGAAAGCTCCCTCCATTGTCTTTGAAGCTGCTCGGTCAAGTCATCGATCTTTGCATTTGCTGCTTCAATTTCAGCCCGAAGAATTTCTTCTTGAGCTTTCTTCTCAGCTTCAAGTTTGGTAATGATCACTCGGGACTTATCCAGCTCAAGGTTGGACTCTTCGGCTACTTTGTAAGCTCGGTCTAGGTCAACCTCAAAGTTGAGGAAATGCTTCTCAAGATCGGCAACCTTGGCTTGAAGTTTAGCCCTTATGCGGTCCCATCACTCACTAATCTTCCTTAGCTATGCCGCTCGGTAAGCCTCCATCTTGGCCGCCTTCATAGTACAAATAAAACTCTGCAAAATGAAGGGGTTATGGAGGTGCAAATAAAATTTAGAATGAAAGAATTAGAGGCAAAACAGATTACATGAATTGCTTGCTTAGATGCATAAGCCATCAAATCATCGATTGGAAAACCCTCGAGGCGTTTTCGTTCTGCTGGGCTGAGCAAATCCTTAAGACTGATGGGAACAACCACTGAGTCATCCAGCATACGCAGATCAGGAGGAATGCTTATCATCCTAGGGCTCGCGTCAGAAGACGATGGATGGTCAGCCCGAGCGAAGTCTTCATCCGCCCTCTCTTTGTCTTGAGCAGGGTCATCAATCTCCCTCTCCTCAGCGGGAAGACTCTCAGCTACTTTGGCCTTAGCTTTCTCAGCGGCTTGGTTTTCCTCGGAGTCAACCACCTCAACTTCATTATGGGCCTCGCCACTTGCAGGCTCATCAACCTGGTCACGCTGAGGAACTTCAGGTGACTCAGCCCGAGGGCATTTAGCTTTGGAGGGGTTAGCTGTTGCGCCCTTCTTTTTTCTTGAATCTAAACAGATGAAAAGATCACTAAAAGAAAGCGAGAAAAGAGATGAGAAAAGCAGTTAAGCCAAGGACTCAAAACTTTTGAAGTCTTGCGGCTGGGCGACTTCTTTAAAGCTTTGGCTTTGAGGACCCCTACCGAGTCCTCTAAGTCCTTCAAACTATCCCCAGCCTCGGGGACTTCAATTTCATTCTTCTCTTCTTTCTTATTTTTCTTCTTCTTCTTTTCATTTTTCTTCTCTCCCTTCTCTTTCTTTACTTCCTTTTCTTCCTCTTCCGGCTCGATAGCCGATTTATTGGGGAAACCTGCAAAAGAGGAGGTCAGAGTAAGGACAAGTCTTTGAAGTAAGAAGAAGGCATAATTCACACTTACCATGTCGTTTGCACGACTATTGGTTCTCTTTCAATGCCGCCAAGATCATCCACGATCTCTTTGGCCTCGGCTTGGCGTCAATAAGTGCCTGAACCCAGGCAGTTAAACCTCCGGGGATTGATTGGAAGCTTCTCCGCTAAAAATACAAGGAATCAATTAAGGCCTGAGGAGTTAAGCAGATAAAAAAACAAAGTCAAGGTTCGACAACTTATGAGTTTTGTTCCACACTTCGGGGAACCCAGCCTCGGAAGAAAGAAGAGTAGTGGAAATAAGAACGAACAGGTCACACCAACCACGGTCCTCGGTATCGTCACCCTTCGTGATTAAAGAAAACTTGCCCTGATTGCTCAACTGGACAACTCCATCTTTATGTATGGTGGGGCAAAAAATGGAAATGAAATGGTCAAAAGTAAAAGGGACCTTGGCTCGTTGGCTTAGGAAGTCGTGGCATTAAATGACCCTCCAAACGTCGGGACCAAACACAAATTGTATGTTCGGTAGAAAGTGTCGGCTATATGGTGAACTAGGAATGAAAAACCTATCATAAAGGGATAGGTGTAAACAAATGAGAGCCCAGGAATTCTGTCGCAGGTGCGATACTTCGGGGCAGGGACCACAATCTGAAACTCGGGGCCCCAACCGCAATCTTCTTGAACTTGATCTATGTGAGCTTGTGTGATTAGGCTCGGTGATTGTTGAACAGGCACTTTCCTATTTTTCTCAAGGTCGGAAGCCGTTTGTTTTTTCTTTTTGAAGTCTTTACTGTGGTCATATTTTGAGGGAATCACCTGATGGGGTTTAAGCTCTCCGATGAAAGATTTCTTCTGGGGCTTTGAAGCTTCAGCGGCTTCAACCTCATTATTATCATCGTTGGCGACTTCTTCAATCGCAGCTCCATTATCTCAATTTGATACCTCCTCCTGGTTAGTGGTGTCGCGGCGATCGGAGGTGATTTCTTTGTCACCTTCCTCCGGTGAAATAAACTTTAAAGGCACTGGTACATCAGCCAATTCACCACTCGTTACCGCGGTATTATCATCCATTGTTCTTACTTTTGTGATCCTGAAGAATTCTTGGTAGAAGACATGATAGCAAGGTTTTGACAGAGGGAAGATTTGCAAAAAAACTTGTTACTGTTGGTTAAAGATTTAAGAAATAGTGTAAATAATGAACAAAATGGTGAATTTATAGGAAAGGTGATACTCAAGTGCTTCGAAAAGTCGCCATCATTACTTTTACATTGAGAAGGTAAACCAAAGAGTTGCAACCGTTCAGAATACGCCGCGTACAGCGAGGGAGATGTTGAAGGGACGACTAGCTTTTCAAATTCCTTGGTGGAGGATTTGTCACGTCACTCTCCTGCCGTATTTATTCCACCCCTCGGACAATCCTGACTTTTATTCGAAGGGTGGGGGGATTATCTGTATTGGGTAAAAATTTACCGAGCCTTGACGATAGGGCTCGAGTTGAGGTATGATTAAATCCTTTGGAAACGAACTCTCAAGGAAGCTCGCTCAGTTCCCGAGGCTAGATGCTTCGGGTAGGAAACGGGCCTTAGCGACAAGTTATCCCTTGGGGCGAATAGAAAACAACTATCACGAGGTATATAACTTACCTCTCGGTGAAAACTTGCTCTTCGGTGAACGAGCTCATATTTTTTATAATTGACGACTGTTGCCCGTGCATTTAAGAAGGAGATCATGGTCAGACCACAACTGAACGTGAAGTAATGGCCATTAAGCACAGTAATTACTATTTTCACTCTTGTAGACTATAAATAGTAGTGAAAAGATTATGTAAAGGCATCCACAAATATATCAAATACACTCACTCATTGTCTCTTAGCTTCTGTCTAAATTCTCTTTATCAAATTTCTTGTCTTTTATGGCTTTGATACAAATAATTGCTAGTTAACCCAAAATAAATTCGATTTATTGTTCTAATCAGATTTAGCCCAACACTATTCATATAACCAACACAATTACTTGTTGTTTCTTTAATTGGCTGGGGAGATATTTCATCAATATCTGTCATTTCTTCTACAAGCTCGTTGGTTCTTCTAGTTTTATTTCTGTCTGCGTAAGGAAGGAGATATTTGTCCTCAACATAGTGGTGGAAAGTTTAGATGATAAAATATTTTAATGTGGCTTGAAAAATCTTTATGTGGATTTCGCCAACACCACCTAATCGAGAATATTAAAAGACATCTTAAGGACCCTCATGATTCATGAAGCAATAATTATAGCATGATGTTATCATAAATGGGGTCCTAAGGAGAAGACTTGATAAAACTTCTTCAACAACTTTTCCTAGATTCCATTTATCAAGGTGCTTAAGGGGAACTAATCCACCCCTCTTTTTATCAATGGAAAATCACACGTGTATATCTGTCATTTTTGAAGCTAAAGCTTAGTTCAAATTTTAATCATAGCTTAAAAAAGTGGACCTCATCCTTAAACTAATCCATCTCTCTGGAGATAAAAAGCATTTACCTTTTCATCCTTTCTCTTCAAGTGTGTGTCACAGTGCTTCTCTTTCTTAAAGCGCATGAAATGTCAAAGAAAGTTTGGCAGAAGTTGCTAAGATTATGAGAAAGTGCACTAGAGTGACAATAATTTATGACAGAATACTCCTGTCTGCAATTGACCGTTCCTTCGAAATATTAAATCTAAATAACAATATATAAGTGAATTGTCAATATTGTAGTATCTTTGTCCATTTTTACTTGTTATTTTTGTTGAAAAAAATTCTATTTTTACTTGTGACATTTATCAAATTAAGAGATATTTAATGATGTTCTTTTAATTTTACCCGTATTACTAAATAACCATTTTTCAAAGCCTAATAAATAAGGATAAGTTAATAAAATGTCAAATTTATTTATAATTTCTTAATGAGTGTGAAAACCTAGAAGGTTACTCCCTCCTACCCACTTTATTTAATATTTTGGCTTTTCATCTTGATCCTTTATATTTGACTTTTTCAAAATTAAGAAGGTATTAATATTTATTTCAATATTACCTTTGCTAATAACAATAACAACTGCATACTTATACTTAGTGTAATCTCATAAGTGGGGTCTGAGAAGGGTGAAATGTACGCAGACTTTACTCCTACCTTGAGTGAGATAGAGAGGTTATTTCCGATAGACTCTTGGCTCAAGAAAAGTATTTTTAAAACCAAGTTCGAACAAAAACAAGATGATAATATATGTATGACAAGTACTGATATAAAAAACTAATAATAACCATAGTATAGAAACAACAGTAGCTATAGTAGCAAACTAGCAATACAGAAGAAGTAAATGATGTAAACAATATATATAAGAATAATATAAATGTTAATATGACAGAAATTGCTTGACTACCTCCTAGCGGTCTACTCTAATTCTCGGCCTCCATACTTTTCTATCTAGGCTCATATCCTTGGTGTTATGAAGGTGGTCATATCCTGTCTAATCACGTCACCATAGTTCTTCCTTGGTCTACCTCTACCTCTCCGTAGACTCAGCACTGCTAACCCCTCACACCTCCTTATTAGGACATCTGTGCTCATCATTTTCACATGTTCAAACAATTTCCGCCTCGCTTCTCGAATCTTATCCACCACTGAGGCTACTCCCACCTTATTTCGTATGACCTCGTTCCTTATATTATCCATTCTAGTATGCCCACACATCCATCTAAGCATTCTTATTTCTACTACTTTATTCTTCTAGATATATGTGTTCTTGACTGGCCAACACTCCGTCCCATACAACATAACTGGTCTAACGGCCACTCTATAGAATTTACAGTTTCGATAGTACATTCTTATCGCATATGACACCATATTATGCGAGTCTCCGTTTTATCCACCTCGGCCTAATATGATGCGTGACATTATCGTTGATCTCTACAGTTCCTTGCTAATAAATTACTTAAAATAAAATTTTAAGTAAAAAATCTTGAATAAAGGTTGATATGATCAATTACATTATTAATTAATTAATTAATTTTAAAAAGGTAATTTTTTAATATATGTGAAAATAGTTAAAGTATTAAATAAAGTGGACCGGAGGAAACTAAGTAAACCTGGATTCCATATTGGCTAGTGCTGCATGTGATCCGTCAATAACTTATTAATATTCACTGGCAATTTCATGATATTGACTTGTTCGAGATTTAGGTTCATGGGAAGTTGAGAATAGGCAAATAACATGTATACACCAGTCTCCTTTCTTGTTGAGAATTTAAAGGAGTCATTCCCATGGCCTAGCTGATAACTACTAACTCTTAATTAAAGATTGCTTCTGTATCTTTATATACGGCATCCCAATACAAAAAAAAATTATCATAAAAGTAAGTTTGATGTTTTCTTTTAGAACATGTATTTTCCCAAATGGAACTCTTTTTCACTATTTAAATTGCATTGAATTATTAAAAACATGTTTCCCTAGCAGAGAAATATTTACATATACTGTATGAGATAAGTTCTACAACTATCTTAATTCTTATTTTTTATCACTTGTTCTAGTTCATAAGCATTCTTATCATTCACTTACATGATAGAGGTGCCCAATATTCGTACAAAATTTCTAGTTGCAAATAATATGTTTGTATGGTTTGCGGTGGCAAGATTTATGGATCTCACTTTGGATTGGATGTGGATTATAATTACCCCTTACTTTAACACATATGGTTTAGTGAATGTATGCAAGTATGTCGATATATACCATTTCGTTTGCATGTTATCCTTAGTATCTGTTACGGAGTATTTGTTACAATAAATATTTTAATAATTTTGAGATACTGCATTTAAATTTGAACAATGAATTTTTATCAAAGTAACTCCTAATCTACAAAGGCCGATGGATGATATAATATGTTCAGATTTCTTAAATTACCTACTTTGAAAAATTCATTTCCATATCTCACAATTAATAAAGTTATAAATGAAGTTTATTTATTGAAAAACTTGGTTTTCAAGAAGTGATTTAGCCTATATATACGGTTGATTTTTCTTTGAAAAGTAGACAACAAAATAAAAGTTATTTTCACTAGTAAATAAAAAGAGAGACATTGATCAGAAGGTGAAATCACAGATTCAAGAATAGAAGAGCAATGTTCTTGAATGCTACTTGTTATGTGGCTTAGTTAATTCCGAAGATAGAGCTGTCATTATTCTTCCGTTTGCTCGTGCAAGAGACTTCAACTATATTCAAGAAACGCCTTGACGTGCCACTAAGCCAAGCAAGTCTTATTTTAATTTATTTTATATTATTACTATATGTGCTCTAACCATTTGAATTTGTTTTAGTTCGAGCATGTATTGGGTAAAAACCAATGAGGTTTAAATGATAGGCTCGAAGCTTGGTAAGGTTGAATGCTTTATTTACGAGCTCTCGAAAGCTTGTCCAGCTCCCGAGGCCAGTTTCCTCGAGCAAGAAATGGAGGATGGCCACAATCTTTCCCACGAGGCAATGAGCAGACAACCATCATGAGGCATGAGGTTCACTCCTCGAGAAAGATTTTGCCCCACGACGAATGAGCTCTCACCTTTTGTAACTGATGACCATTGCCTATACATTTAATAGGGAGATCATGGGTCAGCCACAATCAGAACGCGAGATAATGGTCATAAAGTACATTTATTGCTGTTCTTATCCCCGTAGGCTATACATAGCCATGTAAAGATTATGTAAGGCATCCAGAAATATACGAGATACACTTATACTTTATTTTCAATCTCTTGTCTCATTTTCTTTGTTCAATTTCTTGTCTTTTCGTGGCTTTGATACGAATAATTGCTAGTTAACCCAATACAAATTCGATTTGTTGTTCTAATCAGATTTAGGCCAACACAAATTGGCGCCATCTGTGGGGAAACTAGCAATAAAGTTTGTTCCAAAGTTACGCTCTTGTAATACAATTACAATGACTGGGGCCCAAGCTCTTAAGAAAATAGTAAGCGTTATAATAGGCGGATCAGAGGTGAATAATGTTAACCTCACTTCCACCAAAAAATTCGCCAAATTGTCATTCACCATGGAAGGGAGAGCCCGAACCGATGGGGCGGAGAATGAAATAACCTTCGACGAGGATGACTATGAGCGAATGATTTTTCCCCATCACGACGCTCTAATAATCACATTGAGGATCAATGATTGTGATGTCAAACGAGTTCTGGTCGATCCTGGCAGCTCGGTAAATATCATCAATTATGGAGCCATTAAGAAAATGTGGCTGGAGGACCTCATCGTCCTGAAATCAATTACATTAATGGGATTCAAAAACTCCACAGAACAGATGCTGGGGGAAATCACCCTCGCCACAATTGCTGAAGGAGTTTGTAAGAAGACTATTTTTCAGGTAATGACCGAAGACATGGCTTATAATGTGATCCTTCGCAGGCCATGGATTCATGAAATGAAAGCCGTTCCATCTATTTTGCACCAAGCTGTTAAATTCCCGACTTCATGGGGAGTTCGAGCCATACAAGGTGAACATCGAATAGCTCGATCCATACTCTTTTAGCATTATACTATCCTATCTATTGTGATTTATGTGCAATCTCTTTCATAAATGATAGGGCAGAGATCCTTAATTTGTGATGGTATTGAAATACATGTTAAGTACCCTTAACAATATGTTTACCATACAATTTATTATAGTTATTTCATGCCATATAATACAGTTTTAAGGTGGAACTTAATTAATTTAGTGAAGTTCAATTTGCTCTATTTTTGTTATGAAAAGGCAGTAAAGATATGCAAAGTGTGGGGGTGTTGGCTATACGATTAAAAGCCAATCTTAGACTTAATTATTGTCCATATGAATTGAAGAATGTGTTCTTTTGTGTATATTTATGTCTTTCCATGAAAATTGTGTTTACACCATGATTATTTTGTGAGTTTGTCGATGTGTTGATCAATAGTAATTTTATTGTAACTAATTATATGGATAAAACAATAGAAACAAGGAGGTTTCTATGGCATAATCGAAACAAGGAGGTTTCAAGAATACGAAGGATCTTGGACAAATTGACCATTGAGGGAATTAAGATTAAAGAAAATAGTGGGGGTTATATATTGAGTCAATCTACCTAGTACTGATTTGATCCACGTATCGAGCTAATTAAGAATGCTGGACAAGTATTGACTAAGTTCTTGATTATTAAGAGAACTAGTGATTTGCGTACTCAATACACAAATATTTCAAAGGTATCCCAGTGCAAGTTGGATATCGAGCTTGTGAGACAATGGTTCATCATATACTGAATGTTTACCTCGGGGGAGGTGTAATTTCTTAAAGAAACAAGAACACATTCAAATATGGAATTTAGATTGTTGCATAAGCAAAATATATAAAGGAGTGGAGTGGTTGAGGGACTTGGGAAATCTATTGATTTTGCAAAGTGTGAGCTCAACTTTACAATAGTCAAGCCACCAACTCGAGAAAGTACAAGTCATGGGACATTATCATACGAGAAAGTTAATTGAAGGTGTATTTAACTATCTCACTTTTGTGAAGTCAAAGAGTAGTTTGACGGATATATTTATTAAAAGGAAGTTTGTGAAAAGAATTTCAAGTTTGATTTGGTTAAAACTCCTTAATTAGGGCCACCAATAATGGCAACCCTATCCAACACTATGAAATGAGTAGTTTTGGATTCAAAGGGTAACAACAAGTTATTGATAAGTGGATGTCTCAGTACTTAAGTAAGAGATGCTAGTACTGGTTGTCACGGACTAGAGGGTTGAGTTCTAATACTCTTAATGAGGTTCGGTTCGAAGAACAAGTGTCTCAAATGTGACAAAGACACTAAAAGAACTTCACCTATATGAACATCGAAGTGGTGCCGCTTCAATTGGGAGTTGGAGTTACTCTCATAAATGTTCATGAATTTTGGATAGCACATGGCCATAAAAGTGCTAAGCGCGTTTGAGTGGAAAGTAAGAATGAAAATATTTGTGTGTATAGTGTTACCGATATTATCACAAGGAATAACATGTTCAAAGCTATATGCTACATGGGATTTCGATTTCATCTTGTGATGCTATACTAAGGTAATATTCAAATCGAAAGATATATTACTTTATGCATAAATATAACTTGATCTTTAGTCCTCTTTGAGTCATTGTTTATATTTAAACAAGTGGGGGATTGTTGGAATTTTGTTTAAATATAATTATTTATTATTAGAACTATTTAGAGTGAATAGGTGTCTCTTAAATGAAATAATGTATCCCTTCCTTGATTGGTTACTAGTAATTCTATTTAAATAGAACTTCTAACTTTTCTAATGGGTAACTTTTTCCTGACTCTTTCTTCCTCTTTTCTTCCAAGAGTCTTCACCATAAAGATCAAGTAAAGTTTTTACTTTCCTAGAAACTTTCTTCACTGTTTGCTCAGTGCGGTTATTCAAAGTCTTGTCATATCCACTAAAGCTATTTGCATTACACCCATAGCAATCTCGTTGAGGAGAGGGTGCAAATATCGCTTTTAGAAAAGCGTTTCGTACGTGTTTCAAGCTTTCTAATTTGTGTTCTTCTTCATAATTTTCCAACATTTTCTTCCATAAACACTAACGTGCTCAAGACTCACTAATAAAAGTAATTCTCCTCTATATATTTTAATCAAATTCTCTGATATTTCTCTACTCATCACAGGTCCTTCGGATATGTGATTTACAAGGGCATTTTCTTGATCCATGCATCCCATCACTCCTCAATCAGACATTGTCTGCTACTATTTCTTGTATAGGATTTGCTAAAGAAATTAAAATTGAAATAAATTTCTATAGATATTCGAGGTAGAGTCCTCGGGAACCAACTAAAAGGTAGTACTACTACTTTATGTAAACACACTGATCGCATTGATAGTAAGCTCAAAAGGAAAAGAGGTAAAATTAAGGCACACCCGCAATACTACATAGTAATCACACTATGATCGTGCTGATCCATATAGAATTGGATAAGTGTAGTATGCTCCTTTTCTATTAAATTGTGATAACAATGTAAATGTGAGCAATCGTACTAAATTCATATGCACAGTGATGTTGGCGGTGCGTTAGAACTTTTTGGAAACAAAATGGCACATCAACAAAAGGAAAGAGTTTTTGTATTGGGTAAAAATCGGCGTGTACATGTGGTACTTTTGGTTGTGTGGAATGAAGTTAACCAAACAGATAATTTGGAATCGAGAATCGATGTTGTTGACAAAGCCACCGAGGTCAGCCGGAGTCAAACACCGAAGATTGCCTTCAACCCATGGTTCGACGGAATTTAGCCTCGGTCGATCAGCCAGTTCGCACCACCGAGGTCGTCACTATGGACTTCGGTGGGCAGTTTCACCCAAAGATGCACGATCCTCCACCACTTCAGCCCACTAACTGCACCATCAGAAATGTGCAACGTGGGCCTGAAGGGTTCAAATATGGAAAACGTGATCCAGAGCCCATGTGTCTATAAATAGCCTCATTTCTTGTATTGTAATCATTGAGAAATGTATACCAAAACTCTGCCAAATTTTATACTTAAGATCATATATTGAAATACCAGTTATTTACGCATAATTATCGTCTTTGTTGTTATAATTTCGACTTTGATACATTGATTTGCTAATATTCGCAATCCGAAATTCGATTTGTGACCTAGGACTAGTTTAGTGACACGACCCGGAATCCGGTTAGGCCGTGCGGGTACCCGACATCCTTCCCTAGACCCGTCGGGCGAACCCTTATCAATTAAATTAGGAAAATAAATATAATTCAATTTATAAATAATAACAAGACTTAGAAAAAGTACAAACATAATGATATCTCTAAGCTATAAAAAAGAAATTACAGCTGACTACCCACATACTAGGTTTAGAGCTATCCAGACTAGACATCTAAGAGTACAAAAGAAGACAAATACCTCCTGAAGGGAGCAAAATGCAACTGAAATAATAACCAATAAACTGGTGGCCATTCAGAATAAAAGCTGGCTCACCCTGACAGCTGAAGTCGTCTTCGCTCCTTCACAAAGTGGCGAACTCAATCCTAGAGCGAACTTGCCGAAACGAAATAGATAGACAAGAAACAAACAACAAACAAGGGTGAGTCAAAAGGACTCAATAAGTGGGGCAGACTAGCCACCTCAAAAAATAGGATAGCTAGCCAGGGAGGAGAAACAAATAAACTAAATTCCTCTTATTTAAATTATAAAAAGGCAGAGCTAGGTAATAACCGAAAACACGTATGAAACCATAAACTTAACCAGCAATATGAGCCAGAAACATATCAACAAATAAGCAATGCACATATAAGCAGAACAGTAGTCATGTACCGCAAGTCTACACAATGGTATGAATTGAGATGAAATGAAATGTGATGCAAATGGTCACATGTGCAGAATGAATGGAGCGGAATCCTCCTGCTCCGAGGGCGGAATCCTCCTGCTCCGAGGGCGGAATCCTCCTACCCTCAATATGATGCAATGGAGCGGAATCCTCCTGCTCCGAGGGCGGAATCCTCCTACCCTCAATATGATGCGACGGAGCGGAATCCTCCTGCTCCGAGGGCGGAATCCTCCTACCCTCAATATGATAGAATGGAGCGGAATCCTCCTGCTCCGAAGGCGGAATCCTCCTACCCTCAATATGATGCGATGGAGCGGAATCCTCCTGCTCCGAGGGCGGAATCCTCCTACCCTCAATATGATAGAATGGAGTGGAATCCTCCTGCTCCTGGGGCGGAATCCTCCTGCTCCTGGGGCGGAATCCTCCTGCACCCAATATGATATGCAATGTAATGCATATGAATGATATATAAGGCATATGAATGCAATGTGATGCAATAATAACTCTTCACCGGCGCGGGACTCTCATCGACAGCCGGGGAGTAGATGCCAACTCACAGCCAGAATACAATACTCAGATCCTTAATGCAATACCAACAATAGGACATAATGTATAATATACAATGTAAATCCAAAGCTAAGGCGTAATGAGTACGCCTATCGGCAGCTACACACGTAAGGAACACGTGGTAGGAAATCCACGAGGCCAAGTGCCTCCAAAGAAATGGATATAAACACTTACCTTGTTACAAAGTTGGTACATCCATTCAATAACCGCTTGTCCTTTGGTTTCATTGCCAAACGATCCCACTCTATTCAATAAGCAGAAAAGTATATCAAATTAGGCTAAAGGCTTCATTCCTCACATCTTAGGGCAATTCGGTTAGGAACCTGATACCCTATTCGCATACGCAACACGCAGGCCAGGCCTATGTACAGGGTTTAAGGTCACATAACCAAACTCCAAATAATTTACATTTATATGTTGCCCATAACTCACTGAGTACGAATATATAATCAATTTCGTTATCGGGGGTCCATTTGACCCTTTAAACTATTAATTGAACTTATTAAAACGATGTATAATATTCCAAGTTTTACCGTTAAAATATATTCAAACACACGTAATAAATTCAAATAATGCATTAAGATCATTACCTGAATATTTTGGGGTAAAAATTCTACTATTTTCCCGGCTCTTTTCTCATTTTCTGGCATTTTTTTCGCCTTTCATTCTCTCTGTCTCGCTCATTTCTTGTTTCTGCTCATTTCATGCTGAGCAATGAGCTGACCTAAGGGATTAATATCCCCACTAAACCACCGCCTGCTTTCTTTATTTCTTTCCCTTTTTTGTCTTTTTCTTTTTTTGTCTTTTTCTTTTTTTTCTTTTTCCTTTAAAATTCGCTGCTACGGTAAAAATTAAAACGGTACCCTACGATATTCGAAATAGCTCCAACTTTTGCATACCAGTTATACAAAATATATATAGCATACTCGCGAAGGCGGATCTCAAATCGGGCTCCCGAAACTCAATATGCAAATTAAATGAAAAAGAAGTCAAATTATTTTACTTTCGGCATTTTAGCGGAAACTAGCTGAACAACATCGAAATTCACTTTCAAAAGATTACAAAAGTCACAAATAATCATACGAACCTAACGGCACTTTCAGATTTTGAATCGGAGCTCATTCGCCAAAACCGAGCTCGAAAATCTCTTTTTGATATTTATCGACAATAAAAACTGAAACCTTCTTCCGATGCCTACCAAACGAGGTCTGATTTAGCTCAAATTTTACAGACAGGTCCTAATGGATATTACAAATATTTTAAAATTATCGGCACGCCAATCGGAATCCTAACTTCCGAAACGACTAACCGAGATCGTTTCATTCTCCTCCACTTAAACTCTTGTTCGTCCTCGAACGAGCCTAAGTCTAAAGAAAAATTCGCACAGCCTAAGTCTAAAGAAAAATTCGCACAGATAGCAAAAGAACTTGCACGACCTTCATAAGCTGCTCCACGGGTATTATTTCCTGATTACAGGATCAGAATTATAACACGCATATCGAACTTTTGGAATAAAATATATCTGGATAATATGATAATACCATTACACAGCTTATTCTGACTAAGCTGATTCTTCCTCGATCACGAGAAGAGAGTTGTACATTTTCGAAGCAAAGATACACGAAACTTTGAATGGGTTAACATGATTCAGCCGATAATCACCCCTTCGATATACCTTTTGATATAGAACAGGTCGATGGAACTAAAAATTAGCTCACGCTTGATGCAATAGGGGAAGCTTTTGAAATACCTTGTTACTACACACTATAAAAGATTTGATGCAAGCTATATTATTTTTTTACGAATGCACTATGCAACATCTCAATTGATTTTAGTGTTGTTCCGCCAGCTCCTTGTGGGAATGTAGTTAGTCATATCCTAATGTATGTCAAAGGTTCATCTGAACAAGGTCTATCGTATAAGGATAAGGATCATATAACTACTACTGGATAGTATGATGTAGACCAAGAATGATCTTCAGACTGAACATCTACCTCAGGGTATTGTCTTTGAATTGGAATTATTATGACTTGAAAAAGTAAATATAAAAGAGACATGTAGTTAGACCATGAGCTGAGGCAGAATACTAGCACAAAGTTGATTACAAGTGCACTTATAACGCTAAAGTAACTTCTCAAAGAGTTGAGGTGTGAAGGAGATATACATACCAATGATGGATTGTCGACAAGCTGCACTAGAACTTTAACTCTAAATTTTCATGAAGTAAAACAGCATCAATATAAGGATCCAGTTCTAGTTAAATACAGACAAATAGCCAAAAGAAAATCGGAGTCACCATACAGGGTTACTACTGACGGTGTTCTCATGTATAAAGATAGACTTTGTGTTCCTGATGTTGCAGATTTAGTTTATGATAAAGGCACATTATTTCAAATACACTGTTCATCCAGGTTCGATTAAGATGTACCATGATCTTAAGCAGAGTTATTGGTGGGACAGAATGAAGTGTGACATAGCAGAATTTGTGGCTCAATATTCTAATTGCCAGCAAGTTAAAGTCGTATCATCTTTCCAGACTTTATGCTTTCAGCAGATAGGTACGTATATATGATCGGGTTGCCAACTTATCTCTATCATTAATAGATTATTAGTGGGTTTAGCAGTGATCGACACTCATTGTAGGTTTCTGTCGTGCCCTAGGTTGGGTCGTGAGAAAAGTGGTATCAACACCTCAGAGATTTAGTATTACCATTCAGTATTTGGAGGAAGACTCCTCCACTTAAAGCACACACTCATGTAGCTATTTGAATAGAAATAACCATCCTCGCACAGTCTGCTAGACTAAAGAAGATTTAGCTAAAAGCTGAACGTAGGCAGACCTAAGCTACCAATTACCCTTTCGAGTTGCCAACCAGCTGCAACTCTCGAGTTCACAACTCCATACCTTTGCCGTAAACACCACCGCCTGATGGATGGTACTTCTATATAAAAATTTCGGCAGAGTTTCCCTTGAAACTGGATGATCCGCAAAAATAGAACCAGCATTATACTATACATGGGAATGGATACCCGGATAAACTGATAACATAAACATGTTAAACGGATAACAAGATGAGACAACTGGATGGCATAACAAATCCGTAGATAGAATGTCTGGACAGCACCACTGTCCTGATTTTCAACCTAATATTCAGAGTATAGATCAAAGTTATAGACTTCATAGTCTTCTTAAAAGTTTTAGATATATGTCTTAGGGTTCCAGGGAATCTTGAAGCATCTTAATATAAATTTTATACAAGGAGTTATGCACAAACTACTAACAGCTGTCCGAAGATAAAAACAATTTTCCAGATTTTAAAACATTTTATGCTACTATTTTGGACATCTTTTACCGTGGTTCTTAGCAGTGCTATCTTTTGGAAGAGGTAAGTGTTTGTATCCAAAACAATAATATGCTTACCCGGTTACCTTGACATGCACTCTGGCTCAACACAGGGAACATCACAATAGGTTACTGATCGCCTAAGCTCACCAGTGTCGAAAGAAGAAGAGATGGCAATAAACTGAGGATAGAAATAATTAGATCTTTATGAAGCTCATCGTCTTATTTATTTGGCTACCAGAGCTAGACTACTTACGAGTCAAGCTAGCCAAAGAATCGTAATTGAAGAAATAGATATTAAATTAGCTCTATGGAACAACATCCATGCTAATTTAACCTCCCAATAAGAAGGAAACTCTGACAATTTACCAGAAACCCTTTTATAACTCGGATAAGCTCATAGGATAACATGACTTTACTAGCATTTTGAACCAAAATGAGATACGTAGATCGAATATTACTTACTAATCAATTTGCACCGGAAGAAACGATAACACTTTCGGATGGTGACGAATTAGGATCCCATCATCCTACCAACATTGAATTTTGAGGTAAGAGGTAAACTGAATTGACATAATAACAGAAGGTGGCGTAACAAGATGCCAAGCAGAAAAATACCGATACTCACTCACAAATCTCTCACATTTGAACCAGATAAACTAGTAGGGTCATCATAAATGCCAGGAATAAATCATATCAGAAGCTCACCCCTCTACCGCAACCGATTCTTAATAGAAACGACATCCAAGGAAACCATCGAAACATGATAAGACACACCATTTCCAGATCGATCGAAAGAATCAAATCTTACTCACATTTAAGAGAAGAAGAAATACTCGGGTCTTTTACACCGAATGCCTCAGCATCCTGCCAGACTGGCAGTTCATAAAACTGCCTCTGCGGCTGAACTAAGTCGCTACACTGATAATTACCTTCTGAAGAATAACTGCCATCACGCGCTCAACCTTTACTGGATCGTGGCATTTTCCTGGTTGATTGAGATCTAAATAAAATCCCCTGCGACTGTGCAGGTGCCTGACGAGAGAAAGGATGACTGCCTACTCGCCGGAGTAACGAAAAACTCTTTAAAGGATAGCCAGACTCACGACAATGATACCACATTTTCGCTGAAAAATGGAAGCTGGAAAGATTGTTGATAGCTGTAAAGAGAAGACTGAATCTGATCTTGATGAGCTACTGGCGCACTCTAAGAATCAAGTGACACAAGCTGAGATAACCTGGAAGGTGACCTCCCAAAATAATCAGAACTTTTACCTCCAAATGAGGTACCATGGTTACCCACCAGGGCCGTGGGATCTCTTTCTTTCCCGCTCTAACTCTTCCCGCTCTAACTTATGGTATGCCTCAAACCTTCGGGCAATATTAACAACAATATCAAATAAAATCCAGACCTCAATTTCTCGAGCCATCTGGGATTTCAAGGAAAAATAAAGGTCATCAATAAATCTCTGAATCTCTCGAAAGGCTCATGAACTAGTTCTAATGCATATCCAGCCATTCTATAGAATTCAATCTCATATTCTGAAACATCAACAGGCTAACCGACATACTACCCTGTCCAATCCACTCAAACTAGAAACACTTTTCATCTCGCTCGCTACTCGAAAGGAACTTTCCATGAATCTAGAAGAAAAACCGAACCAAGTTAGCTAATAAGAGAGCGGCCCACCAATTCAAGGCTGGACCCTGAAACTGGAAAGCAGAATAATACACAGCATATTGCTCGAGATAACCAACAGTCTGAAGGATATGCTGACATCATTTTATTTTTTAAAAAGAATCACGAGGTTTATCTGATGCATTGCTTAAGAATATCGGAAGGTTCAACCGCGTAAAATAATGCAACCTCTTCGGACATTCGGACCGAACTGATACCTCAGCTGGCTAACCAGCCAGAACAATTAGAGGTACAAAACATACTACCTCCGGAATATAATTTACTGCAGCAATATTAAGAACCAGGAAAGGAGCTCCCTGAGATCGAACGTCTGCACATGCGGCAACCTAATAGGCTGCCCAGTGAATAATAGGTTCTTACGGTATGTGCGTCGTCAAGATTCTCGTAAAGCATCGTAGATAGCCAAGGGAACTACAAGGCCTGCTCCCTTGCTTAACGCGAGCTCGTACAGCTGGGACCTCCGTAACTAGATCGTCAGCACGATCAAAACTCTCAGGGCTTCGTCAGTGCTAGCCCTAGGCTAGACTGCTTCGTCCTGAACTCCTTCCGTTTGTTGATTTGTCGTACGAGGGTTCACAATTACCACGAACGAATTAACGAAAATACTTTTGCATCCTAGACCGATGCACGATCAGAAATGAAGGAAGTGAAACTTCCTAAATGCCATCATAGCCTCTCGTAGATAAGTACGGACGTCTACGTACCCATCACCGAGACTCTACTAGACACTGGCTTAGTCTGGATAGACTCTAAACTGGGCTCTGATACCAACTGACATGACCCGGAATCCGGTTAGGCCGTGCGGGAACCCGACATCCTTCCCTAGACCCGTCGGGCGAACCCTTATCAATTAAACTAGGAAAATAAATATAATTCAATTCATAAATAATAACAAGACTTAGAAAAAGTACAAACATAATGATATCTCTAAGCTGTAAAAAAGAAATTACAGCTGACTACCCACATACTAGGTTTTGGGCTATCCAGACTAGACATCTAAGAGTACAAAAGAAGACAAATATCTCCTGAAGGGAGCAAAATGCAACTGAAATAATAACCAATAAACTGGTGGCCATTCAGAATAAAAGCTGGCACACCCTGATAGCTGAAGTCGTCTTCACTCCTTCACAACATGGCGAACTCAATCCTGGAGCGAACCTGCCGAAACGAAATAGATAGACAAGAAATAAACAACAAACAAGGGTGAATCAAAAGGACTCAATAAGTGGGGCAGACTAGCCACCTCAAAAAATAGAATAGCTAGCCAGGGAGGAGAAACAGATAAACTAAATTCCTCTTATTTAAATTATAAAAAGGAAGAGCTAGGCAATAACCGAAAACACGTATGAAACCATACACTCAACCAGGAATACGAGCCAGAAACATATCAACAAATAAGCAATGCACATATAAGCAGAACAGTAGTCATGTACCGCAAGTCTACGCAATGGTATGAATTGAGATGAAATGAAATGAAATGTGATGCAAAGGGTCACATGTGCCAAATGAATGGAGCGGAATCCTCCTGCTCCGAGCACGGAATCCTCCTACCCTCAATATGATGCAATGGAGCGGAATCCTCCTGCTCCGAGGGCGGAATCCTCCTACCCTCAATATGATGCGATGGAGCGGAATCCTCCTGCTCCGAGGGCGGAATCCTCCTACCCTCAATATGATAGAATGGAGCGGAATCCTCCTGCTCCGAGGGCGGAATCCTCCTACCCTCAATATGATGCGATGGAGCGGAATCCTCCTGCTCCGAGGGCGGAATCCTCCTACCCTCAATATGATAGAATGGAGCGGAATCCTCCTGCTCCTGGGGCGGAATCTTCCTGCACCCAATATGATATGCAATGTAATGCATATGAATGACATATAAGGCATATGAATGCAATGTGATGCAATAATAACCCTTCACCAGTGCAGGACTCTCATCGACAGCCGGGGAGTAGATTCCAACTCACAGCCAGAGTACAATACTCAGATCCTCAATGCAATACCAACAATAGGACATAACATATAATATACAATGTAAATCCAAAGCTAAGGCGTAATGAGTACACCTATCGGAAGCTACACACGTAAGGAACACGTGGTAGGAAATCCACGAGGCCAGGTGCCTCCAAAGAAATGGATATAAACACTTACCTTGTTACAAAGTTAGTACATCCATTCAATAACCGCTTGTCCTTTGGTTTCATTTGCCAAACGATCCCACTCTATTTAATAAGCAGAAAAATATATCAAATTAGGCTAAAGGCTTCATTCCTCACATCTTAGGGCAATCCGGTTAGGAACCTGATACCCTATTCGCATACTCAATACGCAGGCCAGGCCTATGTACAATGTTTAAGGTCACATAACTAAACCCCAAATAATTTATATTTATATGTTGCCCATAACTCACTGAGTACGAATATATAATCAATTTCGTTATCGGGGTCCATTTGACCCTTTAAACTATTAATTGAACTTATTAAAATGATGTATAATATTCCAAGTTTTACCGTTAAAATATATTCAAACTTACGTAATAAATTCAAATAATGTATTAAGATCATTACCTGAACGTTTCGGGATAAAAATTCTACTATTTTCCCGGCTCTTTTCTCATTTTCTGGCATTTTTTTCGCCTTTCATTCTCTCTGTCTCGCTCATTTCTTGTTTCTGCTCATTTCATGTCGAGCAATGAGCGGATCTAAGGGATTAATATCCCCACTAAACCACCGCCTACTTTCTTTATTTCTTTCCCTTTTTTTGTCTTTTTCTTTTTTTGTCTTTTTCTTTTTTTTTCTTTTTCCTTTAAAGTTCGCTGCTACGGTAAAAATTAAAACGGTACCCTACGATATTCGAAATAGTTCCAACTTTTGCATACCCGTTATAAAAAATATATATAGCATACTCGCGAAGGCGGATCTCAAATCGGGCTCCCGAAACTCAATATGCAAATTAAATGGAAAAGAAGTCAAATTATTTAACTTTCGGCATTTTAGCGAAAACTAGCCGAACAACATCGAAATTCACTTTCAAAAGATTACAAAAGTCAGAAATAATCATACGAACCTAACAGCGCTTTCAGATTTCGAATCGGAGCTCATTCGCCAAAACCAAGCTCGAAAATCTCTTTTTAATATTTATCGACAATAAAAACTGAAACCTTCTTCCGATGCCTACCAAACGAGGTCTGATTTACCTCAAATTTTACAGACAGGTCCTAATGGATATTGCAAATATTATGAAATTATCGGCACACCAATCGGAGTTCTAACTTCCGAAACGACTAACCGAGGTCGTTTCATTTAGGCCAATACAAAGTGGCGCCGTCTGTGGGGATACAAGCATCAACGCTTTGTTCTAAAGTTGAACGTTTTTCTTCGTTCAGATCCTTGTTTTCACTTGAAAAATGATTGACAGTAGTAGAAATCCCGCTGAACCTCAGTCACCTCCCGATGGATAGGCTAGCATTCAATCGAACCCAAATTCCAACGTGCCCTTGATATCACCAATTGTTGAATCCCCAAAAAATAAAACCGAAAGGCTAAATTTAGGAATATCAACTGAATGGACTAACTCTTTTTGAGTTTTTGGAGTCGCCACCCAATTTAAGAAAAATTAGAAACCAAATTAAACAAATGCGTGCAAAACTCCATTTCTGGAAAAAGGCAGTCTTTCAGAGATTCTAAGTAAGAGGTTTTTCTAATTTCGAAAGAAGGTCCCAGTTAAAATAGCACTTTCGAACATCCGTAAATTACGGTTAATCCGGTAGATTTTCAAATTAATTTTCAAGTGCTATTTATGCGCTTTTCTTGAAATGATCTTAAAATAATTAATCGAACCACTAATTAATTCGACCAATTAAATTTAGCAAATCTTCAAAACATTTAACAATTTATTCAAAAGGCTTTAACTTGTCTTTAAAATAAAAGTAAAACAAATTGAAAGCACATTTCTTTTGAAAAAGAAAGATTTGATCATCCTAATTTCTTTGCTAACTCGTATGTGATAGAGCATAAATGCCACTTGCTTAATTTTAACTTTAAAACCCGAGTCTCTCATCATAAGATGGAACTTAGGTTTCAAGTCGCTTTTTCGCAAAGTTGTTTCGGGACATTTAGAAGTTAATTAAAACTTCATTATAAGTTTTGACCTTTTCAAGAAACTACTTCGTATCAATAAGATAGAAGCCTTTTCTTATAGTCACTTATTAATCATGGTTTCGAAAATTTATGAAATGTTGCACGCATTTGTTTAAATGACCTGATTTGCAATAAATTAAATAAGGACTTCAAAATAAAAGTATTGAACATAAAGTAGACAAATAACTCAGTCAATAAAATATTATTCATAAATATAAGTACACAATTATTCTACAACAGTCAATAAATTATTCTAATAAGAATTTCTAATAATATGCAAATTTCTAAAAGACGGGAGAAATATAAGGATTTAGAAGAACCCGGGAAATTGGTCAACTCACGGGAGCCTTGATTTTCCTAAAATTTCTAAAAATTTGAAAACTTGAGTCCGAATCTTGACTTCAATGCAACTTCAAACCAATGAGCCGATCCCAATTGATGAGTTTACCCAACTCGATCCTTTTTTGGTGCAGCGAACAGGGGCGACGATCCGAGGAAATACGACTCGAATAAGCGCGGACTCAAACAACGACAATGATGATGAGCTGGATTTTAAGAAAATACCATAGGGAAACCCCTTAGGGTTCTCGAATTTTATGAAAATGCCAAAAAGACCCTCCAACGGGACAAATTGGATAGGGTTTTCGTACATGATGATGAGCTGGAGAGAAGAGGGACCAGGTTTTGAATTTTTTGGACTGATTCCGTTTGAAATTTGGGGGAATCGGGTGATCGGGTTAGGGATTCTGATATTTTTGGGGAAATAATGATGTGTGTGCATATATGAATTGTTACAAAAATGGGCTGGAATTTAGGTTGATAACTATTTTAGCCACTTTTAATCATAAATTAAGAAATGGAAGGGGTTGCACGGGCAGACTGAAATTTGAGCTATACCTTGCGATTTTGGCCCCTTTTCTTCAAAATTAATCAATTCGCCTTTGAGATTTTAAAATTAGCCTTATTTAAAAATAATTATATAATAATTCAAAAATTTCGGGTCAAAATTGGGTGTCAACAGCTGCCCCTCTTTACCAGAATAGGATGAAAGAGTTTTCAGGGTAAAGAAGTTGACGGGAAATCAATTTTGTCACGATAAAGCCAAGGACTTCGATTCCAAGGACCAAAGTGCGAGGCTTATGGACATGGCCGAACTCCAGTTTCCGAGTTTCCTAGATATCTCGGGCTGAAAGAGAATCAGGCCATATGTAGTTCGACGCGATTCGGAAAATGCAAAACGAGATAACAAAGACTATCTTGTCTTCAATCTCAAACCTCGGACTTAAGCTGGAGATATTTGGGCGACACAAACTAGGCTGACACAAAACTAACACCAGAAGGGGTGACACAAGAAAAACCTCTAGGGTTGACAACTTGTTCGAGTGCGATTCTTAAGATCCTCGTTGACGAGTCTAGCTCATATCAACGATTTGCCCCAGTTCACTGCTAAGAAAGAGTTCCATGTTATGCTCCGAATACTGCTGCGGTGCTGCTAAAATCCTGTAATAAACTCGACAAATGGTAAGCGAGTAACTGCAAATAAGGCTTAATAAATAGAGTAAGAAATAGATAATGACAATAAAACTCGTAGATGCTTGTTTCAATGATAAGCTCGTCTCCAATCAACTAGTGAAAAAATCCGGCTTTGTAAGGCAAGATGACTTCAAGGCTGTTCGTAGACTGAAAATAAAACAATAAAGGACTTTAATCCATAGAAACATAAAGTAGACTTGAATAAAATATAAGGATAAAATGCCTCCTTTCGGCAATGACTCATGATCGAGTCTCCAGTTGTCTATGGTAGGATTCATAACAATAGCGCCTTCGATATTTTAGGATAGGCTTCATAAAAAGGCCTCCAATTGTTTATGGTAGGCTTCAAATGATAGTGACGTCTTCGATTGTTTATGATAGACTTCATAATAAGGCCCCCGATTATTTACGGTAGCATCCATAACAATAGCGCATTCGATTGTCTACGATAGGCTTCATAAAAGGGCCACCAATTGTTTATGGTAGGCTTCAAATGATAATGACGTCTTTGCCTGTTCATGATAGACTTCATAATAAAGCCTCCAATTGTTTATGGTAGGCTTTCATGATAATTAGGTCTTCACTTGTTCACAATAGACTTCATAATACGACCTCTAATTGTTTATTGTAGGCTTCATGATAAGGCCTTCAATTGTCTACGATAGGCTTCAATAATAATGTCCCGGATTGTATACGATAGAATTGATAAGGAACCACGTCTCTGATTATCTACGGTAGACTATGTAAATATGATGTCTCCGATTGTTTACGGTAGACTTAGTAAAATGACGCCTCCGATTGTCTACGGAAGACTTCATAGAAAAAAATATCTTTGATTGTATACGGTAGACTTGATAAAAAACCACTCCTCCGATTGTCTACGTTAGACTTGGTAAATGCGATGTCTCCGATTGTTTAAGGTAGACTTAATAAAATGACGCTTCTGATTGTCTACGGAAGACTTCATAAAAATGCCTCCAATTGTTTATGGTAGGCTTCAAATGATAATGATAGCCCCTTCGATTGTCTACGATAGGCTTCATAAAAAGGCCTCCAATTGTTTATAATAGGCTTTTAAATGATAATGATGTCTTCGATTGTTTACGATAGACTTCATAATAAGGCCCCCGATTATTTACGGTAGGCTCCATAGCAATAGCGCCTTCGATTGTCTATGATAGGCTTCATAAAAAGGCCTCCAATTGTTTATGGTAGGCTTCAATAATAATGACGTCTTCGATTGTTTACGATAGACTTCATAATAAGGCCCCCGATTGTTTACGGTAGGCTTGGTAAATGTGATGTCTCCGATTGTTTACGGTAGACTTCATAGAAGAAAAAAAAACGTCTTCGATTGTATATGATAGACTTCATAAAAGATGCCTTCGATTGTCTACGATAGGCTTCATAATAATGCCTCCAATTGTTTATGGTAGGCTTCAATGATAATTTCTTCGATTGTATACGATAGACTTGATAAAGAACCACGCCTCCGATTGTCTACGGTAGACTTGGTAAATGTGATGTCTCCGATTGTTTACGGTAGACTTCAAAATAAGGCCTCCAATTGTCTATGGTAGGCTTCACGATAAGGCCTTCGATTGTCTACGATAGGCTTTAAGAATGTGGCCTTCGATTGTCTACGATAGGCTTTCATAAAAGGACGTCTCCGATTGTCCACGGTAGACCCCCAAAATAACGTCTCCAATTGTATACGGTAGACTTCATAAATAAACGTCTTCGATTGTGTACGATAGACTGGATAATAAAACCATCATAATAAAACCATTGAGATAATGCAACTGATTGTATACGATAAATCTGATATAAAAGGCCATTGAAATAAAACCACCAATTGTATATGATTGATCCAACATAGGAAAGCCATTGGAATAATATAAGAAGATCATTGGAATAATACCACCAATTGTGTACGATGATTCCAATATTGAAAGTCATTGCAATAATACTGCCGATTGTGTACGATGATTCCAATATAGAAAGCCATTGAAATAATTCTACCGATTGTATACGATAGATCCAAAGTAGAAAATCCTTGAAATAATACCGTCGGTTGTGTTCGATTGATCCGATATAAAAGTCATTGGAACAAAACCACCAATCGTATATGATTGATCCAATATAAGAAATCCATTGGAATAATTCCACCAATTGTGTACGATAGATCCAATAAAAAGCCATTAGAATATAAGAAGGTCATTGGAATAATATCATCGATTGTATACGATGATTCCAATATTGAAAGCCATTATACGATGATTCCAATATTGAAAGCCATTGGAATAATACCACCGATTATGTACGATGGATCCGATATAAAAGCCATTGAAATAATTCTACCGATTGTGTACGATGGATCCAATAAAAAGCCGTTGGTATAATTTAAGATCATTGGAATAATACCATCGATTGGGTACGATGATTCCAATATTGAAAGCCACTGTCTTCAATAATAACATCCTTGATGGTTTGCGATGCCAATAATACTTCAATCAATTGTTTATGACAAGTTTTGGCAACAATTTTGCAAAAATAATATCACCAGTTGTCTATGGTAAATAATGACAATAAAGTGACGTCTTCGGTTGTCACCAATAGAATGTTGGTACTTGTAAAATAAATGGTAGAATAGCCTGCAAAATAAAGTTTTCATTAGATCCATATAGACAGGAAAATGTCAAAGATAAAGGAGATATAAAGTGAGAGTTTAAGCCGTTCGGCTTATGTTTGGTGAAGCTATAAAGAGTTGAGTGTTGTCCTTGAGCAAAACTGGAGTTAATGCTTAATTCCTGCAAAGTGTAAAGTAAAGTTTTCTATAAAGCAATAAAGTTTTGATTAAGTAAGGGCAGAAATAGAGAGAGAAATAAAATCGGTTCGCGTATGCGATGAATCAGATAACACTTCCAATCTCGGTCGGTTATCTTGGCAACATTGCCCAATGTGTATGACAAATTATCTCTGAGGAATTGATGGTTGTTTTCCTCATTTTGCTGCTTTGAGAATTCCTGCACTCAAAGAAAAATTGTTAGTTTTGGGGAGGGCGGAGGGAGCGTTTGATTTGTGCTGACTTAATCTTAATGCTTATGCTGCTTCCTCGTCTTCATCGGACTCGGATTTGTGGATCATGTTCAGAAACTTGGCTCATGAACTCAATAGCTAGATGTTTTGAAAAATAGAGGCAACGTAAATTAATTTAATGCAATATAGCAAGTAAAACAAGCATGCAAATGAATTCAAAAATGCATTTTGAAAATTTTTTCTTTGACTTAAACTTGTAACATATCTTAAAACAAACTGAACGTCCTTTGTCTTAGACTTTGCACTGTTCACTTACCCAATTCTCGAGATCTTGTCAATTCATCTTTTGATAATCAATGGTGTTTCTTGCAATAATTTTCCCCAGTTATTAACTTTCATATTTTCAACTCGTTTTGCAAGAATTGCCCCAGTTGTGAATTTCGATATTTCAAATTACTTTGTAAAAGCTGCCCCAGTTGAAGTTCTATCAGTATTGATATCCAAAAAGTGCAAAAGATAACTTTTCACCGCATTATTCTCAAATTGTTCAGCTGTTTCGTTATATGTCACAAGTAAAGTTTCGGCAGGTTTACCAATTTTAAGTTTGAAACAAAAAAAAAATAATCGAAATAAATAAATAATATAATAAGAATGCGATGCATCTTATTTCAACTTTCATAAAATTTAAAAGAGTTGATTCAGATTAACATAAGCTTTAAAGTACAACGCAATTCAGGGCCTCAATCTGAATTAAACTTGAAAACAATGCTACTAAGTTCAATCGCCAAGTTCTTTTCAAACAATGCCATTAGCTTCTGGTGCTGCATCGTTCACGAGCTAGAGCGTCTACCATCAATCAGATCTTGAATCTCTTGCGTGGTGAATAGTCAGTTGCTTCATAAATCCAACTTCTGCTAGAGAAATAAACAAAACAAAAGAAACCTCAAAGGGTAACTATGTTAGTTTGCATGTAATTCGTAAGATTGCACACAAGCAAACAACACCTAGTATTTAATGCATTTTGAGCAAATAAATATAGGTAAGCAATTAACATGTGACAATCACAACTAGTTGAGCGTAAATAAATATGCAAACGCGTCCTACCCTGTAAGGTGTCTCTTTGTACCAACCGTCAAATAGCAGACCAATGCGGTGGTAATAAATTGATCCAAACTGTTGCCAATGTAAATTTGGGAGATAACGATACAATAAACAATAAAATTTTAAAAGACTGCCATTTATTAAAATATCTCCAACAATACAATGTCTAAAAAAGAAATCCGGCAACACACCACAATAATGTGGTAATACACTGGTTTTTTAAAAATAAATAGTAATAGAAATACAGTAAACCAGTCTAAAAATGATAAAACGCCAACTATTTGCTCCTTGCCGGATCCGGATCCATCAACTAACTGGATGGAAGGCATAGGCAAACAACTGTGAACATTACCTTACTGAACAACTTGCTATCTCCCTGCAAACAAAAAGAACAATGAGACCAGCTCCCAAATTTGGCAAAGGCAAATCGGAATGGATCCGTCTATGACCACCACATATCAAATAAAATGCAATGCCGTTGGGTTGCAATAACCCGTCAACAAAAGGGCAGTTTCTTAATTTCTGGAAACGGTACCAAGGACCGGGTCCAAACTAAGGTGTATATACATGCATGTCCTAAGCTCCTTCTAAGAGTGGGCTAGCAGTTGAGGCTGACTCGACCTATGCGGGATAGACCTGGCCTCATAAACCAGTAGAATAGGCTATGACAAAACCAGGCAACATCCATATCCCGAACTAACTTTTGGTGACACGAAAGAAATTTCAAAAAGTGAGGTAAGGGAAATGCCCTTCCTGCGTAACTATCCCTCAAGCAGGTGCCCCGTGATGAAATCGAGGAGGTGAAAGAGAATTGACAAGTTTTCATGAGGGAGGAAATATGAACGGAATGCGGACTTATGCACAAATAAAGTGTAATACATGCTTTCTAAGGCAAACCAAACAAACAGATATAATAAAACAAATAAATTAGTCATGCTAGGTTCAAATAATTGGAAACCTTTATAGTCAAAAACTTTATTGCTCCCCAGCGGAGTCGCCATACTGTTGAACCTCCAAAAAATAAACCCGAAAGGCTAAATTTAGGAATATCAACTGAATAGACTAACTCTTTTGGAGTTTTTGGAGTCGCCACCCAATTTAAGAAAAATTAGGAACCAAATTAAACAAATGCGTGCAAAACTCCATTTTTGGAAAAAGGCAGTCTTTCAGAGATTCTAAGCAAGAGGTTTTTCTAATTTCGAAAGAAGGTCCCAGTTAAAGGAGCACTTTCGAACATCCGTAAATTACGATTAATCCGGTAGATTTTCAAATTAATTTTCAAGTGCTATTTATGCGCTTTTCTTGAAATGATCTTAAAATAATTAATCGAACCATTAATCAATTCGACCAATTAAATTCAGCAAATCTTCAAAACATTTAACAATTTATTCAAAAGGCTTTAACTTGTCTTTAAAATAAAAGTAAAACAAATTAAAAGCACATTTCTTTTGAAAAAGAACGATTTGATCATCCTAATTTCTTTGCTAACTCGTATGTGATAGTGCATAAATGACACTTGCTTAATTTCAACTTTAAAACCCAAGTCTCTCATCATAAGATGGAACTTAGGTTTCTAGTCGTTTTTTCGCAAAGTTGTTTCGGGACATTTAGAAGTTAATTAAAACTTCATTATAAGTTTTGACCTATTCAAGAAACTACTTCGTATCAATAAGATAGAAGCCTTTTCTTATAGTCACTTATTAATCATGGTTTCGAAAATTTATGATATGTTGCACGCATTTGTTTAAATGACCTGATTTGCAATAAATTAAATAACGACTTCAAAATAAAAGTATTGAACATAAAGTAGACAAATAACTCAGCCAATGAAATATTATTCATAAATATAAGTACACAATTATTCTACAACAGTCAATAAATTATTCTAATAAGAATTTCTAATAATATGCAAATTTCTAAAAGACGGGAGAAATATAAGGATTTAGAAGAACCCGGGAAATTGGTCAACTCGCGGGAGCCTTGATTTTCCTAAAATTTCTAAAACTTTGAAAACTTGAGTCCGAATCTTGACCCCAATTCAACTTCAAACCAATGAGCCGATCCCAATTGGTGAGTTTACCCAACTCGATCCTTTTTTGGTGCAGCGAACAGGGGCGACGATCCGAGGAAATGCGACTCGAATAAGCGCCGACTCAAACAACGACGATGATGATGAGCTGGATTTTAAGAAAATACCATAGGGTTCTCGAATTTTAAGAAAATACCAAAAAGACCCTCCAACGGTACAAATTGGATAGGATTTTCGTACATGATGATGAGCTGGAGAGAAGAGGGACCAGGTTTTGAATATTTTGGACTGATTCCGTTTGAAATTTGGGGGAATCGGGTGATCGGGTTAGGGATTCTGATATTTTTGAGGAAATAATGATGTGTGTGTATATATGAATTGTTGCAAAAACAGGCTGGAATTTAGGTTGATAACTATTTTAGCCACTTTTAATCATAAATTAAGAAATGGGAGGGGTTGCACGGGCAGACTGAAATTTGAGCTATACCTTGCGATTTTGGCCCCTTTTCTTCAAAATTAATCAATTTGCCTTTGAGTTTTAAAATTAGCCTTATTTAAAAATAATTAGACAATACCTCGAAAATTTCGGGACAAAATTGGGTGTCAACACTAATAACAAATCTTTCATCTTCCGCTTCCACTGAAGCTTTTCAGGCTTACGTTGTCTAAACCCTGAAAGCTCTTCAAGAGAAGCAAGCTGAACAGGCTATTATCAATGGTGTATTTCGTGCCTTAGAGGCGAGGAATAGCTCAGCTCCGAATGGAGTTCCACCTGTGGTTCCAAGTGGAGGCATCCCGCACTTCGTTCCTACGGGCGCGACAATAAGGGGACCTCAAAATAGAGCCACATCTAGAGGTTCGGGCACAATACCAGGCACTACGCCCTACTTCGGCACTATTCCCACTGTGGTAGAAGCTAGCTCTTCGGTGGACGTCGAGAAACTGAGCAAGGAGATCGAAGCCCGAGTTGAGGCTCGAGTTAAGGCGCGAGTCGAAAAATGGCTTGAAAGCATCCCCAGGTAACGAAGACCCAAAGGGCACTCGATATTGATCAGTACAGGCAATTGCCATACAAACCTGAGGCTGCTCCAGCACCAACTCCAAAAACTTTCAAAATTCAATTTTTGAAAAAATATGATGGGACTACCGACCCCGTTGAGCACGTGACCGAATATATGTTAATGACATTGAGTAATGATTTAGCAGAGATAGAAAAGGAGTCGATATTTTTGAAAAAATTCGGCGAATCTTTGTAGAAGGGGGCTCTACGTTGGTACATGCATCTACCAGTGGGGTCGATTTCTAGTTTTAAGGACCTAGTTGATGCGTTCGTTAAAGCTCATACCGGGGCTTTGAAAATCCTGCAAAGGAAGGAGGATATATTTGAAGTCAAACAGCGGCCCGGCGAGCCCATCAAAAACTTCCTCGAGCGCTTTCACGCCGGACGGATGGAGCTACCTCTTATGGATGACACTTTAGCCATCATGGCCTTTGAAAATAACATCAATATTCGCAACTCCGGCGCTGCCGCCGAATTGAGAAAAGAGCTCCAGTAATACCAGAATTTAATGTGGGATGACTTGGAGGAAGCCGAGTGGAAAAAAAATGGCCGAGGCTTCAATTACAGGAATCAATGTGAATCCTCATATCGCGCCGAGGCGCCACGATGAAATTCAAAGGGAATGTACGAACCGTACACTTCATCGAGGCAGCCTGTTAGTCAAAGGCTTTGAAATTCGCATGTGAGCCAACGGCTCGGTGGGAAGGTTTACCCCAGCACAAATTAAAGAAACCCCTCGAGCCCAGCTCTGGTTTCCAAGAATAAGGAGTTACCTCAGATCCCCAATTACAATTTCAACATATCGACCTCGAAGTTGGTCAACGTAGTGAAAGGGATGGCTGGGGTGAGAGCATTGAAGGATATGAGGACTCATGCGGACAAAATAGATCAAAGTCTACGCTGTGAGTTCCACGCAGACTACGGTCACCGCACTGAGGACTGCAAAGTTTTGCGCCTCGAGGTGGCGCATTTGCTGAAGAAGGCCGTGCTGGCTAAATTCCTCACGAATAAGGGAAAGGAAAACTATACAAAGAACCGAGGTGATGGTCAACCGCCTCGGGTACCACCCCCCTGAATGAGTTGTGAATGTGATCACCGGGGGGTCAGAGGTGAATGGAGTGAACTTTGCAGCTGCCAAGAAGTTTGCAAAGTTGTCAATAACTATGGAGAAAAGAACTCGAGTTGGAGGCTCGGGAAAGGAAATAGTGTTCGATGATGATGACTGCGATGGGATGATGTTTCCCCATCACGATGCTTTGGTCATCATGCTAAGGATAAACGACTCGGACATCAAACGAGTCTTGATCGACTCAGTAGCTCTGTCAACATAATCAGCTACGGGGCTATCAAAAAGATGTGGTTGAAGGGAGAGGTTATCCCAAAAGCAACTGTGTTGACCGGCTTCAACCACTCCACCGAGAAGACGTTGTGCAAAATTACGCTCAACACATATGCCGAAGGAGTTTGCAAGGAAACACTGTTTCAAGTCTTGCCTGAGGACATGGCATATAATGTTATCCTCGGTAGACCATGGATTCACTCCATGGATGCTTTTCCATCCACTCTCCACCAAGTCATCAAATTCCCTACCACATGGGGAGTTCATTCGTTTAAATGAGAGCAACGGGTAGCGAAAGAATGCTATTCGGTTGCGCTGAAAAGTGGAGTCATCCCGTCAGGACCAAAGAAATAGCAACCAACGCAACTGGGATCTAACGAAGGGGGAGATTCATGTTCTCAAGATGACCTTCGAGGAGAAATGGAGAAGATCCGGGTATGTATACAAGAACCTCGGAAACAAACAGCCGAGGATTCAACCATCTAAGAGCTGGAATCTTTCACATTATCGAAAGATTTTCCAGAGCAGAAAGTATTTGTCGGCTCAGAGTTGGACCCAGAGTCGAAGAAAGCTATAATCGAAGTCTTGAAGTCCAACGATGATTGTTTTGCTTGGTCCCATTCAGATATGGTCGGTATCGATCCGGAGATCATAACCCATAAGCTGAATGTAGATCCACGTTTTACCCTGGTAAAACAAAAGAAAAGGCCGCACGCCGGTGTCAAAAAGAAAGCAATCGAAGATGAGACTATGAAGCTGCAAGAGAATGGGTTCATAAGAGAGGTGAAATACCCCGAATGGCTGGCTAATGTCGTTGTTGTGCCCAAAAAGAATGGCAAGAAGAGAATGTGTGTAGATTATACAGATCTAAAAAAAGCTTGCCCCAAGGACTCTTATCAACTGCCACAAATAGACAAGTTAATAGAATCCACGGCAGGACACAAACTATTAACCTTCTTGGATGCTTATTTGGGGCATAATCAAATTCTCTTGGACTGGAAGGATGAAGAGAAAACCTCATTCATCACTGACCGAGGTACCTTTTGCTACAAGGTGATGCTCTTCGGGGTGAAGAACGCTGGGGCGACATACCAACGGTTAGTGTGTCGCATGTTTAAAAGATTATATCGGAAAGTCTATGGAGGTTTACATAGATGACATGCTGATCAAGTCTATTCGAGTGGAGGACTACCTAACCCATTTGAGAGAAGCCTTCGCTATTATAAGGCAGTACAACATGAAGCTGAATCCTGTGAAGTGTGCCTTCGGCGTAGGTTCGAGTAAATTTGTAGGGTTCATTGTCTCTGAACGAGGAATCGAAGTCAATCCAGAAAAGATTAGAACTATTGAAGAAATCCCCGATGAGTTAACCGGGGTGAAAGAAGTTCAGCGCTTAACTAGCCGAGTCGCTGCCTTGAGTAGATTTATCTCAAGGTCATCAGAGCGATGCCACAAATTCTTCTCCGTCTTAAGGAAGAATAATCACTTCGAGTGGACACCGGAGTGCAAAGAAGTGCTGAAGGAATTGAAATGGTATTTGGCTAACGCGCCGTTGCTCGTCAAGCCGAAGGATGGAGAAACTTTGCTAGTTTACCTGGCTGTGTCCGAGGTGTCAGTGAGCGCTGTGTTGGTTCAGAAAGAGGATGGCAAGCAGCAGCCCATCTACTATGTGAGCAAAATTCTCTTCGACGCCGAAACCAGGTACCCACACTTGGAAAAACTAGCACTTGCTTTAATTGTTACTGCTCGAAAACTACGATCCTATTTTCAATGCCACCCAATAGCAGTAGTTACTACTTTCTCTTTAGGGAGTATAGTTCATAAACCAGAGCTGTCGGGGAGGTTGTCTAAATGGGCAGTAGAATTAAGCGAGTATGATATTACCTTCCAACCCCAAACAACCATTAAATCCCAAGTCTTGGTTGACTTCGCGGCTGACTTTAGTGTTGGGATCTTGCCCGAAGCTGAAAAGGAGAACTTGATGTCGAAGGGTTCGACCTCGGGAATATGGGTACTCTACACCGATGGGACGATAAATTCAAAGGGCTCGGGACTAGGAATAGTTTTCATAGCACCCACCGGGGAGAGAGTCAGGCATTCGGTTCGGATAAAAAAAGTAACCAACAACGAGGCCGAATATGAAGCAGCCTTAGCAGGCTTGGAACTGGCTAAAGAGATGGGGGTTGAAAGAGTTCAATTAAGGTGTGATTCGTAATTGGTGGTAAACCAAGTGCTCGGTGAATATACGGCTCGTGAGTCCAGAATGCAATAATTCTTGATCCGAGCACAAAAAATCTTGGATCAATTTCAAGAATGGCAAGTCAAACAAGTACCTCGGGAAGAAAATGCTGAGGCCGATGCCTTAGCAAACTTGGGTTCGGCGGTGGATGAAGAACACTCGGGGACTGATTCGGTGGTTCGGTTGATTTCTGCACAGATGAGGAAAATGAAACTAGAAGTCAACTCGGTGGATCACAAATGGGACTTGCGAAGTAAGTTTATCTCTTACTTTGACTCGGGGACTCTTCCCCTAGATAAGAAAGAAGCAAGGAAATTGAGGACTCAAGCAGCTTCATATTCAGTGATTTGGGGAAAGTTATATAGAAGGATGTACAGTGGCCCGAAGGCCAAATGCTTGGGTCCGGATGAAGCCAGATATGTGATGGCAGAGGTACACGAGGGCGAGTGTGGCAACCACTCGGGGGGAAAATCCTTAGTTCGCAAATTACTTCGAGCTGGGTACTATTGACCCACTATCAGCGCAGATGCAAAGGCCTTCGTGAAAAGATATGATAAGTGTCAACGCCATGCCCGAATGATTCATCAGCAAGCCGAACCCCTACATTCAGTTGTGTCACCATGGCCTTTTATGAAGTGGGGAATGGACATTATTGGCCCTTTGCCAAAGGGAAAAGGCAGTGTTTGGTTTATGCTTATGCTGACTAATTACTTCACAAAGTGGGTAGAAGCAAGAGCTTTCACCGAGGTTAGGCATCAAGAGGTAATTGAATTCATCAAGAAGAACATCATCTATAGGTTTGGCATCCCAAAGGAGATCACTTGTGACAATGGTCCACAATTCATGGGGGCAACTATCACTGATTTTTTTAAGCAGTGGGGAATAAAAAGGATACTGTCAACTCCTTACCACCTAAGTGCCAATGGACAAGTCGAATCTTCGAACAGAGTAATAGTTGAAAACCTCAAGAAGTGGCTTGATGAGAAAAAAGGTCCTTGGCCCGAAGATTTACCAGGGGTGCTATGGGCAATGCGAACCATGGAGAAGAACAGCACCGGTAAAACCCCATTTTCCCTTGCTTATGGCATGGACTCACTTATCCTTGTGGAAGTGGGAGAACCAAGTCTTCGGTACGCTCACACCACCGAAGATTCTAATGAGCAAGCCATGTGCATAGAGTAGGATTTGCTCGAGGAGAAAAGAGAGTTAGCCCTGGTTCGGTTAGCAGCACAAAAAAGAAAAATTGAGGCGTATCTCAACAGAAAGACCAAGCTCAGAGACTTCAAAGTTGGTGATTACGTACTGAAGGCTTCGATCAGTCAACAAAGGAAAAGAATGGGGGACAACTTATTGAAAATTGGGAAGGGCCTTACAAAGTTAGGGCAGTTGTTGGAAAGGGATCTTACCAGATCGAAGATTTGCGAGGCAAACTCGAACCCTTAAATTGGAACATCTCCAAAGGCTTTGGTCGAAATATTTAAACTTACTCCCCGTTTTACTTTGCTTGACCTTCTCAGGAAGCGGATAAGACGATCTTCAGTGCCAAGATCTTTACCAAGATTCACACCCGAACACTGAGGGGAGTGAGGAGTGGGATACAACCGAGGTCAGCTTTGAGCCTCCACATCGAAGTCTATCTATTTGACAACCGGGAACTGACGCCCGAGGAATAGATCAGCACTTTGTATTTTCGCCTGATAGTGGCATGTCGTTAACTTGTTTTTGCGCCTAAGTTTTAATTAAACTAGGCCTTATGTAAAAAGCCGATTATGGCTCGTTGATATCATCAATGAAATAAACTTGATTCAATATCTCTTTGTTTCTATGATCTTACATATTGAGGTCATTTTTATACCGAGATTATATTTCAAATGCATCGGCTCGAGAACGAGACGTCGTTCTAAGTTCGCATCGGCACTGTATGAACTAAGTCTGGCAAGAAAAATTATTCTAAGTGTTCAGCTCAAAATATTTCATAAGGCAAAATGAAAGCTAACACTTAAGCATAACAAGCAAATTCATTCATTCATGAAAGGCCCGAAGGCCATAAAGTTATTTACATCATAAGGCCCGAAGGCCTAAGCAAAAACAAAAACAAGCAAGGATAGGAAACACAAAGGCAAAGCTAAGGCTGGGGACTGTTCTCGTCTTTGGGGTTTCCCTCATTAGTGTTTTCTTCATCCTCGTCGATGCTCTCTTCGCCAACCACTTCATCTTCGGATTCACCATCATCCGAACCTTCACTGGACGGCAGATCATCCACTATTTTTTGAGCCTCGGCAGCATCATTCCTGCTGTGATGATCTCCTCTTCGAGGACAATTTTCCCAACCTTAACTTGCTCCAGCGTATCGAGCCTAGTTTTGACAACAGCCCACGCCTCCTCTAACTTCGCCCTCGTGGCCTTGACCTCGACGCGCTGCTTGATATTTGCGATCCTCTCTCGAAGCCTAGCAACCTCGTTCTGGAGGGCGGGCACTTGATCCACCTGGCCTTGTAATCCGCTAAGTTGGGTTGTGTACTCCTCCAACTTATCGCGGTATTTCTCGCCGGCTTCAAGTACCTCGGTCTTAGCATGAAATACCTCGGCTTCAAGGCGTTTGACCTCAAGACTTAACCTCGAGCGTTATCCAATGAACTCATCTTTCAGAGCTTGCAATCGCGCCTCAGAGGTAACTTGAGCCTCGCGCGCATCAGCTTAGGCCTTGGCGGTGACTTCATGAACACGCCTCAACTCTTTGCTCAAAATGGCTGATTGAGCCTCCAGTTCGGCGATCTTTGCCACATACACTCTCTTCTGCTCTCCCCAAGCATTCTCCACTGCTTGGACCCGCTCGGCTTGCTCGCGTTCCAAATGAATGGCTTTCAGCGCAATGACCAAGCTCTAAGCAAAGAAAAGGAAGCAATCAGTGCCAAGTATGGGGAAGTGATAAAATGAGAGAATGAAAGTGTGGAAAAACTTACGCGGAGAGCAGAGGTAGCCACGGTACCCGTCAAGTCCATGGGGCTAAGCTTGTTGAGAAACTTCTCCTCATTAGACCCGAGCAATGCGTTAAGACTGAGGATGTCAGCAGGGGTACCCTCCAAAAATTTAGAGCTAGCTGGAAGTTCCAATATTTGAAGAGCAGTTGCTGGGGTTGGAACAGGGTCATGGGTAGCTTGGGCCACGTTTGAAATTGGGCCTTTGCCCACCTTGGTTTTGCCCTTCCTTTGGGCGGCCTCGTGATCAGATTCCTCAACGTCGATTACCTCGGTCTCCTTTAGAACCTCATAAACCAATTTAGGAGCCGCTTCAGAAGTAGCTTCGAGGAAAGCTTCAAGTTTACCCTCAGCCATTTCATCGCTGGGCTCATCAATAAGACCTCGGCGTCTCTTAGCTACATCTGCCAAAGCCTAGGCAGTCCCCACCTCGACTCGAGGATATTTTTCTTTGGTGGCCCTCTTTGAAACGGCCCTCTTCCTCTTTGAATCTGTAGAAGAACCGGGAGAAATCTTGTAAGTAAAAATCAAGGTAAGAGTTGAGGTAATTTCAAAAACAACTTATAAGGATGACTTCACCTTTCGAAGTCCCATGGCCTGGCGAGCCCTTAGACTTCTTCTCTTCGACGAGTTGCTTCGCCAAACTTTCCATCTAACTGACGCCTTCTTTGGCGTCGATAATCTTTCTCTCCTTCTTCTCTTTCTTCTTTTTCTTTTTTCTCCTCCTTCTTCTTATCTTTCTTCTCCTCAGTCTCTTCCTCATCCCCCTCGGGGTCCTTGACAGCCTTGTTGGAAAAACTTAAATGGAGGAAGAAAAGAAAATGTTAAGAAGCAGCGACTCAGAACAAACACCAGGAAATTTCAAGTGTGGTGAAAAACTCACCATGTCTCTTACATGACCAACGGTTTTCCTCCAAGGCAGCCAAAATCATCCACTGCTGAAGGGGACGCTTCTTTTGTGCCATCACCGTGGCAACCCACTCAAGTAAGTCCTCCGGTAGGTTGACAAGGACCTTGTTGGCTATACACCACAAATGTAATAGTGAGGATAGGTAAGTTAAAACAACCAAAGAACGAAACTAGGATAGGAATACTTACGCTGAGCATTCCATTCCTCAGGAAAACTGGGGTCGGCTGATAACAACCTCGTTGGGATGAGCACATAGCGGTCACTCCAATCTCGGTCCCCGTAGTCTTCACTTTTGCTTAAGATGGCGTAAGATCCACGAGGCATGAAAGCTACGACCCCAGCTTTGTGGAAGTATGGATAATAGAAAGAGATCAAATGCTGGAAAGTAAAAGGCAACCCAGCTAATCGACTCAAACACTCAAGAGCCTGCACGACTCTCCAAACTCCAGGGCCCAATTGAGCCAAACACAAATTATAAGATCGACAAAATGTGTCGATTATGCGGTGAACAGGTAGACCAAAGCCTATAGTGAAAAGATATGTAAAAACTAAAGAATACCCTGGGACGTGGGTGGAAGCAGCTGTGTCCGGGGCTGGAATCCTTATCTCCACCTAGGGCCCCCCATCGACAATCTGCTCGAACAACCTCTATCAGATCCTCGGTTATCACACTCGGGGTGACATGTACTGATATGTTTCTGTTTTTACGTCATTGGGCATCAGACTGAACTTGAACCTTAAGGTCCTTGTCATTACTGAAATCCAAAGGGATAACCAACCGAGGTTCTATCTCCTCTTCGATAGGAATCTTCTTCCTAGATTTCTTCGAGGCAACAACTTCGGTCTTAGACCCCTCTTTGCTGACCTCAGCATCGCCCCCTTGGCCACTTACTTCTTTAGCACTGGTGACGTCGTTGCCTTCGACGTCATCCTTGTCGCTAGCGTGGACGTCACCACCAACGCCAGCATCGACGCTGACCTCCGCTCTATCGCTCCCTGCCCTCGCCTTGCGCCGCCTAGAGCCACCAGCCAAAGACGTCGCCTCGCCACCACCACTCTCTGCCTCAATAACTTGCAGCGATGGAACGACGGCGAGAAAGTCACCGCTGGCTATCATAGCGGCGGTGCGTGAGATTTTATCACCTGAGTCATTGGAATCTTGGGTAGATTGTATTGCTGAGATGATTACAAATACAAAAACAGAGGTTTCTTGGAAGATGAAGAAATTACTTGAAATGGAAATTTTCTCCTCACTCTACTATTGCTCACTGATCATGAAAAGTGAGATGTGAGTTGCAAAATGAAGTATTTATAAGAAGAGAGAGAGTGCAAGTGGGAAAATCATGATGACCTCCAACGTCGGGAAGCCAAAAAATTCGGCGTGACCGTTCGGAAGCCAACGAACGGTCACCACGTAATGCGTAACAGTAATTTGAAATGACTGGAGACGTTTCAAAAACTCTTGGATAGGGTTGAGCTACGTCACTTTCCCGCGCAAAGTCATTCCACTCCTCGGTGACTCTGGCACTTGCCCGAGGAGTGGGGGGCTATCTATATTGGGTAAAAATTGGCGTGCATACGTGGCACTTCGGTTGTGTGGAATGAAGTTAACCGAACAGATAATTTGGAATCGAGGACCGAAGTTGTTGACAAAGCCACCGAGGTCAGCCGGAGTCAAACACCGAAGATTTCCTTCAACCCATGGTTCGGCGGAATTCAGCCTCGGTCGATCAGCAAGTTCGCACCACCGAGTTCGTCACTATGGACTTCGGTGGGCAGTTTCAGCCAAAGATGCACGATCTTCCACCACTTCAGCCCACTAACTCCACCATCAGAAATGTGCAACGTGCGCCTGAAGGGTTCAGATATGGAGAACGTGATCTAGAGCCCATGTGTCTATAAATAGCCTCATTTCTTGTATTGTAATCATTGAGAAATATATACCAAAACTCTGCCAAATTTCGTACTTAAGATCATATATTGAAATACCAGTTATTTACGCATCATTATCATCTTTGTTGTTATAATTTCGACTTTGATACATTGATTTACTTGTATTCACAATCCGAAATTCGATTTTTGTCCTAAGACTTGTTTAGACCAATAATTTTTTATATATAGTTTTTTAATCAAAATATTTTACCTATAATTTAAATAATATATAGCTTATTATAGTAATTTAAGTTCAATAATATTATCAATATGTTTAATTTTGAATTTGCGACAAACTACGTTCACATTCATTCTCTATTGTGTATACAGATTTTTGAGTTTTAGTTATCATCGATGAAACAAAGACGGATGCAGGAACTTGAAGTTACGGGTGCCACTATTTATAATGTAGGAGTAAGAATAAAATTAAAATAAAATAAAATAAATAAAGAAGAGAGTCGAGGAATTAAAAATGTAGTGAAGAAACTAAGAAAAAGATGCAATTATTGCAAGCAAACTCGATCAATGCACCTAAAGAAATCAACACATAAATAAAAAAATTGGCCGAGCTGGCGAGTGCCGGTGCACCATAGCCCACCATGTGGCTCCACCTCTGCGATAAAATATGATCTACATTATAATTTAAAATTCATTAAAGATAAATTGATAATAATATTTTGGATTTATATATAATATATTGATATCCTTAATATTTTTTCTAGTACTTCATGCATTAAAATTTTATTTTTTTTTGTGTATGAGTTCTGATTTTTATCTACAATTTATTCTTCTCATTTATTTTATTAATGAAATTATTAAATTATATTTTATTATTTTTTCTTTTATTATTATTCACTTTTTTTATTTTAATTATAATACTTTTTTTGTTATATAGGTATAACATAGAACATATATCATGATATTAATAAAAAAGAAAAAAAATACAAAAGCTTGATAATTTAAAGGGTAAAGTAGGAATTTTTTAAAGTTCATTGAGATAAAGGTGGGAGAATGATTATTGTTGATAGTGGAGGGGAGTTTGATTTTTAAACCAAAGTTGAGGGGTGTAAATGATTTTCACACCCATTTTACCCATTTTACATTTAATTTTTAAAATGACACTTAATTTGGGACACAAAAAAGAAGACAAGAGACACTTACACGGAGATAGTACCTTGTAATTACTTATCTATTATTTTAATATATAAGATAAATCATAAATATTTTCGGAATTCAAAAGAAGTAGTTATGACTGCGATTCTCACTTCTCAGCCGATGAGTCATCCCTTTGTAGACGTACAGGAGCTTATATCTTACATATATATCA
The DNA here is from genome assembly GCA_037355625.1 of Petunia x hybrida. Classification (NCBI taxonomy): domain Eukaryota; kingdom Viridiplantae; phylum Streptophyta; class Magnoliopsida; order Solanales; family Solanaceae; genus Petunia; species Petunia x hybrida. The sequence goes on from JBBBVM010000082.1 coordinate 5,283,201, forward strand.
AAGAAGAAGTCTAAGGAAATAATAGAATTAAACTTTTAATTTATTGATAAAGAGGAAGGTACTCAGGGGCGGAGCTACTTGGTGCAAAGGGGTGTCAATTGAACCCCCTTTGCGCAAAATTTACACTGCATATATGTGATAAAATTGGTTTAGATTGGATATATATTGTGTGTTGAACCCCCTTTGAACAAGTGTTGGCATTAGTTCAATGGCGAAGGGGTGTCAATGCTGTGCTCACCACCCAGGATCGAATCTGGGCTGCCACAAATATTTTTGATTTTTCCTCTTTTATATTTGAACGGTTGTCCTCTTGAACCCCCTTATTAAAATTCCTGGCTCCGCCCCTGAAGGTACTATCGCGATTTCGACTAGATATTGAAAAAGCGTCATGTGGAGAAATTGTATGAATAGTTGATAAAGGAATAATATCTTCAGCAAAAAGAAAAGAAAAAGAAAATTACTTGAACTGTATTTTAGAAATAAAACCACACAACTAGGTTTAGATAGCCCGAGCATGTGTTCCAACCGTTTATTTTATGTGTTTATTTGACTGAACATAAAAGCTTAAAAGTGTGAGAAAATTTCACTAATTTTGTTATTTTAAATCGGAGATGCCTATCACATTCAAAAAATACACCTTGAATCTTTTGTAACATGTATTTCAATTAGATTGTTACTATAACATCATAGAAATTATAGAAATTATTTAAACAACTCTAAAACCCTATATTACCAGCAATATTTCGCTGTAGCAAGCAAAACATAGAGGGCCTTTTAAAACTGTTTTTCTTTCATAAAAAAGTGTCGTACAAATCATATTGTTCAACAAAAGTTGTGGTAGTTATGTAGATAGGAAAAGAGAAAAGAAAAGGGTGGAGGGAAAGTATCATTTAGAAAAACTAATAGGGCTTAACTTAATTAGGAGGAGATAATATTCTTTTTTTTTTTTTTTGGTTTTTTGTTTTGGCATATTTCTATGCATGTAAATACGAGGTAAAATCTAAAAAAGCAGAATTGGCCCCTCCGAAATCAAAACCAGGTAACACGTTACATTCGCTACCGACAATTTAAGCTTTCTTCTGATTGGTTAATCAATTGAACTAATCAATACGTGGGCTCCAATTCGTCAAAAACGTCTTCACAAAATTACAAATTGAAAAAAGAAAAGCCTAAAAATTTGCAATTTTCTGACGATTGGTGGACTGGTAGCTCCGTGTGGAATCCTGGAGATAAGAATAGGGCCGCACTGACGCTAATCCTTTTGCAAGTTGACACAAGCATAGTGCTCATGTACTTAGGCTGGCGTTTGGCAATTTTTTTTTTTCTTCTAAATTTTTTTCCCAATTTTTTTTTTTTTTTTTTTTTTTTTTTGTAAATGAAAATATATAATTTTTTTAAGAGTTTTTTTAAGTGATTTTTTTTAAAAATTAATAAAAGGCTTATGACAAAGTCTCAAGGGAGGTTTTGTGGAGATGCTTGGAATATAAAGGCATTCCAGTGGCATACATCAGTGGATTAAAGACATGTACGATGGTGCCAAGACCTGTGTGAGAACAGTCGGAGGCGACTCTGACCACTTCCCAGTCGAGATGAGATTGCATCAGAGGTCAGCGCTTAGTCCGTTTTTATTTGCGCTGGTGATAGGCGAATTAAGACGGAGCATCCTAGGGGAGGTACTATGGTCTATGCCATTTGTAGATGATATAGTTTTGGTTGATAAGACTCGTAGCAGAGTTAATGATAAGCTGGAGATTTGGAGATATACCTTAGAGTATAAGGATTTCAAGCTGAGTAGAAAGAAAACAAAGTACATGGAGTCTTTAGTGATGCATCTCAGGAGCCAGAAGGGGACGTGATGCATTCTCAGGTCATCTCCCAGAAGAGAAGCTTCAAGTATCTTGGCTCAATCCTTCAAGATAATGGAGAAATTGATGATGATGTCACTCATCGTATTGGGGCAGGCTGGATGAAGTGGAGACTCACGTCCGCTGTCCTATGCGATAAGAAAGTTGCACCTAGACTCAAAGGTAAGTTTTATAAAGCGATCGTCAGGGCAGCTATATTAAACGGCGCTAAATGTTGGCCAGTCAAGACCTCACACATTCAGAAGATGAGCGTAACAGAGATGAGAATTCTCAGATGGATGTGTGGCCATACAAGGATGGATAAGATTTGGAATGAGGTTATTCGTGACAAGGTGGGAGTGACCTTAGGGGTGGACAAGATGCGAGAATCGAGACTGCGATGGTTCAGCCATATGAGAAGGAGGAGCACAAATTCTCCAGTGAGAAGGTGCGAGAGGTTGGCAGTGCTGGGCCTATAGAGAGGTAGAGGTAGACCAAAGAAGAATTGGAGCGAGGTGATTCGTCAGGACATGGCCCACCTTCAGATCATCGAGGACATGACCCTTGATATGAAGGCGTGGAGTTTGAGGATTAGGGTATAAGGTTAGGTAGTAGCCGTGAGAGTCATGTCTTAATATTATTGGTATTATTTTATATACTTTGTTGATCGCCTGCTGTCTATTTTCCTTACGTATCAGTTGTTTCCTTGACAGTATTTTCTTTAGCATGAATTATTTCATCTTATTTTGCTAGAATGTTCCTACTTTTTTCCATGAGCGAAGGGTCTATCAGAAACAGCATCTCCACCTTGGTGGGGGTAAGGTCTGAGATTAAGTTGTGAGCAGGAGCTAGTAAGGACAAGTAACCCGGCTATATCATAGACACAAGAGTTTATCCTACTAAAGCCTTTAATGGCTTCAACATCCCGAAGGTCGGCTTGCCATAAAAGGGGCTGGCTTCAACATCCAGAAGGACGGCTTGCCAAGCTACGCAACCAGTAAATTTATTTATGGAAACAAAGTTTTCCTACAAAAGGGGCTGGCTTCACATCCAAACAGGACGGCTTGCCAAGCTACACACTCAGAAAACTTTGCACCATAACCAACTTTAGCTGTTGGACTCAGAAAACTCTTGTACTATAATAAGCTAACTTTCTTAGAATATACTTACTCCAAATTTATTTCTAAGGACCAGCATTTCCATCCATTTCGAAAGAAAGAACAACAGAGAAATTTAGAAAGACATAATTTATTGAAGACACAAAGATTTACAAAGAGAACTCGGTAATTGCTCGATGATTTCTAAGTACTACAAGGTCTCCTTTATATAGGAGTCAGGAGACTACTACAAAACAAACGTAGATGATGTGGCAAACCTATCTACAAAATGGGTCCCATAAACATGTGAAGACCCTATGACAAAATAACTAAAATACAAGCCTAAGCATGTGAACACTATATAAAACAGCTACTATATACATGTCGCTCCATGTGCAAGCTTGTGAAGTCCGTCTTTATCCACGTCAAACCATGTGCAAGCATGAGGGAGCTTGTGATAAGCTTGTGAAAGCGGGTCCCGCGGGGTATGGAAATAAGGAAATTTTTGGCTTTTTCTGGGTAGGCAAGTTTGGGTGTTTTTTAGTAGGTAATTGAGGATTAAACTAGGATTAACACTGATGATGTGTTAATATCCTCCCATAATCTTCTCGTTCTCATCCAAACTTCTTTTCAGAGATCTAGTGTAGTAATGCTTGGGAAGTGGTGTTGGAACGCTGAACTTCATTGCTGTAACTTTTCCGGTGATTAAGTCTCGCCTGACTTCTATCGGTGGCTTGTATTCTTTGGCTGCTTTTTGGACTTGATCCCAGTGAGGATGATTATCAGTGTAGTTCCAAGGTGCTCGCTCCTTTGGCCAAATTTCTTTTATTTTCCTGATGGCTTCGTCTTGCTCCTTTCCCCATGGTTGAGCATTTTTCTTCAGCATTTTTGTGAGTGGAGAAATATATGCAGAGACATTTGGAATAAAATCTCTTACATAATTTATCACACCTAAAAATTGCTGGATTTGCTTTGTGGTAAGATTTGTGTCCGGAAACTTGAGCAATTCTTGGCAGATATGAGGTCCTGGACTATATGCTCCTTGAATAAAATGCATTCCAAGAAAATTGATTTCATTTTTTGCAAGAACCATTTTCTTTGCAGAGAGCATAATTCCGTATTGTGATATCAAGGACTCAAACTGACGGAGTAGGTTTAGGTGTGCCTCCATTGTTTCACTAAATAGTAAAATATCATCAATATAAACAAGTGAGGTATGGAGGATGGGCTGGAATATTTTTATCATGGCTTTTTGGAATAGGGATGGTGCAGTTTTTAATCCAAAAGGCATGACTTTCCATTGGAAATGATCGTCAGGGATGCAAAAACCTGTTTTGGCTCTTTCCTCTGGGTGAATTCCTAATTGCCAAAATCCTGATTTAAGATCGAACTTTGAAAAGTATTGGGCTTTGGCTAAGTGTGAGAAAAGGGTGAGTTTATTTGGGATAGGGAATTTATCATCTTGGAGAAAGTGGTTAAGAGGTTGATAATTAATGACTAATCTGAGTTTACCTCTTGTTTGTTCAGCTCTCTTGTTGACATAGAATGCTTCACATGCCCATTGAGAGTCTGAAGGCTCGATCAAACCAAACTCCAAGAGTTCATCGCACTCCTTTTGTGCCAGCTGCAAGTGTTCTGGATTCATGCCTGAATGACTCGCCTTTGTGGGATTGATATTTTCATTCTTTTTGAAAGGTAGTCTGATGAAGAATTCTTCGTTTTGCCATAGCGGGTTTTCGCACTTCTTCATGAAATCCTTATGAGACTCAGCGCATGAATTTTCCACAAGTTGTTGTTCAATCTCCTTGATTTCCTCATCATCTGTAATCTGGAATAACCTCGGGATTTCTGAATATGGCTTGAATTGCTTTTTGAATGTTATCCCATTTGCTCTGATTTGAAGCTGATATTTCAGTTGTCTGTAGATATCAAACCCTACAATAAGGTCTTTTCCTGGTACATCAGTCCCTATTTATTTGGTTCTGAATTTTAATCCTGGAAAGAACTCAATTGTAATGGGGTGCTTGGTAATGATTGTGGTGGTCAGGACTCCATTTGAAGCAGTATTGAAGTCTTTGAAATGCGGTACCCATTGATCATCAGGAAGAACGGCTGGATTCATGAGCGAACGAGCAGCTCCGGTGTCCATGAACGCAATAACCTGAATGGGTTTATCCCATTTATATGTGTAGACTTTGAGTTCCACCTGAGGGATAATCATGATAGCATCAATTTCTTCTTGGGCTTTCGCTGCTGGTTCTGAAATTTGATAGTGATCATCACCGTAATCTTCATATATATCCAAGGAGAAAAGAGTTTCCTCCGTAGGCTCATCATCTGCTGAAAAGACTGATTCAAGATCCTCTTCTTCTCCGAGATGGATTCCAATGTAATCTTCAATTTCTTCAAGCATCTTGACAGCTTGTCTGGATTGAGGGCAATTTCTTGCATAATGTCCAATCTTGCGACAGATATAGCACCGCCTAGGTTTTTCAGAGTTTCCTGGTCTTCTTTTCCGGAAATACCTTGTGCATTTCCTGGTTTTGGATTTTCCGTCTGGAATTTTTGGCCATCTGAATCTTTTGAATTTCTTTCTCCGGCTTGGAGTTCGACAAGAGCAGTTTGATCCAGTAACCAGATCAGTTCTGCGACAAGCTTTATCAAGCGCCGGATTATTTTGAATGATTTGCTTCAAGGCAGATCTTTTGGTACATATGTCATCTAAGGCAATGAAGATCATTTGCCTTATGTAGCCGACCTGTGGGACTGTGATTGATTGGAATTTTTCTTCAATGAGGGTCATGGTTCGGCTGGCTAACATCTTTGGAAGAGATGAAACAAAGGCTTGTTTTAGATTGATATCTCCTCCAATTTCAAAATATATTTTCGCCATTTTTTGGAAGTGTTGATCAATGGCGTTTCGCTTGAATGAGACACATTTCATTTCGAAGAATTGCCTCCTGAGCTTTTCATGTCTCTGGCCTGAATCTCCACAGAAAACTTCATGGAGGATTCTGATATTGAAGGCGAAGTCTTGGGAAGTAAGAAATAGATTTTTATCCTGTATCCCAAGTGAATTCCACCAATCTCTGAGAAGTCCTGAGAGTCGTGATGTGAATTCCGACAAGATGAGATATTTTTCACGTTCCACCAGATTTTTTGTGACCATCCAAGTATATAAATCTTGGATCCTTTGTGGCCATCTTGAAACTTTGATATGATCCAAGGTGAAAGTATGGAAACCAGTTCCGACTGCTTTGGTTGTGACAGGCTCTCGCCTTCTTTCTGGAATTGGTTCATCTGTCATGCCATCTCGTTCTTCATCTACCTCAGAAACTTCTGGTTCTCTGGGATAATTCATGAAGATCGGGGGTTGTTCTTCTTTAGGAATATGATTTTCTGCATCTGATGAGTCCAGAGTGGACTCATCACTGGATTGGGAGCTTTTTTCCAGAGAATCATCATCTGATGAGTTTTGTGATTCAGACTCCTGACTGTTGGTTTCATTTTTAATATCTTTTGGTTGTGCAACATAGAAGTCTGGAAGGTTTTGGTCAGAGATCATCAGGTTGTCTGGGTTAGAGCTTTTTGAACTTTCTCCTGAATCTCTTCTTTTCTTGGGTTGCTTTTGGGCTGCAAGAGCATCTTTTCTTTCCCAAACCATTTTTGCAATATCAAATTCAGGTTCATCTTTTGGAGGTCGGGAAAAAGGGGTTGATTCTTGTGTGGTAACTGGAAAGTTGGAAAAGGCATAGTCTATTTTTGGTGGGGAATATGCTTGTGAGGACATTGGGAATAGAGTAGGCCTTGAAGAACAACTTGAGGCTCTTGACTCGAACTGACCAGTTCTCAGTAGTTGGATTTGTTCTTTGATAGAAGCCATTTCTCTTTGGTTTTGTTGGAAAAAGTGGAAAAGTGATGTTCCTGGAGGACAAAGCTCATATTGTAGATTTGTCAATCTGAGCTCCAGGGCTTTGATTAATCCTGCATGCTGAGATGTTGTCTGGTCCACCTTTTTCTCAATTGTTTCCACCTTGCTCATCACCTTGTTTTGTATGTGAGCCACATTTTTTATGGTAGTGCCAATGTTGTTTAAGACTTTATTCTGGCACATAGCATTTTCAGATTGCCAGTTTAAAGTTGCTTCAATATCATTTGTTGGAGGTTTTTCTCCAGAAGGTAGCACAATATTCTTCTTTGGAATTTTTGGAACATGGCTTATACCTTCTTTTTCAAAAGGTTGAAGCGAAGGAAAATCTTGGGCATAGCTGGAGCTGGAAGGGCTTAACATGAATATTTGTGGGTTTGTGGCTTTTGGAGTTTTATGAGCGGGTGATGTTTTTTGAGTGGATGGGATGTCTTGAGCAGGTGAGTTAGGCATGTTTTGAGGAGTTGGTGGATTACTATCTTCCCAACTTGGGGTGTAATTTGTTGGTAAGGGTGGCCATTCTTGGGGCTTGTAGCTAACAAGAAATTCATATTTTCCCGGACTGCTTAATGAACCGATCGATGGATCTCCTTCGTCATATTTTTCCCGAAATTGAGCTTCAGAAGATTTGGATCTGTTTCTCTTCTTTTTCTTGTTTTTTGGGTTGGCCTCCTTTTCTTTGAGATGCTGTGAATTGCTCCAATCCCAGTATTCATTTAATTCACCATTGGGATCTTCTAAGCATTCTTGACAATTGCATTCAATTTCCCATGGACAGTGTCCTGTAAAGGGATCTTTAAACCACCTAACATCATGTCCTTCTTTGTTAAAGTATTGGATCCAATTTTGTTCTTCTACGGTGTATTCATAATCCCAGTCGGAATTATGGTGTAAAAAGTAAGGCTCATGTATTGGTTGGATCATTTGGAAAGAGAAGGCTGTTTTGTTGGGTTTTTTGAGGTGAGAGTGGTCAAAACTGATGGATACTGTTTTGTCATTTCTTTTGGTGAAGGTTGGTTCAGTGGATTGAAGTGGTTCAGTAGGTTCTCTCAATTTTTCATAGTTTGTGATCCAGGAATCAGGAAGAATTTTGACTAACTCATTACGGGGTATTTGTCTGGGAATTTGGGTGCACATGGTGGTTCCTTTTGTGGCATCAATATTTAAGAGCAAAGCATTTTCTCCTCCTGGAAGGGAGAGATCCATGGCATGATTTTGAACACGCCAAGCCATTTGATAATGAAGGGTAGCTTGAATAGCATCTCTGGCTTGTGGGGCTCCTTGGATTTGGACTTGGAGTTTTAAAGCTTCAGTGAGGTATGGGTCATACAGGGACATATTAAAGTTTGAAAATATGGTAACAAAGACTGTCCCGGCGTTTAAAGTAACTTCTGCAGTTCCCAGGTTTGCATGTTGGTGCTCATAATATCTAGTATCAAGAAGAGAAAGGCGAGCAACAACGGGTTGGCCTTTTCTTCCATGATATGTCAGAGCAACTCTTATGGCACCAAAGTGGATATGGGTAAAACCATGATTTTTCCATTGTCTGGGAAAATCATCTGGGATTTGAAGAGTTATGAACTGTTCCTCTTGTGTAGCAAGAATAGGATGCTGGTCAAGTTTTGAGGCAGCAATATATTCTTTTACACCTTTCGGTTTTTGCTGGACCAAGGAACGAATTTGTGACCACGGAGAACATGTTTTTTTGGCAAAGGCAGAATATGGATTTATTAGGGGTAATTCGATTGAAGACACTTTATTTTCATCTGGTAATATATCTACTTCATAAAGGTAATCATATTTACTGGACGGGGTTTTAGAAAGACTCGAAGACATATTTACTAGAGCTAGAGGACGACGGAAACGACTCAGACATATTTTACTAAACTGTTCCTCCCCCCGAAAATGGATGGTCTGGCTCTGATACCAAGTTATGAATAGGAGCTAGTAAGGACAAGTAACCCGGCTATATCATAGACACAAGAGTTTATCCTACTAAAGCCTTGAAAAATATCTCATCTTGTCGGAATTCACATCAACACTGGGAATGTTGTTGTTGTACTCTCTTTCTTGCTCCTCTTTTTTTTTCTTTAAAAAACACTTTTTTCTTGCTCGTTTATAAAAGATTGCAACGTGCGTGCGCGCGCACACACACACACACACATATTTATATATATGTATTTATTTATTTATTTATTTTCAACTTCTGTAATTTACCTGATGACTTGCTTTTAAATTAAGATAAATACCACATTAAATTCAATAATATTATGTGTTAGATATTTTCGTCATACGTTTACCTATTCTAACTTCAACTTTTAAAATATGTTTTTATCTTTTCTAAATTTCAACCAAATTATGACTTAACCCAGACTAGTTTGTGCCAAAAAATTAAATTTTTTCTTAACACCTAATGACAAACGCAGTGCTTGGACTACAATCGCGGAGGTGCCTTGAGCATAAAAAGTATGCTCATGATTTTAAAATTTAGAGCTATTTTTAATAATGATTCACTCTATTGTGTTGAGGTAATGATTCTAAATTGTTATCAGGTTATATTATACGATTTCATATGAAATCTTATAAACTATACAAAAAATTGGATAGGCTAGAGGTTTGGAGATAGACAGTAAAGTTTAAAGGATTTACGTTGAGCAAGACTAAAACAGCGCATATGAAATGCATGTTTAACGATGCATCGTATGAGTCGGGTAGGGAAGTGGGGATCAACATACAAGTCATCCGCAAGAGAGGAAGCTTCAAATATCATGGGTGATAACCTAACGAAATGGAGATATCGACAAGGATATCAGAGCATCGCATTCAGCTGGTTTGATAAAATGGATGCTCGCATCTGGTGTCCTTTGTAATAAGAATGTGCCACATAGACTTAATGGTACGTTCTATAGATTGGTCGTTACTTCAGCTATGTTGTGTTGAAAGAATGTTGGACAATCAAGAACACACACATTTAGAATACGAAAGTAGCAGAAATGAGAATGCTTAAATGGATATGTGGGCGTATTATAATGGATAAGATTAGGGACGAGGACATACAAGGCAATGTGTGAGTGGTTTCAATGGTTGACAAGATGTGAGAAGCGAGGATGAGTTGGTTCGAACATGTGAAAATGAGGAGCACATATATCCTAATAAGAAAGTGCGATGGGTTGAAACTGAAGGAAGAATTTGGATGAGGTGATTAGATAGGACATGGAACACTATCATACTGCTGAGGTCATGACATTAGTATTATTCTCATATATGTTATTTTTATATTACTCTTCATCTCTATATTACAACTATGGTTACATTTTCTAGTTATCTTTATTCTTTGATGTTGCTACTTTATATATCTTGGTATTTTCATCTTTGTTTTTATTCAAAAACTTATTTCGTAAAAGCTTTTCTTGAGCCGAGGATCTATTAGAAATATACTATCTACCTTACTCAAGATAGAGGTTAAGTTCTGCGTACACTTCACCCTCTATAGAACCCATTCGTGAGATATCATTTGGTATGTTATTGTTGTTGTTGTTGTTGTTGTTGTATACGCAAGAATTGATAGATAAAATTGGTAATTTTAATCTATATTCCTAAAGTAGAAAATGATAACTTGAGAAACTAAATAGGCTTCATAATATAATCTAGATACATATTTGGACTCATGTAACTATATATGGTAGTTCAGATCTATATTTGATTTTTTAAAATTTGACCATGCTAATTCGAGGTTGAATTAGTGTTTGACCAAGATAAAACAAAAGCATATAGTTGAGCTCAATGACATTATTTAACATTGTTATGCAATCTTTTACATAGACAAGAATGGTTAGAAGAATCAAGCATGAAAAAACTATTGATAACTGCGCATATCTCAAATTGAGATAACTTATGACTTTGACCTCCCTAAAAGTTAACCAAAGATAAAGATATTTATGTAGTATATGTATATGAAGGTGAACGCGAGTGCGAGATGACGAGCATATACACATGAACCTGGAAAAATACTGAAATTTGTCTGTGATAGTTTGTGCTATGATATAATATTCTTTGTTGATTATTTGTGGAAACTATATGCAGTCATAATGTTATGTGCTAGTTGATCACAATCCATGCATTACTTATGTCTATATTATAAACTCCACATAGCTAATATCCATATTACTAATTTTTGTATTACTCACTATATTGCTAATACTCATATTATTAATCTCCGCATTGTTAATACCTGCGTTAATTGAGTTCAAACCAATCGCCCCCTTGTCGCATTGCATATACTTAAATTTTGATAGTACGAAGATCTTAATCTATCCTAAAAACGGAAATCACCTTCCACTTTATTATATTCTTCAGCCTTGCGATGTCGTTTATCTTCTCTAATGTCTCAAAATACTATAGTGAATATCTTATTTCTTTTTCAAAGTTTAAGCAGAGAATAACACTGCACTATTTCATACTTTGAAATTTGTATTCTTAATTTTTATCTATGTTCAGACAAAACTTCGACTTGCACCCTCTATATGGGTAAAAATATGCTATCTACAAATACCGGAGTATGAGGTAAGCTGATGAGGATAAGGCTTTCCTTGCAAAGTTAATGGGTGCTAAGGATATACGCCTGCTCCATTAGCCACGATTGCTCATCACACACGAGCCCAGAGCCAATAGACGTACTCCTAGCCGCCATGTGATAATTAGACTCCTAGTTAGGTTTTGACCTAATGTAACTGCCTCTTGTAATGAGCCAAAGGTCATTAGAAAAAGTATTTTACCATAATTAGAAATAGGGTAAACCTAATCCTATATATACCCCTCTCTGCTATTATAAATGATCATCGAGATTCGACTACAGTCATTCTCCTATTCAAGGAATACAATTCGATTTTACTTATTCTTCTTCGATATTCCATTATTTCATGTGGCCCTTCATAAATTTAACTATGTTTTCTATCAAACAAGTTTAAGCATAAACAGTTTGGTGCTCAATGAGGCCTTAGGAAACTCTTGAAACACTACCTAAGGACAAATGATGTAGCAAAGGATCCCAGAGATCCCGCTAGACACGAAGCTAATCCAGCTAAGAACACGATGGACTTTGAGGAAGAGGGTGATCACATCGAGTCATGATACTAGGAGGGAGACTCTGCTCGGAGAGGAAGCCTATACAGGGAAAAAAACACGTTTGAAAAACTCCTCAAAGTACAGCAGCAACAATCACTGCTTATGACTGACATGCTATCTAGGCGCTTGGAAAAGGTGTTCACAAAATCAATGCCGCGACCAGAATCCCCACGAGGATCGAGACCCTAAAGAAATACCCCAGCATCCGTGGTACGAAGAATAAATATGACTCAGCCTCGAGAAGCTCTGATGCAGCCAATGTTCCAGCATCTGTAGAATCTGTCCTCGTGCAAGAACTACAACATTAACAACACTAAACCTAGTATTTTCCCACATGTAGAGTCTGGAGAGGGTGAAATATATGCAGACCTTACCCCCACTAAGGTGGATAGGCTGTTTTTGATAAAGAATTGGCTATAGAAAAATATTTTTAGAAAACATATTTGAATAACAAGATGGGAATATTATGTTAAAGAGAATAACAAAAATATAGAAAAATATTTCCAGGGTCATGTTCTCGGTGATCTGGAGGTGAGTCATGTCCTATCTAATCACCTCGACCTAATGCTTCTTAGGACTACCTCTACCTCTTTAAAGACCCAACACTGCCAACGTCTCACACCTCCTTATCGAAGCATTTGTGCTCCTTCTTTTCATGTGTCTGAACCATCTCAGCCTCGCTTATCACATCTTGTCCGCTACTAAAGCCACACCCACCTTGTCACGAATGATCTCATTTCTAATTTTATCCATCCTAGTAAGGCCACACATCCATTTAAGCATTCTCATCTCTGCCAAGCTCATATTCTGGGTGTGTATGTTTTTTACTGGCCAACACTTCATCCCATACAACATAGTTGGTCTAACGACCACTCGGTAGAACTTGCCTTTGAGCCTAAGTAGAACTCTCTTATCACATAGTACACCTGAAGCGAGCTCCTATACAATATGTGACACCATCATTAATTTTTCTATTACCTAGGAGGATTGAGCCAACATACTTGAATCTTCCTTTCTTGTGAATGACTTGAGTATTAAGCCTCGCTTTCACATATGACTCATAAGATACATCACTAAATTTGCATTCCATATACTCTATTTTCGTCCTGCTTAGCTTGAAATTTTTGGACTCCAGAGCTTACCTCCACACCTCTAGCTTCTCTTTGACTCCGCTATGTATCTCGTCAACCAAAACTATATCATCTGAAAATAACATATATCACGGTACCTCCCCTTAAATGCTCTGATTCAATTCGTCCATCACCAGAGCAAATAAAAATGAGCTAAGTGCTGACCCCTAAGTAACCCCATCTCGACAGGAAAATACTATGAGTCGCCTCCTACTGTTCTTACTCGAGTCTTGGCTCCACTGTACATGTCCTTGACTGTCCTGATGTGCCGGAACACCTTTAGATTCCAAGCATCTCCACAGAACTTCTCTTGGAACTTTGTCATAAGCTTTTTCTTGGTCATTGAATACCATATGTAAGTCTTTTTTGTTATTTCTATATTGTTCAACCAACCTCCTTAGAAAATGAATGGCCTCCGCAGCTGATCTCCCAAGCATGAATCCGAATTGGTTTTCGAAAATAGTCATATCCCTCCTCATTCTGCTCTCTACCACCCTCTTCCAAACTCTTATTATGGCTTAGATAAAGAAAAACAATGAGAGAATTAATCAAATAGCAGACACTCCGCCCATAATAAAAATGTGGACAAAGAAAAGTTCCCTCAACAACCCTAGAAGATCAGTGGTGCGCCGCTGGCAGTTCCCAAGACTTTTTGCATGCCTGACATACCAAAGTATGACGGCACCTTAAGGACTATGTGTCTGCCTACGTCACGGCGCCCAAAAATAATGATCTGACTAGAGAAGAGATCCAATCAGCGTGGGTGAAGAAGTTCGGCTCAACCTTGTCTTAAGGGGCCTTGGGTAGTTGAGTCCATAGAGTCTTTTGCACAGATGCAAGATCAATTCATAAAGGCGCACTCTGCTACCAAAAATCACGAGAAGCGAATGGAGGACATCTTTGAGATCAAGCAGAAGGAGGCCGAATTGCTTACAGATTATTTGGAAAGGTTCCACAAGGAGCGTATTACACTCCCACTGATGCCGGATAATATAGTTACTGTTGATTTTACCTAAAGCTTGAAACATGAGAACTTTAGAAAAGCTTGTAGCAGCACCCGACAAAAATGTGGAGCGCGGTGCACCAGTGATACGGTCACAAGCTCATAATCGAGTTAGATGTTGTCAGAACATCCAAGGAAACCAGCGGAATAAGCCGCAAGCGTGACTGAACAGGGTAGCTTAGGTCCTAAGACAGACAGAGGAAGAGCAGGAGAGACTCCCAAGCGAACGAACCGAAGCTTGATGGACAGGCATGAAGAATCCCTAAAGACGACTTCATACAATTATAAAGGCTCCACATACACCAAGAGGGTGCCCGATAGGTTTGAAGACTTTGGCTTACGCATGAATGCGGTTAAATTTTTCAAAGATTATTTAAAGAATACACAGGTCCGTTGGCCCAAGGACATGAGAGCAGATCTAGGAAGAAGAGATTCCAACTTGTATTGTGTATTTCATAGGGACCATGACCACGACACTGCTAGTTATAGGGCCATGATATTAGAAATATCACACATTCTCAACAAGGGGCACGTGAAGGAATTGTTGAGAGATAAAGGGAAAAAGACTTATGCAAAAAACAGAGATACGGATGGACCCCAGAGTTATCAGAAGCAAAGAGGTCCATCGATATTATAATAGAGGGACTTGAAATCCCATACGGTATAGAGAGTAGGCTGATAGTGTGCGAAGCTAATGAAGAAGGATATGAGATGGTATATGATGGCACAATTTTCACTAAAGATGGAGACCTCGACGAATTTGTCTTCCCATACTATGATGCTTTAGTTTTCACCTTGAGGATCGGAGATGCAGATGTGAAGTGAGTCCCAGTATATGGTGGAAGTGCTGTCAACCTCATCATGTGGGGTGTTGTATAGACCATGGGAATTATGGACCGGATAGCCCCAAGCTCATACACACTGTTGGGTTTTAACAACTCGAGCGAGATGTTAGTTAGGGAGATTACCCTGCCAGTCCACATGCTTAGGGTAACCAGGGCAACATCTTTTTAGGTAATGAGAGGTGACATCCCATACAATGCTATTGTAGGGTGACCCTATATACACGAGATGCAGGCAATACCATCAACGCTACACCAGAAGGTAAAATATCCGATTGAATGGGGGATAAAGAGATCCAGCGAGAACAGCAGACCTCGAGGGACTGCTATACAACATCTATTCTAAGAGCAGCCGAGGCAGAAGACCCATAAGTATTAGTATTTGAGTTCGTCATCACACAGACTCAGATACTCAAAAAAGGGGCTGAGAGGGAATGAGGATGGAAAAGATAGTATTTTCGGACATGACATCTCAAAGTGTTTTGCTTACTTTCATTTTCGCCTTTTATTTTTTTGCAATGAATTTACGGGCTCAACGCCTTGTTTTCAGGTACGGGCCCAGCGGTCCCTTTTTTATATCCGGACCTTGAGTCTTTATTTTAATAAGAAATGTTATTTCTACTTAGTCAGTTTAAAGATCTGTTAGATCCTCTCTGAATTAGCCCCGGGCCATATTATAAGTTGGAATAATAAACCCAACTGACTAGATAAACTCTAACTAAGCTCTCAAGCTACGATGTAAGTTGAAATCATCAATTCAACATACACCTATGTGAGAGGGGACACTCCCCTACACCATGCCGAAAGACTTGCGCACTCGAGTTGACAAGCGAAGACATCCTCTATGGGTGCAAAAGTGTCTTGATTAGAATAAGCTAAAAGACATTGATGTTTGGCATTTTATGCCTATAATTCCTTAATATTTCCTCACGTTTGAGTACTTTATTCACCCGTTTTCTAGTTTACGAATGTGATTTTGCACTGATTTTGTGTCGCATGATTGACTGATTTCTTTTTGAACGATTACTTATTTTCTATTCAGGTTTAATTTTTGTTTAGTTTAGCCTTGTGTTACTTGTCTTATCATGGCATATTTTAATGAAAATTGGTCGAGTGGTTGTGATTCTAATTTTGATGATCTTTGTCTGCTTTGCGGAGGAACCCACTTGTGGGAAAATTGTCCAACTCTTTCAACCCTACGAGACTGGTTATGTGAATTTTCTACCACCTTTGATTGGAACTTTTGTAAATTGTGTGGTGGTCGGTGGAATGATTGTCCTAAGTGTCATGCTCCTTCCCCCAATAATTTTTGTGATGATTCTAATGATGTTTGTGAGTTTGACAGGAGCGATAAAGTGCAGGTGGTTAGCCAAACTTGGCTAGTGGAGCAAGCCAAACTCTTAGAAGCTTATGGGGATTTCAAGAGCGACCTTACAAATATGACGAGGCAATTTATGGAAGAAAGAGTGGAGCTCGGACAAGAAATTGATCAATTTGGCTTAGCTATTCACGGTCTAGAGGCAAATTTGAGTGATATGATTGAGGTTTCTGAAGCCCAATTATCAGTTGTTGTGAATAGTAGATTTGAGATAGAGGAGCTTAGGAACCAATTTGAGGAGCAAAAAGTGGAACTCCTACCATTCGAACCAATATTAGTTGATGATGCCGATGTTGAGGAAATCACATTAGAGTCAAGTGAGAAAATAGAAAACATCATATTTGAGGACTCTATTGTTTGTGCAAGTGAGGGTGTCAAAAGTAATGCAATTTTAGAATTGAAGTGCATTGGACCTCATTCCAATCATTTTTCAACATTGTGTTTGGATGGTGACATGAAAATTGCGCCACCCGAGCCTATGAAGAAACCAAAGGAGGAGGAACAAGGTGCCTATATTTTGAAATTTGCTATGCCGAGAAGACAAAACGACATCCCTCATTTAAAGGCTAAGAAGTGTAAAATGCGACATTGGTTACTTGGTCCTTTTGTATTTTTGCCACCACCCCAATACCATAGTCGTAAGCTTGAGGCAAAGTTGGGGATTCAATTCATAAGTTCAAGGTGGATGAAAAAGTGATGAAGTTGTCTTTGTCGTGCCGCGACGTTAAATCAAGCGCTTCTTGGGAGGCAACCCAATTTGCTTGTTTTACTTTTATTTATTTTTATTATTACTTTTATGGTTGTATATTACTTTGGGTGATTCTTTGGATTGCAGGTTCATGTAATGTCAAGTTTAAGTGTGGGGTGTCCTCACTCCTGCCTAATATTGATGACCTATTGGGGGAAGTCTGAGTACCTCATACTATACGGAAGCTTGGAGGATGCTAGCACCAAGGACTAGAGCCTTCAGGGAAGTTTCTTTACCCTTGCACTTTTTGTTTTTAGCACTGAGGACACTGCTTGATTTTAAGTGTGCGGTGGGGAAACTTCCAAAATTTTGAGGTTATGGATGATTGTACCTTTAGGTAGTTAATTTCAGCAATTTTTATTTTTGTCACTTGACTTTATTTTTATTTGTTTCTTGCTTTAGCATATAGAAAAAAAATGAAAAAATTAAAAAACCAATGAAAAATTCCAAAATAAAAAGATTTTCTTTTTAGTTTTAGTAGTGGTACAGTCATCCACCCCGTGGTTTTTCTTATGACCTCGGTTCTTTTCCACGGGGAGGCCTTTGAACCGGGTAGTTTTTATTTTTATTAGGATTAGAGTAGTTAGTTATAGGTGGCCCTAGACGAAGAATTAGGTAGAATGCTAGGTGCCTTTGATTTGTTTGATACCGGTGTTCTTGGACTTGAGCATATGCTATTTGTGGTGTCCTTTGGTTTTAAATTGAGATGCATGCCTAGAAAAAAAAATGGAATGACCCCCTTGAGATGCTTGAGTCCACTCACTTGACTTTGTTGTGAACCTTTGTGCATTAGTGCTTAATTTTCCACAAGTTGCACTCTAATTGCTTGATTGAGAATTGTGATGGAGCCTTTTTGTGTAGATTGTGTGCAATGAGAGTTGTGAGGCATATTCTTATTGTGTTCCATGTTTGCATATTGGTGTCTAGAACTTGCCCCGTGTGTGCGCAAAGCGAAATCTTAGGTTTGCTCTAGTCGGGAGATGATACAGGCCTTCTTGGATAAGCCTTTTACCTTGATTTGCCTACCCTTATATACACCGTGGACTTGATTGTTGTGATCCATATTGACCTTTTTGTTGGCACCCACACCGCAAGCCTACCCACTTGTTCTAAATTGCTTTCTTTTGGCCCTTTACTCCTTAAGCACTTTAATTGATGATGTGATATTATTGTGGAGTTTGTGGTTGAAATATTGGGAGGTTTTTGAGTGGAACCAATGAGGAGAATATGTAATGAATTGTGTAGTAAAGCAAAAGAAAGAAAAAAAAAAGAGCAAAGTTGAAAAGAAAAAAATTGGAAAAAGAAATAAAGAGAGAAGAATATCCATCCTTGCTAGTGTGTGCTTAAAAGAAAAAATTGCTACGTGTTGAAAAAGGTGTGTGTGAAAGTTGTTGATTGGGTGGCTTTGATGAGACTTGTGCTTAATTTGTATTGTGATGTATTAAAGTGCTTAGGGAGGTAGTCACTATTATCCATATGTATCCTACCAGCCCCTTGGCCAACATTACAACCTTTCAAAGTCCTAGTTAATCCCGATTGGAGTGAGCTTACATTAGTGGAGTCCTACACTACGGGCAAGCCTATGGTACATCATGTGTGACATGTGAGATTTTCATGAGAGTGAGTGAATTCTTTCTATGCTATTGTCCCCATTCTATTCTTGATAGTCATTGTTGTGTGTGATATTTGGGGGACACTCTCTTGCTTCATTTTAGTGAGGGCACATGGTTTGCATGAGATAGGTGAAGTCGTGGCTTCTTGGTTGAGTAGATAGGTGTGACTTTGTGGGAGCATGGTTGCAATGTGTTGAGTTTGTGCATTTGAGTTGTCTTGGGGTGGTTGTTCTCATATTTTGATGTTGATAAATTATTGGCATGTTTGTTGGACCCCATAGTAGTCATGTATGCATTTGTTCAATGGTCGGTATCAACCATAGTCATAGGCAGACCTGTTCTACCTAGGTAGGGAAGTTATTTGTGATTGCTCGAGGGCGAACAAAGATTCAAGTGTGGGGTGGTGATGTTTGCATTTTATGCCTATAATTCCTTAATATTTCCTCACGTTTGAGTACTTTATTCACCCGTTTTCTAGTTTACGAATGTCATTTTGCACTGATTTTGTGTCGTATGATTGTAGGTTGTTATGAAGTGAAATTGGAGCTTTAAAGAGCATGATCGAGCAAGAAAAGATTGGATTTAGATTGAGGATTGGATCGAACATACGAAGGCACAACGCGACGCGAGCTGCAGACGAAGGAAGCAAGAAAATGGCCTGGCGCTATAGGTGGCGCGGGGCGCCCCCAAAAGCGCCCAGCCTTCTGGCGCGGGGCGCCCCAAAAGCGCCCAAGATTCGACGGGTTCTGCTTGTGTGTGCCCGTTCCGAGGCGCGGGGCGCCAGCTACAGCGCCCCTAGAGCGTTTTTAGACTTCCTATTTCGTCTAGGCTTAGGTGTAACTTATTACTAGGCTTTTGTATACACTATAAATACTCTTTTACTTCATTTTTCATAGGGGTTCAGACCTTGGAGCAAGTTTTGGAGGAGAGGGGAGGAGCCCTAGATGTCTTCTAACAAGTTCTTTCTCTCTTTCTCTTATTCTTCTCTTTAATTCTATAGTTTGTTCGTTCTAGGATTAGAGTAAATACATGAAGGTAATACATGAACGTTGATGTTTGAAAGTTGATTTCTATATATTGTATTTACCATTACGGATTGTTTATTCTTTCTTGATCATAATTGTTTTATTATTGAAGCCTGATAATTGAACACTATCTATGGTTTTTAGATTGAACTCGAAAGAGGGAATTTATTAACGCAATAAGAAATAGTAGAGCTAGATTGTGAACTCGGGCATCGGGGAACCAATTCGTGAGTAGGATAGACATATACTTGCTCGCCTAGCTTAACTAATCACAGAATTCGTTAATGCGTGCACGTGATTCAACCCATAGACATATAGGGATTGGAGTAGCCTGCATAGACCGTGAAGAATCAAAAGGTTTTCACGGGTACATTTAACCTGTAGTTAGCAATCTAGGAAATCAAGAAGTAGAATCAACTGGAAAACTCAACTGGATTGTTTGTAACTCTGACCCTGGACCGTTTCTTCTTTATTGATAACAACTATAGTTTGCTCTCGAATACTTGATTTCAGTTACTTGTTTTAATTATTGCATTTAGTTAGTAAAAATCTCAACCATTGGAAAAAGATCCCTGAATAGTTTTTAAGAAATTGTTTGCTAGGATTCAGTCTGAATAGTCCTCGTGGGAACGATACTCTACTTATCACTTTATTACTTATCGACCACGTATACTTGCGTGTGCGTTGGGAGCAACAGACATCCTATAATGGGCATGGGCCATGCCCTTCTAAAAGACATCTCCAGCGTGCGCAAGTTATGCCTTCATTAAGAAGAGATGTAAGACGCCTTCTGTAGGTAGAAATCATGTTCTTATCTAACCAAATAAAGAACACCCTTCCATGGGCATAAGCAACGCTTTTTTCATACGAAATTCGTACAAATTACATGGGTATTAACACCCTAATTGATGCAGCTTTGAGTGCAAGTGCAAATAAACGAGTTGTGTAAGGTATTAGTTTCAATAGCAACGACATAGAAGTAAAAATAAGTCATGTAAATAGCTCATGGCGAAAATGCAAACAAAATGTCATTGGAGTTGAATGAGTGCAGCAATTGTTCAAAAAAAGCCCGAAGCCTACAAATATGTTCGAAAATAAAAAGAAAAGAGCTAGCCAGCTCAGAGAACTAATCTGCATCTCCTTGACAGCGTCCCTAGACATCCCGGCCTCATCACCACCCTGGCCCCCGGGAATTACATCACCATCATAGCTAGGTTCACCGTCTTCAAAACCTTCTTTAGCATCGAAGACTATTTGGGCAAAAATACGCCACCTATGATCATGGGGATATGAGACCAGCCGGCGAGACTAGACTTAGCCCAGAAGTCACCGGGCGCAGAGGATACACGCCGGCTCATCAAGCTACCTCCGCTTAACCGGCACGGGCTATAGGATGCAAGGTATACATCCCGCCGCCTTAGGGTTTATAGTCTCCTGGTTAGGATTTAGTATATACCACTTCCTTGAGTAAACGGGCCCACGAAATTATTAGTCTTTGTATTTTACCATAATTAGAATTGGGTAAATCATAGGTATAAATACCCCTCCTTACATTGTATTGTACAATCAAGCGATTCATACAGAATCCGGCTATTCCCAAGGAATAAGATTATTTTTCTTTCTTATTACTTTTCTCTCAATTTTTTACTTACTTTCCTTCATATTTACCATATTGCTTGTGATCCGTTCATAAATTTAATTGTTTAACCTATACGACCAATTTTAGGCATAAATAGTTTGGCGCCCACCGTGAGGCCTAGGCAATTGGAGGTTTCTACGAAGGAAAAGCGTTGTCATGTCAGACAATAACGACGATGTCCCATAGAATGCTTCTATTATGGTCCAGCAGTCGGCTCATAACTCGGCCAGCATGGCTGAAACTATGACCGGATCACAAGAAGCGACGTTTTATGGTTCACTATTGATGCCAGCATTTCGCCGAGGATCCGTGCCGTATAATAACCTCCTCGAAATAGCGAACATAGGCCAGGTGACCCTATAGCTTATGTACATGAACTTCGGGGGACCCGGGGTGGACGCTGACAGAGCCAGAACTAGCATGGTTTGCGAAGCCCATCAGAACTATCGAATTTGATGATAGTGATAAATAGTAGGCCTTGTACCCACACCACGACGCTTCGATGATTACCCTCAGGGTATGTGACGCTCAGGTTAAACATGTACTGGTAAATCCAGGTAGTGTAGTAAATATTATCCACTGGAAGGCCGTCCGTCAGATTGAAGTACACCACTACATAATCCCCAGTCCCTATACGATAACCAGTTTCAAATGCCCCAGCGAGAGATTCGTGGGTGAGTTGCTCCTTCCAGTCCACTTTCCCAAAATAACAAAGGTGACATCCTTCAAGGTGATGACATGCGACCTCTCATATAACATCATTCTAAGAAGGCCCTGGATTCACGAAGTATGCGCAGTACCGTCTATACTTCATCAAGTCCTCTAATATCCTACCCCGTGGGGAGTGAAAGGGATTCAGGGGGAGTAGAAGCTGCTACATTCCCGTCGTTACATGCACAGTGAAAAAGGAGGCCAAGAATCAGCGAAAAGTATTGGACAAACTGCTCGGGCCATTCCTAGTTGTCAACATACCGTTTGAGTCTGAGGAATGTCAGGGAATCGGACCCCGAGAGCCAGTCATCGCACCCAGGACTCAGACGGTGAGTAGAAGATTTCTAAAGCCATTGTTGACAACCTTGATCCAGTGATCTTCGACGAGAGGTCCCTGGACAAGAAATTCTATGTAGGGGCCAAACTCTCGATCGAAGCGAACCAAGAGTTCGCCGGCTTCCTGCGCATTCGGTCAGGCACCTTCAACTGGACACATAACGACATGCCTGAAATTTCAACTAGCCTTATAACACACAATCTGAATGTCGACCCCATTTTCAAGCCGGTCAAGCAGAAGAAGCGGCCAATCAACCGAGAAAAGGGGATGATAGTCCATGAAGAGGTGAGAAACTATTGAACAACGGATCTATTCGCGAGGTCCAATACCCCGACTGGTTGTCAAACGTTGTAGTCGTTCCGAAGAAGAATGGTAAATTGAGGATGTGTATCGGCTTCACTGACCTAAATAAAGCCTGCCCCAAGGACTCTTTTCCACTGTCCAACATCGATCAACTCATCGATTCAATGGCAAGCCATGAAGCTCTCAGTTTCCCGAATGCAAATTTGGGGTACAATTAGATCCTCATAAACCCGGATGATCAAGTGAAAACCTATTTATCATGGACATGGGGACTTACTGCTATTGAGTGATGTCGTTTGGTCTAAAGAACATAGGAGCAACTTACAAGAGATTGGTAAACCTGATGTTCAAAGATCAGATTGGTAAAACTATGAAGGTTTACATTGATGACATGCTTGTAAAGTCGGAGTTCACCAAAGGTCACATCAGATATCTAGAACTAACATTCGACATCTTGGAAAAATATGGTATGAAGCTCAACCCTGAAAAGTACGCTTTAGGCGTATCCTCAGGGATGTTTCTACGATTTTTTGTCATGAACAGAGGGATAGAAGCAACCCCGCCAAGATCAAACCAATCGAGGCCATACCAGAGATGCTGAAGAGTGAAGTGGAAGTGAAAAGGCTCAATGGTCAGATATCCGCACTTAGCCGGTTCATCTCTTGATCTTTAGAAAGGTGTCATCAGTTCTTCAATGTCTTGAAGAAGAATAAAAGTTTTGAATGGACAGAGCAGTACAGCCAGGCGCTCCAAGATCTGAAGCAGTATATTTCCAATCCCTTGCTATTGACCAAGCCACACGAGGGAGAACTATTGCTGTTATATCTGGCGATATCTGAAGTTGCTGTTAGCGCAGTACTCGTACGAGAAGAAAAAGGAGTAGTCTCCCATATACTACATCAAGAAATCCCTCATGGACGCCGAAACACGCTACAAGCACTTGGAAAATCTTACATTTATTCTAGTAATAGTAGCAAGGAAGCTACCACCGCACTTTCAAAATCACACGGTCATCGTGGTTTTCTCCTTCCCACTACGAACTATTCTGCACAAACTCGAACTCTTGGGAAAGCTAGCAAAATAGGCTATAGAGCTAGGGTAATACGATATCATCTATCAGCCCCATACGTCCATCAAGTCAGGAGTCCTTGCAGACTTCGGCGCTGACTTTTGTGCCGATATGATGCCAAAAGCTGAGGTAGAAATGCAAGATGATGGAAGGCGTTACCCCCGGAGAACGGGTGATCCACACCGATAGAGCTTCAAACGTCAAAAGAGCCGGTCTCGATTTCATGATAAAATCCCCTACCAAAAGAATCTTCAAGAAGACCGTTAGCTATCCACCGATTACAAATAATGAAGCAGAATATGAAGTAGTAATTCAAGTACTTGAATTAGCTTACATATTGGGAGCCAGGAAGATTAGTCTCTTCAGCGACTCTAAGTTGGTGGTCAACCAAATAAACGGGGCTTTCGCTGCCAAAGATGATCGTATGCAGGAATATCTAGCTAAGGTGGAGAAGCGTTTGAAAAAATTTCAAACATGGAAGGTCGATCAAGTTCCTAGGGAAGAAAACAAAGAGGCTAATGCCCTAGCCAGTCTAGCGGCCGCTGCGGCCGCTGCAAATATGAATGCAAACAACTCGGGTATCGTAATTGAATTAACTTACGTGGACTTCAAGTGCCACAAAGTCAACATCACAGGGCTCATTTGGGATTGGAGACGCTCGATTATTGAGTACTTGGACAAAGGAACACTCTCTGAAGACAGAAAAGAAAGTAGAAGGTTGAGGGTACAAGTAGCCCAGTACTGCTTAATCAACGGGGAGTTGTACTGCTGGATGTTCAGCGGTCTTTTGGCTAAATGTTTAGAGCCACCGCAAGTAAATTACGTGTTAAGAGAAATCCATGAAAGGCAGTGCGGAAACCACTCTAGCGGGAGATCCTTAGCTCGAAAGATAATCAGAGCGGGCTATTTTTGGCCCCGAATGGAAGATGAATCGAACACATTCGTTAGAGCATGCGATAGCTGTTAGAGGTTCTACCAAGTACTTCATTAGCAAGTGGAGCTTTTACATTATGTAATCGCCCCATGGCCTTTCATGTAATAGGGGATAGTTATCGTAGGACCCATGCCCAAAGCGCCCGAGGTGTCAAATTTTTGCTCATCATGACAGGCTACTTCACTAAATAGGTTGAAGTAGCAGCCTACTCTCGAGTCTGAGATTATGAAGTGATACAGTTCATCTAGAAGAACATCATTTGTTGTTTCGGCATTCTGGCAGAAATCACCTGCGACATTGGGCCTCAGTTCATAGGGGTCGAAGTCACAGCTTTCTTAGAAGAATGGAAAATAAAAAGGATAACATCAACACCTTATCACCCTGCAGCCAATGGTCAAGTTAAGTCTTCTAACAAGACCATAGTGGAAAGCCTGAAGAAGAGGCTCAAGGAAGCCAAGAGAAAGTGGCCGGAGGAGTTACCGGGAGTTCTATGGGCTTATCGCACCACAGCAAAAGCCAGCACATGAGAGAATTCATTCTCATTTGCGTACAGAACGGATGCCATGATCCCCGTAGAAATAGGAGAATCCAGTCTGCGGCGATATTCCGCTGAGGAAGTGTCAAATAACGAGGCTTCAGCTTGCTTCATTGGATGCCCTCGACGAGCGCCAAGAGATAGTAGTTGTACGCTTGGCGGCCCAGAAGCAGCGGGTGGAGCAGTACTATAATGCGCGATCCAACTTGCGTTCTTTCAGCATAGGGGACTTGGTTCTCCGCAATGTATCTCAAAGCACCAAGGAGGCCAGAGCAGGTATGTTCGAGACATGTATTTTCGAGAAATACTACTTTTCAAAGTTCATCAAGACCGATATGTTCGAGACATGTATTTTTTCCTTTCTTGCTCTTTATTTCATGTACTATCAACGGGCACTTAGCCCCGTCGTTGTTATTTCGCTAAACTTATTATTGGCTCTACGCCCATTTTATCAATAAAACTACTATTCTACTTAGTCAGTTTTACAAACAGATCTATCTACGATCAAACTATTCTTAGCCTTGGCACAATTTTAGTTGAAGTAATACACTCACTTTTTGCTACAAAAAGTAGAGCAAACAACTCGCTTAAAGCTAGATAACTTCTAGTTAAGACACTAGGTATTATTCATAAGTTGAAATCATCATTTTTTTAAATTGCACCAACATGTCGGTAGGGACGCCAGCCTGCATAGTGCCAGTAAAGACTTGAGCACTCGAGTGAATAAGCACAAACATTCTAGCTTGAACACAAAAACATCCCGTTATATACAATGGGCTAAAGACGTTCCCCAGCGGGCGCGGGCCTTGCCCTGAAAGCCATCCATCATAGACGCAAAATAAGCCATCACTCGTTGATGCATAAACAACACCCAACATAACACAAACCCGCCTTTAGAAGACAAATTGCCCAGAAAGGCACCCAAATAATGCTGCTTGACTATACTACATGTAAATACGCAAGTGCACATACGATATTGATAAAACATCCATTTTCATTAATGTCAAAGGCCCATAGGCTTACAAGTTCTTTCGAATATAATACTTTTCATTACAAGTATTCTTGAGAAACTAAAAGGCTTGAAAAGTCTAAAACCATAAGTTCCTTTGAATTTGCACGGCCGGAGATTCTTCATCTGGATTGTAGCTCTTGCATCGAAGTTTCTCTCGGCCCACAGAAGACGACATTACCAACATAATGCCCAAACAGCAACATCTTTGTGATGCTATGCCACGGGCGTCGAAAAATCAGTCCAATTTAAGAATCCCTCAGTAGAACGACAAAAGAAGCAGCGTAAGCCAGAAGTTTCATCTGGAATCATATGGAGAGACACCAACATAGAACCACTGGTTCCTGCGGGAGCGCCATGTTCCTCATCTTCTCTGGACTATTGGAAGCTGATGCATGCTCCTATCCGCAAATCAGGGCAGAGCTATACAGCCACCCCGAATGCAAAGACTTTGGAGAAATTGAATACATATCAACCGCCCGGGGAAGGAGAGAACACCATCACGAAGACCCTTCCTCGTCAAGTGGATCTATCTCTATATTATTTGTCCCACAGAGCAAAAAGACGAGCAGAGGCATAATTCTTGCTTGGTTTGAATTCCTCTGCTGAAAAGCACCACATGACAAGAGGAATATCACAACCGTTGCGTTGGAAAATAAGAGCATCGTAATCTGTGCACATGCAATTAAGAAGACATTCCAGAGAACATCATTAGGATCCCAATCAAGTTGCACGACTCGAGGGATTTTGCTCATCTTGTAACAGATGGTAAAGCACAGGAGGATAACTATAGAAGAATCTCTATATGCAGTTTTCTCAAGTACCATCCATTTCCGAATGAAGAAGTTTTTCTGAAAATATCAAACCAGGATCAAAGGCAAACATTTTCAAAGAAAAGGAAGTTATTCTTTCATAAAAAGTTTTGAGTGAAGGCGACGTGTTTTCTGAAGAAGCTTGTGGTTCTCATCTATCATAAAACCCCTATTTATAGGCGGAATGGGATAACGATGGAGCATGAAACAGTCAATGTAATTATGGCATGGAGATACAAAACGATTTGGCGTAGTAAAAGGCGTTCATGGGAAAAATGCATCGAATTGATATCAGCCAATCAGATGAAAACGCATGGGATTCTAGAAGAAATCAAGCGTCTGTCTCGGTCAAAGAGACTACGGGCTTCAAGAAGTTAGTAAGATATCTTCTAACATCCTCTTTGCATACCTCTTTCACTTCCTAACTGCTTTCGTCAGCACTCAGAAAGTGATGGGGACTGATTGTGTGGGCAAAAATACGCCACCTATGATTAAGGGGATACTAGTCCAGCTGGCGAGACTAGACGTAGCCTACAAGTCACCGGGCGCATAGGATACATGCCAACTCCTCAAGCTACGGCCGCTTAGCTGGCATGGGCTATAGGATGCAAGGTATATATATCCCACTGCCTTAGGGTTTACAGTCTCCTAGTTAGGGTTTAGTATATACCACCATCTTAAGTAAACAGGCCCACGATGTTATTAGTATTTGTATTTTACCATAATTAGAACTGGATAAATCATAGCTATAAATACCCCCTCCTTATATTGTATTGTACAGTCAAGCGATTCATACAGAATTCGGCTATTCTCAAGGAATAAGATTATTCACTTTCTTGCTTATTACTTTTCTCTCAGTTTTTTACTTACTTTCCTGCGTATTTACCATATTGCTTGTGAACCTTTCATAAATTTAATTATTTAACCTATACGACTAATTTTACGCATAAACAGAGATGAGTGAAGCATCTGCAGCAAAAACCAAGGCTTGCATTTTTTTGATCTCGGTTGCTAAGTAAATATTATGAGTATTTAAAATTAGTTGAAAGGTGGCCAGCCCAGTAGCTATGGTCGTATGCTCAAGCATGGTCGTATGCTTCTCCACCTCGGAGTGAAGACGTTTGCAAAGGGAATCATCAATTCTCTCAAGCTCAACCTTGGACCGTATTCGGGCGACCCCTCGAAGCTCGGCTTCCGCTTGCTCAACCACAGTCACCTTCTTCTCAGCAGAAAAGATACGTTGGTCCAAGCCCGTTAGTGAGGCTCCCAGACAAGTAATCTCAGCCCTACTCATGGCCTTAGTGACCTCTTTCTCCCTGATGAAAGCCTCTAGCGCACTAACTTTCTCCTTATGCATCCACATCATGTCTTCAGTAAGCTTTCTAGCTTATCCTTATGGATCATGTTTTTGTCAGTTCTCGAGCTCCAGGGTCTTCTTTAGACCCTCCAACCGTTTGACTTCCTCCTTTAGGGGTTGCAGACTCTTCATAGTTGCTTTCAAAACATCATTCTCCTCTTCAAGGCGCCTCTCCGTCTCCTCATGACGGTCAAACAGACAGAGAGCTTCCAGAGAAGTGACCAATCCTTGAGGAAAGACATAAAACAAAGTGAGCATGTAATACATAGACGGACAGGGTTGGCCAAAAAAGTAGAAAAGATCAGTCTAGAGGCTTACCATCGTCTAGAAATCAACAAGATTTACCAGCAGCCTTTAGGGGATAATGATCTTCAAAGCTTCGCTGCTCAGATGGCCCAACCAAGTTCTTTTTTCTTTCTCTTTTTCTTAATTTTAGTTTATTAGTTCTAGGGTCGTGGGATCTTCGTTAATGTTGATATTCAGATGTTAATTTGATTTTATTAGTTTATCATATTGGGTTATTTATTAAATCTTAAGCTTAATTAGTTAATTGATTGATCACCAATTGAATACTATTTACGAATCTTGAATTGAACTTGGAAAAGGAAATTCTTGATTACAATAGGATTTAATAGGGCTTGTTCTTGAACCTGGGCATCGGGGAATAGATTCGCAGATAAGGATAGGAATATACCTATTTGCCTTGCTTAATCACTTTTACAGGAATTATTAATGCGTCCTTATTAACTTCTGATTCCATAGGAATATAGGCATTGGATTAACTTGAATAGGCGAGCAAGATTTTGAAAGAGTCTTGTGAGCAATATTAATCCTGTCGATTAGTAACCCTGACAAATTATTTAATCAATTTAATTGAAGAATTCAACAGGATTGGTAGATTTCCCATAACCCTGAAATATTTTATCTTATTGAATCCAACCTCTCGTATTTTAGTCTATAGTTAATTCTCTAGTTTTATTAATTAATTTTAGTTAGCTTAATTCTCAATAAACAATTGCAATCTCTTCTTGTTTAGATAATTCGTAATTGTTTGATTTAGTTAATAGTTAATCACAAGTCTCTGTGGAAACGATACTTGATCTTATCATTTTATTGCTTGTCGACCACGTAAACTTGGGTGTGCGTTTTTGGGCAACAAGTTTTTGGCGCCATTGTCGGGGACTTAGAAATTAACTATTTTTCTAAATTAGACTTTTACTTTTTATCTATTCAAGTTCTTCTTATTTATCTAGTTTTAGTTTATTTTAGTTTAGTTTATTATTATGTTACTTGTTACCATGATATCAAAAATTTGTCGAATGATGGTTGCTCAAATATTGATGATCTATGTTTACTTTGTGGAGGAACCCACTTGTGGAAAAATTGTCCAACTCTTTCAACCCTACGGGATTGGTTATGTAAATTTTCTACGACCTTTGATTGGAACTTTTGCAACTTATGTGGTGGTCAGTGGAATAATTGTCCTAAGTGTCATATTCCTTTCCTCAATAATTTTTTTGATGATTCTAACAATGTTTGTGAGTTTGACAGGAGCGATAAAATGCAGGCTATGAGCAAAACTTGGATAATTGAGCATACCCAACTCTTAGAAGCTTGTGGGGATGTTAGAAGTGAACTTACAAATATGATGAGGCAATTTATGGAAGAAAGAGTGGAGCTCGGACAAGAGATCGACGAATTCGGCTTGGCTATTCACGGCTTGGAGTCGAATTTGACTGATATGGTTGAGGTGTTTAATGCTCAATTATCAATTGTCGTGGATAGTAGATTTGAGATAGAAGAGCTTAGGAGCCAATTTGAGGAGAAAAAAGTGAAATTCCTACCATTTGACCCAATATTAGTTGATGATGCCAAGGTTGACAAAACTACATTAGAGTCAAGTGAGGAAAAAAAACATCATATTTGAGAACTCTAGTGTTTGTGCAAGTGAGGGTGTCAAAAGTAAAGCAATTTTTGTGTTGAAGTGCATTGGACCTCATTCCAATCATTTTTCAACATTGTGTTTAGATGGTGACATGGAAATTGAACCACCCGAGCCTATGAAGAAACCAAAGGAGGGTGACATGGAAATTGAACCACCCGAGCCTATGAAGAAACCAAAGGAGGAGGAATAAGGTGCCTATATTTTAAAGTTTGTGATACCGAGAAGACAAAACAACATCCCTCATTTAAAGTCCAAGAAGTGCAAGATGCGACATTGGTTACTTGGTTCTTTTGTATTTTTACCACCACCCCTATACCATAGTCATAAGCTTGAAGCAAAGTGAGGAGCAAAGTTAGGGATTCAATTCATAAGTTCAAGGTTGAGGCAAAAGTTGTGAAGTTATCTTCGTCATGCCTCGACGTTAAATCAAGCGCTTGTTGGGAGGCGACCCAAGCTTTATTGCTTTTTCTTTTAGTTTTCAAAAAAAAAAAAAAAAGAAAAATAACAGAACAAGAAGAAATAACTTTGTACTCATAAGTGTTTAGTTACGTGTTCGCAGGAACTTTGAGCTAAATCTTTTGGAGTGCTGTTAGGCCTGGGAATTCCATTTTCAGTCCGTACACTAGCACAGCTATATAGAGCAAACGAACTAAGGCAAAGAAACGAAGTCAGTCTGCTGCTTCACCTGCTTAGGCTTCTAAATCAGCTACATCAGGGAAGTTACTTAATACTCATTCCATGTATTTTTTAATTGTTATGTGCATTGAGAACATTGCACCATTTTAAGTATGGGGTGGGGGATTCCTATGTTTTGTTGTATAATAAGAAAATAAAAATTTAAAAAAAAAAAATAGAAAACAAGAAATTACAAAACAATATAGTTTTTTTTTCAGTTAGTTTTTTTTTTGTTTGTTCTCTTTAGTCATGGTTAGTAGTAGATAATAATCCCCCACAGTTTTTCTTTGGGCATCGGTTCTTTTCCATGGGATGTACACTTGAACGGGGTACTTTTTATTCTTTTTAGATCATCGTTAGTTGTAGTAACAGAAAAAGAGAGAAGGAAAAAATGCTTAGGTTAATTCCTTATAACTGGAGCTTGATGACACATTGTATGATGAAAAAATGAACCATTAAGAGAGTAGGGAAGGGCCTGATTTCTAGTGTTAATTCAAGTGCATTTGCCTAAGTCCTATGGTGTCCACTACACTTTGAGCACTTTTATTTTTCCTTATATACTTAAATAGTTGTGAACATGGCCTTTGATTAATAGTGATAAAGAGAATGAACTTAAGAAAAATGAAAGAAAAAAAATGAAAAAAATAACAAAAGGATGATTGGATTGAAATAACCAGTTTTGATAGCCTATGAAGAGGAATGATACAAGGAAGGTAAAAGGAAAAAAATGTGCAGAGCACAAGAAAAATCTGAAAAAAAAAGAAAGAAAATAAAGGATGGGGCAATGTTCCTATGCTCAGTTAAGGGTGATAAATGCCTCGAGTATGAACACGCCAAAGGCACCTAGTGAGGTTGATGTATCTCATTGAACTCCTAGGGCCCCAATCATCCAAGTGTTGTGAAAATCATGGAAAATACCTCGTTGTTGACTCTTGAGGCTTGAAAATTGAAGTTAAAGTTAATTGTGATATCTATTAGTTAATTAGTTGAAATTAAGTGAATTCTCTGAAGTCTTGCCGCTTAGGTCCATTGTTTCATTATTGAAGTCGTAGAGGAAAACAATCTCACACACACTGTGGACCCTTGAATTTATGATACTTGCATGAGAGTTAAGTTACTGTATCAATCTTATTTCCCGAAAGTACTTAATGGATTGTGATCTTGATATTGTGGAAGGCTTTGGTATGTTGAGTTAGTTGAAGCGATAGAGAAAAAGAAAGACCTCTAGTATTGTGAGCTTAAATAAGAACTCTGTGGTGTAGCAATAGTATAGAAGTCCATTGAGTTTAATTGTTTAGTCGTCTAAGTGAGTTGTTGAGTTTGGATTGCTTGAGGATGAACAATAGTTTAAGTGTGGGGTTGGACATATTTTATATATCTAAATTCACCTAATTTTACTTGTCCTGGAGTGATTATAATATTAATTATGTCCAACATTGTCTAAGTATTGATATTACCCTAATTAGTTCTGCTTTGAATGGTTTAGGTACAATTGTGAAATAAGTTTGCATGTAAAAGGGATTAGAATTGAGCTGCAGGGTAGTGTGCAATGCAAGTACTTAATAGAAGCAGCTTGTTGTTCAAGAAGTCACGTGCCAAGCAAGACAAAAACATGAAGACACAAATGAAATAATGGGAGTTGTGTTACAGTACCACTTACGGAAGCACTTGGAAGCAAAAGCTTAATCCTAATAGAAATTGGATAATAAAGGAAAAGAGTGTCCAAGTCAAATAAGGAAAGGCCTCTTGTATTTGCTATATAAAGCATTAAATTAGCTTCAAGATGGGGACTTCACGTTGGTCCTTGTTCTGGACGTACAACACCAAGGACGCAGCAGCATTGCAATACTTCGACAACCGAGTTCTTTTTCCTTTCTCTTTTTCTTAATTTTAGTTTATTAGTTCTAGGGTCATGGGATCTCCATGAATTTTGATATTCAGATGTTAATTTGATTTTATAGTTTATCATATTGGGTTATTTATTAAATCTTGAGCTTAATTATTTGATGGCTTGATCACCAATTGAATACTATTTACAAATCTTGAATTGAACTTGGGAAAGGGAATTCTTGATTGCAATAGGATTTAATAGGGCTTGTTCTTGAACCCGGGCATCGGGGAATAGATTCGCAGATAAGGAGAGGAATATACCAATTTGCCTTGCTTAATCACTTTTATAGGAATTATTAATGCGTTCTTTTTAACTTCTGATTCCATAGGAATATAGGCATTGGATTAACTTGAATAGGCGAGCAAGATATCAGAAGAGTCTTGTGAGAAATATTAATCCTGTCGATTAGTAACCCTGACAAATTAATTAGTCAATTTAACTGAAGAATTCAACAGGATTGGTAGATTTTCCATAACCCTGGAATATTTTATCTCATTGAATCCAACCTGTCATATTTTAGTCTATCGTTAATTCTCTAATTTTATTAATTAATTTTAGTTAGTTTAATTCTCAATAAACCATCGCAATCTCTTCCTATTTAGATAATTCGTGACTGTTTGATTTAGTTAATAGTTAATCACAAGTCTCGGTTGGAACGATACTTGATCTTATCACTTTATTACTTGTCGACCACGTATACTTGCGTGTGCATTTTTGGGCAACAACAAAATATTAAAACAATGAAGAGGGGTCAATGTAATTGTTAATCTGTAAGAGACGAAGTTTGAAGTACAGAAGGCAATTACGAATCAAATGCGACCAACCTGAAGAAAAAGGGGGAGTGTCAACATTGGCAACTTTGTCTTCGTTTTCCCTTTCAGTCTCAGAACTCACTTTGTTTACATGCCTCCCTTGGTGTGATGCAGGGGAAAATGAAGGGGTAACTGTGGGGCTGGAAGGAGCAGTTGCAGAATGAGTTCTAGCAGCTTGCAACTCGACCGCCCAGAGGACTTCATTGATCTATGAAGCAAGGGTAGAAGCAGCAGAAGTAGTGCCTGACCCGGGGGAGGTCTCCCACCTTGATATCAGATCAATAAGCTTTAATAGTCAAGTTATTTGTCTTTTCTTGATTTCGATTTGCACCAGTACCTTTCCATCGTGATCCAAGTTGGGGTTTTAGGAATGTAGTGGCGGGTGTTGAAGTTATTATGGAGGAAATTGATGGAGCAGCCATTGTAAGAAGGAAGATTCAAGAAAAGGGGAGAAATCAGAGAATACAAGCTCATACAAAAAGAGAAGGTAAGCAAATGAATTATGAAGCAAGAGCTGGTAGAACAGATATATGTAAAGTGAGGGAAACCCGAAAATACGCGTGGATTAATTCAGAGATTTGGGAACGTGATGATTATGAAATACGTGAAATGCCCGCTGATGATATGACACGAAAGTGGAACAGTAGCATTAGGAAGCACAGATGTAGCTCTCCACTCAGATGTCAACACATAAGCATACTCAAGCACGATTTGATAGCCGCAGAAGATATAGCATCAAAGGGCATGAACTTTGCATGTTGAAGTCTTTGCATTTCTTTTTCACTTCCTGACTGCTTACGGCATCACTAAAAAAGTAGGGGCACTGGCTGTGTGGGTAAAAATACGTCACCTAGAAATACAGGTGCATGACGCTAGCTGGCGAGGATTAGGCTTGCCGTGCCTGTTAATGGGTGCTAAGGATAGACGTCGCTCCATTAACCACGGCCACTCATCCGGCACAGGCCCAGAGCCAATGGACGTACTCTTAGTCGCCCTTTGATAATTAGACTCCTAGTTAGGTTTTACCTAGTGTAACCGTCTCTTGTAATGGGCCAAAAACTATTAGAATAAGTATTTTACCATAATTAGGACTGGGATAAACTTAAACCTATATATACCCCCTATCCTCCATTGTAAACGACCATCGAGATTCGACTAGAGTCCTTCTCTTATTCAAGGAATACAACTCGATTAATTGTTCTTCTTGAATATTCCATTATTGCCTTTAACCCTTTGTAAATTTAATTATTTTTCCTATTAAGCATGTTTTAAGCATAAACGCCCTCCACACCCCGAGCGGAATTAAAAGGGAAATAAGAAATATCTCTGCATGTTTTACTAAGTAGCCTTGTTAGCTGTTGTAGTCAGCTGGTCATAACAACAGTTTCCACATATCCATACTTTTACAAGTGAACAAATATCTCCTTAATTAGTCTAGTAGGAGCTTAATTGCCTCCACTCGTGGCTACATTTGGGATCTGAGGATACTTATCTTAAAATTAAATTACTCGAATTAAATTATTGGGTGATGGCTACATTTAATTTTCTACATCTTCAACGATTTCGTAGTCCCCCTTTGTCCATACGGCATAGCTAGGGCCTTAACTAATAAAAAAGAGAATTAAAGATCACAGAAAAAGAGCTAGCAAGTGAGAATTTCATTTTTGTTTGAACCAGTCAAGAGTAACCTTTGACTAAATTGAACCGTAAGATCACTCAAAAGGAAGAGAACTTTCCCTTCCACATAATTATGATTGTAGGCATGTTAATCTTATCGGATTTAAATCCATAAAAGAATTTCGATTATACTAAATTCAAGATTTATTAATTCAAGGTCTATGCCACTTGTCAAATGATATGGCACAAAGCCAAACCAAGGACCAGTGAAATCATGGCATGTTTATAAATGATGTAGCGTGTCTAGTCAAATTAATAGCCAATAAAAATTATCGAAGTGTCCAATATGACATGTCTTGGCCAATTAAATTCATTCTTATCACATAGCTTTTGTGATATGTTTGATGACTCAAATGGACCAATCAAAACAAAGTAAGTCCCTTCCCCTACAACTATAAATAGAGGGGTTCATAACTCTTGAAAACATATTCAGAAGTTAGTGAAAGCTCCCATCCACCAGTGGAGAAATCAAGGAGGAGATACATAGAAGTCTTCCATTCTGCGAGAGATCAAGAAGTATTCCATACATCAAGAAGCCTTCCCTCCTGGCTATGACCAAGAAGTCTTCTACAGATCACAAACCCTATCCCTCCTGGCCGTGATCAAGAAGTCTTTCCATACATATTACGCCGCCACGTTCGTGATCAGAGCCTGCCGCCACGTTCGTGATCAAATCTCATCCATACATTTAAGAACAAGCTCCCTAGCTCTTGAATCAAGTCAAATCCACATATTCAAGAACAAGCTCTCAAGCCCTTGAATCAAATCAAATGCATCAACTTCAAGATCAAGCTCAAAAGTCCTTGAATCAAATCAAGGCAAATCCACATATTCAAGATCAAGCTCAAAAGCCCTTGAATCAAATCAAATCCATCAAGTTCGAGATCAAGTTTTAACGCCCTCGAATCAAATCCGTGAAGAGAAGAATCAGAGGATTACATCTTAGATTTAAGATATTTTAGAGATTGTAACCCGCATTATTTCTATAAATAAAATTATACTTATGGATACTTTTTTTTTGTCTTGATTATTTTTCAGGCAAAAAATTTATTGTCTACAAATGTGGCACGCCCAGTAGGACCATCTCTACCTCTCATCTCTTCTCTTTGAAGTAAAAAAAAATATCAAGATGTCTCCTAAGACTATCAATGTCGTTGACTCCAAAAATGAATTGGATGCTGTCATGGAGATCATTCGCCAAATCAAAAGGAGTGAAGTTGAAAAGTTGGGCCAACAAGTACTCCAAGTTCCATCCAATTCAACTCATGTTTCAAGTACATCATCTCCAAAAAAAATGAGATCATCTTCCCTCATGCTTAAACGAAGGTCTAGCACAACTGAGGTGGTGGAAACAACTCTGGCTCAACTTAGCAAGTCCAAAACCCGTTCCATGCAAAAGGTTGATGATGTCTTCAATACTAGATCTACTCTAGTCTCTCGTTATGGCACACCTCCATTTGAGCTCTGCTCAAGTGGTGATTCGTACCATTCTTCTTTCTCCTTGGTGGTTGCACAAGCAATGATGATTGAAGCCTCTACCATAGAAGAAGAACTTACAAAATCGACAAAAGCAGTTGATGGCCTAACAAAGTACATGAAAGACCAAGATGCTCAAATTGCTAAGTTAGTAGGTAAGGTGGAGAGCATGGTGGAAGGAGAACCAAGACAAGCACCTATAGGTCTTCCTGAAGCACAAGAGATTGGAGAGTCATCCGACATGCAATTGGTCGCAACAAAAGTAATCCAAGTTTCTTCGGATGGCCTGATTCCTGTAGATCAATTGAAAGACTTCCTCATGGGGGAAATCGAAGACAATATTGAGCCTTCAACTAAATCTTTCTTCACATATGCAAAGTTATACATGCAAAGGATTAACAACTTGAAGATGCCTTCTTCCTATCAACATCCTAAAGTTCAATTGATGGTCACGAAAATTCCAAACAACATGTGGCGTACTTCATCGAGACATGTAACAATGCTGACACTTATGATGATCACCTTGTCAAGCAGTTTGTTCGATCTCTCAAAGCAAATGCTTTCAACTGGTACATAGACCTCGAGCCTGGATCCATTGACAGTTGGGAGCAGTTGGAGCACGAATTTCTCAACTGCTTCTATAGAACAAGGCGCATTGTTAGTATGGTTGAACTTTCAAATGCCCGCCAGTTGAAAGATGAACAAGTCATCGACTTCATAAATCGTTGAAGGAGCCTAAGCCTTAACTGCAAAGACCTCCTTAGCAAAACATCCAGCATTGAAATGTGCATCCAAGGCATACACTGGGGACTCCGTTATATCTTGCAAGGAATAAAGCCCAAAACATTTAAAGAGCTGGCCACCCGTGCACATGACATGGAACTAAGCATGGCTGCGAGTGGAAACCAAGGGCCTCCTGGTTTACAATCCTTATAAAGGTGATGAAGACATTCAAGAAACCGAAAGTGGGGGCAAGTTTGCATCCGAGGATGGAATTGAAGAATCCATGAATATCAACACTTCTCCCTTGAAAGTCACCGCAAAGACGAGTAAGAAGGGAAGTGTTGAATCAACTTTCATGTGAGACAAAATAAGTCAAAATTTAACATTGAAAGAAATGCAAGCAAAGGAATATCCATTCCTCGACTCGAATGTTCCTGCCATCTTTTAAGAACTCCTTGAGTTAAAACTCATTCAGTTGCCCGAGATGAAGGGACCAAATGAAGCTGGGAAGACTGATAGTTCAAATTACTGCAAGTACCATCGCCTGATTGGTCAGCCCATTGAAAAGTGCTTCATCTTCAAAGAAAAAGTCATGGACTTGGCTCGTGAAGGAAAAATCTTGCTAGAAGAAGAAATGGCGAGCACGAATCAAGTTTCTCTTTCCTTTTGTTCATTCAATCCTACAATTGAAACAATTGAAGAATATGAAGGCAAAGACATTTCAGTTGTAGTTCTCCTCGAAGCACGAGCCTAAACTGCAAGTCATAGTACTCCTCGACACACGAGCTTAAACTGTATGTTACTCCTTTTTTGCATGAGTATAAACTGCATAAAAAAATCACACTTCTTTCGAACTACGTAATGACTTGATCCTCTTTACCGAGGTATGTACGCAACTTAGATTTTCATTCTAAGTTCAGTCGCATAAAAAAAAAACTCAAAGTCTCAATGACCTCAAGGACAAGCATAAAGTGAGAAAACAATACAATTTGTTAAGAATTGTAAAAGATCAATTTTATTGCATTAGAGCTTAAATTACGTGATACATCAATGATGAAAAGGGAAAGAAAACAGCTACACATAGCTACATATTATCCTATACAAAGAACCTAGTCATGAAAGCAATTGAAGCCAGGGATTTATGCCAGCTCGTCTTGGATGCTTCCGCCAAGCTTGCATTATTTCTTCAAAAAGGATTATGCCATTGCAAAAAAATTTGGTTGATGAATCCAGCATGAATTTTGCCACCGACTTCGGCATACTTGTAGCGCTTGTAGTTCGGAAGGTCTAAGCCAAGATATGAAAATCTTGTCGAAAGTATGCAAATCTGAAAGTTTGATGCAGCTGCATCAACTCTGAGAAATTACTGATGGTGTAACTCCTCTGAGTGCTGTGATGAAATTCTCTGGAAAAACTAAGCTCAGAAAGGAAAGAAAAGTTGAGAAGAAGAAGATGCAACCTGCACATCAGTTGCTCTTTGAATTTGTTCATAGGTTTCTGTTGCCTAGAGGGGAAAGGAATAGTGAGGCTTGTGATCTTAACTTGACCTATATGGACCTGCTGGATAGAGGAACAAGGATCAATCTGCCTGGTCTGATCATCAGACACATAAAGACGATTGCTGATACTGATCAAAACCCACATTCTTTAGTGCATTCCTACATCCTGCAGCAGGTCTTTGAGCACTTTAGAGTGCCCATGGAAGATGGGAAGATGCCAACTCTGCATCATATGTTTGGCCAAAATGTGCTGAAAAACTGTGACTTCTTCAAGGAGAAGAGGTTATCCAAGAGGCCAGTGCAGGTCAAGCAAGAGCAGCCTGAGGAACGTGAAGACTTTGGTCATGATGAAGCTATTGCAGCAGTGAAGGAATTGGAGCGGCATGTGTTGGAAGTAGATGAAGAAAATGCTGAATTGAAAAGGCAGTTGAAGGTGAAGGATCAAAAAATTGATCGCTTGAAGATCGAGTGTCAAGAGGATGAGGCCGAGCTGGTGGTAGAAAAGGCCAAGAACTCAAGGAATATTGAGGCACTTGTCAAGCACTTCAACCTGAAGACCTAAGTCCTTCCTACTTCCTTCCATGTCCTTGACCAAAACCCTTTTTTCCTTCCCTATATGCCCCCTCTTGATGTGTGTTTTTAAGACAATCATTTGAAGTTGTGTACTTAATTGGGTTGTGTGTTTGTTATGCCCTGGATAATTGGTTTTAAATTTTTTTTGTTTGAATTGGGTCTGTTTTATAATATATCTAGTTATGGTTGGGCCCTTCGCCTTATTCATGTGTGCTTCAGTTGACTTGATTGCCCTGTGCTCTAGACTGGATGATACTGACTTGTTCTTGCAGGATTTGAACTTTTTCGATGATGCCAAAAGGGGGAAGAAGGAAAAGTTGGGGTGTTTGTGACCTAACTCATCTGTTTTAAAATTTTCAAATGTATTTTTGCTTCTGTGCTTTAAGTGTTTTTTGTATGTCCAGGTTCTTTGGCAACATTTGTTTGTCATCATAAAACAGGGGGAATTTGTTGAGGTGAATGTTTTGACGAATGAAAAACAAAGGACCCTGTGGTCTGGAAGAGAACCTAGTCCTTATGAAGAAGGGCACGACTGATCGAAAAGATTAAGGGTTGTAAATCCTTTCAGAACTAGGAAGAGTGGTGCGTGTACGAGTATGCATCCTTGTCAGCTAAAAGAGGTTGTGTCGTGGCTGTATCTTCGAAGTACGAATAAAGAATTGGAGCTAAACAAGGAAAAAAGTCACAGGAAATCTTGTCTTGCTATAATTACAAGGTTTCCTTATGAAATACAACTAGGGTTATAAAGCCCATATAAAAGCTAGTAGTCGAGGCAGCTGATACTTAGTTATTCATAAAGAAAGTTGAGAGCAATACAAAGGAGATTCAATAACTTTCAGAGTGACTTAACTGAAGAAGACAACCGTGGAAAGCTATAGAGTTAAACTTAGATATTCTATCTAGGTTCTTTTTTTGAAGTTGTCGTAGTTGTGTGCTATCATTGTTTTACCTACATGCTTTCTTTAGAAGCAACTGTATTAGGTGAATCATTGTGAGATTACTTTGTAAAGCTAGAGTTTAGCTTTGTTGAGTGATTAGGGTCTAGAGTGTAGCCCCTTGGTTACAGAGTTTTGTAATCTAAAACTTTCTCTTTGTGTTAGTGGATTGGTTCGAAAATCCCAGAGTGTGGGGTCGCAGTTTTTCTCCCTTGAGCAAGGAGTTTTTCACGTAAAAACACTGTGTTCTCTTGGTTTGCAATTTGTGTGTGTTGTGGTGTTTGCAGTGGAAAACTGTTGCGACAAGAACAAGGTTTTTAACATTAAGAGGTCGGTTCTTCGAAGAACATTGGAGGACACTATTCAACCCCCCCTCCTCAACCCCCCCTCCCCTTCTAGTGTCCATAGGAGGTACTTAGATTATAACAAGAGTTGATGGCCAAAATTTTAGGAGAAGGAGCAACTTAAAGTAGCGGAAGTAGAAAAAGTGGAGAAAGTAAAGAAGAAAGAAGAGAAAAAGGAGGCACCTCTACCCCACCCCCCTAATTCCCACAGAGACTTCAACCATCAAAGGATATGGCTCAATTTCAGAAATTTGTGAGTATGATGAAAGAGCTTTAGGTTAACATTCCTTTGACTGATGTGTTTGAACTGATGCTGTCATTTGTGAAGTTCCTAAAAGAGATTCTAGTTAAGAAGAGAAAGCCGCAAGAGATAGATACAATTGAGTTGACAGAGGAGTGCAGTGCAATTTTTAATAAGCTACCTCCAAAACTTCAAGATTCTGGGAGGTTTACTATTCCTTGCACCATTACAAGTCACAATATTTCTGGTGCACTATGTGATCTGGGGGCCAGTATAAATCTCATGCCTCTGTCTGTCTATAAAAGGTTAGGCCTAGGAGAAATCAAGCCTACTTCAGTTACTCTTAAGATGGCGAATGGATCACTCACTTGCCCCGATGGTAAGGTAGAGAATGTGTTGATTAAAGTAGGGAAGTTTACGTTCTCTGCTGATTTTATTATTCTAGACTATGAAGAGGATCAAGAAGCTCCAATAATTTTGGAAAGACCATTCCTCATCACCTCGAAGGCAATTATTGACATGGAACTTGGGAGATGACTGTGAGAGCGCATCGAGAAAAGGTTACTTTCAAGATTTATAACGAAAAGGATCACATGGATAAGTTTGAAGAGTGTTCTTTGATAGAATGTGTCAGAAAAAAACATGAAAGTAAATCGAAAGAGGTGTTTGAGCGGAATGTAGAACAAGGCGACCACGACACAATAATTGACAAGTTGAAGGAAAATTCACCTAAACGAAAGAAGAAAGCAAAAGTTCGTCATAAGAAGAGTAGGCGTAAATGCTGGAAGTGAGCTTAAAAGTGTTGTCGTGCCACGACGTTAAGTAAGGCGCTTCTCGGGAGGCAACCCGAGCCTTGTATGTAAACAAACAAAAAAAATAGAAAAATAAAAATACAAAAAGAGTCTTTCCTCTACATTAAATCAAGCGCTTGTTGGGAGGCAACCCAATTTTTATTGTTTTAGTCGTTTTCACTTATGAGTATTACGTAGTTTTTCTTGTCATTTTTGTAGGACTCGGGAAGTTCGGCGTGTGAAATATGTGTTGAAAAGAGTAGCAGAACCACTTATGCGAGGAGTTGCGGAGTGGTTGATAGTGTGGTATTTAAAAAAAAAATGCAGCTGCAAATATATTGAGGAGCTGAATTCTTAACAGTTTCAGGCAAAATCCACAACATTATAGAAAACATGCTTCAGACCATAGCTCAGAAATTCAGAAAACACACTTCAGACCCCAGAAAACAGAGGACGCGATCTGCGAAGCGTCGCTCCATGAATAGGGTCCAAAGTCGCGACACTTGGAAGATCTTTTTTTTGAAGAGAAGCTGTGCAAGCCATAGCTCACGCGTCGCTTGGCTGATCGCGTGGATTAAAACAGAAACTCCAAATTCTTGCAAGCGTTCCTCAAGCGTCGCTTGGCTCAGAGCGTCGAGGTAAGTTTCAAGAATTTTACGGGTCGACCCGTTTTAAACCCAGGGACCCGCTGAACTGAACTTAAATCATCACAGAACCTTTCCCTCTTTTCCCCTGTTTCAACATAATAACACCACTAACATGGAAAGAAAAACTAAGGCAAAACAAATGAAGCTTCTTTGACCTGTGATTCAATCAGTCTATCTATTCCACTGCTTCAACGGTACACTGGTAAGTCTTCTTCCTGTTCTCTCACAGCTGCTGCTATATGTCGACAGTCCTATTTCGCCATCCCCTTTAGTTCTAGTTTTGAGTATTGCTAATGGTTGAATTAAACCCTTGCCGGGTTTTGATGAAACTCTGAAACCTTGTTGGGTTATACTGGTAGCTTTTTAAAGTGATCTCCCATGAAAATTGGGAGGGTTCTTCCCTACAAAATGCCTATGAAATCTCCACATGAAGTTTATGCACATAACCTGTTTGATGTAATGCCACAATGAATTAAAGTCCAATTTTTGTGAAGTCTGAATAGCAAAATAGATTAGGAGGCATAACTTGAACTAGTTGATGCACTAAAAGTTTAAAATTGAAGGCTTTTACACGAAATTTGAATTGATGATTGTCTAAAGTAAGCCACAGGCCATTGTCGCGCACGACTAATGCTACGTCTTAGTTTTGAGTTTTTCGCTGCCCCTACTGATTTCGTTTGGTTAGTTTTACAATAATTAGTTAGTGTTACTTCGTTTGTATTACAATGAGGATTAAGTGTGTGGTCATCATGACGCCCCGTTGTTCTCGTGTCTGTAGCTACATGTTGTGCAGGTTTAGATAGTGTCGAGCTCAAGTGTGGGGTGCGCACACACCCAATGCCTTATCAACAACATGTCAGGGGAAGTCTGAGTACTCTGTGGTCTGCATAAGCTTGGTTGGTTCGTGATGGAGATAACATCACTACTAGCGCCAAAGGCGAGATCTTTTGGCCTTCAGGGAAGTTCCTTTACCTCTTGTACTCTATTTTTACCACACTGAGGACATTGCTTAGTTTTAAGTATGGGGTGGGGGAATTCCCAAGTTTTTAAGGTTATGGATGATGGTATCATTAGGAATTTTTTTTTTAGAAATTTTTATTTTTGTCACTTGACTTTATTTTTATTTGTTTCTTGCTTTAATATATAGAAAAATGAGAAAAAAATTAGAAAACTAATGAAAAAGTCTAAAAATATTTTCTTTTTAGTTTTAATTAGTGGTATATGTCATCCACCCTGTGATTTTTCTTATGGCCCGGTTCTTTTCCATGGGTAGACCTTTGAACTGAGTAATTTTTATTTTTTGGAGTAGTATAGTATTAGTTAATAGAGTATCTTTAAAAAAATGGTAGAATGCTAGGTGCCTTTGGTTTGTTTGATACCAGTGAATTTAGATTTGAGCATGTGCAATTTGTGAATCTCTTTTGGTTTTAAAATTGTGATGTGTGCCTAGAAAAGTTTGAATGACCTTCTTGAGATGCTTAGGTTCAACTACTTGACTCTTTTGTGAATCATTGTGCCTTAGTGCTTAAATTTCAAGAGTTGCACGTTATTTGCTTAAACCGAGAGTTAGAATGAAACCGTCTTGAGTGAACTATGAGCCATGTGTGATG
This sequence comes from Petunia x hybrida, assembly GCA_037355625.1. Lineage (NCBI taxonomy): Eukaryota > Viridiplantae > Streptophyta > Magnoliopsida > Solanales > Solanaceae > Petunia > Petunia x hybrida. The sequence continues at coordinate 5,327,478 of JBBBVM010000082.1, forward strand.
TGAGGTATCCTTTCTTATGTTCCGTGCTTGCATATTGATGTCTAGAACTTGCCCCGTGTGTGTTCAAAGCGAAAACCTAGCTTTGCTCTAGTCGGGAGATGATACAGGCGTTTCTTTGATAAACCTTTTTAGCCTTGATTAGTCTACCCTTCAATATTATCCTTATAACGCCCTGTTGAGCCTATTGACCTTTTTATTGGCACCCACATTACAAGCCTTATCCCTTTTGTTCTTAATTATTTTCTTTTTGAACCCGTACTCCTTAGAGCACTTTAATTGAAAAATACTTTTGTTTGTGGAGTTGTGGTTGGAGAAATTGGGTGGCTTTTGAGTGGAACCAATGAAAGAAAAATATGGTGCAATTTGAAAAAAAAAAAAATCATTGGCGAGGTAGAGAAAAATATTGAAAAGAAAAAAAAATGAAAAAGAGAAAAATAAAGAAAACAAAAGAAAGAAAAAATCTCAATCCTTGCTAGTGTTGTGCAAAAAGTAAGTTGCAAATTGCTTAAAATTGATAGGAAAATTCTTGTGTATGTTTGGGCGGTTGCTTTGTTGGTTGTGAGAAGAATGGTGAAAATAAAAAGTGAAAGTGATGTATTAAAGTACTTAGGGAGGTAGTCACTATTTTATCCATATTTATCCTACCCGTCCTTTAGCCTACATTACAACCCTTAAAGTCCTAGTTAATCCCGATTGGAGTGAGCTTACATTAGTGGAGTCCTACACTACGGGCAAGCCTATGGTATGTCGTGTGTGACACGTGAACTTCTTTTTGAGAGCGAGTGAATTCTTCCTATATTATGTCCCTAATTTATTCTTGAAATATATTCTTTGTGTGATATTTGGGACGCTTTGTTGATTATTTTTTGTAAGGGCGCATGGTTTGCGCGAGATAGGTGAAGTTATTGACTTCTTGGTTGAGTGAATGGGTGTGATTTTGTGAAAGCTTGGTTTCATTGAGTCGGTTTTTGAGATTGAGATGTCTTGAGTTGGTTGTTCTAGTGTTTTAAAATTTGGAGAATTTTTGGCATGTTGTGTGTCACAAGGTATGTATTTATGCTCTTGTTTAATGGTCGGTATCAACCATAACCATAGGTAGACCTGTTCTATTAAGTGTTGGTGTTTAGTTGCGGAGTTAGTTTTGGTGATTGCTCGAGGGCGAGCAAAGGTCTAAGTGTGGGGTGGTGATGTTTGGCAATATTTGCCTATTTTACCTTAATATTTCCTCGCATTTTGATACGTTATTCGCCCATTGCACGGAATAATTGCGATTCTTGCAGTCACTTATTGCATTTGTGATTTTAGAAATGGTCTGGATGAATACGAGTGCAAACGGAGCGAAGATGGATACAATCGAGCAAGAAGTTGATGAACTTAGCTAATTGTTGTTAACTCCAGTTTTGATGATTACAATATGGTTAAATTTCATGGACTGATAACTTAACAAAGTTACATTGCTATTCAGGTACAAAAGATCCAGTCGCCTACTTTTGAGAAGAAGAAATGAAGACTCTGGTCTGTGATGTATTAGTAGAAAGAAGATCTTGATTGGTTGAAGTGTATCTTGAAGATCTCACTGATTGGAGTCAATCTCGCATATCAAGGAATCAAGAGGAAAATATGGATCCATCAAGGCTCTTACCTTATTCTAAAAAAGGATCAATCAATGCCTTTTTGGGGATCAAATCTCTTGGGTCAAAAATCTCTTCATTTAAGGAAAATATCACACTCATATCAATGAAGGATCTACAAGAAAAATATGTTGTTCACACCCTGAAGACTCTGATGCTATATAAACCCAAGCTGCTACCTTTCTTATTCACGTAACCTTAAGCTTTCTAGCATTCTATTTTAAGTCTTGAAAACATTGTAATCTCTAGAGTTTACTACTATGCAAGAAAAAGAAAAGAGAGATCAGAGAGAAAGGAAGGTTAGTGTCGAGTGAGTTGGTTAACTGTGTAACCAACAGTGTATCGTTTGTGGTGAGCGAAGGAACAAAACCATACAAGTATATCGTTGGTGGTGAACGAAGGAAAACCATCATCCTGTACTTTGGAAAAACTAAGGGCTGAAGACATAACTCCCTTGTGACCCAAGGGGACTGGATTAGGAACCATTTTGGTTCTGAACCAGTATAAAAATCGATTGCGTCCTTTAATTTTCTGCACTTACATTTGATATTCACCACTGCTTAAGATCTAGTCGACTCAATAGTCGACTGAAACTAAAATATAAGATTAAAAGTTATAATTCACCCCCCCTCCTATATCTTCAATTGGTATCAGAACAGGTCTTACATATCTCTGTTATTTTGCTTTGCAGCAAGTGAGAAAAGATCATGTTTGGACATATCGTCACTGGGGCTCTACTTCAAGAAGGAACCTCTATTGCTCGTCCTCCATATTTCAATGGACAACACTTTAGTCATTGGAAAGTAAGAATGGAAATATTCGTAAAATCCATTGATTTTAAAGTTTGGCGAGTAATTACTAAGGGGCCTTATGAGATACCTCTGGACAAAGGCAAGAAACCTAAAGGGAAAGACTCTAAAATACCCTTTGATATTGATGACTACAATGATGAGCAGAGAGAAATTATCCAATTGAATTCCAAAGCTCAAAATCTCTTATACAATGCTATAAGTGGTGAAGAATACGAAAAGATCTCCAGCTGTGAAACAGCCAAGGAGATGTGGGATAAGCTCGTAGTCACTTATGAAGGTACAAGCGAAGTTAAGGAAACTAGAATTAATCTTCTAGTTCACGAGTATGAACTTTTCCAAATGAAAGATGGAGAAACTATTGAGGACATGTTTGCTAGATTCAGCAAGCTAGTTGGAGAACTTAAATCCCTTGGCAAAATCTATACAAGTGGAGAACAAGTTAGAAAAATTCTTAGAAGTTTACCTGTTGTATGGCAACCCAAAGTTATCAAAATTGAAGGAGGAGATCTCAACTCTTTCTCATATGATGAACTCCATGGTGATCTTATTGCTTTTGAAAAGACGCATCTTCAAAGAAAATCACAAACTATTGAAAAGAAGAAAGAAGTTGCCTTCAGTGCTGACAACACAGACCCTCCAAGCGACAATGATGACATTGCAGAAGAATGGGCCTTGATGTCAAAGAACTTTAGAAATTTGTTAAGAAGAAATAGGCAAAGAGGAAAACCCAGATTCAACTCTCGAAGAAACGTAGAGCTAGAGGAATAGCCGTCTGATGGAACACACTCCAAGCAATGATCAAGAGAAGAATGATGGACGATGCTTCGAATGTGGTAAGTATGGGCACATTGCAGCCAATTGTAATGAGGCAAAGAAGAAGCAGTCCAAGAAAAATTACAAAAAAAAGCGTTGTGTGCATGGAGTGATGAAGAAGGATCTGATAATGAAGAGGAAGCAAACATATGCTTCATGGCTGAAGCAGAATCTAGCAAGGTACTTAATTATGATTGTGAAAATTGTAATGCATTACAAGAGGATTTGGATTCTGCACTAGAAGAAATGAAAAGTATCCTTAAGGAACTGTCAAAAGTAAAGAAGGAAAGTGAAATCTGGAAAACCAGGTTTGAAGTTTGTGAAATAGAATGAGACTTCTTTCAACAAGAAGTCCAAGACTTAGAATTTAAACTAAATGGGATAGATAAATCCACTAGTCAAAGTTCTATCAGATCTAATGCTACTCCATTATCCCCTACCTCTATCGAGGCTATTCCTGGCAGTTTATGATTCACTAGCAGTGAGTCGACTAAAACTACAACTGAAACCAAACCTCGCATTACATGCTACTACTGTAGTAACCATGGTCACACCAGTGCTAGATGTAGATTTAAAAAGGCTGATACTAGTAAATGGAGATGGATTCTAAAAATTTCATTGAACTCTTATCTCGCTAACCATAAAGGACCCAAGACAGCTTGGGTACCAAAACATCAGTAGCACTGTTTATTTTTAGGAACACCAACACAAAGAAGCTTGCAAGGGTAAATGGATTCTAGATAGCGGGTGTTCCAGACACATGACAGGTGACAAATGTTGGTTCAAACCAGTCACAAGCACAGACGGTGGACTAGTTAAATTTGGCGACAATGGAAAAAGTATTGTAATTAGAGTTGGCAAAGTCTTTCTAAATCAATCCTGCTACATGAATGAGGTACTTCTGGTAAGTGGTTTAAAGCACAATTTGCTCAGTATAAGTCAACTTTGTGACTCTGGATATCAAGTTAGATTTGAAGCCACTAAATGCATCATATCTGATTCATTAGGAAATGAAATTCTTACTGGAGCCAGAGATAACAATTATATAAGTTAAATGATGTCTCATCTTCACTTGATCATATATAATTAACCTCTGTTGTGTTTGATCCTTGGCTATGGCATAAGAAACTTGGACATGCTAGCATGCATCTCATTTTAAAATTATCTCAAAAGGATCTTGTTGTTGGTCTTCCGAAATTAAATTTTGTAAAAGATCATGTTTGTGATGCATGTCAATTGGGAAAGCAAACTAGGTCATCTTTCAAAGTTAAAGATATTGTTAATACATCTATGCCTCTCCAATTGTTGTACATGGATTTATTTGGCCCCACGAAAACTGCTAGCATTGGAGGTAAAAGGTATGCATTTGTTATTGTTAATGAATACTCACGTTTTACTTGGGTCATTTTTCTGTCTCACAAAGATGAAGCTCAAAAGAATTTTGAGTACTTTTGCAAGAAGGTTCAAAGGGAAAAAAGATACTTGATTACTACCATAAGAAGCGACCATGGTGGAGAATTTGAAAGCAAAGCTTTTGAATCCTTTTGCAATGAACAAGGTATATCACATAATTTTTCTTCCCCCAAGAACTCCCCAGCAGAACGGTGTAGTGGAACGTAAAAACAGGACCCTGCAAGATATGGCTAGGACTATGCTACTGGACCACTCTTTACCAAACAAGTTTTGGGCAGAAGGCATCAACACAGCCTGTCACATTCTCAACAGGTGTCTCATTCGTCCTATTCTAAAGAAAACTCCATACGAGCTCTGAAAAGGTAAACGACCCAACATTAGCTATTTCCATCCCTTTGGATGCAAGTGATTTATTCATAACAATGGGAAGGACAATCTTGGTAAGTTTGATCCTAGAAGCGATGAAGGTATTTTCCTTGCCTATTCTAATACTAGTCGCTCATATAGAGTTTTCAATAAACGTACATTATCGGTAGAAGAATCCATGCATGTCGTATTTGTTGATACTAATCAAGTTCTTGAGAAAGATGAAAGTGCAGATATCAAACTATTAAATTCAGGGAATACATCTTCAAGCACTGAAAACAGTATCAAGTCGACTAAGGAACTTTCTGAAGCAGTTGTTGAAAACCAGAACAAGTCGACTAAGGACTCCACTGCAGTTATCCTAAATGAGTGGAAAAGTGAACCTGGATATCCACACAAGTTCATTATAGGGGATTCTCAAGAGGGAATGAGAACCAGAGGCTCCTCAAAACAGAATGCAAACCTTTCTCTCATTTCTCAAATTGAACCCAAGAAGATTGATGAAGCACTGGATGATGAATGCTGGGTAAGAGCTATGGAAGAGGAGTTGGCTCAAATCGACAAAAATTAGGTATGGACTCTTGTTCCAAACCTCAGAATGCTTCAATTATAGGTACGAAATGGGTCTTCAGAAACAAGTTGAATGAAGCTGGAGAAGTCACTAGAAACAAAGCTCGACTTGTTGAGCAAGGTTATTCGCAACAAGAAGATATAGATTATGATGAAACTTTCGCACCGATCGCAAGGTTAGAATCCATTTGTATGTTACTTGCTTATGCATCATTTAAAGGTTTTAAAATTTTTCAAATAGATGTCAAAAGTGCATTCTTAAATGGTTTTATAAAAGAAGAGGTCTATGTTAAACAACCTCCCGGTTAAAACTTAAGTTTCCCTCACATGTTTTTAAGTTGGCTAAAGCTTTATATGGTTTGACGCAAGCTCCAAAGGCGTGGTACGACAGGTTAAGTTCTTTCCTTTTAAATCATGGTTTTAGTCGAGGTAAAATTGACACTACATTATTTATTAAAAGATCATCAATTGGAAACCTTCTCATTCAAATATATGTTGATGATATTATTGTCGCTCCAAACGCACACGCAAGTATACGCGGTCGATCAAGTAATAAAGTGATAAGAAAAGCATCATTCCCACGAGGACTATTGATTAATTATTAACTAGACAAACTTTAATTCAAATATTGTTCAAGAGAGTTTAACCAGAATTCAAATGTGTTTTATTAAGTAATTAACTAAAAGTAATTAAAGTAAATAGAATGCAAGAGTTTTAGATATCAGTGAGAGGAAATATTTCAGGATTATGGGACGATCACCAATCCATTTGCACTCATCCGCTAATTGAATTAATATTATTTATCTGAGTTGCTAATCACAGGGTTGATTATACTCACAGAGCTCTTTCGATACCCTGTTCGCCTATTCAAGCTAACCTAACGCCTATATGTCTATGAAATTAGAGTTAACAAGAATGCATGTGCTTCTTCTGTATACTGATTAAGCGTGACTGTTAGGTATATTTCTATCCTAACCGCGAAACCATTCCCCGATGCCCAGGTTCAGGAACACGCTTTACTTAATTCTATTGCAACCTACGGTTCCTGCTTTCGAGTTCAACCTTAGGTTCATGGATAGTACTTAACATCTAGCCAGAAAATCAAGTAATTCAGAGCAGAATTAAATAAACAACTCAATATGATAAATTTAATGGATTTCAATCAACTTCAGAGTACAACTTTCATGGTTAACCCATAACCCTAAACTAATAGAGTTTAGCTACTCATAGACAAGATAGCTTTCTCACAGAATAATCTAGAATTCATGAAACAGTAAAGAGGAAAGAAGAATTACAACTCAATTGATGAATCTTGGTTCTCTAGCCTCTACTGTGGTTCTTGCCTCCAAAAAGTGCGTAATCATCCAGAGAAAAACGTTACAAGGGTTTAATAATAGGAAACATGCTAGTGGCCCACGTTTTTAGCTAGTCCTGGCAGCTCTAGGACTATTTACCATCGCATACACCGGAGCATGCCAAGCATCCGTGGCTGTATGCACTACTTTTCTCAATTTCTTTAATATTTGCACTCTTCCCGGACCATACAGCCTAGCATGCTAAGCATCCATGGCTGTACCCATTGCTTCTTCCTTGTTGTTGTATAAATCAAGCTCCAATTTCCTTCAATTCTCTCCTAAAACATCCAAACACCTCAAGATAGCATTTTACTATAAATCACGCATTGTTGGGCACATAAGACACTGAAAATAACTCAAAAGCTAAAAGAAATCGACGCCGAGACATAAGATATACGCCCAACATCAACACCCCATACTTAAACTTTGTTCGTCCCCGAACAAACAAACCCAACACACTTATACTCAATAGATCTCAACTATCCAACTCAAGAACTTCAAGGAAGCGCACCTATGAAATAGGTTGATACCAACAATTAGCCACTAGACATACAAGCACACAACTCCCCATATTTGCACACCACATATTTAGAAAACAAGGATTATCAAAGCAGTCAAGTAGCAACAACCACTCGCTCAAGATTAGGGCCTAATAAAAGCTCCAACCTCTCATAATCCATGTGCCCTCACCAATCAAAGTCTAGTCCCAATCACACAAAAATATATCAATTGAATTATAAGGGACTTTTAAGATAGGAAGAACTCTCTCACACTCAAAAAGAATCTCAAGTGCCACACAATGGTACCATAGGCTTGCCCGTGGTGTAGGACTCCACTAATGTAAGCTCGCTCCTATTCGGGATTAACTAGGACTTTAAGGGTTGTAATGTAGGCCAAAGGACGGGTAATGGTTAATAGTGACTACCTCCCTAAGCACTTTAATACATCACTTCCACTTTTTTATAGCTCAACCCTTCACAAAAACAACCGAGCTACCATCCAAACATCAACTCAAACACTCCCCTCCCTTTAAGTATTTTTTTATCAATGTGCACAACACTAGCAAGGATTGAGAATTTTTTCTCTTTTGCTTTCTTTTTATTTTTCACATTTGTCAATTTTTTCCTGAACCTTGCCAATGTACTTTTCCTCAAAAATACCATCATAAATTTTTTCTTATTGACTCCAGTCAAAAGCCACCAATTTCCATCAACCATAACTCCACTAACAAAAATATTTTCAATTAAAGTGCTCTAAGGAGTACGGGTTCAAAAATTGAATAATTAAGAACAAAGGGAATAGGTTTGTAATGTGGGTGTCAACAAAAAGGCTAATAGGCTCAAAAAGGGTTACAAGGGATATATATGAACGGGTAGGCTAATCAAGGCTGCAAAAGAAAGGTTTATCAAAGAAAGCATGTATCATCTTCCGACTAGAGCAAACCTAGGATTTTGTTTTGAACACACGCGGGGCTAGTTCTATACCAATAATGCAGCACGAGAAGAAATAAAAGCACCTCACCACTCATGGCACATGAACTACTCAAGGCGGACCAATTCCAACACCTAACAAAAATAAGCGAGACAAGTCATGCTATTCGGTCAGCACTCAGAGTCAGAAACCTGAGCCGAAGAGTCACTAACACGACTGACTATCAATCCAATATATAACTCACACCAAAAAAAAAATCTTTAGGAAAGTTCAAATCGCATGTAAAGGACTAAATATGACAGTATCAAAAAATTCACAGAGAAGGCACAGGTCCTTACCACTTAGCTACTCCTATTTCCTAATTCTTTTTGTATTTTAAATATCTATTTTTTTCATTTTTATCTAAAAATACCCGGTTCAAAACAAAAGGCATCCTCGGCAAAGAACCGTGGTTCGAAGAAAACCAAAGGATTATGCCACTAATCTAAAAAAAATTAAATACAGTAAAAATATACAAGTACAAATCATGATACCCCACCCCACACTTAAAATAGTGCATGGTCCCCACTGCACAAATACAAAAATAATAATAAGAGTGGGTATCAAGAAAGCTCCCTCAAACTGCAGAGTCTGGATGTGCTGCAGACCGGTCTGAATCCGCGGTCTGAGTAGTGGAGGGGTCTTGCAAGGTAGTGCCAGCTGCATCCATCGCATCAATCAGCGACCCCTCCATAGTAGTGGCAATAGCCGGAGCTGGCTCTGTAGCAGTGCCATCAGCAGCACTCAAATCCACAACCTTATGACTTGACTCTGCATCAGTCTGGACGCCAATGGAATGCGTCACTCTGGTACTCTGAATAGCGGCAAGGATCTCTGCCAGGGTGCTCTGCCTCAGGGTGTCACGAGCTGCCTGCTCCTGTCTCAGCTGGGTTAGCTCTGCCTACTGCTCCTGTCTCAACTAGGTCAGCTCTGCGTGCTGCGCCTCTCTCAGCTTAGCTAGCTCGGCTTCAAAGCCCACAAGTCGCTCTGATGTAGTTCTCTTATCTCCTTTGGCCGCGACCGGGTCATGCACTGAAGTAATGTCATGGGCAATAGGTACCTCTAAAAGATCATCGTTCATATAGAAGGGGACCCCGTGCTTCCTCCTCAAAGCAGTCAGAGTGTGCACAAAATACAGCTTCAATGTCTTCTCCTTACGAGTCCGCATCATCTGCTCGTACATAAACTCTCCCAAGTTCAGCACTATCCCATTCATCAGAGCATAAATAAGAAGCACCCGCTCCCGAAGGACATTTGTCTAATGGTCAGCCTGCATTATTCTGTTAGACACCCAATTTAGCCAAGATCGACTCTCCCTAGACATAAACCTCTTAGGCAAAGTGGCATATTTTCTCTACGTGTTGTGCAACCACGCAGGCTTCGAAGATTCACGATCATCCATAAGAGCTGGTGGGTCACACAATACCTCAATGACATCCTCAAAATCTGGCTCTGCTAGCATCTTCTTGTACTCATCCATGGCCACTTCAGTCACCCTGTAATGTGCATTAATGGCTCTGGCAGAAATATCAACATCAACCTCTCTAACCCGCACTATGCTGCTCCTTGGATTCTCCCAGTTCGCATATAATTCTTGAACAGCAGTAACATTACCCTTGCACTTGGGACCCTGCATAAATCTTTCCAACTTCCTATCTTTCACAACCTCCAAAATAGCCAGGCAAGCATTCTCACAAGCATGATAGTTCAGTGGTCTTTCTTGCGTAATCTTCTTCTTAATGATCCACTGATACGCCAAGTATGCACTCTCGCTCTCAAATGTGTCCTCCCACAATGCCCTGTCAATCGGGCTACTTGTCGATGAAATGTCCGCAGGCACTGGAATAGGAGTGTACTCATCCTCAGCACCATCATCAACCTGCTCGTCATCCTCAGCATCCTGCTGCATTGGTTTCTTTCCTTTGCCCTGAACTACTCTCCTTTTCATGGCCGGTGGTCTAGAAGCACCACCTTCATGGATCACCACTGGCTTTTCCTTCACAATGGTTGATTTTCTCTTGCCCGTGGCTGCCTGAGGAGAGGGAATGGCCATATCCGGAGCAGGTGTATCTTGTTTCTTCTTGGCGCGTTGCTCCCTTTTATCCTTGCCCTCGGGTTGATTCCGTGGTGGTTGGCCACCGTCCCCGCTTCCACTACTCTTGGATGTTTGCTTTGCAATCGCCATTTTGTAATAGAATACCTGCATCCAAACAATGTGAAATTAGCCAATGAAGTACTCCCGAGCTCTGTAAAGTAGCTAGAAACCAAGCCAACTCAAGCTTATCGTTGACTTCACCTTGGTGCACACACACCCCACACTTAAAGCTCAAATGTATTTCATAATTAATCAATTTATGCTCATATTACGCTCATGGTATCATTCGCGAGGTACTCAGACTTCCCTCGGCGCGCACTTCTTTATTCAGAACAATTCTCATGGTTACAATTCACCAAAGTGTGCAAACGGGGTCTCTTCCCGGACTATACAGCCTAGCATGCCAAGTATCCATGGCTGTACCCGTTGCTTCTTCCTTGTTCTTGTATAAATCAAGCTCCAATTTCCTTCAATTCGCTCCTAAAACATCCAAACACCTCAAGTTAGAATTTTACTATAAATCACGCATTGTTGGGCACATAAGACACTGAAAATAACTCAAAAGCTATAAGAAATCGATGCCGAGATATAAGATATATGCCCAACATCAATTATCTTTGGTAGTACTAATCCTACTTTGTGCAAGGAATTTGCTGAGACTATGCAAAATGAGTTTGAGATGAGTCTCATGGGAGAACTCATCTTCTTCCTTGGACTTCAAATCAAACAATATGATAAAGGAATCTTCATAAATCAATCAAAGTACACCAAGGAACTACTTTCCAAATATGGGATGCACAATGCTAAGGTCATGAGGACTCCTATGAGTCCTTCCACAAAACTTGATAAAGATTGCAAAGGTAAAAGTATAGATCAAACCACCTATCGTGGTATGATTGGCTCTCTACTCTATCTCACTGCTAGTCGACCAGATATAATATTTAGTGTGTGCAAATGTGCAAGATTTCAATCTAAAATTAAGAAATCACATTTAACTGTGGTTAAACGAATTATGCGTTATTTATCCGGCACTACTTCCTATGGTCTCTGGTATCCTCGCACTATTGACTTTCATCTTCAAGGTTTTTCAGATGCAGATTTTGCAGGTGATAAGGATGATCGTAAAAGTACCAGTGGTACTTGTCAGTTTTTGGGAAAATCCCTAATCTCTTGGCATAGCAAGAAACAAGGCTCAGTGTCCCTATCCACAACTGAGGCAAAATACATTGCAATTGGACATTGTTGCACTCAACTACTTTGGATGTCTTATCAGCTTAATGATTATGATATTAATCCTACTCATATGTCCATATTTTGTGACAATTCTAGTGCTATATGCTTGTCTAAAAATCCTGTGCATCATTCTAGAGCTAAACATATAGAAATTAAGCATCATTTTATAAGGGATCATGACTTATGTAGCAACATTAAAATATCATTTGTGACCACAGAAAATTAACTTGCTGATATTTTCACAAAACCCTTGCATGAGGAAACGATTTTGTGAATTACGTGATATTTGGGTGTGGTAGAATATCCTATTACTCATACATAATTGTTTTCAAAATCATGGTAGTTATTATTCTAGTATGAATACATTTACATCTAATTATGCATCAGCATACTTTTTCCTTATATCTAAACATCCGTAATTATTGTTGCCCTTTCGTGTGAACCTGTCTCCTCGATTTTCTCTCCGACACCTTTTCACCTTTTCATTCCTTTCAGTCATGTCTTTTCTTTCTCCCTCTTCTCAATAAAACCCTCCTACACCTACTTTTCTCTCTTCCCCTTCCATTACATCTCATCTTCTTAAAACTTCTACACTCTTAACCCTTCTCCATGGGTAAATCTCACAAACCCAAATCCACTCCTGTGAGGAAAAGCTTGCGTATTCACAGCAAAAATTCCTCTCCAGGTTCCCCGTCAACCTCAAGTCTTTTGAGTCTGTCACCATGTCCCAACAGGATGAATCTGCCTCATTCATATCTTCTTCCTCTGGGCAAAAGGTTGGTAAGCATCCGATTCTGGATACTCCCACCAATCCATCTCCAAAGAAACCAAAAACTGTCAAACCCATTATTGCTCTTGACAGTGAAAAAAACTTTTGGGACAATGGGCGTGAAAGATTTGAAGAACTAAAATCCTGTCGCATCGCAATTGGTCGCATTGTGGATTTTGATTCTATGGAAAAACTTGATTGCCATGTCAAAGATCTGTTTGATTTCCAAGGTTGGTCAAATTTCTTCTCTATTAACCCTCATATTCTCTATCCTGACTTAGTTAGGAAGTTTTATACAAACCTTCGTACCTGTGGCACTGATGGCATGGAATCTCTGGTCCTTGGTCAGCGTATCCTTTTAAACTGTAAGGTCTTAGAAAAACTCTTGAATGCTAAAACTTCTGGTTTCTCTGATTGTTTCAAAAACTCCTGGCCCTCTGATTTTGAGGTCTCTTTCGACCAGGCCAAAGCTTGTATCACCGGTCTTGGTGCCCAAGCAATTCCTGAAGGGCAACTTGGCCCTCATCTCCTATGTTTTGAGAATCGTGTTCTTGCCCACATTACTGCCACTACCTTGCTTCCGCGCACAGGCTCTTTTAGCTCTCTTTCCCAGTGGGATACCTTTGTTGTCTACTGTCTTGTCTCTAAGCAAAAATTGAAACTTTCTTGGTGGATTCTTAACTACATGCATGAGTGTGCTGTGGACAGTAAGGAATCCGTTTGTCTTCCATATGGAATGCTCATTTCTCATATCTTGGACCTTCTGCATGTCCTTGTTTCTGGTCAATCTGCTATCCCTGTTTCTCAATGCTATAACTCTCACGCATTTACCAGTATGGGTTATGTGCATCTCGATCATGCCTGGGTCAAAAAGCCTGAATTGGATGTTCCTCCTCCAATGCCCACTCCTGCTCCTGATTCTGAAAATCCAAATGTTCTGAGTCGACTTTCTGCAGTGGAAGATCAACTTGTCACCTTGCGTGATCTCTGCCTCTCCTCTCAATTCAACATTGAAAAGACTAGGGATGACACCAAAACAACCAAAGCTGATGTTGCTCTTCTCAGGCTTTCTATTGATCAGGTTGCTAAGGATGCTCGTCGAAGTCTTTCTACCCTGTACACTCGCATTGACACTCTTGGAAACAATATTATTAACACCCTGAAATACTTTCTGGGAAGGCGTTAGTTGTTTGTGATTTCTTTGAATGATTACCTTGTTTTGTGACTCCCCTGTTTTTTGTTGATGACAAAGGGGGAGAAGACTATGCTTTGAACTGGTTATGTAAATATGTTCTGAACTGCTTATGCATCTAGATGTTATTTGAACTGTTTATGTAAATATGTCATGAACTAATTATGCTCTGAACTGTGGATGAAATTTAACCTAGTTAAGTCCACTAATTGCTCTCTTATTTTAAGTCGACTAATCCTCTTGTCTAGATAGAATGTGTGTATACTGGATAAGATATGCAGGTATGCCAAAACTCAGGGGGAGCATACACTCAGGGGGAGCTAACAGCATATCTTCAGAACAGGGAAGTATCATCAGTCTCAAAAAATTGTAATCATCAAAAAGGGGGAGATTGTTAACTCTAGTTTTGATGATTACAATATAGTTAAATTTCATGGATTGATAACTTAACAAAGTTACATTGCTTGTCAGGTACAAAAGATCCAGTCGCCTAATTTTTAGAAGAAGAAATAAAGACTCTGGTCTGTGATGTATTAATAGAAAGAAGATCCTGATTGGTTGAAGTCTATCTTGAAGATCTCACTGATTGGTGTCAATCTCGCATATCAAGGAATCAAGAAGAAAATAAGGATCCATCAAGGCTCTTACCTTATTCTCAAAAAGGATCAATCAATGTCTTTTTGGGGATCAAATCTCTTGGGTCAAAAATCTCTTCATTTAAGGAAAATATCACACTCATATCAATGAAGGTACCACAAGACAAATATGAAGTTCACACCCTGAAGACTCTGATGCTATATAAACCCAAGTTGCTGCCTTTCATATTCACGAAACCTTAAGCTTTCTAGCATTCTCTTTTAAGTCTTGAAAACATTGCAATCTCTAGAGTTTACTACTGTGCAAGAAAAAGAAAAGAGAGATCAGAGAGAAAGGAAATGTTAGTGTCGAGTGAGTTGGTTAACTCTGTAACCAACAGTGTATCGTTTCTGGTGAGCGAAGGAACAAAACCATACAAGTGTATCGTTGGTGGTGAACGAAGGAATACCATCATCCTGTACTTTGGAGAAACTAAGAACTGAAGAGATAACTCCCTTGTGACCCAAGGGGACTGGATTAGGAACAATTTTGGTTCTGAACCAGTATAAAAATCGATTGTGTCCTTTAGTTTTCTGCACTTACATTTGATATTCACCGCTGCTTAAGATCTAGTCGACTGAAACTAAAACATAAGATTAAAAGTTATAATTCACCCCCCCCCCTTATATCTTCAATTGTGTGATATGGCATTAGAAGGAAAGGCTATGGTGCAAGCTGTAGATCTGTCACAGCTTCAGACTTTGGAATGCTATGAGCCATGCGACGCCTTCAGTACAGCGGGCGACATCCAGATGCTATGAGCCATGCGACGCTTGCCTTATAGCTTGAAGTTCAGCGACCCCAGCTTTTCCAACTTAGTTTAGGCTTTGGTTTAACTTATGGTAGGACTTTATAAACAATATAAAACATTATTATTTCGTTATTTTGAGGGAGAGGTCAGATTTAGGAGCAAGTTTGGAGTTCTTAACACATTGAACCAAGGATTTAATTCCTTGACTGAATCTATTACAATCTTTCATATTTCTTGTTGACACCCAATTTTGTCCCGGATTTTAATTAAATAAATAATTATTTTAAAATTAAGTTCAATTTTGGAAATTGCAAGTAAATAGCTAATTTTAAATAAAAATGACCAAAATCGCAAGTCATTCCCTCATTTGCAGTGCATTATATAATTAATTGTTTAATTCAATAAAGGGCTAAATATATTCTTAAATTGCGATTTAGGATTGTTTTGCAAAGCCCACTACACAAAAGCCCATACCCATTTTTCCTTCTTCCCCTTTATAACAAAAACCCTTACACACCAAAAACCCTACACACTATTCACCAATCTCCCCCACTACAACATTAGGACACCAGCCGCAGCACCACCTTCCCTTTGGTCTTCCTCCTTCAAATTCATTTTTTTGACACACCCATCAAAAACCAACACACAACATTAATCATCAGCCGCGGCACTCCCTCACCCCACTATTCTATCATCTCCTCCCATCTACCCTCTCACTATCTCCCTCATTATATTTATCATCTACTTACACAAAACCCGACACTCCAGTGGTTTTGAAGCCAGCCGTGCCCTCAGATCTCATCTCCCTCACGCCCACACTCAAAACACCACCACCGCTGAGAAACTTCAACGTCGTTGAACCTTGATTCTTTCGTTACTGAATCTGAGTCGAAGCGGGGTCGCAGTGACGCCGCTGCCGTTTGCTGGTGTCGCTCCTCCTTTCAGTTTGACGGCGAAGCTGTTGCTTCAGATGGGTGCCGTTCTTGTTTTCGGCTGTTATTTTGCCCGTTGCTATCGCTAGTCGTTCACTAGAATTTGGATGTTTGTAAGATGGTTTCCTCTGTCTATGCGAACGGTGGCTGTGAATTTTGACTGTTGGATCGGTGTTATATTTCTCTGATTCAGCAGATTCGTTGACGTTTACTGGGATTTCGATCCTCGTGCCTTGAGCTCCGATTTGGTTCCCTCTGTTTTGTTATTCAACACGAGCTTCACTCGTTAATTTGGTCCTTTGGCTACTATTACGGTTTCTGCTGATTGTTTGCAGATTTGCCCGATTGGCTTATGGGTTTGCTTTTGCGGAGGCCCGTTTGTTTCTGTCCTATTGATTCTCGATCCGTTTTTCCAATGCAACAATTCTCCAATAAGTGTTTCAATGATTCTGAATTTCTGTGATGTTTTGGCTTTGTTGCGATCTACTTCGTTTACAATGATGTTATCGCTTATGGTCACTGCTCATTATGATATGCACGGAGTAAAACTTTGAGTCCACGAAGGTCCCTTTATGGATACTTGTTATGCGATTTATACATTGCATAATGGTGTGTCTGATTTGAACAGACAGACGCTACATTAGTATGGCCTATGAAAATATTTAGTTTGAGGCTTACGGACTGATTTGAACTCGATACTACACCCCGGGCCGATGAAAAAATACGTATACACGTATTGAGGCCTACACTAGGAATTGACGGATTTTGAACATGATATTACACTTGATTCGTCCCGTTCCCGTGTCCCTAAAGCAAAAGGCGATGATGAGTGCATTTTAATGCTACGCAAGTTGAATAGAGTAGTGGGTTTGGTGCTTTGGCACGGCAACACGGCCCGGGCTCCGTGTTTGCATCCGTACCAAATCCCGAGCCTCTATTCGACGCGCCATACGCACCTGAGCCTAAATTTTGCAAAACAACCCCCGTTACTACTATTATATATTACTATTATTATTATTATTATTATTATTATTATTATTATTATTATTATTACTATTATTATTATTATTATTATTATTAGTATTATTATGTATTCTATTATTATTATTATTATATATTTTCCTATTATTATTATTATTACTATTATATTTTTTTATTTATTATATTTTATTATTATTACTTTATTATTGTTATTTTATTTTATTAATTATTATACCTTATTGTTGTACTAATCCAATTTTACTTGTTTGTTTTGCGAGGTACATTTTTGCACAAATAATTTATGGACGAGTTGGCTAACTCACGAGCGGGAATAACCCATTGCATTAAAGGCATTTGCGGATTGAATCCGGACCCGAGCATTCAGAAATAAGACTTAGGAATTTTAGAAAAAATCAAGACTCCCGCGAGTTGATCAATATCACGGGTTCTATCTTTAACTTCGCATTTCTTTCCTTAGACATTTACGTAAATAAAATGTATGAATTATTTTATTTGTCAATAATATCTGATTATTTGATTGATTACTTTACTTTATGTTCATTGCCTTTTATTTTTGAAGTCGTTATTTAATTTATTGCAAACTGGGGCAAATTAGCAAAATGCGTGCAAATTAAAATAGTTTTCATAAACAAGTTTTATTTCAATTAATTATTTTAGATAAATTTTCTAGAAAAGCAAATTTTGCGAATATTTGGAAACCTGCCGGATTAACCGTATTTTACGGAATTTCGGAAGTGCCTTAAAAACCTTCTTCCGAAATTAATAAAACCTCTTACCTTTAGAATCTCTGAAAGAAAGACCGCCTTTTTCCAAAAAATGGAGTTTTGCACGCATTTGTTAATTTGGTTCCCTGTTTTCCTTAAATTGGGTGGCGACTTTAAAAAAAAAAACTCCAAAAGAGTTAGTCCATCCTGTCGATATTCCGGAATTTATCCCTTCTCGGGGGTAATTTTTGGGGTTCAACAGCATGGCGACTCCGCTGGGGAGCAATAAAGGTTTTGACCATAAAGGTTTCCAATTGTTTGCAACTAGCATGCCTAATTTATTTGCTTTATTATGTCTGTTTGTTTGGTTTGCCTTATAAATCATGCATTGTATTAATTTGTGCATAATCTGCGTTCCGTTCATATTTCCTCCCTCATGGAGCCTGTCAATTCTCTTTCACCTCCTCGATTTCATCACGGGGGGCCCGCATGACGGGCCATAATACAGGAAGGGCATTGTCCTTCCTAAGTCTCTGAATTTCTTTCGTGTCACCAAAGTTAGTTGGGATATGGTTTGCCTGGTTTTGTCATGGCCGGTTTTACTGGTTTATGGGGCCAGGTTTATCCCGATAGGTCTGATCAGCCTCAACCGTTAGCCCACTCTTAGAAGGAGATTAGGTCATGCATGCATATGCACCTTAGTTTGGGGGGGAAGTTCGGCAGATTTGGTTGGTTTGTGTTTTGGAGATGGTTTGGTGTAGTGAGATCTAAGAGGCGAAGCCCCTGGTGTCTTTAAAAGGATCAGTGGGGTCCCTCTCGTGAATGGCTTTGCGTGTGTGCAGGCCTATGTTGATTATCCAGCTGCAACTTTGTAAAATTGAAGTATGCTTGTCGCATACTAGGAGAGCGAAGCCCCTGTGTCTTTGAATGACCAGTGGGGTCCCTCTTTGAAGACCAGTGCGGTCTTGGCTACCTAGGAAACTGAGAGGCTTGATTAAAGCCGAGGACCAATGAGGAGCCCTATGAACAAGGTCTGTGATCCTTGCAAAACCTAGGAAGCTGAGAGGCTTGTCCTAAGCCGAGGACCAGTGAGGTTTTATTTTGAAAGGCCAATTGGCGCCTTTCGTGATTTGCAGTCTGGTATTGTGGAGGCAGTTGGAAATTTCTCCCTGGATGTTGTAAAGCAATTGGGAATCGTGCTTGGAGTGTGGATGTTTGCGGAAGCTATGGCGGATCGTTTCGGGTCTTAGGCATTTGGGTTTAGAATTTTGTGCAGATGATGTGGAGAGCATGAGCTGTATTAAAATGTTAATTGCATGCCTTGCTTTATTTGCCCAACATGCGTTAAATACTAGGTGTTGCTTGCTTGTATGCAATCCTATGAATGACATGCAAACTATCTTAGTTAACCTTTGTGAGTTTTCTTTTGTTTTGTTTACTTCTCTAGCAAATGTTGGATTTGTGAAGTGGCTGACTATCCACCATGTAAAGGTTTCGAGATATGATTGATGGCAGACACCCTAGCTCGTGAACGGTGCAGCACCAGAAGCTAATGGCATTGTTTGAAAGAACTTGGCAATTGAACTTAGTAGCATTATTTTTAATTTTAATTCAGGTTGAGGCCCTGAATTGCATTGTACTTTAAAGCTTATGTTAATCTGAATCAACTCATTTTGAATTTGTGAAAGTTGAAATAAAATGCATCTCATTCTTATTATATTATTTTACTCTTGCATTTGTTTCTATTCCAAAACTAAAATTGATAAACTTGCCAAAGCTTTGCTTGTAATGTATGGCAAAACAACTGAACAATTTAAATCGATGCACTGAAAGTTATTGTCTGTGCTCTTTGGATATCGCACTATCTGTTAGAACTTCAACTGGGGCAGCTTCTATTTGTTGGTATATGGCATTGAAGCGGTGTGGCAGAACTACGCACGGTCTGATTCCCAAGGAGGGATACATAGGCTCCCTCATCGGGCTCGACCCTTTAGCATTTAAGTTTTCAGTTTTTCCCCAAGAAGGACAACTGGGGCAATGTTTGCAAAACGAGTTAGGGATGCGGAAGATTATAACTGGGGCAGAATTTTGCAAGAAGCGGCGTTGGGTATTAAAGATGAGTTGGCAATAATTTTGAAATTGGTTGAGCAAACAGTGCAAAGTCTAAGACAAAGGACGTTCAGTTTGTTTTAAAATATGTTACAAGTTTAAGTCAAGGCAAAATTTTCAAAATGCATCTTTGATTTCATTTGCATGCGCATTAAAATATTTTATCTTGCATCTATTTTTCAAAGTCTATGCTATTTGAGTTCATGAGCCAAGCTTCTGGAAGCAATTTGCAAATCCAAGTCCAATGAAGACGAGGAAGCAGCAGAAGCATCAGGATCAGGACGAAGTTTGCACAAATCAGACGCTTCCCCTTTTCTCCCCAAAGCTAACAATTTTTCTTTGAGAGCAGGAACATGAAATCTTGCAATGAAAGGATCATTCACATTATGGATAAACAATTTATTGAACTCGCATTCAAAGTTGCCTTGCAGATTGCGTCGCATTGCCTTTTCGTGGCTTAAAGCATTATGCTTTGACATGAGTTATTGCCGAACAGGCGGCATTTCTACCCCTATGACTTTCATTCCTAATAGGCGACAAAGTCGAGGCTTGTTTTGTGTTTTCAAAACTAAGTCAAGTAGGGCATCGCTTTGTTTCAGGCTATAATCCGCACAAGGCTATCCTTGCCGGATTGTTTCGCCAATTGATTTATCAATGGCTATCGCACTGACTACATCTCCGCATTACTTTACTTTGCACTTGCTTTGAATTATGCCTTCACACTTTCTTTAAAATTAACGCCTTGCTCTACTTTTTCAGGTTGACCATCGGCTACGAGGATTCCCTTTGTTGGACTATCTTGCCTATTGATTCGCCAAATGGCTCTTGCATTGCTCTACATCTCCGCATTACTTTACTTTGCACTTGCTTTGGATTATGTCTTCGCACTTGCTTTAAAATTAACGCCTTGCTTTATTCTTGCAGGTTGACCACCAGGCGGGGCTTCTCTCTTGTTGGACTTTCGCGCCTTTTAATTCGCTAAATCCCTTTAGTGTTGCTTTACATTTCACGCTAAATTGTCTTGCACTTGCTTTCAATTATGCCTTTGCACTTGCTTTATATTATGACTTGCTTTACTTTCAGTTTAACAGGTCAGCCCTGAGACCCTCCTTGCTTTGTGCCGGACCGGATCACCAGCTGATTTGTAGACAATCAACCCCAAGACCCTCCTTGCTGCGTGCCCGACCGGCTTGCCAGTTGATTTGTCAAGATGTTTAAATTGCCTTGCACTCGCTTTCAATTATGCCTTTGCACTTGCTTTCAATTATGCCTTTGCACTTGCTTTATATTATGACTTGCTTTACTTTCAGTTTAACAGGTCAGCCCTGAGACCCTCCTTGCTCTGTGCCGGACCGGATCACCAGCTGATTTGTAGACGATCAATTCCAAGACCCTCCTTGCTGCGTGCCCGACCGGCTTGCCAGTTGATTCGTCAAGATTGTTCAAATTGCTTTGCACTTGCTTTCAATTATGCCTTTGCACTTGCTTTATATTATGACTTGCTTTACTTTTAGTTTAACAGGTCAGCCCTGAGACCCTCCTTGCTTTGTGCCGGACCGGATCACCAGCTGATTTGTAGACAATCAATTCCAAGACCCTCCTTGCTGCGTGCCCGACCGGCTTGCCAGTTGATTTGTCAAGATTGTTGAAAATGCCTTGCACTATGCCTTCGCATTTGCTTTATTGCTTCGCCAGTGGATGGGAAGACAATTTATCAAAGATACTGCAGCTTGCACTTACAAATTACGAAGCCTACCATAAGCAATTGGAGGCCTTATTTTGAAGCCTATCATAAGCAATTGAAGGCTCGTTTATTATTGATCCTACCGTAAGCAATCGGGGGGTCTTATTATCAAGTCTATCGTGAGCAAGCGAAGACTTCATTAACATTCATGCCTACCATAAGCAATTGGAGGCCTTATTTTGAAGCCTATCATAAGCAATTGAAGGCTCTTTTATCATTGATCCTACCGTAAGCAATCGGGGGATCTTATCATCAAGTCTATCGTGAGCAAGCGAAGACTTCATTAGCATTGAAGCCTACCATAAGCAATTGGAGGCATTATTCCGAAGCCTATCATAAGCAATTGAGGGCTCTTTTGTTATTGACCATACCGTAAGCAATCGGAGGTCTTATTATTAAGTCTATCGTGAGCACGCGAAGACTTCATTAGCGTTTGAAGCCTACCATAAGCAATTGGAGGCCTTATTCTGAAGCCTATCATAAGCAATTGAAGGCTCGTTTATTATTGATCCGACCGTAAGCAATCGGGGGGTCTTATTATTAAGTCTATCGTGAGCACGCGAAGACTTCATTAGCATTTGAAGCCTACCATAAGCAATTGGAGGCATTATTCCGAAGCCTATCATAAGCAATTGAGGGCTCTTTTGTTATTGACCATACCGTAAGCAATCGGAGGTCTTATTATCAAATCTATCGTGAGCAGGCGAAGACATCATTATCATTTGAAGCCTACCATAAGCAATTGGAGGCATTATTATGAAGCCTATCATAGGCAATTGAAGGCTCTTTTGTTATTATTCCTACCGTCAACCATCAGTTTCTCAAAGATCATTCGCCTTGTCGCATATGCAGAACAAATATATTTCTTCCCTTTTCATTATAGCTTTTGCTTTATTATTCACTCGTTTTCTAACGCATTTACTTTAAAGTTGCAGAAATTGAACATCAGATTCAATATGAACTGAAGGGAGCATTCAACACTTTGCATCGCTATCAATACAAGCAACGCGACCCAATTTTGCTTATTTGTTTTGCATTATCTTGCCTTAATTAATCTAATTTGCAACTTTGTTTTGCAGGCTGCTATCAAATTTAGGCTCGTTCGCCTTATAATCGAACGTTTTAGGCTCGTTCGCCTTATAATTGAACGTTTTAGGCTCATTCGCCTTATAATTGAATGTTTGGGCTCGTTCGCCTTATAAATGAACGTTGTGTTACCTGCGTAGGATATAGATTAGCCAAGTCGACTTGAGATATTATGTCTCGTTAGTCGACTTATTTTATGAAAGCCTTGCATTTTACAATTCGTTCTTGCTTTACTTATCATCTTGCTTTACTGTTTCAGAATAAGGATCAGCTTAGAGGTTTTCCGGGCGGAGTGTCTTGGCAGTTGATCGAAGGAAGAACTTTGGATAATATCACCACCCGCATTTACTATTTTGTTATCACTTGATTTATTTCCTATTCCAATTATTACAGTTCATTAGCAGTTCCACGCTTACCACTTGTTAAGATTATTGAAGGATTTTTAGCAGCACCGCAACAGCGTTTGGAGAATAAAATGGAGCTTTGCTTAGCAATGAACCGGGGCAATCGTTGATATGAGCTGGACTCGTCAACGAAGACCTGAAGAATCGCATCCGCTTAAGCCATCCACCCTAGAGGTAAGTCTCTTGTTAACCCTGAGTCTGAGGTTTGAGATTGAAGACAAGATGGCTCGGTTATCGAGGTGCAGTGGAAGCTATGTCCGTGTAAACCCCTCTTTATGGGTGTGTCGTCGACCACATTTTCATAACCTGGGTGATTACAAGCCTCTTTTCCCGCGCTCGAGTAGTCGTTACTATCTCGTCTTTGATTTTCAAATCGCGTCGAACTACATATGGCCTGATTCTCTTTTGGCCCGAGATATGTAGGCAACTCGGAAACCGCAGCTCGGCCATGTCCATAAGCCTCGCATTTCGATCCCAGGAATCAGAGTCTTGGCTTTACCGTGACAAAATTGGGTTTCACGTCAACTTTCTTTACCCTGAAAACTCTTTCATCCTTTTCGGGTAAAGAGGGGCAGCTGTTGACACCCAATTTTGTCCCGGATTTTAATTAAATAAATAATTATTTTAAAATTAAGTTCAATTTTGGAAATTGCAAGTAAATAGCTAATTTTAAATAAAAATGACCAAAATCGCAAGTCATTCCCTCATTTGCAGTGCATTATATAATTAATTGTTTAATTCAATAAAGGGCTAAATATATTCTTAAATTGCGATTTAGGATTGTTTTGCAAAGCCCACTACACAAAAGCCCATACCCATTTTTCCTTCTTCCCCTTTATAACAAAAACCCTTACACACCAAAAACCCTACACACTATTCACCAATCTCCCCCACTACAACATTAGGACACCAGCCGCAGCACCACCTTCCCTTTGGTCTTCCTCCTTCAAATTCATTTTTTTGACACACCCATCAAAAACCAACACACAACATTAATCATCAGCCGCGGCACTCCCTCACCCCACTATTCTATCATCTCCTCCCATCTACCCTCTCACTATCTCCCTCATTATATTTATCATCTACTTACACAAAACCCGACACTCCAGTGGTTTTGAAGCCAGCCGTGCCCTCAGATCTCATCTCCCTCACGCCCACACTCAAAACACCACCACCGCTGAGAAACTTCAACGTCGTTGAACCTTGATTCTTTCGTTACTGAATCTGAGTCGAAGCGGGGTCGCAGTGACGCCGCTGCCGTTTGCTGGTGTCGCTCCTCCTTTCAGTTTGACGGCGAAGCTGTTGCTTCAGATGGGTGCCGTTCTTGTTTTCGGCTGTTATTTTGCCCGTTGCTATCGCTAGTCGTTCACTAGAATTTGGATGTTTGTAAGATGGTTTCCTCTGTCTATGCGAACGGTGGCTGTGAATTTTGACTGTTGGATCGGTGTTATATTTCTCTGATTCAGCAGATCCGTTGACGTTTACTGGGATTTCGATCCTCGTGCCTTGAGCTCCGATTTGGTTCTCCTCTGTTTTGTTATTCAACACGAGCTTCACTCGTTAATTTGGTCCTTTGGCGACTATTACGGTTTCTGCTGATTGTTTGCAGATTTGCCCGATTGGCTTATGGGTTTGCTTTTGCGGAGGCCCGTTTGTTTCTGTCCTATTGATTCTCGATCCATTTTTCCAATGCAACAATTCTCCAATAAGTGTTTCAATGATTCTGAATTTCTGTGATGTTTTGGCTTTGTTGTGATCTACTTCGTTTACAATGATGTTATCGCTTATGGTCACTGCTCATTATGATATGCACGGAGTAAAACTTTGAGTCCACGAAGGTCCCTTTCTGGATACTTGTTATGCGATTTATACATTGCATAATGGTGTGTCTGATTTGAACAGACAGACGCTACATTAGTATGGCCTATGAAAATATTTAGTTTGAGGCTTACGGACTGATTTGAACTCGATACTACACCCCGGGCCGATGAAAAAATACGTATACACGTATTGAGGCCTACACTAGGAATTGACGGATTTTGAACATGATATTACACTTGATTCGTCCCGTTCCCGTGTCCCTAAAGCAAAAGGCGATGATGAGTGCATTTTAATGCTACGCAAGTTGAATAGAGTAGTGGGTTTGGTGCTTTGGCACGGCAACACGGCCCGGGCTCCGTGTTTGCAACCGTACCAAATCCCGAGCCTCTATTCGACGCGCCATACGCACCTGAGCCTAAATTTTGCAAAACAACCCCCGTTACTACTATTATATATTACTATTATTATTATTATTATTATTATTACTATTATTATTATTATTATTATTATTATTAGTATTATTATGTATTCTATTATTATATATTTTCCTATTATTATTATTATTATTACTATTATATTTTTTTATTTATTATATTTTATTATTATTACTTTATTATTGTTATTTTATTTTATTAATTATTATACCTTATTGTTGTACTAATCCAATTTTACTTGTTTGTTTTGCGAGGTACATTTTTGCACAAATAATTTATGGACGAGTTGGCTAACTCACGAGCGGGAATAACCCATTGCATTAAAGGCATTTGCGGATTGAATCCGGACCCGAGCATTCAGAAATAAGACTTAGAAATTTTAGAAAAAATCAAGACTCCCGCGAGTTGATCAATATCACGGGTTCTATCTTTAACTTCGCATTTCTTTCCTTAGACATTTACGTAAATAAAATGTATGAATTATTTTATTTGTCAATAATATCTGATTATTTGATTGATTACTTTACTTTATGTTCATTGCCTTTTATTTTTGAAGTCGTTATTTAATTTATTGCAAACTGGGGCAAATTAGCAAAATGCGTGCAAATTAAAATAGTTTTCATAAACAAGTTTTATTTCAATTAATTATTTTAGATAAATTTTCTAGAAAAGCAAATTTTGCGAATATTTGGAAACCTGCCAGATTAACCGTATTTTACGGAATTTCGGAAGTGCCTTAAAAACCTTCTTCCGAAATTAATAAAACCTCTTACCTTTAGAATCTCTGAAAGAAAGACCGCCTTTTTCCAAAAAATGGAGTTTTGCACGCATTTGTTAATTTGGTTCCCTGTTTTCCTTAAATTGGGTGGCGACTCCAAAAAAAAAAACTCCAAAAGAGTTAGTCCATCCTGTCGATATTCCGGAATTTATCCCTTCTCGGGGGTAATTTTTGGGGTTCAACATTTCTTCCATGAATTCTTGTGTTGTTATTATGAATATCCGTAGCTAAATATATCATTCTAGGGTTAGAGCAAATACATGAAGGTTGATGTTTGAAAGTTGATTTCTACCTATGAATTTACCATTACGGATTGTTTATTCTTTCTTGAGCCTAATTGTTCGGTTATTGAGGCCTGATAATTGAACACTATCTACGGTTTACAAGTTGAACTCGACAGAGGGAACTTGTGAACGCAAATAAGAAAGAATAGGGCTTGATTGTGAACCTGGGCATCAGGGAATCGATTTGCGGGTAGGATAGACATATACCTATTCGCCTTGCTTAGCTAAATACAGAGTTCTTTAATGCATGCATGTGATTTAACTCCATAGACATATAGGCGTTAGAGTAGCTTGCATAGACTCGTGAAGAATCGACAGGTTTTCACGAATATAATTAACCTGTTAGTTAGCAATCTAAAAAATCGAGAAGTAGAATCAACTGAAAAACTTAACTGGATTGTATGCCGCTCTGACTCTGGACCGTTTCTCCGTTACTGATAATAACCCATAGTTTCCTCTCTATTACTTGATCTCAGTTGCTTGTTTTTAATTATCGTTCTTAATGCTCCCAACGCACACGCAAGTAAACGTGGTCGATAAGTAATAAAATGATAAGTAGAGTATCTTTCCCATGAGGACGATTCAGACTGACACTTAACAAACAATTTCTAACTAACTATCCAGGGATCTTTTCCAATAGTGATGAGTTTAGTAACTAAAGAACAGTAATTAAAATGGTGGAAATTCAGTCAAACAATAGAGCAAACTTTGGTTGTAAACAATATTAACGAAACGGTCCAGGGTCAGAGCTACAACCAATCCAGTTGAGTTATCCTGTTGATTCCACTTCTTAAGTCCCAAGATTGCTAACTAACAGGTTAAATGTACCCGTGAATTATTTCGATTCTTCACGGTCTATGCAGGCTACTCCAATCCCTATATGTCTATGGGTTGAATCACGTACACGCATTAACGAATTCTGTGATTAGTTAAGCAAGGTGAATAGGTATATGTCTATCCTACCCACAAATTGATTCCCTGATGCCCAGGTTCACAATCAAGCCCTATTCTTTCTTATGTGCGTTCATAACTTCCCTCTATCAAGTTCAATATAAGAATCGTAGATAGTGTTCAATTATTCGGCCGTTATAATCAAACAATTATGATCAAGAAAGAATAAACAATCTATAATTGGAATTCAATTCATGGAAATCAACATTCAAACCTCAACCTTCATGAATTCGCTCTAACCCTAGAACGATAGATTTAGCCACGCATACTCATAATAACAACACAAGGATTTGATGAAATAATGATGTAATAGATTAATGGAAGGAAGAAAAACCCTTGTTCAAGGTGTTATGAGCTCTCAAATTTGCTCCAAAGTTTGAACTCCTTTGAAAAACGAAGTAAAAGAGTATTTATAATGTTTACAAAAGCCTAGCAATTAGTTACCCCTAAGCCTAGACGAAATTGGACTTCCAAAAATACTCCAGGGGCGCTATAGCTGGCGCCCCGCGCCTCGGAATGTGCGCACGAAGGCAGAACCCGTCAAATCTCGCACGCAACGGCCATGCTCCGCGCTCCAAAACGCGCCAGAACTTTGGGCACTTCCTTGGCGCGCCGCGCCACCTAGGGCGCTAGGCAATTTTCCTGCTTCATTCATCCGCAGCTCGCGTCGCGTCGTGCCTTCGTGTGCTCGATCCAATCCTCAATCCAAATTCAATCTTTTCTCGCTCGATCATGCTCTTTAAAGCTCCAATTGCACTTCATAACAACCTACAAGTCACACGACATAAACTCAGTGCAAAATCACATTCGTTAACTAGAAAACGTGCGAATAAAGTACTCAAACGTGAGGAAATATTAAGGAAATATAGGCATAAAATGCCAAACATCACCACCCCACACTTGAACCTTTGCTCGCCCTCGAACAATCACAAATAACTTCCCAACCTAGGTAGAACAGGTCTGCCTATGACTATGGTTGATACCGACCATTGAACGAGTGCACACATGACTACTATGGGTCCAACAAACATGCCAACAATTTATCAAACTCAAAAACATGTAAACAACCACCCCAAGACAACTCAAATTCACAAACTCGACTCAATGCAACCATGCTCCCACAAAGTCACACCTATCTACTCAACCAAGAAGCCACGACTTCACCTATCTCATACAAACCATGTGCCCTCACCAATAATGAAGCAAGAGAGTGTCCCCCAAATATCACACACAACAATGAACATCAAGAATAGAACGGGGACAATAGCATAGAAAGAATTCACTCACTCTCATGACAAGCTCACATGTCCCACATGATGTACCATAGGCTTGCCAGTAGTGTAGGACTCCACTAATGTAAGCTCACACCAATCTGGATTAACTAGGACTTTAAAAGGGTGTAATGTAGGCTAAGGGGATGGTAGGATACATATGAGTAATAGTGACTACCTCCCTAAGCACTTTAATACATCACAATTAATTTAAGCACATATCTCATCAAAGCCACCCATTCCACCCAATCGACAAATTTCACACACACCTTTTTCAACAAGTATTTTTCTTTTACGCACAACACTAGCAAGGATGGATGTCCATTTTTTTCTCTTTATTTCTTTTTTTCTATTTTTTTCAGCATTTTTTTTTCATTTGTTTTTTCACTTCTTTCCAAACCTTGCCAATGCTCCTTCAAGTACTTCGCAATTTCATCAAATATTCCCCTCATTGGTTCTACTCAAAAACCTCCCAATATTTCAATCACAAGCTCCACAATAATATAAAATTATCAATTAAAGTGCTTAAGGAGTAAAGGGTCAAAAGAAAGCAATTTAGAACAAGTGGGTAGGCTTGCGGTGTGGGTGCCAACAAAAAGGTCAATATGGATCACAACAATCAAGTCCAAGGTGTATACAAAAAGGGTAGGCAAATCAAGAGAAGGCCTGTATCATTTCCCGACTAGAGTAAATCTAGGATTTCGCTTTGCACACACACGGGGAAAGTTCTAGACACCAATATGCAAATATGGAATACAATAGAATATGCCTCACATCACACATTGCACACAGTCTACACAAAAAGGCTCCATCACAACTCTCAATCAAGCAAATAGAGTGCAACTTGTGGAAAATTAAGCACTAATGCACAAAGGCTCACAACAAAGTCAAGTGAGTGGACTCAAGCATCTCAAGGGGGTCATTCCATTATTTCTAGGCATGCATCACAATTTAAAACCAAAGGACACCACAGATAGCACATGCAATAAGTTCAAGTCCACCGGTATCAAACGAATCAAAAGGCACCTAGCATTCTACCTATTCCTTTCGTCTAGAGCCACCTATAACTAACTACTCTAATCCTAATAAAAATAAAAACTACCCGGTTCAAAGGCCTCCCCGTGGAAAAGAACCGAGGTCATAAGAAAAACCACGGAGTGGATGACATGTACCACTAACAAAGACTAAAAAAAAGAAAATCTTTTTGGAATTTTTCATTAGTTTTCTAATTTTTTTTTATTTTTTCATATATTAAAGCAAGAAACAAATAAAAATAAAGTCAAGTGACAAAAGAAAATCCTAACGGTACATGCATCCCTAACCTCAAAAATAAAGCGGAGTTCCCCCACCCCATACTTAAATCTAGCAGTGTCCTCAGTGTGACAAAAAGAAAGTGCAAGAGTTAAAGGAACTTCCTTGAAGACCGAAAGATCTAGCCTTTGGCGCTAGCAGTGACGCCATCTCTATCACGAACCCACCAAGCGTCCATAGAGCAAGGGGTACTCAGACTTCCCCAACATGTCGTTTTGAGAAGGCATCGGGTGTGCGCGCACCCCACACTAGAGCTTAACAAGCATTGCAAAAAATTGAAAAAATTTTACCTGGCCGCGTTGGGGGCGCGGCGCGCGCCTAAGGCGCTCACAATACTGCGCTTACTGATTGTCCTCGCGCGATGGGAGGTACGGGGCGCTCCCAAACGCGCCTGAGCAAAATTTTTCGTACCAAATTTCTATTCCAAGCGCGAAACCAAGCGCGGGGCATTCCTCAAGCGCCCCAGATCCCACAATACGTCGACTACATCTCGTTTAGCACTCCCGACACCTACAAAAACGACACAACAAAACAAAAACTACATGACACTATAAAACACAAAACAGCTAAACTATTACAAGTACAAACTCGGGTTGCCTCCCGAGAAGCGCCTTAGTTAACGTCGTGGCACGACGACACATTCAGCTCACTTCCAGTATTTATGTCTTCTCTTCTTACGACGAACTTTTGCTTTCTTCCTTTCTTTGAGAGAACCCATCTTCACGTCATTTAGTTTACTTCCATGTCCTTGTTTGACACATTCGATCATAGAGCACTCTTCAACCTTAGTTATGTGCTTCTTCTCATTATAAACCTTGAAAGTAACCTTTTCTCCATGCGCTCTAACAGTCATCTCTCCCAGCTCCATGTCAATAATTGCCTTCGAGGTGGCTAAGAATGGTCTCCCCAAAATGATTGAAGCTTCTCGGTCCTCTTCATAATCTAGGACTACAAAATCAGCAGAGAATGTAAACTTACCAACTTTAAGCAACACATCCTCCAACTTACCATCAGGGTGAGTGAGTGATCCATCCGCCAACTTAAGAGTAACTGAAGAAGGCTTGATTGCTTCTAGCCCTAACCTTTTGCAAATAGATAGAGGCATGAGATTTATGCTCGCACCCAGATCACACAATGCACCAGTGATATTATGCCCTCCAATGGTGCAAGAAATAGTAAACCTCCCAGGATCATGAAGTTTTGGAGGTAGCTTGCTCAAAATTGCGCTACACTCCTCGACTAACTTAACTGTATCTATCTCTTGAGGCTTTTTCTTCTTGACTAAAATCTCTTTTAAGAACTTCACAAAGGATGGCATCAATTCAAACACATTAGTCAAAGGAATGTTAACTTGAAGCTCTTTCAACATACTCACAAATTTTTGATACTGGGCCACCTCCTTCGATGGTATAAGTCTCTACGGGAATGGTGGAGGCGGCAGCGGTGTCTCCTTTTTCTGTTCTTTCTTTTTTACCTTCTCCACTTTTTCAACTTTTTCTATTTCAGCTCTCTCCTCAGACATGGCCATCAGCTCTCCACCTTCAATTAAAGTCACTGCAAGACATTGTTCAGGCCTTTTTTTTAAAGTGCTTACTGCTCCCACCAACTGCCCCAACTGGTGCTCCAGGGTCTTTTGGGCATTGACAAGATCTTGTATGGCATGTGCATTGGCTGCAGTGTCAGCTATCATCCTCTGCTGGCTTGTCATTATCTGCTTTAGCATATCTTCAACTGAATTGCTAACCTGCTGTGGTGGAGCTGGACGTGGTTGGTAATTATTTGGGGCTCTCATATTGCCTTGATAATAAGCATTACCAAACTGATTTTGACCCTGCGGCTTGTTTTGATTACCCACGTAATAAACTAACCCTGGATTAGAGGAGCAAACCTCTGTAGCATGATCTTGACCACAAACCTCACAAAAACTCTGGAGTTGTTGCACTGGAGCCACTGGTTGCTGAGTCTTCGGCAGAGCTAGCTTGCTAATTTGATTGGAAATAGCATCCATCCTCGCCCTCAGCTCTGAAACTGCATCTAGCTGAAGTACCCCAACAGATTTCTGCGTAGTAGCTCTACCATCTCCCTGCCAATCAGGATTGCTCTTCGAAAACTTGTCTAGCAATTCATAGATCTGGTCAAAGTTTAAGGCCAGTACTTGGCCTCCAGCAGCAGCATCTACCACGATCTTAGTATGCGCAGTCAACCCCTCCACAAAAGTATGTGCCAGAACCTCATTAGATTGGTTATGGTGTGGACAATCTCTCAGTAAAGCTTTAAACTGCTCCCAGGCTGAATACAAAGACTCTCCTTTTATTTGTCTGAAGGACATAATTTCACTCCTCACCCGGGCTGTCTTGGCAGATGGATAAAACTTAGCTAAGAACCTCTTAGCCAAATCATCCCAAGTAGTGATAGACCCAGGCTTTTCAGCCTTTAACCACCTCTTTGCTGCCCCAATCAGTGAAAACGGGAACAATGTCAAGCGAACATTATCAATAGGAACTCCCGTCGGTGTATAAGTATCACTGATCTCCAAGAAATTCTGGATGTGTTGTTGTGGATCCTCGCTAAGTAATCCAGCAAATTGTCCAGTCGCATGTAACAGAAGTATCATGCCAGACTTAATCTAGAAGTTTCCAGTAATTTCAGGCTTAACTATGCTCGAGGCTACTCCATCCAGGCTGGGGAGAGCAACATCTCGCACAGCTAAAGCTCGTTCTGCTGCCATTCCTGTAGGTAAAGATCAAGCAGGACCTAATACCTGAAATAGCAATAAACTCAAAACAAAAATTAAACCTGGATAGAAAATAATAAATCGTCTGAAAGGAAAACTGTCAATTGTTTAGTCCCCGGCAACGGCGCCAAAAACTTGTTGCTCCCAACGCACACGCAAGTATACGTGGTCGACAAGTAATAAAGTGATAAGTAGAGTATCGTTCCCACGAGGACTATTCAGACTGACACTTAACAAATAATTTCTAACTAACTATCCAGGATCTTTTCCAATAGTGATGAGTTTAGTAACTAAAGAACAGTAATTAAAATGGTGGAAATTCAGTCAAACAATGGAGCAAACTTTGGTTGTAAACAATATTAACGAGACGGTCCAGGGTCAGAGCTACGACCAATCCAGTTGAGTTATCCTGTTGATTCCACTTCTTAAGTCCCAAGATTCCTAACTAACAGGTTAAATATACCCGTGAAAACCTTTCGATTCTTCACAGTCTATGCAGGCTACTCCAATCCCTATATGTCTATGGGTTGAATCACGTGCACGCATTAACGAATTCTGTGATTAGTTAAGCAAGGTGAATAGGTATATGTCTATCCTACCCACGAATTGATTCCCCGATGTCCAGGTTCACAATCAAGCCCTATTCTTTCTTATGTGCGTTCATAAATTCTCTCTGTCGAGTTCAATCTAAGAACCGTAGATAGTGTTCAATTATTCGGCCGTTATAATCAAACAATTATGATCAAAAAAGAATAAACAATCTATAATTGGAATTCAATTCATGGAAATCAACATTCAAACCTCAACCTTCATGAATTCGCTCTAACCCTAGAACGATAGATTTAGCCACGCATACTCATAATAACAACACAAGGATTTGATGAAATAATGAAATAATGATGTAATAGATTAATGGAAGGAAGAAAAACCCTTTTCAAGGTGTTATGAGCTCTCAAATTTGCTCCAAAGTCTGAACTCCTATGAAAAACGAAGTAAAAGAGTATTTATAATGTTTACAAAAGCCTAGCAATTAGTTACGCCTAAGCATAGACGAAATAGGACTTCCAAAAACACTTCAGGAGCGCTATAGCTGGCGCCCCGCACCTCGGAACGCGCGCACGAAGGCAGAACCCGTCAAATCTCGCATGCAACGGCCATGCTCCGCGCTCCAAAACGCGCCAGAACTTTGGGCGCTTCCTTGGCGCGCCGTGCCTCCTAGGGCGCTAGGCAATTTTCCTGCTTCCTTCATCCGCAGCTCGCGTCGCGTTGTGCCTTCGTGTGTTCGATCCAATCCTCAATCCAAATTCAATCTTTTCTTGCTCGATCATGCTCTTTAAAGCTCCAATTGCACTTCATAACAACCTACAAGTCACACGACATAAAATCAGTACAAAATCACATTCGTTAACTAGAAAACGTGCGAATAAAGTACTCAAACGTGAGGAAATATTAAGAAAATATCGGCATAAAATGCCAATCATCATTCTCGTTAGTTAGTAAAATCTACAATCATCGAAAAAGATCCCTGGATAGTTTTTACGAAATTATTTGCTAGGACTCAGTCTGAACAATAGTACTCGGGGGAACGATACTCAATCTTATCATTTTATTACTTGTCGACCACGTATACTTACGTGTGTATTTGGGAGCAAACAATAACCAAAAAAAAAAATAATAATAAAAAATAAAAAATCGTCTGGATAGTCTGGAAGTTGATATAAGATCCAAATATAATTTAATCAGAGAAGAAGGAAGGCCTAGCTAAATGGAATTCTAACCTCAGTGAACTCGTCGTTTAGGGTAGGACAATGCTAGTATTCTCTTTTTTAAGTGTAAATTATGGGTCCAACACATCGCTTTCGGAAGGAGATGAGATACGTGCAAAAGCAACTTACCTGATTAATAATGCAAAAACTTGGTGGGTCACTCTATGTTCTTCATTTCTTGACTTTAGGCTATTCTTGGGTCCACTTAACTATGATTTTTTTGACCATTATGCAAAGTCTTAGATTAGGGTTTGGATGGATTAGCTTTGGACAACATCTCATAGCGTGACACGCATTGTGTTTTTTGTGGGGTAAATGAGCTTCATAACATGAACACCTTTCACGTTTCTATCAGTCGCATTTAGGCAATTGGATGGGGCATAATCTTTTTGTTTGTTCCTCTTTCAATTTATGTCTAATGTATTTGCAAATTAAGAATTTAAATTGCAATGCTTAATTCAGTTACCAATCTTCTCCAGAGAGTTTCTTCATGATATG
This sequence comes from Petunia x hybrida, assembly GCA_037355625.1. NCBI lineage: Eukaryota > Viridiplantae > Streptophyta > Magnoliopsida > Solanales > Solanaceae > Petunia > Petunia x hybrida. Next base: position 5,362,413 of record JBBBVM010000082.1, read on the forward strand.
ACGTGGATTCAATTCAGGGATGCAACTTTATTTCTTAAGTAAACTCATCAAGCAAAGCGCAAGACATCCCCCACCTGGACCTCACCATGGGCACGATGCTGGCATGGACTGATTACAATCTTTCCCCTCCCACAAGATCTGCCACACACAGCTATTGTTACAGTGAGGCAAATCCTTGATCTTGGCGTTGACACCACTTGTTTGGATCAATGATTTTCATCATGTTCTAAGTTAAAAGTTAGATATTTATGTGATAGTTAAGTGTATGGCCCTAAACCAGTTTTAGGATCACAAATCGAATTTGGATTCGAATATAAGTAAATCTTCGTATCAAAGTTAAATAAATGTACGAAATAGACGTAAATGCGAAAGATGACTTGATTTCAATATATGATTGTGAGTACAAATTTGGACAAATTTGGACAGAGTTTCAGTATATATTTCTGAATGTCTCCAATACAAAATGAGGTACTATTTATAGGCTTAGGAGCCTTGCCCACGTTCTCCACCATCAGTTTGTGCCTTGTCCCACGATCTTGGCATTAAAGGAAGGAGTTAGTGGGCTGAAGTAGTGGGCTGCAAAGCTGTTGGAACCGAGGTGCTTCACCGAAGTTCGACCATAGGACTTCGGTGGCATGACCTTGCTGTTCGGTTTGGGAGGGATGTTACCGAAGTTAAGCTCACGGCTCGCCTTCGGTCGTGTCATCGAAGTTCGTCTTCGGAAAAATGATTGATTGCTTCAATCATTCTTCTTCGGAGCGTCGGCTCGTTTTCTCTTCGGTTCATCATGCCGAAGTGTTAACCGAACACGTCAATTTTTACCCAATACAGATAGTCCCCTCAATCCTCGGGTGAACGCCGAGGTCGCCGAGGAGTGGAGTGAGTTTGAGCGGGAAGTCGACGTGGCACAACCCTATCCAAGAGTTTCGAAAAGCTGCGCATCTTTTGAATTACTGTTTCGCATCACGTGGCGGCCGTTGGTTGGCTATCGAACGGTCGCACCGACTTTTTGTTTTCTCCAACGTTACAGTCATCATTACTTCTCCAACTTGCACGTGTACGTCTCATATAAATACCTCACTTCATCTTCTTCTACTCCACTTTAAAACTTTCGATACTCAGTGGAATTTGCAGAGAAAGAACTCCTAATCTTCAGAAAATTATTTCCCCGATCTTGATTTCTTCTCCCATTTAATCGTCATCATGTCTGATACGAATTCCGGTCACGGTTCTAGTGATTCTGGTGAGAGGGCGGAGCGCTTCGCTGCCATGGCCATGAATGATGATATAGTCGCCGCCGTACCTCCGCTGCAGGTGGTTGAAGCGGGAGGTGGTGGCGAGGCCACGTCAGCGGCTCCTGTCCCTAAGAGGCGTAAGGCGAGGGCTGGTCGCGATACAGCGGAGATCAGTTACGACGTCGAGATTGACGTGGGTGGTGACGACCACGACAGGGACAGGGATGACGTCGAGGGTGATGATGTCACCAGTGTTAAATCGGTAGGTGGAGCTGAAGTGAGTGGAGGGACCAGTGGCCAAAAGGGCGAGACCGAAGCTGGTACGTCGAAGAAATCGAAGAGGAAGATCCCTCTCGAGGTAGAGATTGACCCTCGGTTGGTTATCCCCTCGAGTTTTAGTAATGACAAGGATTTGAAGGTTCATGCTCAGTCCGATGCCCAAAAAGGGAAGAAGAGGAATATACCAGTCCATGTTACCCCAAGCATCATAACCGAAGACAGGCTTGAAGCCGTTCGGGCTGACTGCCGTTGGGGGCCCGAAGTGGAGATTAGGATCCCAGCCGCGGACGCGGCTGTTTCCACTCATGTCGAGGGGTACTCTTCGATTTTTATATACCCATTCACTATAGGATTCAACCTGCCGGTACACCCCATTATTGACAAGTTTTGCAGGTCTTACAATCTGTGTTTGGCCCAGTTGGGGCCCGAGGTTTGAAGGGTCGTTCAGGCCCTCGAGTATTTGAGCGATATAGCTGGGCTGCCCTTCATTTTTCAGCATTTGATCTCTCTTTATTACCCCTACTTTCACAAGGCCGGGGTAGTTGCCCTCCTACCTCGGGGATCTTACGCAATCTTGAGCAAGAGCGAAGACCATGGGGACCGAGGCTGGAATGATCGGTATGTGCTTATCCCCACAAGATTGCTGTCGACCGAGCCTGGATTTCCCGAAGTGTGGAATGCTCAGCGTAAGTGTGTACTTCTGTTTCTCCTTCGGCTTTTTTCCATCATAGCTAACACTTATCTTCTTGTCCATGGTTTGCAGCTGAGAAAGTTCCAGTTAACCCACCGAAGAATTTGCTTGAGTGGGTTACCGAGGTTATGCAGTCGGAGACGCGCCCACGCCGGCAATGGATGATTTTAGCTGGTTTGGAGGGAAACCGATAGGTGTGCAAGAGGCATGGTGAGTTGTGCGTCCACATTTGCGGTTCTTTAGGTTTGCTTCGAGCTGCCAAGTCCTAATTTCTTCCCTTTTCATGCAGGTCTCCCTAGCAGGGCTGTGAAGGACGCCGAGGAGGAGGAAGAAACCGAGGTGAAAGCCGAGGGGGAAGGAGAGGAGAGAGAGGGTAAGAAAGAGAAGAAAAAGAGAGAGAGAACGGTGCTTGACATCACCGAGGACGTCGCCAAGATGGCGAGCTTGGCGAGGCGGATCGTTGAAGAGAAGAAGGCTAAAAGTGCATCGGGCCAAGGGACATCACAAGGTGATGAAATTTTCTTAGGTCGATTTTAGTGCATCTCCACTCCTACCTATTCTCATGTTAAACAAATCGCTCCTCTTCCTTCCCCAGGCTCAAAAAGAAAAAGAGCGGTATCAAAGCGAGCGGTCAAGGCGAAAGGACCTCGGGTCGAAGAAGTTGTTGCTCCTGTCGCTGAGGCAACAGTTGTAAGGCGTCGAGGTCTTGTTGATGAGACCAGTGATGAAGAGATTCCTCCTGTGGCTCCCGAGGTAAGGTTAGAATCGACCTCTGAGACGATTCCAGAGCCGAGGCCCGAGGTCGCTAGGGCGACCGAAGTGATAAACGTGGAGGAGTTTGACCAGGAGGCCGCAAAGCGAAAAGGCAAGACTAGAGTGGGTGAAGGTTTGATTAAGAGTACGGTTAAGGCCTCTTGAGCTATACCGAAGCCTTTCAGCTCCACACCTCGGGCCTTCGAGATATTTCCAGATGCAAACTTATTGGATGCCACCAAAGAGGATGTTGCCGCCCTAGATGCCATGCTTGGCCCTGCCGAAGCTCACGCTCTTCGGAACCTTAGCCCAATGAGTCTGATGGGCGTCTCTGCCGCTTCTGCCCTTCGGGTAAGTCTTAATGTACATTTGTATAGCTTGTTTTGCCCCTTTTCTGGTATTGATGCTTTGCTTTAATGCAGAGTTTGGTTCTTGCACTGCAAGCTGTTCACCTTGAACGCGCACGAGCCGAAGAGATCTAGGCGGCCGCCGCCGCTTGGGATGAGCAGAAGAAAGGGCTTAGAGGAAAGGTTACCGAGCTGGAAGCGAAGTTCGCAGTTTTAAATAAAGAGCTGGAGCGTGCTAATGAAGCTTCGGCCAAAGCTGAAGCTGATCTTCGCAGGGTCGTGGAGTCCGCCGAGGCTAGGTTGCAAGCTGCAACGAACGAGTTTACTGCTGAACGCTCGAGGTTAAGTCTTGAGAACGCCCGCCTCGAGGCCGAGCTTTTTAAGGCTAACACCGAAGTGCTCGAGGCGGGTGAAAAGTACCGCAGTAAACTTGGCGAATACAATGCCAAGCTCATCGGGCTGCAGGGCCAAGTGGACCAAGTGCCATCCCTTCGGGGCCAGATCTCCAAGCTTGAGGGCAGGATTGCTTACCTCAATGAGCGGGCCGAAGTCAAGGCGACGAGGGCGAAGTTTGAAGAAACATGGGTCGTTGTCAAGACTAGGCTTAGCACACTTGAGCAAGTCCAAGCTGGGCAGATCGTACTTGAAGAAGAGATTGCCAAAGCAAGGGAAGCTGTTGCCGAGGCTCAAAGAATTGTGGATGAACTCCCTTCGAGCGAGGGCTCAGACGATGGCGGGCCCGAAGGTGACGAGGAGGGTGAAAGTGCCGATGAGGGCAGTGAAGATGCTGATAGGGAGCAGCCTTAGTGGTAGAAAAAATCAAGCTTTTGATGTATTGTTTTTGTTTGGGCCTTTAGTGCCTTTTTGACATCAGCCTCCGGGCTTTGATGTGATATATATCTTTGACCTTCGGGTCGTAATGAAATGAAATTAGCCCTCGGGCCTTTTGATGCGATTTTGCATTTTATTTTTATCGTGTTGGTTTTTGCATGTACCGAACACCTTTTAATAAATAACTTGCTTGCAAGACTTGATTGAATTTAATCGATGCAAACTTAGAACGACGTCTCGTCCTCGAGTCGATGCATTTAAAGTGCAACTTCGGAATGCAAGATTATAGAAACAAATAGATATGGAATCAAGATCATTTCATTGATGATATCAACGAGCCAAAAATCGGCTATTTACATAGACCCAGGTCGAAGCGGACCTTGGGTGAAAAACAAATCAATAATATGCCACTGCCGGGTGGGATTACAATATACTAAATCTATTCCTCGGGTATCAGTCCCCGGTTATCGGATAGATAGGTTTCGGTTGGGAGGCTCGATGCCGACCTCGGTATCAACTCGCCTCTCACTCCCCCCCAGTGTTCGTTTGTGAATCTTGATGAAGACCCGAGCACTGGAAACCGTTCGGTTCGCTTCCTGAAAAGGTCACGCAAGAATGGAACGAGGAGCAAGTTAGTAAATTTCTATCGAAGCCATAGGAGCGTTGTTCGGCTCGGGGCTGTGGGTAAATTTAGAAAGGTTCAAAGAATATTTACCTCGGTTAGAAGTAGTACCGCTTTAAATTGGAGATGTTCCAATTTAGAGGTTCGGGCTCGCCTTGCAGATCCTCAATTTGATACGATCCTTTTCCAACGACTGCTTTGACTCTGTAGGGTCCTTCCCAATTTGCAATGAGCTTTCCCCCATTTTTTTCCTTCGTTGATTGGTTTGCAGCCTTTAACACATAATCGCCAACTTTGAAGTCTCTAAGCTTGGCCTTCCTATTGAGATATGCCTCGATCTGCCTTTTTTGGGCTGCTAACCGAACCAAAGCCAACTCCCTTTTCTCCTCGAGCAAGTCTAGTTCTATGCGCATCGCCTGTTGATTTGCGTCCTCGGTGGTGTGGGCGTACCGAAGACTTGGTTCGCCCACCTCCACGGGGATGAGGGAATCCATACCATAAGCGAGTGAAAAAGGAGTCTCACCGGTGCTGTTCTTTTCCGTTGTTCGCATGGCCTATAGCACCCCCAGACAACTCCTCGGGCCAAGGTCCTTTCTTCTCATCGAGCCTTTTCTTGAGATTTTCGATTATGATTCTATTTGAAGACTCAGCTTGGCCATTGGCACTTGGGTGATAAGGAGTCGAAGCAATTCTTTTAATCCCCCATTGCTTGAAGAAATCAGTGATGGCTGCCTCCATGAACTGTTTACCATTGTCGCAGGCAATCTCCCTCGGGACACCGAACCTATAGATGATGTTCTTCCTGATGAAATCGATTACTTGCTTTTGCTTTACCTCGGTGAGAGCCCCGGCTTCCACCCATTTCGTGAAGTAATCCGTTAACACTAGAATGAATCGAACACCGCCTTTTCCCTTCGGCAATGGTCCAACAATATCCATCCCCCACTTCATAAAAGGCCATGGTGATACCACTGAATGTAAAGGCTCGGCCTGCTGGTGGATCATCCGTCAATGGCGTTGGCACTTATCGCATTTCTGCACGAAGGCCTTTGCATCGGTACTGATAGTGGGCCAATAATACCCAGCTCTTAATAACTTAAGCACCAAGGATTTCCCCCCCGAGTGGTTCCCACACTCGCCTTCGTGCACTTCGGCCATCACATATCTGGCCTCATCGGGACCCAAACATTTGGCCAACGGGCCGCAGTATAGCCTCTTATACAAATTATCCTCGATCAAATGATATGAAGCTGCTTGGGTCCTTAATTTTTTGGCCTCCTTTTTGTCTTGGGGAACAGTCCCCGAGTCGAAGTAGGAGATGAACTTACTTCGCCAATCCCACCTGTTGTCCACCGAATTGACCTGCAACTTCATCTCTCTCACTTGCGCAGAAAACAACCGAACCACTGAATCAGTCCCCGAGTGGGCTTCGTCAACCGCCGAACCTAAATTGGCCAAGGCGTCAGCCTCGGTATTCTCCTCCCGAGGTACTTGTTTGACTTGCCACTCTTGGAATTGGGCCAAGATTTTTTGTGCCCGGTCCAAGTATAGTTGCATTCTGGGCTCCCGAGCCGTATAGTCACCGAGGACCTAGTTCACCACTAATTGCGAATCACACCTTAACTCGATTCTTTCTACCCCCATCTCTTTCGCCAACTACAAGCCCGCCAGAGCCGCCTCGTACTCGGCCTCATTGTTGGTTACTTTTTTTAACCGAACCGAGTGCCTGATTTTTTCCCCGGTGGGTGCTTTCAAGACTATGCCTAAACCTGACCCTTTAGAGTTAGTTGCCCCATCGGTATGAAGTATCCATAGCCTCGAAGTGGTTCCCTTCGACATGGAGTTTTCCTTTTCCGCTTCGGGCATGATTCCCACACTAAAGTCAGCCACGAAGTCAGCCAGGACTTGAGATTTGATGGCTGTTCGAGGTTGATAGGTGATGTCGTATTCGCTCAGCTCCACCGCCCACTTTGATAACCTCCCTGATAACTCAGGTATATGCAATATATTCCTTAAGGGGAAGGTTGAAACTACCGCTATTGGGTGACATTGGAAATAGGGTCGTAGTTTCCGGGCAGTAACGAGTAAAGCAAGTGCTAGTTTTTCCAAGTGTGGGTACCTAGTTTCAGCGTCGAGGAGTGTCTTGCTTACATAGTAGATGGGCTGTTGCTTGCCATCTTCCTCCCGAACCAGCACAGCACTGACAGACACCTCGGACACAGCCAAATAGACCAGCAACGTTTCACCTTCTTTTGGCTTGGCGAGCAACGGCGCGTTAGCCAAGTATCTTTTCAGATCTCTCAACGCTTGTTTACACTCCGGTGTCCATTCGAAGTGATTGTTTTTCCTCAAAACGGAGAAGAATTTGTGGCATCGCTCCGAGGACCTTGAGATAAATCGACTCAAGGCGGCGACTCGGCCAGTCAAGCGTTGAACTTCTTTCACCCCGGTTAGCTCCTCGGGGATCTCCTCGATTGCTTTGATTTTGTCTGGGTTAGCTTCGATCCCTCGTTCAGAGACAATGAATCCCAAGAATTTTCCTGATCCAACGCCGAAGGCGCACTTCTCAGGGTTCAACTTCATGACGTATTGCCTCAGAACAGCAAAAGCTTCCCTCAGATGATTCAAATGATTCTCCATTCGGATTGATTTGATGAGCATATCATCTATGTAGACCTCCATAGATTTTCCAATATACTCCTTGAACATGCGACATACCAACCTTTGGTAAGTCGCCCCGGCATTTTTCAGACCGAAGGGCATCACCTTATAGCAGAAAGTACCTCGGTCAGTGATGAACGAGGTCTTATCTTCGTCCTTCGGGTCCATGAGGATCTGATTATAGCCCGAATATGCATCCAAGAAGGTTAATAGTTTGTGTCCAGCCGTGGAGTCTATTAACCTGTCAATTTGTGGCAATGGGTAAGAATCTTTGGGGCAAGCCTTGTTTAGGTCGGCGTAGTCTACACACATTCTCCACTTGCCGTTCTTCTTTGGTACAACCACCACATTGGCCAGCCATTCAGGGTATTTCACCTCTCTTATGAAACCATTTTCTTGTAATTTCGTGGTTTCATCTTCGATTGCTTTCTTTTTGACCCCGGCGTGAGGTCTCTTCTTCTGCTTCATCGGGGTGAACTTTGGGTCCACATTCAGCTTGTGGGTCATGATCTCCGGATCGATACCAATCATGTCTGAATGAGACTAAGCAAAGCAATCGTTGTTGGACTTTAAGACTTCGATAATTGCCTTTTTCGACTCCGGGTCCAACTCCGAGCCGATGTATACCTTTCTCTCTGGAAAGTCCTTCAATAGGGTGAAAGATTCCAGCTCCTCAATGGTGGAGTCCTCGGCTTTTTGCTTCCGAGGCTCTTGAACGCATGCCGGGATCTTTTCTATCCCACCTTGGAGGTCCGCCTCGCTTGATCCCGGTTGCGTTGATTGCTATTTCTTTGGCCAGTTCGGGGCGACTCCACTTTTCAAGGCGACCGAGTAGCACTCTCTCGCTACTCGCTGTTCTCCTTTTATCGACCGAACCCCCCAAGGTGTAGGGAATTTGATCACTTGATGCAGCGTGGAAGGAACAGCTTCCATGGCGTGGATCCATGGCCTACCGAGGATCACATTATAGGCAAGGTCCTCGGGCATCACTTGGAACAAGGTTTCTTTGCTAACTCCCCCAGCGAATGTTTTGCGTTTTCTCTGTGGAGTTGTTGAAGCCTGTCAATACTGTCGCTTTGGGGACGACTTCTCCTTTGAGCCACATCTTCTTAACGACCCCGTAGCTGATTATGTTGACCGAGCTACCGGGGTCAATCAAGACTTGCTTGATGTCGGAGTCGTTGATTCTCAACATGATGACCAGTGCGTCGTGGTGGGGGGAACATCATCTCGTCACAGTCATCGTCATCGAACACAATCTCTTTGCCCGAGCCTCCAACTCGGGTTCTTTTCTCCATCGTGATCGACAGTTTGGCGAATTTCTTTGCGGCCGCGAAATTCACCCCGTTCACTTCTGAACCCCCGGTGATGACGTTCACAACTCTTTCTGGGGATGGAGCCCGAGGCGGATGTCCATCCCCTCGGTTTTTGGAGTAATTATCCTTTCCCTTGTCAGTGAGGAATTCGGCCAATACTCCTTTCTTCAATAAGTGGGCCACCTCGAGGCGCAAAGCTTTGCAATCCTCAGTTGGGTAGCCGTAGTCAGCATGGAACTCGCAGTGCAAGTCTTGGTCTCTCTTGCCCGCCGGAGTTCTCATGTCCTTGGGCACTCTTACCCCAGGAGTTCCCTTGACTACGTGGACCAACTCCGAGGTCGATATGTTGAAATTATAGTCAGGGATCCGGGGCAAATCTTTCTTCGCAGCCGAGGCTTGGCCCGAGGACGTTTTCTGGTTCGAGTTGGAGTGAACCTTCCCCCCAAGCCGTTGGCTGATATGCGAGCTCGGGGGCGGGCCTCCAAATGAATTTCCTAAACTTTGGCTGATAGGCTGCCTCGTGGAGGTGTATGGCTCATACCTCCCTTTTGAGCACCCCCGCGACGCCTCGGCGCGCTGCGAGGATTCACCTCGGTTTTTGTAATTGTAACCTCGACTTTTAAGCTCAGCCTCTTCCAATCTTATCTTGGAGTAGGCTTGCTTGTGCAAATCATCCCAGGTTAGCACTTGGTATTGCTGAAGCTCCTTTCGCAACTCAGCAGCAGCGTTAGAGTTGCGCACATTGATACCCTTTTCGAATACCATGATGGCTAGAGTATCATCCATCCGAGGTAATTCCATGCGCTCGGTATGAAAGCGCTCGAGGAACCCTTTGAGGGGCTCACCAGGCCTCTGCTTGACTTCACAAATATCCTCCTTCCTCTGGAGGATTTTCGGTGCCCCAGTGTGGGCCTTCACGAAGGCGTTGGTCAATTCCTTGAAGGTGGAAATCGACCCCGCTGGTAGGCACATGTACCAACGTAGCGCGTCCTTCTCTAAGGACTCGCCAAACTTCTTTAAGAACATTGACTCGAGCTCTATCGCCGTCAAGTCATTGCTCTTCACCATTGACATGTACTCCCTTACATGCTCCTTGGGATCGGTGGTCCCATCATATTTCTTTAAAAACATCAGCTTGAAATTTTTAGGAGTTGGAGCTGGGGCCGCTTCGGGCTTGAAGGGCAGCTCCCTGTATTGGTCTATATCAAGCTCATCTTCGGTTTTTGTCATCCCCGGTACGCTTTCGAGACGCTTGTCTACATGCGCCCCGATGCGAGCTTCAACGCGTGCCTCGACGCGCGCTTCAATTTCCCTGGTTAACCTCTCAACGTCAACCGAGGGTGTTGTTTCAGCCACGGTGGGAATCGTCCCAAAATGTGGCGTCGTACTTGGCAAGTTGCCCGAACCCCCAGACGTGGCCCCGTTGGGAGGTCCCCCTATTATCGCGCCCGTAGGAACGAAGGGCGGGATGCCTCCTCCAGGAGCCGAAGTCTCGGTTACGTTCGGTGCTGCGCTGTTCCTCGCTTCCAACGAGGCGTGGAACTCAGCATTGATGTTGACTTGCTCATCCTGTCGACTTTGGAGAGCTCTTAATGCGGTGACAATGTAAGCTTCAAATTCTTCGGTTGTCATTGGTGATATAGGCTGTTGGCTCGACAGAGCGCCAGCCCGTTCATTAAGATTATCACTGTTGTCGGCCATAACGTCGTTGAACTGTTAGCTTTGACGAAAAGAGAACGTGAAACTTTGGAACAAAGCGTTTCTGCTTATTTCTCCACAGACGGCGCCAATTTGTATGGCCCTAAACCAGTTTTAAGATCACAAATCGAATTTGGATTCGAATATAAGCAAATCTTCGTATCAAAGTTAAATAAATGCACGAAATAGACGTAAATGCGAAAGATGACTTGATTTAATATATGATTGTGAGTACAAATTTGGACAGAGTTTCTATATATATTTCTGGATGTCTCCAATACAAAATGAGGTACTATTTATAGGCTTAGGAGCCTTGCCCACGTTCTCCACCATCAGTTTGTGCCTTGTCCCACGATCTTGGCATTAAAGGAAGGAGTTAGTGGGCTGAAGTAGTGGGCTGCAAAGCCGTTGGAACCGAGGTGCTTCACCGAAGTTCGACCACAGGACTTCAGTGGCATGACCTTGCTGTTCGGTTTGGGAGGGATGTTACCGAAGTTAAGCTCGCGGCTCGCCTTCGGTCGTGTCATCGAAGTTCGTCTTCGGAAAAATAATTGATTGCTTCAATCATTCTTCTTCGAAGCGTCGGTTCGTTTTCTCTTCGGTTCATCATGCCGAGGTGTTAACCGAACACGTCAATTTTTACCCAATACAGCAACTATACAACTTTACTATTCTTAATCAAAGCCGCTAATTAACGTCATGTTCGACCATAATTTCGACTTGGACCATCCCAGACCTCAGCCTCGTCATATATAGACACGATGTTGGATTACCCAACAATTACTTCTAACTTTTATCTTTAATTTTAAAATCTTAGCATTGGTTAAGAATACTCGAGCTTAGTGAAAGACCAAATGATGTAAATGCCCGAGACATCTAACTACATTTAACTTGTGAAATTGTTATATCTACTTCTCTAGTATAGTTCCTCCTATGTCTGCTATGACAGCAGTGGAATCAAACAAATTAGAGACTCTGATCAAATTTTGTTCGAATAGTTAGGGATAACTGTAATCGTCTTTGTAACAATCTTGTACTTTTAATAGTACCTCATTATGTAATGGTCCTTTGAAATTTGCCGGTAATATTACTAGTACCTCATTTGTTATTGATGCATTATACTGCCTGTAACAAAATTAATCTTTTAAAATTGTAATAAATAATCTTTCCTTCTCCCATAAAAAAAATGTATAAATCGTAATTGGTATAAGAAAATATACTCTCGTTTCCTTTCTTTTTAAATGCAAAGTTCTGCTTCTCGTATTTTAAGGTTTTAATTTATTTTCTTTGTCGCTCCATATCACTTCTATTGATGGAAATAGTAAACAACTTCTATAGTGATTTATACTACTAAGAAAGTAAATTACTATTAAACTCCAATCAAATCAAGAACAAAAGACCCACATTCGGCCGGCCGATGTTGACAATGTAGTAAAAAATTATTATGAAAATAAGGAAGAAAAGAAAGATAAAAAGGAGGTACGAGGTGAAAGTAAAAAAGAAAGACGGAAAACAGAAAACTTGCGCCCATTATGGCCATCTAAAATGAGAACTGCTAAGCTTTTATGTTACATACGTAGAAAGACTATACTTAAATTAATCATACTTTTCAATCAACATCCATAGTTCCTTTGTTTTTAAACTATCAAGGAGATCATGAATAGTATTTTATGAAAAAGTTGTTCAATTAACGAGATATTTTTAGGCAAATAAAGACAGTAAGGTGTTGTTGATGCTGACAAAGTAATGGCACACTTGGCATCACAAAGCTTAGGTTCATCTTTCGCCTTGGAATTTTCTATATTTCCATATTCCTCCCCCACTATTTGCTATCAATGTATTACGTGTGGTATCATCCCATCCGCCGAGGATAATTAATCTTTGGTCATCTATGGAATCCGTACCGAACGAAAACGATAGTGAAGTCTACGTTTCAAAACATTATTGATCAAATAGCATAAACCAAAGTCATTGGTGGTGCAGAAATTCTTACCACTATTTGTTTTTTGTTTTTTTTTTCTTTGGGTTTAACTTTTTACAAAAACTAACTCATAAAAGATATGATCCCATATCCATTTCAAACGAAATTTTCTCTCTGTATAATATTTTGTTTTTGGATTTGGTTGTCACATTTCTCATATTTTTAGATATTATATATGGATGTAATTACTGGGTATGTTGTTGTTGCAGTATATATGGCCGTGACTAAATGAATTCATCTATATTTCTGGATGACGAAGTGAGATTAAACTAATGTTTAGAGCCACTATTTAAAAGAAGGGGTGGAGCTACATGGATCGAAGGGTGGTCAGGTGAACAACCTTTGCCGGAAAATCGTACAGTGTAGATAAATCTGACAGTACTGATATAAAATATATCTTAGGTGTTGAACAACTTAATCACAAGTGGTATTGCAGCGCAACTGGTGAAGGGTGTTCAGAATCCAACTAAGGGCTGATACGTTATTGGTTTTGGTTTGGTTTGGTTCTTAATTTTCAAAAAACGATAATATTTGGTTTAGTTTTGGTTTTATAAAAAATAACCGAAAAAATAACCAAATCGAACAATTATAATATATATTAAATATTTTAATTTTGTATAGTTTAATCTTAAGTTTTCTATATCTTTTCAACAAGTCTTGTAGTAGAGTAAATGAATTGGACTTAACTAATTGTATTCTTGAGCCCAACAAGAATCTAACAAGGCAACAACTTAGTAAAAAATAGGGTGATCTATGTGTAGTAAATAAGGTTCTCAAATCTTTGTATTACTTATGATTTAGTATAATTCTCCTTTTCCGTCAGTAACTAGTGGCGCTCAGTTAGAACTTTACTTGCATAAAAGTTGGATAAAGTGTAACTACTATTTCGACTTGTATATGAACATCATATGTTATTTCTCATGATAGGATAATATCATTAATAAGAAAAAGCTTGGCAGATGGCCCGATTAGCCGCAGATAAATTTATTTTGCATTCCGCTTCTCTTAATGATATGCAAAATATGATACTTAATTTCTAGTGCTTGTTGAATTACTAGTATTTTCTTTCTATTACATATATGAGCATTTCAAGTGCTTACAAAATATTTGTGATCATCTTTATCATTTATTTTTAAAAATAGTTCTCTTTATCATTTTTCTTACGGTCATTGCTATTTTGTTTGTAAAAAATTGATAAACCTAACAAAACTGAAACCAAACCCATGGTTTTAATTTTACTTGATTTGGTGTGGTTTGGTTTTAAGAATTTAAAAATCAAATTAATTGATTTAATTATGGTTTTGATCAAAAACCAACCAAATCAAACCGTGAACACCCCTACCTGCATATATATGCCTAAATTAAAGGGAAATTTACCTAAAATATAACTTATAAAGATTTATTTGCATTGAATATTGCGTATATATGAAAAGTTCCCCAAATTAAATTACATCAAATAAGACTGTTGTTTGTGTGTTTGGTATTTTTTTTAAAGGCTATGAGAAGAAGACTTTTAATATTAGGTTAAAAGTGTACCTCACCATATACTTGGGTGTATTTGTTTGTCTTTTAATAAATGTATTTAATTGTATTCCAGTTTAGGTTGACTGTAGAAATACTTTAGTATAGTTCCAAAAATAAGTTTAAAAAAAATGGCGCACTCATAAATAGAAGAAAATTTTATGTGCTTTCATTTATCGACAAAAATATTGGTATACTGGTACTCTACTGAAAAAATTAACTTGTCTAAAGTTTAAACAACCTTGTAGGAAATCATGGCTACGCTGTTTAAAGTACAGGTAGCCAATAGTTACAGTGAATTTAAAAGTTAGCCACATTCGGTGCGAAGTTTGAACCACCACAATCAAACTTCAGATACCGTGCAGGAAGTTTGAATTGCCACAATGGAGCTACATACCTGGGATTTGAACTTTGGCTATGACAATTCAAACTTTAGACCTTGGTTAGCTTTAACATTTGAACTGTTATTATCGGGAAGTGATAGTTAATGGTCATTATGTCTATCATCATAACATATACATACGATAATCAATCGATTCACCATGCATCGATTAGTTGATCCAATAAAGCTAGGATGTTGAGTTTTTTAAATTAACTTCCTGACACGGAATGACATGCTAGACTTAGTCACAAATTCGACTAGGAGAAACTTTATCTTCCATGCAACAAGGGCAACCTAACTTTCCACCAGTGGACCAATAAGACAACATTTCATAAGCAGGAAAGTCATTTATAGTCCACATCAGAGTAGCATGCAAGCTAGAATTTTGTTTAGTTGATATGTCATATGTTTTGACACCTTCATACCATAGTAGCTTTAATTCATCGATCAAAGGCTGCAAATATACATCAATCAAATTTTTGGATTATGTGGGCGTGGGATAATGCATGTTAGAAACAAATATGGACTTGTCACACACATCTCATGTGGAAGATTATACGACGTGACAAAGACAGGCCAACATGAATATGGTGTAGCAGAGACAGCAAATGGTGTGAACCCATCTGCACACAAACCCAACCTGATATTTCTTGATTCTTTAGCAAATTCTGGATACATTCTATCAAAATGTTTCCATGCTTCTCCATCTGATGGATGACATAAAATACCAGGTTTCTTTGTATGTTCAGCGTGCCATCTCATATGAAGAGCAGAGCTCATTGACGCATACAACCTCTTTAACCTAGGTATAAGGGGTAAGTAGTGCATCACCTTAATGGGGACCTTCTTCTTTTTACCACCATTTTTGGTTTCCTTAAAAAGAGGTTGTTCACAAAATTTACAATTTTTTAGCTTTGCATCATCCTTATAGAATAACATGCAACCTTTTTCACAACAATCAATTCTCTCTTATGAAAGTCCTAACTTGGAAGTCAATTTCTTTGTGTCGTAGTAGTCACTAGGCATCTCCAAGTTATTCGGGTTAAGTTCATTCATAAGACCAATGATGGAGTTCATCCCCGCTTGAGAAATATTATAATCAGATTTAATACATAGCAACCTAACTGCAACAGATAACTTAGAATGCATGGATCGTTCATAAAGTGGACGACTAGCTTCTTCTAACTGCTCATAGAACTTCTTTGCCTCATCATTGGGAGATTGCTCAACATTTGGTTGGGATGGCTCCTCTGGATGCATTCCAAAAGCATCCCTAACCATTTCATTAATTCGAGAATTTTGAACATCATTCTCCACATACTGACTGCTCTCACCACCAGAAAATTCTTGAAAATTTACATCAGCATCACTAACATTAGTCTCACCATGGACAGTCCATACATAATAATTAGCCATAAATCCCTTCTTATAAAGATGAGTTTTAACTACGGCAGGTGTTAACAAAGAAACACAGTTGCATTTTACACAAGAGCATCTAATCGTCCCTTCTCTCGAAAATTCAGGAAGTGTTTTCGCCTGTGCAATAAATGAACCAACCCCTTGTACAAATTCATCCCTCAAACCCCGACGTCCCAGATTATTCTTTTTGTACATCCATTTTCGATGTTCACGTTCCATCTACACAAAGATAATAAAAGATTGAAATACATAAATGATAAGAATTAGAGATTTTTAGTTTGTATTAGCTGCATATGGATATTTTCTCAAGATAGTCAATATCACCTATTGTACTAAACTATGATTACATTGCATAACATTACATTATAACTGAATTAATAACTTGGAAAATCAGGAAAGTTATTTGCTACAACAGATTATAGTACTATATATTAGTAATTTACAAGTTTTTTTACTTAGCCATACTCCTTTCTTTTCATTGTAATGTAACGCCAAAAATCTTACATACAGTTATAGAGATACAATAACACATATACACATTATACATAAATCGTTGTCTGGGTGACTGTGGCTACAATACGCGAATTTAGTAATGAACCCAGAAAAAAGTGGAGTGAAATAAGTGAGACTGTACGATAGGTTATTTATTGTACTAGAAAATGGTAGCTTGATAGCTACATCTCCATTATAGAAAACTAACACAGAGGTAAAAATACATAAAAATTATGGAGCTATTTGAAAACTAGCTTTAGTAAGAGATTGATTTGCTCTTTAATATAAAAAGTTAGTTTGGTAAAGCTGAGAACTAATTATCCAGCCACCCTGTATGCTACCAATATAATCAGTATCACCTACACTGAGCTTAAAAATACATAGATAGTCAAAAATACTTGACGAAAACTTCATTATCCTTGAAGTTTGAATTGAACTCTATAAAAAAAATTTAAGTTGAACGTGAACTTCAGGATTGTTGACCTCCAGAGTAAAATACATTTATACTTGAGTTCAGTTCAAACTCCAAAATTTTTCCTAAAATCATGATGTTTAGTTCAAACACCATCGTGGAGTTTCCCTACCTATTTTTCATTTACATTACACATTTTTCAATTGTGGCTCTTCTTTAACAAGTTATCAAACACTAGTTATCATCTCTAACAGTGGCAAATTCTAACACTTCACTACATCAACTTTGAAATACAATCTTAGAAGTAATTACGAAACTCTAACAATTCAACACATCAAATAAAAATAATACTGTCACACAAAAGGATACGCCCAAAGTGAAATATAGTTAAATGTGTGAACAATACTACTACCTCTATTTACTTGCATGATCTTGTGGAAAAATACAATTTTCACAAAATAATTTGCTCCAACGGTTAACATGAGTTGTCTCTACCAGGCTATAGAATATAATGGAGAACCAAGAAATGTAAGTAATGAGACAAAAGCAGAAGACGGCGTGGATCCTAAGAGGCAAAGTGCTACCCCACGTCACGTTAGGGAGAGAGTCCATTGAGCCCAATTTTTCCATGGCACTAAGATACAAGTCAGAAGAACACTTAAATCTAATGAGCATATTCCATCATCAATAATCTTGTAAGCTTGAAGTGCTCTCATTTTTTTTTCTTTTGGTTAACTTTTAGTCTATTAAAATTGCTTTATCTCCTGTTATTTTCATATACTGTATGTTTTAAGTGTTCAGTTACTAACCTGAATTTTCTGGCAAAAGTTAGATAGGTAAATAAAACAACCCGCTTGGACACTTTACATAACTTTTTCAATTCCAACAAACGAAATTTGGACAAAAATGAACTGTGGAAAACGAAAACAAACGAAGTTAAGAAAAAGAAATTAAAGAACTTACCGGATCAGTGGTGATTGGGTCTGTGAAGCTGTCGATCTATCTGTTGAATCGGAGCTGTTTCTTTTGTTTGGGGTTATTTTGTTTGAGAAAGAGAGAATAGACAATAAGGGGAAAAGAGGTTTATTTCTGATTTAGGATACAAACCCACTGATACGGTGGGTAAAAAAAGAGTAGTGGGCCTCGTTACTTTATAAAAAGTACCCACGGTTTTGGTGGCTACATTTATTTAATTTCTTTTGGAAAAAAGTTTCTAAATTTACCTACAGTTTCCGTGGGTAAAATATTTATTTAATAATTTTTATTTTTTTATCTTCTCACTGAAACGGTTGGTAGTCAAACTATAGTTTGACATTATACCTACAATGGTTCCCACTGATTCTGTTAATACACTGAAGCGCAGATTTTTCCGTTTACAACATACCCACGGTATCGGTGGGTACTTACTGACTATTTATTTCCGTGGGTAAATAGCGAAATTTTGGTAGTGATTTTTGTATATTTTCTTATTTTTGTTTTCTCTCTTCTCCTTCCAAATCTGTTTTCAAAACTGTTTTCTTGTGTCGAATGTCTATCGGAAATAGCATCTCTACTTCACTGGAGATAGGTGTAAGGTCTACCTACATCTCACCCTCCCCAGTGAGATCATACTAGGTATGAGTATGTCGTTAATTCAGAGTAGTAAGAGTCGAAGGTGGCATATATAGCATGTAGGTTGATCCAACTCGGTAGCTTTGGTTCAAATCATGTTGTGTTAAAAAAATAATTCTTTACACATATACAAGACTAGAGCCTTATATACACGAAAATAGTGATATAATAATTCTTACAGGACATAACAATATTATTCATATACAAATATATAGAAAAGGAAAAATTATCAACTGAATAAAAATACTAGCCTCAATTTTCGATCCCAACTCCACTTGTTGTCACTCCCCGCCCCCTGCTGGTGGCCTCCAGTATGCTGGCACCAGCCACCGTCTACCACCGCTTTCGGAATCTACCAATGCTGGTCACCAACGGTTAGAAAAGGGACCCGACCTTTTTTAAGATACAAAGCATACATAAGACATACAAAAGTTACACAAATCTACAATAAGAAAAAAAATACCAACAAATACAAAAAAAAAAAAAAACAATAGTACAAGAAATACACTAGAGATACAATAATTTTTCTTTTAGGGAAACTAGTTAAACATATAAGATACATTTGAGATACAAGTTGACACGCTTATGCATAAAGATATAGAGATACAACTATGAATGAAAATCAATATCAAATCTTAATGAAAATTTACTATATCTGAACGGGAAGCACCAAATCCGAATGGAACGTTGAGATTAACTATAGTCTGTAGAGAAGAAGAATCAATGGTTGCTGCAGTATAAGAAGTTGGTCGATGATGGTTGCTTATGCTGGAGAATAAGATGTCAGAGAAGAAAAAGCGAGTGACTCTTATGGCTTATGAAGCAGAAGAAAAAGTAGTGGCTTCTACTTTCTGGAGAAAGGGGTTGGTAGGGACAACGCTTTGCCTGGTGGGTTAAGAGGAGAAGAGAGTGCCGTCGTAAATAGGGGGAGAGAGGATGGAAGCGAGCGGCGGCTATGGCTTATGACCCAAAAGAAGAAGCAGCGGCTTCTACTTGCCGGAGAAAGAGGTTGGGAGGGACAACACTTCACTTGATGGGTTAGGAGGAGGAGAGAGTGCCTACAGCAATGGGTCGGGAATGGGGGGAGGGAGGGAGGATGGAGGGAAGGCAGTAGAGAGAATACAATTAGAGCCAGTTTATGTTGTAAACATAGAGAATCTATATATCTCTAGCTTGCTATATTTTGTAAATATGTTGCTATGTCTTATATACTTAATAATATTTTAAAATTAGTCTCTCTCTTTATGTTTATATTATAGTCTCTCACTTGTATGATTGTGTAAAAATTTCTAAAGAAAACAACTAAATATATATAAAAAAAAAATTAAGAACTTAGTTACAAACACTTGAAGTCATGCTACAAAATTCAGAATCCATAAAGTTCATATCTCTAGTTGAGCTCTATGGGTAGTATAGTATTAGACATCAACTTCAATCCCAACTCTCATACGTATGATAAAGTTCAGCTGCATTATCCGAAAAATTTTCCCTCTCTAAAACATAACCTCTAGAAATATAACGAGCAAGTGACCTCCACGCTCCACCTTATGGAGCCGCCGGACCGCATCGATTTGGCATGTTCAAGCCATCAAACCAATTGCCCAGCTGAGACGACTCTTACAATAGGAGGAATTCCGATAACAACTTCTTATATGACATCGGTACTAGGAGCTCAAAGCTTAATAGTAAAACCCACCTGGCAAGAACAACAAGTTGTTATTGCAAGAACTACAACACACAATGGTATGCCAGCAGTCATCTTTAAATCCAAACACTACTATGGAGTTATGGTGGCAGAATGTCGATTAACAATTATGGGTCGATTTCTGAAATCTCAACCATAAATTGACAAAATCGGATCAAATTTCAAGGAACGCATATCACTGAAAGGAGATGCCAAGATTTAGGTTTATGATAACTAAAACGTTTTCATAGATTTCACGAATGAAGAGGACTTCAATGCAGTTTGGTTCAAGAGAGTTATAGAAATTGATGGGATGCAGATGTGGCTTTAGAAATGGAGTCCTAACTGGAAGATCTACCAGTTGTACCAGTTTGGATATTTCTTCCAAAACTCCCTTTTCATATGCATAATTGGCATTATCTTAAACAAATCCTAAGTTCTATTGGTACTCCATTAGAATTTGACATTGCTACTAGAAATCGAAATCACCCAAGTATGGCTAAAGTTAGAGTAGAGATTGACCTTCTTAAACCACTAGCTGACACTATATGGGTTGGAGTGGAAGATGAGGAATTTCCTTTGAAAGGATTTGTTCAAAAGCTTGAGTATGAGGGCATCCCAACGTATTGCAAGCAATGCAAAAAATTGGGACACTCCAATGTGAATTGTAGGGTGTTGGAGAAGAAAAGAATTCTTAAAGCCCAAGAAGCAGAAAGGAAAGCTCTAGGTGTTGAACCACAGATGCAAATCGATGAAGAAAATGTAGAAGTAAAGAAAAGAATGGGTAGAACTAATGCTGATACATCTGGTGTTGATATAACTAACCAGATAGAAATAACTACAACAAATAAAGGCAAGGAAATACAAAGGATCAAGAAGCACTACCAAAGAATTCTAACTTTTTTTTCTCTAGTGGAAAGAACAAAAAAAAAAGATAAAAAAGATGCCAAATAAGAGGACTAAAGTGACATTCAAAACTAGTACAAAGAGGGACAAAATCAACGAAAGATTAATTCATTTGCCTGACCACCTAGCATCTGCTACAAACTCATGTAACATTGTGGGGGACAATAGTATTAGGAAAGGAAACACGCAGGATCAAGATTTGAACAAGAGGAAGGAAAAACAAATTGTGGAGGTTGAAAACAGAGGTACTGAACATGAACATCAGGAAATTACAAGTAATGTTCCTCAAGACAAGTTAATAAAGAATTTAGAAGAAGATCAAAATAGCCAGAATGACTAAAAACACGAAGAGTTGAAGAGACAAGTATTAAATCATCAAGTGTTGGTACTGAGATCAGAAATCACTAAGGGAATTCATTTAGTGGTGGACCTGAGTATAAATAACAAAGAGCAGCAGCTAACTAATGACACCATTGATAATGAAGAGGGGTGGTTAATAGTCTTATTGAGGCTTTTGCTACAACAAATCAATCAGAAGATGATCCGGACGAACCTGATAATGAAAGAACAACAAATATCATAGAAAAGGAAGGACTTTCTCCAATGAGAAGAAGAAGAGACAAACAAAGAAATAAAGGAAGAAGAAGCAGAAACAAAACTGTCCCTGAACTAAAGGAGGGGGTTTCAAACCTCTTTTAAATTGTGTTCCATGATCAGTGCCCTCTTTTGGAATATAAGAGGAGTGGGGTCTAAAAAGGCCATACATATTAATCTCACCTAATTGCAATAAACAAGGTTGAGTTTGTCGCTATTATGGAGCCGTTTGTGCAAAAAGAAAAAATTGATGGGTACAGGACTTTCTTGGGATTCCATCAATATTTTTCTAATGATAACGATAAAATATGGTGTTTTTGGACACTGAACTGTTAAACTTTCATTATTACAAATAATGACCATCAAGTAGCATTACACATCAAGTATGTCAATGATGAACCCAGGAGTATTTGTTTCTTCCATCTATGCCAAGTGTTCATCCTTGGAAAAGAAAGAACTTTGGCAAAGCTTGGAGACTACCAGTGCTCTAATCAATGGTCCTTGGTATGTGGGAGGGGATTTTAATTCAATCCTATCCCCTTAAAAGATACTTGGTAGCAGACCTTATAGAGTTAATAGAAGTTTTGACTTTACAACATGTATGAACTAACTGATGTTGGTTATATTGGGGTGAAGTATACTTGGTGTAATAATACGAGGCTGGGAAAGATAATTTGAAAAAGACTTGACAAAATCTTTGTTAATGATGTTTGGTTTCAGAAGTTTCAAAATAACAGTGTGAGGCATCTTGTGAAGACAAGGTCTGATCACAGAC
Source organism: Petunia x hybrida (assembly GCA_037355625.1). Lineage (NCBI taxonomy): Eukaryota > Viridiplantae > Streptophyta > Magnoliopsida > Solanales > Solanaceae > Petunia > Petunia x hybrida. Next base: position 5,384,623 of record JBBBVM010000082.1, read on the forward strand.
CTTTACTCATGAAGTGTTTTTCCAATCAACAAAATATCATCAAGTACTTTAGGTTTCTAAATTTTTGGGTAGAACAAAATGGTTTCTATGAGCTGGTAGAGCGGGTATGGAGGGAACATGTTAGGGGAAATCCTATGTGGATATTGCAGCAAAAGTTCAAGACTCTTGGTAAGAAGCTGAGCTCTTGGTCGAGAGAGGTTGTTGGTGATATATATTTGAAAGTAGTTGAATGGGAATCAGAGGTCCACAGGTTGGAAGAGCAGGAACTGATGAGTAATGATGAGGATACTAGGCAGAAACTTAACAAGGCTCATGCTGAGTACATTAAGTGGCTTGCAATGCAACATTCTATTTTGAAACAGAAGGCTCAATTGAAATAGTATGAGGAAGGGGATAAAAATAGCAAATATTTTCATTGTGTCATCAGAGATAGAAGGAGAAAAATGCAATTACACAAAATAAAGAATCATAAAGACAAGTGGATTCAAGGGGATGAAAAGAATTTCAAAAGCTGCTATTAAACATTTTCAGAAGCTCTTCAATGTCAAGCCACCGGAAGAAGACATAGGGGGTGCTTGAATGCATTCCTAAGCTTATATCAGAAGCAGATAATTTTTTTTTGACTGCTATACTAGAAGAGGATGAGGTGAGAAAAGCTGTTTCTAGTATGAGCTCAGTCAGCTTAGAAGGTCCGGATGGTTATAATGGCGTGTTTTATCAAAAATGTTGGGGAATTATTAAAGAAGATGTCACTAACTTTATAAGGTTCTTTTTCAATGGTGGTAATCTTACTAAGTTTTTCAATCACACATGTCTTGCTTTGATTCCTAAAGTTGACTCTCCAAGCAATTTCTCACAATTGAGACGAATTATCCTTTCCAATTTCCCTTGCAAGATCATTTCTAAGATTCTATCAATTTGACTAAATCCTTTGCTTCCAAACTTAATATTTGAAAATCAATGCGGTTTCATTCCTGGAAGATCAATAACTGAGAATGTATTGATGGCCCAAGAAATTGTCCAAGGAATCTCATAAAATAATAAATGGAGTAACATAGTCATCAAACTGGACATGGAAAAGGCTTATGATAGACTATCATGGCCTTTTCTCACTTCTGTGATGTGGAAATTTGGATTTAATGAACACTGGATTGACATGGTATGGAGATTTGTCTCAGATGTTTGGTACTCAATAATCATAAATTGTATCAAGAAAGGATTTTTCACATCGTCACAAGGTCTTAAACAAAGGGACCCTCTCTCCCCTTCTCTCTTTATACTAGCTGCTGAAGTATTTTCTAAGATGCTCAACAATCTGGAAAATAAAAATACCTTCACTTTTTCCTCTATGACCTCTAAAGGGCCTCCGGTAACTCACCTCTCGTATGCAGATGACATAGTTATTTTCTCTGCTGGAAATAGAAAATCTATTAAGCATGTGATGAGGGTGATCAAACGTTATGAAGCAGCTTCAGGCCAATTGGTGAACCAAGACAAGAGTTTCTTTCTAACAAATTCTAAAGCATCTCCTTCTAGAATCAATAGAATGAGGATAGTTACTATTTTCATGAATAAAGATTTTCCATTCACATATTTGGGATGTCCCATTTATGTGGGAAGAAAGAGAGTGGGCTACTTTGATGGGATGGTAACTAAGATTTTTAAGAAACTCAATGGATAGCAAGACAAATTATTGTCAGATGGAGGAAAACTAACTTTAGTTAAACATGTTTTGCAGGCTATTCCTACTTATACTCTTGCTGCACTTAACCCACCTAAAGCCACTTTGCAAACTTCTTCCGGGGAGCTAACAATGACAAGTCCAAGTATCACTGGAGTTAAAGGGGTAATCTTTGCTATCCTAAAGAGGAAGGTGGTATCGGCATAAGAAATCCTGAAGATATTAGAGTTGTTAAAATATGGTGGAACTTCAAGACTCAGCAAACTCTATGGACAGACTTCCTAAAGGGAAAGTACTGCTCGAGAGGACATCTTGTTGCTCTCAAAGGAACAGGTAGATCATCACATGTCTGGAGCAATATGATGAAGGTGAAAAAGAAAGCAGAAGCTCATATATGGTGTAAAATAAACAGAGGAAATAACAACTTTTGATGGGATAATTGGCTAGGTAAAGGGCCACTGGCTAATACTTGTACAACCACATTAAGATCTGCTAAATCGAGTATTAAAATTTTCATACGTGATGGAGAATGGGATATACAGAAACTAGGAGAAGCTCTTCCTCATAATGTGGTCCAACATATCTTAACTGTTGAGATTGGAGATCAGACAAGAGATGATTATGCCATATGGGATCCAACAGAAGATGGAAAATTCAGCAATAGCTCAGCATGGCATTGCATCTGAAAAAGCAAGTTCAGAAACAAGATTTTACTTAGTGCTTGGAACAAAAATCTTCCTACTAAGTTATCCTTCTTGGCATGGAGATTGCTGCAGAATAAGTTACCATTTGATGAAGTTCTTTTGAAATTTTGTATGCACCTGGTATCTAACTGCATGTGCTGTGTAAATGTAAGATGTGAATCAATACATCATGTGTTTATCGATAGCCAGCCTACTACACATCTATCGAAAATGTTTGGGGATCCTTTTGGACTTAAATTGCAAGGAACACCCATTAGAAATCTTTTTTTCAAATGGTGGGAAGTGAAAGCCAGAATTGCAATCCAGAAATACATGTTGCAGATTACTCCTGTAATTATTGTGTGGGAAATTTGGAAAAGCAAATGTTCTTGTAAATATGGAAATAAAAAAAAAGTTTTTGTTAAGCAGTATGGGGTATAACATTTTCTGGAACATTCAAGCAGCTTTGAGGGCGACCTTCCCGAAGTGTGAGGTAACATGGCCTTGGTCTAAACTATGTGATGGTGTAGAAAAGCTCAAACATGTTCAAAAGGTCATTCCAGTCACATGGAAAATGCCTGAAATGGGAAAGCTCAAATTGAATACCGATGGAAGTTACATGGAGAGAGAAAATAAGGCAGGAGTTGGAGGTATTTTAAGGAATGATTGTGGGGACTTGATTATGGCATTTGCAGTGCCAATACAGTGCCGTAGTAACAATATAGCAGAGGCTTCAGCGGTTAGGACATGTGCACAATGGTGTTCGCAGCAAGGTATTACCAATTTTGAGTTACAACTTGACTCCATGTTAATTGTGGAAATGCTGGAAAAAAGAAGCAGTAGCAATGTTAAATTGAAGAGAATTATTGAGGATACTACACAGATTTTGGACCAAGCAAATGTGGATGTTTCACATTGTTATAGGGAAGCGAATCAAGTTGCGGATGCTTTGGCAAAGTATGCTACAACTCTGAACGAATCAAAGTATTATCATGACTTTCAGTAGCTTCCTACAAGCACTAAAGGGCCATTTCAACTTGACAAATGGCAATTGGCAAGTTTAAGAAGTAGATATGGTTAGGCTAATTTTTTATAAGTTGAAAGTATATATCAAGGTTTAAGCTAAACTAACAGTAAGTAGCCTGAGACCTCGGGAGCTTCTTTTTGTTGGGCTCCCCTAACTTTTGTAATTTGAATTTTCTATATATGAAACACCCGATGGATGGCCCTATATATATATAAAGGAAAAAAAACTCTCTTACGTATGATAAGATCTTGTAGGTGAAAATATTGATATTTAAGTTAAAATGAACAAACTATCCTTCCATCTGTACTCTGTGGTCAAACAATCAATTATTATACAAATGGAAATGCATCTTACCTTTTCCTCCTAATAGTATAGTTTTTCCTTCAAGTCATGCATGTTGAAAGTGTGTGTGCCAATTTTTTTGATTGGAACTGTTTTTTAAGACTTAATTTTTTATTTTATTTTTTTGTCATTTTCCTTATCTCTTTAACTATTTCCCTACAACACAAAGTATGCAAAGTCAAAGTGCATAAAAGTCATCTGAATTTGTTTTTTGTTAGTAAAACTCTATGCACAATATGGACTTTTTTTTTGTAAAAAAATAAAAAATAAAAAGACTACTTCTCTAATTATCTTAACTTTTACCTTTACTTGGAGGACTGTGTAATAAAGGTCTTGGTATTACCATTAGCTCGGTGAATGAATGAGATAACTCCATTCTAAGCAATTTTGATTTCGAACTATAAAAATTTATAGAAAAATATTTTGTAGAAAACATTTCTCCTTTAATAAGCACTATGCGAGATGAGTCAAGTGATTATTCTAAAAAAGAAATTGTTTTGGATAGCTAACTTTTTTTAGGATTAGAGCCGTAAGATTGTATGGAGAAATACCTGATAAAAAATGCATCTCCTCTAATAAAAACTATGTGACGTGAGTCGAGTGGTTATTCTAAAAACAAGAAAATTTTTGGAATAGCTAACATTGTCTACTTTCTTTGAATGGTCCTTGCAAATAGTCACATCCATCTTTACTAAGTATATGAAATAGTTCATGCCCTGTACACCTATCCTAATCGATCTGTAAACCTTCTTTGGAATTGTACTTGTCATAAATTCTACTAGAAAAAGAATTACAAACACACATGACATATGTTGCATCATCCCTTTTCCTTTTCACTTTCAGTTTCTGTTTCTTGGACACTTGATCTTTTGTTGGGAAAGATGTCACTGTACTCGTTAGAGACACCCTATCCGCCCACAATAAACAGAGGTATGCGAAACTAAGTTTTATAGTAGACTATTTGTTGGATTCAGAGAATTTTCTGATTTTCCATTGATCCAATACACTGTACATTGTCTGTATGTATACAAAACTGTCACTACCAATCCTGTACAGGTGTCCTATTCCTATTTATCTCTGTGTAACTAACTAAAGAATAAAAGAAAAATAAAACAAAATAAATAATACATGTATGTTGCCTATATATTTTCTAGAATATTCTTTTCAGCTTTTAGACTTGTGCCAGCTTTGCAAATTACACGGCTTGAATTTGTCCAACTCATCTTGTATGTATGGTCCACATCTGAAGACTTTTCCTTTTCTATTTTCGTCAAATGACTTCTTGTTCTTATCATTTTTGCTTTGACTTTTTGACTGCTCTTCTTCGTCATTCTCTTTGCTTCTTTCATTTTCTTGTAAAACACTATGGCACTTTCCAACACCAACACCCCCCCTCAAGTTGGAGGGGGTGGAAACCACACCCAACTTGCCCAAAAAAGAATTGTGAAGAGGCCCTGGGAGAGATTTCGTAAAAATATCTGCGATTTGATAATGAGAGGGAACAAATGACAAGGAAATCAGACCCGCGAGATACTGCTGACTAACGAAATGACAATCCAAATCAACGTGTTTGGTTCGTTCGTGAAAAACAGGGTTTTTCGCGATATGGATCGCAGCTTGACTATCGGAATGAAGTGGTACAAGAAGAGAAGGTGAAACCCCAAGATCGGAGAGAAGGCGAATCAACCAAGTGAGTTCTGCAGTGACACGCCGCATAGATCTATATTCGGCTTCGGCGGAAGAGAGGGAAATCAAAGAATGCTTCTTTGATTTCCAAGAGATTGGGGAACCACCAATGGTGATGTAAAAACCACTGACTGAACGACGAGAGTCCAAACAAGAGGCCCAATCAGAGTCGCAAAAAGCGAGAAGATCAAGAGACGGATCTGAATTCATGAATATGCCAAGCCCAGGGTCAGAATGTAGATAGCGAAGGCAATGAAGAGCAGCATCAAAATGAGCCTGACGAGGCTGGGACATATATTGACTAAGGTGCTGGACGGAAAAACTTAGATCTGGTCGAGTGTGGGTTAAAAAGTTTAACTTTCCCACAAGACGATGGTAAAGAGTAGGATCTGAGAAGAGAGGCCCTGAATCAGCAGAGAGTTTGGAAGAAGGCTCAATAGGAGACCTGGCTGGGCGGGAATGCAAACAATCAAACTCTGTGAGCAGATCTAAGGTAAATTTCCTTTGACTGATGATGATCCCTTTGTTTACTTTTAATAATTCCATGCCTAAAAAATAATGAGCAATCCCAAGATCTTTAATTTGAAACTCTGAATCCAAGAACTGCTTTAGTTGAGTAATCTCATTAGGATCATCACCTGTTAATAAGATGTCGTCCACATAAACAGCCCCTATGGTAATATGAGTGTCAGTCCTTTTAAAAAAGAGGGAATAATCATTCAACGAGTGAGAGTATCCCTTGAAATTAAGAGCTGCAGTAAGCATGGCATACCACTGCCGGGAGGCTTGCTTGAGCCCATAAAGGGACTTTTGCAGCTCTGATACCATGTTGGATTCAGAGAATTTTTTGATTTTCCATTGATCCAATATACTGTACATTGTCTGTATATATACAAAACTGTCACTACCAATCCTGTACAGGTGTCCTATTCCTATTTGTCTATGTGTAACTAACTAAAGAATAAAAGAGAAATAAAACAAAATAAATAATACATGTATGTTGCCTATATATTTTCTAGAATATTCTTTTCAGCTTTTAGACTTGTGCCAGCTTTGCAAATTACACGGCTTGGATTTGTCCAACTCATCTTGTATGTATGGTCCAGATCTGAAGACTTTTCCTTTTCTATTTTCGTCAAATGACTTCTTATACTTAGCATTTTTGCTTTGACTGTTTGACTGCTCTTCTTCGTCATTCTCTTTGGTTCTTTCATTTTCTTGTAAAACACTATGGCACTTTCCAGCACCAACACTATTACTAGAACATACTTGATTGGTTCCTTTTCGTAAGCTAGTCGAAGAATTCTTAAGAAAAAAATAGGAAGTGAATTTATCTTGTACACATTGATATTTATTATATTCAAATTTTATCCTTTCACTATCTTTTAACTTATTATATCTCATCTTACTTTTTTAAGTTACTAATATTATTATTATAAGCGATTACATTTGATAGTTCACGTGTAAAAAAAATTATTTTGTCTATGTAAATATTTAAATACTTGGGAAAATAGTGTTCGAACAGTTGAACCTTGCAGTTGAAGTACTAAAGTACGATGAAATGTATAATGATGGGGTGCTTTCGTACCATTTTGAAACAGTTGAAAGACTTACTAATTTATAGGAAAACTGATAGACAATGCTTGAGACTATCATCAAGTTGTTTTCAGTTGACAAAAGGAAACTGACAGATTATAAAAAAGCTGCTTCAAAAGAAGAAAGAATGATCTAATTCTCTGATAATCAATTCATGAAAGCTGATTCTATGTAGTATCTCAGGTGACATCTTCTCAGAAAAGGATCTGATTTGCATCTTGAAGGAGGAACTGTCCCTTAAAGAAAAGAGTACCGAGCTAGATAGAGTAGTTTCCCTATCAAGCATGATTTATGAAGTATCCGTCCTTGATTTATAGCATGATATGTACTTCAAGAACGTGACCTATATACTATTCATATATAGTATTATAAGATATAGCTTTTGTTGGTGAGGAAGGGAGTAGAGGGACTCCACTTTTTTCTTATAGTTGTCATATGGTCCATGACTTAGGTACTTACTCTACTACTATTAATTAGGGTCACTCAGACGTTTCAAATTTTTCTATTGGGACCAAGTAAAGGTATTCTGCCTCTCTTCTGGAAACCATACAGTGCAGATATCAAAATAATTAAAGTCCATTGAATCTCAACGAATGGGTATGGAGTTAATTTTCTGAAAAATTTGTTCAACTTTACTCGTCTACTTTGTAAATATCTATAATATGCTACTTTTAATTAGTAACCAGTAAAAATAATATTACCTCCTTCAAAAGGTTACATCGTTCGATTTTATGAACTTACTAGTCTTACTTGTCTTTGTTGGTTGATTAACCGAAGTTTCCCACAAGACTAAGGGTTCAAGACTAGCTAGTATGAGAGTCATACTTCAAAGTTGATAGTGCAGACATTCTTTGTTTTTACCCTGAATGTAAATTTTTTGCATCATATGGTCATCATAATATTAAAGTATTTAAAATATTTATCCCATAATCAATGTTAGTACTTTGAAAATAAGTTATACCTTCCACAATAAAGTAAATTGCATTGTTAGTGTAAAAAATTTGACATTATTAGTGATATAGAAGATTAAATTTATATCAAATTGGTGGTTGTGGGGTTTAAAATATGGTCTTGGTCACGTATGGCAAACAAAGATATTCATAAGGGTCCTAAGTAGAAATAGAGAAAAATCGAGGGACTTCTGCCATTTTTGTTCTCAATTATTACCGACCCATCTATGGGTGGAAAGTAGACGTTTCCTCTTTCATTCATATCTATGGCCTACTGTTGTAATGTCTTTGTGTATAGTGTTAACTTCACTGTACACTCCTATTTCTCAAAAGAAACTCTCGTTTTGTTGTGAAGGGTACGATGGGATGCTGATACCTCTGTTCTTAATTTGAAATTTTGGATTCGAGCCTTAAAAACTTAGAACTTTTTATTAAAGTATTATTTTATCCCTCGTAGTGATCATTCGACCTAAATAGCATTAATTGAGCTCACGAGATTCAAATACCAAATGATAATAAACAAAACTCAATGTAGGAAGAACAACAGAAAAAAAAAAATCTAATATGTTTAGACACTTCCTTCCACCGTGCTAGCATCAAATCATTTTAAATGGTGAAAGAGTGAGTCTTCTTTTCCGTCACATGTACCTAACACCAAATAATTAAGTTTCTTGAAGGGAAAAACAAATGCACATAGACAAAAGAGTGAAGGAAGACTTTTCAAAGACAAACGCTTTGGTTTAATAATTTGGCGTACGAAGTTTTTTATCATAGTTTAGTTAATTCAAATTCATATCAAACAAATTCATCAGAGGTGTAACACTTCTTATCTTTTTAAATTATTAAAACGAAGAGATTACAATCATCTCACCAGTGCGAGTAATTCGGTAAATGAGACTCATATATTACCTTTTTATCATCTGTCCTCTTCAAACAGTAAGAGAAAAAAGAAGACTCGCGTAATTACCAAAAGGGTCACTTTCTCTTTATTACCCTTTTGTCATGTGTTTGAGGAGGGGGGTGGGGTGGAGGAGTATGAAGGGGATATGTAATTGGGATACTAGCACTAAACATCTCTTTATTCATATTCCTCTTTTGGCGTTGTGGAGTTTGCAGAGAACTTGAGTCTGACAAGAAGGCAACTTCTCAAGCCCCCTCTCTCAATCATAACTCTTCCTTTCTTCTTGTTTTTTTTTTTTTTTCTTTCTCTGTTTAGTTTATGGTTGGAAATCTTTAATTCATATAGCTAGCCTTCTTATGTCACTGTAAGCACAATTTTTTTATATTGTCTATATTTAACTAAAATTTATGATAAACCTTCCATCTTTTCTCTGTTTCTCTCTTAGTTGACACATCAAAATCAAAAGCCATCCTCAATTCAAGATTCATCCCATGGTTTCATATTTGCCCTGCTAGCTGTCATTTATAACTTTATCTTATATGCTATTTTCTGTGTCAAAAATGTTTGCCATCTTTAGAATTTTGCATGGATTTATCATAAGCTTCTTCTCTCTTACTTTCTTTCAGGTTCCATCATCAACATCAGTTGCATCATCTACAGGTGTTAGTACAAGTGACTTCCAAATATGGATGGCCTAAGTTTTCTTTGACAAAGTATCTTGAAATTGTTTATTATATTGATAAAAGAGAAAAAAACTTAACAAAAAAGAAGGAACTGATTTTCTTGATTGGTTGTGAAGAAGGGCTTTGTTGGAGCATTAAAGAGTGAGGTCCTAGTTGCTGAAATCTATGGCGATGTACTATCAAGGAAGCTCGGAAATCCAAGCTGATGGTCTGCAGACACTTTATCTGATGAACCCTAACTATACAGGATACGCTGACACACAACAACAACAGCAACAACAACATCTTCAACCAGCCAATATGTTTTTCTTGAATTCTGCGATAGGCGGGAATTTGCCTCACGGGCAAATCCCTTCGCAAGCCCACACGCAACACTTCGTTGGTGTTCCCCTCCAGGCTAATTTGCAGGATCTAAGCCGCCCTTCAGTTCACGAAGCCATTTCGGCCTCTCACCATGGCCTTTTCCAACGTTTATGGAGCCCTGCTGACCAAAATAGTGGCGGTTGTGGTGTTGGTGATGGTGAAAATGGAAGTCATTCACATGTACAGTCTTCTAGCGTGGTTTCTCCTGGCTCCGGTATTGGACCCACCACGGACTTTACTTCCCAATTGGGGTTCCAAAGACCGGGAACGTTGGTGTCACCGACACAACAACATCAAGGTCTTTCTCTAAGTCTTTCTCCACAGCAGCAACAACAGCAAAAACAACAACAGATGAGTTTCAGGTCTCTTCCACTAGACCACCATGAAATTTCACCACATGAGAATCATCAAGTTGGAATACTATCATCATCATCATCACCAAGAACAAATACTCATAGCAACGATAATATTCGAGCTTCAGGGACATCATCTTTTTCGTTTCCTAATGGGATGATTTTGGGTTCCAAGTACCTAAAAGCTGCACAAGAGCTTCTTGATGAAGTTGTTAATGTTGGACAAAGTATCAAAGCAGATGGAGCTAAGGATAAGCACAAAGTGGATAATGAATCAATGCCTTTGGCTAGTGATGTTGTTGTGCCTACTAGTGGATCAGGTGAAAGTAGCAGCCAGAAAAATAGTGTTGTTGAGCTTACAACTGCTCAAAGACAAGAACTTCAAATGAAAAAAGCCAAGCTTGTTAGCATGCTTGATGAGGTATACTTCTAATAAATTCATATTATCATATTCTTTAATATTTCTTTTTTTTTCTTCCTTATCTCCTATCAAAGATCAACATCAATTTTAATTTCTTGAATTGGACTTATACGTTTAATCAAATCAATTAAAGGATCTAACCACTGTACATTTGTTTATCTTAATGGTTAAGAAGAAAGGTTAGGCCTTTTTCCTCTTGTTTTATTCTTTCTAGTTATAATATTTATTGATCTATTCTTTTTTTTTTCTTTCGGAGATGGAGGGGTCAAGTTACTATTGATTTATATACTTGCAATAATTGTTTGGTTTTCAAAAGGTACAGTTTTGTTCATGTTGAAGGTAAGCAATTCCTACAAAGAGTGTCACCAATCACGTCGGTTCTGTGTGATATATGTACAAACTGAATGATGTGTGGTTCTAAATTTTCCTTTGCGGGTCCAACTAGACTTAATGATAATAGGCAAATGTCTACTTGAGTCGACAAAAACCAAAGCACGTGTTCTTATTCACTTCTCTTTCACTTAGAACCTTTCATATTTTGGAATGATTCTCACTTTCATTTGAGAATCACTTATACTGTTCCCCTCTTGAATATTATTTGCTCAGTTCATGGGTAAGAATCAAGAAAATAGTACCATCAAAACAAATAAGTATATTAACTACTAGAAATATGTTAAATTTCTTTGAGAGCCCGCTAAAATTTCAACGGACGTCACAGATGATTTTTGACTAAAACAGAATTATTTCGCGTATTTCCAGTACGTTGTTTTCAGTTTGCCTTAAAAAAAAAATTATTTTGAATAAATTGGTCAGGTGGAGCAAAGGTATAGACAATACCATCACCAAATGCAAATAATTGTAGCATCATTTGAGCAAGCAGCAGGAATTGGATCAGCAAAATCATACACTCAACTTGCTTTGCATACAATTTCAAAGCAGTTTAGATGTCTAAAAGATGCAATCTCTGGACAAATAAAAGCAACAAGCAAAAGCTTAGGAGAAGAAGAAAGTTTAGGAGGAAAAATTGAAGGGTCATCAAGGCTAAAATTTGTGGATCATCACCTTCGTCAACAACGTGCACTTCAACAACTAGGCATGATGCAACCAAATGCTTGGAGACCCCAAAGAGGTTTACCTGAAAGAGCCGTCTCAGTTCTTCGTGCTTGGCTTTTCGAGCATTTTCTCCATCCGTAAGTTTTGAATTTTACACTATAAGGACTCTTAAAAGTACTTGCAACTGAAAATTCATATAGTAAGCATGAATATAAAACATGTAAAACATGATAAATGACAATTAATTACATGTAACTTTTTAAAGTAAACAAGGATTAGTAACCTGTGAAGCATGATAAATGACATGTTATTGCAGATATAACTAGACTGATAGTATAAAGTTTCTTTACAGTATGTGTAAATATATGTATGTACCATTTTACACCAGTAATATACCTTATAGAGGGATCACAATTACCATCCTTCTCAATTTCAATAAATGAAAATCTTTTTCAATTTGGATTATCTTAACGAAATTTCTTAAAAAACCACTAGCAAGTAAAAGCTTTAGGCTAAAGCACATTTATCTTCAGCAAACATAACCCTTTTAACTCCATCTACTTACTGGTAGGACCGGAGATATAACTATGAAATGGTGTTTATTGTCTTGCAGGTATCCCAAAGATTCAGATAAAATCATGCTTGCTAAGCAAACAGGGTTAACGAGGAGCCAGGTTCTTGAAAATTTCATCATCTTCCACTTAATTTTGTTATTTAACTTCGTAGGAATAAAAGAATTATGCCACCTATAAGATAAGTATTGGTACCTGTTATATTTACTTATTTAAAAAAGGTGGAATTATCCTGGAAAATACGCAAATTACATACAACATGTTTAAATACTACTAGTATATAAAACTTTTACACAATTCGTGTCCTTAATTTTGCCAATAATTTTGAAATGTTTTCTTTACTGTGAAAATGCCCAAACATGACTTTCTAAATGCATGAAATGCAGGTCTCCAACTGGTTCATAAATGCTCGAGTTCGGCTTTGGAAGCCAATGGTAGAGGAAATGTACTTGGAAGAAGTGAAGAATAATCAAGAGCAAAATGGTTTACAAGAAAACATAAACAAGAATGAACCAAACAAAGAGGTTGCCTCAAAATCAAGTGTTCCACACGATACCTCTAAACTTAGAAAGGACAAGCAGTTACCAAGCAGCATGCAGGATGCTTCTCCCACAGATATTTCTACTTCAACCATTTCAACATCTCCAAACGGTGGCTCACTTCCAGGTCAGGCTTCAGGTTGATCGAATAGAAGTTTAGCTCTTCACAAAATTTAACTTTATCCACCTAGTGTTTTGAACGGGCATGTAGTTTAAAAATAAAAAAATATTTTTAAATTTGTGTTCTAAAACAAGTCATAAAACTTTATGTGGTCATCTCATTAATAATAAATGGGACAAATTATATAAAAAGAGTGTCAAATTAATTGGATAGTAAAAGTATATAAGACATCAAGAGTCCAGAAGAGGGCGATTACAATAAATAGGAATCAACACTTTTGCTACTCAGTTGCTTAATAGGATTGACGCAGATATTTGCTGTTTAGTGATGGAATATGTCCGTCGCAAATTCCAAATGTTTTTAATGAGATCTACATAGGAACTCAGTTAAATTTAAGTAGAACCCTCCACTCTTAGGAAACATCACAGTAGACTCACATATATAGAGTTGTTACATCAACCTTTAAGCCTTTAGTTATGGAGTAACAATCTAGGATGACTCAATAGATACGATTTAAAAACCTAGGATAAAGAAAAATGAACATCCAATAAGTCTCTTAGTATGAAATGAACATCCAATAAGTCTCTTAGAATGTGGTGTTTAGACACATTGTCCAACATGTTTCTCTTAACAGGTTTCTCCTTCATTGGTTCGTTAAACATGGAGAACACTGCTGAACGAAACACAAAAAAGCCAAGAAACGATATGCAGAATTCGTCAAGTAGTATTCTTTCAGTGGACACCCAAATGAAAGCTGCAGAGACGAACAGAGGTGACATTGTCAACGACGAAAAGCAGACAAGAGAGAGTTATCCTCTAATGAGTGCATATACGATGGGCGAATTTGGGAAGTTTAATCCAGAACAATTGGCAACAAATTTTCAAGGAAATGGTGTTTCACTTACTTTAGGGCTTCCACCTTCTGAAAACTTAGCCTTATCAGGGAGTCATCAACAGAACTTTTTGCCTAACCAAAACATTGGATTGGGAAGTAGGCTTGAAATGGGAAGAATTGATAGTCATTACAATAGAATGAGCAATCCTCAAGCTTCACATCCAACCATTAGCTATGAGAATATTGATTTTCAGAGTGGGAAGCGATACCCAGCTCAACTATTGCCTGATTTTGTTTCTTGATACATGTAATCTTGGAACATGAAGGCCATGGACCTCATCAACTATATTGCTAGGGGAAAGAAGTGGTGACAAAGTTTAAGCACATTTTCAAGAACCATCTTTTTGATATATAAAAGAAGGAAGTTTATAAGCTTTAGTCATGTAGGTAGAACTTTAGTTAGTATAGGTTATACTACATGTTAACAATGAAGATACAATTATTTATTTTCTGTTGATATATAGCTAGTTTGGATTATTTAAGGTTGTCGCATGCAACCAATAAAAAAATCTCAAAAAGAATGCAAACTATAGTATGTTGTAAATCTTGGCTTGTTTTATCCCATTTTGCATATGTTTCAGTAGATTGTGCAGCTATCTATCATGTGAAGTATCAAGTCTCCTTGTTTCCTTTTGACAAATTGCTCCTTTATCCCTCTACTTTAACGCTAGTGCAACTTAAATAGTATGCATGGTATGTATCTTTTCATTGTCAATTTTGCAATAGTAAGCCTTTTCTTTAGATTGTATCAAGGCAAGATCATGCTATTAGAAGGAATCGATTGTATACATAGTTATGGGAGAGATGGGAAATATTTAAGGTTGTCGCATGCAACAAATAAAAAATATGTCGAAAAGAATGCAATCTATAGTATGTTGTAAATCTTGGCTAGTTTCAGTAGATTGTGCAGCTATCTATCATGTGAAGTATCAAGTCTCCTTGTTTCCTTTTGACAAATTGCTCCTTTGTCCTTCTACTTTAAGGCTAGTGCAACTTAAATAGTGTGCATGGTATATCTTTTCATTGTTAATTTTGCAAAAGTATCATGCTATTAGAAGGAATCGATTGTGTACATAGTTTTATGGGAGAGATGGGAGATAAACCTACCCTTTGTAGGTAGCGGAAACAAAGTAAAAAAGATAATTCTCATTCTGAAGAGACCGTTTAAATGAAGCAAGCTCTACTGTCTTTCCCAATTAAGAGATTAGAACGCCTCATCATAATTATATAGAGGTTTAATTTCCATAATTATATAGAGGTATTGCTAAGATCGTCATTTGTTACTTTTTGTGGAATTTAATGTAAATTTATGCGCTTAGCTTAATCCTTTTGTTTATTCTCAACAAATGTCCTACTCTAAATAGTTCTCCACCATCTCGTGTGTCACGGGGGTAATTTTTGTGACTGAAATATGCACTATGCACCAACTTGTGCGGCATTCAAGCCTACAGGCTTGGCTCAGCCTGCGCCCACACTTAGACAAAGATAGACAGTCTTGATGTCGTTTGTAAGAAAGGAACAAATGGAGCAATGTTTGGATAAAATTCCAACACACACAATGCATATAAACGTAAAGCAACACAACACACGTATGGGAAACGCTTTCCCAAACTTTATATATATTAATGTTCTCAACAATACAATACAATATAATACAATACAATACAATATAATACAATACAATACAATACAATACAATACAATACAATACAATGCAATACAATGACCCTCAATGGTCTGTGGACACCCTCACGTTTTTCCCTCTATAAAAAATTCTCACTTTTAGTGTCTAAGGCTAAAAAAATGGTTAAAAAATGATTATATACAAGGGGGACTTCCTTGGGCAGTTTACGAGAGGAAAGGGGTGTGCTTGGCACATGCCTAGGCAGTTTGACACACATCAGCGCATGTTTGGCCACGATCTGCCCATGTTCCACATTTTTCTCGGCGCCTAGCCCAGTCAGTTGCTCGCCCATGTGCGCTACATGCCTGCCCGCATTTTCCATGCCAGCGCCCAAGGCTGGCCCTGATTTTCGTGCAGCTGACACTCATTTTGTGCACAATCTCGGCCACTCAGCTGCCTAAGCTCGCCCTTGCCGTCTTGTCTACACATGCGCGCATGCCTCAGCCGAGTACCATGCACATGCCTCATCTTTGCCCACGCTGCCTCGCCTTGGCCTCATCCCTAGGCCTTGTGTTGCCCATCATATATTGCCCATGCCATGCTCACACGATGCCATGACATGCCCGACTTAGCCGACACATAGCCCACACATAGCCTACACGCAGCCGCCTTGCCCAGCCCAAGGCTTCTACCCCCTTATATATGTCTTAAAAGAAAAACCGAAGTCTCAGGAGTATGCATATGTCAGCCAGACAATCATACTGCGTCAGCCTATTTCAAAACTCAACTTTTGACCCTAAGCCTCCATTTGACACCACTTTCACACCACACACCAAGGCCACTGCCTTGTCAATACAATGCCAACCCTCAAAGTTAGCCAACATAACATATTGTTTTCACTAACACTTAGGCCAATGCCAAGGGACAACATGCCAAACCCTTAGCAAGTCGTGCCACTGTAAGTCAATCGATCAAGGGGCTAACATCGTGGTCCTATGTGCTTCAAAAAATAAAATTAATTTTCACCAATAATTATGAAAATTTTTGTGATACGAATGTGTCGTTGAATCTAAGCAGAATTTTGTGATATATTTGTACGAAGCTTCCTATGGAGTCGCTAAGGTAGTCACACCCTTTTCGAACCAGGCCCCAAATTTTTTTGGGGTGTTTACGTATATATCCGCCCATAACTAAATATTTACTTTTTATCGTCCACAACTTTTTCTAACCGCAATAATAATACAAAATAAAGGAGATCTTTAACTTGTATACTATTAGGGTATACCGTATACTAAAAAGGTATACAATAGAAGATACTGTATACTATTGGGGTATAACGTGGCTATGGAGTATACCAGTTTGGGGTATATGCGGCTATGAAATAAAATATTTTTAGCCAAATGGCCAGCTCGGGTATATATTTTTAAATGTGGCTATTTTTAATTCAAAATAAAAGTCACTAGACATACCGGGTAAAAGTCTATTTTTTTATGTGGAATGAGCACTTTAGTGCTTGGTCTTTATTTGGTGAGCTATTTTTTTGTGGTCTTTAAAGCATAAGCACTTTTGAGCACTTTTAAAGATATTTTCACTTCTACCCTTTAAGCACTTATCTATAATTATTTGACATTTACATTTTCTCTCCCACTCCGTCTCACCGCCGTTGGCCACCGCTGGACCACCACCGGCCGCAGGTGAAATATTGCAAAACATGCATCTCTAGCTTCGTCTTGGCCTCCTCGTTCCGTTTCTACCATTGATTTTTCGAAAATCATATTAAATTAGCGTAGATTTGAGTTTAAAGATTCATCGAAACCCTAACACCGGTGACTTTCCATTTTCTCCAGCCAAAGCATACTGTTTTAGCCTCAAGCCATCATTGGTTCTGTTTGCAGTAACCGGTATTCCCAGTTTCACTATTTTGATCGAATATTTGTTGAGAAGATGTAAAAGGAGATTAGTTTCTGTGTCAAGAGTGAGTACTATTTGATTTATACATTCCTCCAAAATGAAAGTACAGAGATGTCAACTGAAATTTATTTAAGAAGAATAAATTGATTCTTACTATATTCTGTACATCTCCACCGTTGGAAAAGGAATTACAGGCAACTGTTATTGATTTTCAAATAGATAGGAAATGGTGATGCTGACTGGTAATTGGGGGAGTAAAATCATCCCTCTTTGTCAATGTTATTATCACTAGGCGGCTTCTTTCTTGCTTCTGAGAGTGACAGTCACCTGGGTTCGTTGACACTGCATCTATTGAAAGTGTGTGTGGCTGGAGTTTAATGAATTATTACAAATTAGCAACAACTATTCCAAATACTCGAAGCTTTTCAATTTATGAAAGTGATGACAATTTGGAGGAATTTATTTGTAAAATAAAATAAACAAAAGATGCCGAATTGGCCTTATTTAATTTTTATGTTGAATTTTTGTATTTGGGCAAAATGATGACGATTTGGTGTCATTTGCTTGTAAATAGACATAGTAGTTTGGCTCCCTTGTAAATAAATGATGCCGAATTTGTCTTGTTTTATTTTTATTCTGATTTTTTATATATGGCCAAAGTGATGACGATTTGGTGTCATTTGCTTGTAAAATAGACATAGTAGTTTTGCTTAGTTATGAATAAATACAGCCAAATTGTCTTCATTTTATATTTTCATATATAATTTTATGGATGAATGAAGTGAAGATGAATTGGACTCATTTGTTTACAAAATGTACTTAATATTTTAGCTCACATTATGAATAAAGGATGACGGACTGAGGTAGTTATGTTTTCCTTTAATTTTTTGTTAACTTTTGTATTTTCATATGTATTTTTGTGGATGAACGAAGTGAAAATGATTTGGACTGATTTGTTTGCAAAACGAACACAATATATGGTTCAACATATGCATAAATACACCCAGATTATTGTTATTTCTAAATATATAAGTACTTGAAGGTCTTTTTTGTGAATCAATAAAGTAAGGTCAATTTGACATCATTTATTTACAAAATAAACATATTTGTTTTGTTCATTGTATGAAGAAATGATGCGGGATTGGTCTTATTTGATTTTTGTATATGAGCGACGCGATGACGATTTGGCTTTATTTATTCACAAAATAGACGTAAAATATAGATGGATTAGTTTCCTTGTATATGAGCTAAACAATACCTATTTGGCGTTATTTATTCACAAAATGGACGTGAAACACAACTAGGTTGGCATCATTTTCTATTTTTAGGAAGCAGTGTTGCACATTTGTTTTTTTGTTGGGTTCAAAATACACAAATTTGAAATCGTTGACACGCAAGCATACAAAAATAAATTATAGTCCAAGCAAAATTAAAAGGAAGTAAAAGCTTATCATCTCTACTTTTTGTGAACATACCGGATCTTGCGCAGACGACCTCCGAGTACATTATAACATCTTCCAAGAATTTTCTTGGAATAAATACAAGTTATAATTATGCAAGCACGTAGTTCAAACAGGACGTCTTAAAATGGCTACCTACTCGGTGGTATCCTGAAATATTTTTTGCCTAAAATTGCAATTAAAACTCGCGGGTCCTAAATGTAGTCTAACTCGGTCCAAATCAGGACAACCTAAGCATACTCCTAGCGACCACATTTAGTGAAAGGAAAATAACACTGCATAGATACCAAAAATTTTCACCTGGTACCCTCCATAATGAATGGTCTTGCAAGTTTGTCACTATTTAATAATATTTTAAAAAAATACCCCTATATTAGCACGGAAACAAGATTTTAAGGCACAAATTTGCAAGTGTTGGCTATATAGGCAACAGGTAAAGGAGAAGTGTTGTCTTACCAATACTTCAAGTTATATGGGGAGAATGCAGGAAGAGATTGGAAGGGGCAAGTGTTGCTTTTTGCCAACACTTACGATCAAGTGCTTGCAGGCACTGCCTTTTGCCAACACTTCAGGGGCAAGTGCTGGCAAATAGAGAGGGATCAAAGGGCAAGTCTTGGCCCCGTGCCAAGAAATTAACAGGGGTATTTTCATGCAAAATATTTTCATTAAATTTAATGGGGCATTTTTGTAAAACTCTGTTAAGCACGGAAAAAAGACAAACCATTGCATATGGTGTCATATTTCTGTAAAAGGCCTTGCTTCTGGTGTCATTTATCTGCGAAAAGGCCTTGCTTCTGGTAGAGCCATCAATTTGGGCTTTGGCCAGCGGGCCGGCCCGAGTTAGCCCTAGATTTGTTAGGGCTGGGCTAAGATTTTTCGAGCCCAATGAAGACTGAGGCTTTTTAACCCGACCCAAATAGACCCGATAGCCCGTGAGGCTTAATCGAGACTGGGTCGGACCGGGCCGCGGGCTTTATAATAAAAATTAAAATAAATTATTTAATTTAAAACTACAAATATTTAAAGAAATAACAAGAAATTACAAAGTATGAGAGAATTTAAACTCACTATATTTAAGTTTATATACATAAATATTCCTTAAGTTGCACAACTACTCTACAAGGCACAATTCTACAACTCAAACGTTAGAGATAATACATCAAAGAATCTTACAAATAGAAACTACAGTAGAGTATCGCGCCCCAACCTGCAATAATACATTAAAATATCTTATAAATGTACTGTTGGATACTAATTACTACATAATATTTGTATAACTTTACGTTTTTTTTTAATTTTTAGTTAAAATTTTAGAGTAAAAAAAACACTATGGAAAAAATATTTTAAAAGGTCGGGCCGGCCCAACCCAGCCGCGGCCCTAGTAGGGCTGGTCTGGGCTCGTCATTTGGTGGCCCATCCGTCCAACTTCAAGGCCCGTGGGGCTTGGACCAGGCTGGGTCAGACCGGCCCAAATTGGCAGCTCTAGCTTCCAGTGTCATATTTCTGCAAAAAGCCCCATGTAGTAATGGAAATAGGGGTGGAGGGGATCCGTATATGTTTTTTAGGTCGATTAGAAGGTGCATAAATAGCTATAACCAGAAAATAGATTATGCTCCTGCGGAAGTATCTACACACTAACCGTTGTCATCATTAAGCCCAAATCCCCTTAACTTTTTATTGACCCAAGTCCAAACTCTCTTAGGCCCACACATGACCCAATTAAGTAATATCACACATCTATATATTGGAAAAATTCTTGTTGCATAGCGACTCTTTAGAGTGCCGACGACGAACAACTAGCATTTGTAAAAAGTTCATGGGATTCAGTTCAAAATATGAAAAATGCCTTGAGTTTGTAGTGGATTCTGAATTATAGAATAAACGATCCTGGAGTTTCAAAATTTTAATTTTTGAGTTTGCGTGTGAACTCCGAAAAAAGATATTGGATCATTATTGGAATTTGATCGACTGTGGCTTTTCTTTTAAAATTTTCCAAATAGTTATGAAAAAGTGGCTACCCAGCCGATATTTCACTCTTTTTTACCTTATCCTATTTCACCCCAACCAAACCACCAGCCCACTGCCTTTACAATTTTTCTCCACTCAATAGACCAGTATTTGAATGTTATTATTCGTATGCAGATTTGGAGCCTCTTCTCTCTAACATCAGCGAGAGTTACTTGTGAGAATGGGTGTTCCAGAACCCCTCAAGTGTTTTTTGGCGTGGAGGGACCTCCAATTTTTTTTCCTTTTTCTTTTTATTCTAAGTACAATTAGGAATAATCAAGGACCAAATTAGCATTTGTAAAACTTTGTGGACTGTAATTAAAAGTAACAAAACTTTTAAACTTCTTGGGATCGAAATTAAAGACCATAAATTTTTTAAAAAAATGAATAAACACTCTCTCTTTTCTTGTTCTTGTTCATCATATCTTCTTAATCTTCCTCCTCTTCTATTTTCTTTTCTTCACATTCTGCTCATTTTATTCATCTTTTTTGTCATACTCATCAACTACTTTTTGTTGTCTACATCGTCATAATCTTCTTCTTCTTCTTCTTCTTCTTCTTCTTCTTCTTCTTCTTCTTCTTCTTCTTCTTCTTCTGCTCACTCTCCTCCTCCTCCTCCTCCTCCTCCTCCTCCTCCTCCTCCTCCTCCTCCTCCTCCTTCTTCTTCTTCTTCTTCTTCTTCTTCTTCTTATGCAAAAAAAAATTTAAAAATTTAAAATGGGTTTAAAAATCCAAACATGATTTTTATGTTATTTTGGGGTGGGTATTGTTTGAAATGATTGAAAATGGTATTTGGATCTTAAGTATAAAATTTGAGATGATTTGGTGTTGATTTGAGTTGCTTTGGATGGATTTTGAATAAAAAGTTGCGGTTGAAATATTTTCTTCAAGGTGATGAACATATGTCACGATATTCGAAATATCTGTTAGGGTGTTTGGTACATCTTCTGTCAGGATGTACGGAATATTTGTTACGGTATTTGGAACATCTTCCATCAGGAAGTTCAGAAGAACTGTCAGAGTGTTCAAAACATCTTCTGTCAAGATGTTCGGAACATCTCTGTCAGGATGTTGGAAGCATCTTTTATCTAGACGTTGAGATAAATTTGGAACAAAAATATCATTTGATTTTTCGATCCTCAAAAATAAAAATAAGCAAGACTCCATCGAAATGGGAAACATAAGGAAAACGACAATCATCAGACAGAATTAGTGTACCTACAAATCTTTTTCAACATTCTTTTTTTTTAAAAAAAAAATGGTAGAGTTAACTTCCGAAACCTCTCTCCTTATTTAGGATTATTTATCTTTGAGCGATGAACTCAAAAAAAAGTACCAACATATTGAATACGAAATATCTTGACGGAGGTTCCTAACATTACTCAAGATGTTCGAAACATCCTTTGTGATGTTCCAAGCATTAACTAAATTTAGAGAACTAAACTTACAAAATTAATAAGTTTTTTCACAATTTTTCACACTCCAGCTACCCAACTCGTCTATGTACACTCATCTTATTTCTAAGATATTTTTTTTTATACACAACCCCTCAACAAATACACCAGATTTTATAAATTTTACTTGTATACACAACCTCCACAAACAACAACAACAACAGACCAAGTATTATCACACAATATACACGACCACCCTTTGTGTATTTATTTATCAATTTTCTGAAATAAAAAAATACTCAAGATGTTTCAGACATATTGAAAGTTTTGAACGACTACAAGTATATTCTGATCTTCCTGCATGATGTTTGAAACTTTTTGTGAGATATTTCACTTTCCATCGATCTACCAGAGTGATTTTAGATGTTAAAATCTTATTTACCATTATAAGAATTAAATACCTATTTATGAGACATCAATTTGTGTATTTATAAATATATTTTACTCCGAAATAAAATAAAAAAGAAGTAGAGGATAATCATTTAATCTTTCTTGTAGGTATCTAATATATGAATAATCTTTCATAGTATATGGCTAAATATTAGCAGTTATGACTTTTGTATATTTTTATTTTAATGTTCATAACATATTTTAGATGTTCGAGACATCTTGAAATATGTTCAAAGAAAAGTGACGTTCGGAGCGCTATTACGATGTTCCAAACGTATTTCATGAATGTTCAGAATTTGAATGGAGACACAAGGGTCTCAAAACTAAATAATTTTTTTGAACCTTTTCATCAAATGATCCCAACAGTTTGTTATACGGTATTTTAACATCTGTTCTCCTTTCAAGACGACATTTTCATACACAATTCTTTTACTCTATAAATGCTGCAACCATTCACCATGAGTAATCTTCATACATTCACCATGATAAATATTACAATGACACGACCCGAAATCCGGTTAGGCCGTGCGGGCACCCGACATACTCCCCTAGACCCGTCGGGCGAACCCTTACCAATTAAATTAGGAAAATAAATATAATTCAATTCATAAATAATAACAAGACTTAGAAAAAAAACACAGACATATTGATACCTCCAAACTGTACAAAAGAAATTACAGCTGACTACCCAACATACTAGGTGTAGGGCTATCCAGACTAGACATCTAAGAGTACAAAAGAAGACAAATACCTCCTGAAGGGAGCAAAATGCAACTGAAATAATAATCAATAAACTGGTGGCCATCCGGAATAAAGCTGGCTCACCCTGACAGCTGAAGTCGTCTTCGCTCCTGAACAACGCGGCGAACTCAATCTTGGAGTGAACCTGCCGAAATGAAATAGATAGACAAGAAACAAACAACAAACAAGGGTGAATCAAAATGACTCAATAAGTGGGGCAGACTAGCCACCTAAAAGAATAGGATAGCTAGCCAGGGAGGAGAAACAGATAAACAAAATTCCTCTTATTTAAATTATAAAAAGGCAGAGCCAGATAATAACTAGAAACATGTATGGAATGACAAACTCATCAACAACCAGGAACGTAAGATAACCAAAACATATAGGTAACCCGAACACATCAACAATCAGAAATACATCCTGTTGCGGCGTGCAACCCGATCCATATATTCATCCTGTTTCGGCGTGCAATCTGATCCATATATTTATAACGTTGCGGCGTGCAACCCGATCCCCGCAACCCAAAAATATATATACAAATAAGCAATGCACGTAGAAGCAGAACAGTAGTTATGTACCACAAGTCTACACAATGGTATGAAATGAGATGAAATGAAATATGATGCAAAGGGTCACATGTGCCCGTCATCCCATCCCGAAACGGAATACTTCTGCGTTCGAGGGGAATCCAATCTGATAACCAACTGGAGCGGAATACTCCTGCTCCTGGGGCGGAATACTCCTGCACCCGATATAATATAAACTAGAGGCGGAATACTCCTGCACTCTCCTGGGGCATAATACTCCTGCACCCGATATAATGTAAAGCTGAGGCGGAATACTCCTGCACTCAATATCTGACATAAGAGCGGAATACTCCTTCTCCTGGGTGGGAATCCTCCTACCCTCAATATGATACAATGGAGCAGAATCCTCCTGCTCCTGGGGCGGAATACTCCTGCACCCAATGATATGCAATGTAATGCATATGAGTGCAATGTGATGCAATAATAACCCTTCACCGACGCGGGACTCTCATCGACAGCCGGGAGGTAGATGCCAACTCACAGCCAGAATACAATGCTCAAATCCTCAATGCAATACCAACAACAGGACATAACATATAATATACAATATAAATCCAAAGCTAAGGCGTAATGGGTATGCCTATCGGCAGCTACACACGTAAGGAACACGTGGTAGAAAATCCACGAGGTCAGGTGCCTCCAAAGAAATGGATATAAACACTTAACTTGTTACAAAGTTAGCACAGTTACCCAACAACCGCTTTATCCTTTGGATTCACTGCCGAACGATCCTGTCATATTCAATAAGCAGAAAACTATATCAAATAAGGCTAAAGGCTTCATTCCCCGCATCTTAGGATAATCCGGTTAGGAACCTAATACCCCTATTCGCATACGCAATATGCAGGCCAGACCTATATACATGGCTTAAGGTCACATAGCAAAACCCTAAATAAATTATATTTATATGTTGCCCATAACTCACTGAGTACGAATATATAATCAATTCAATTATCAGGGTCTATTTGACCCTTTAAACCATTAATTGAACTTATTAAAATGATGTCTAATATTTCAAGTTTTACCGTTAAAATATATTCAAACATACGTAATAAACTCAAATAATATATTAGGATCATTACCTGAATATTTCGGGGTAAAAATTCTACTTTTCTCCGGCTCTTTTCTCATTTTCTGGCATTTTTTCCTTGCTTCGTTTCTGCTTCTTATTTTTGTTTCGTATTTGTTGCTTTCTGTTCTTGTTTTGGACGAAAGCTAAGGGATATGTATATCCCTTAGTACCACCGCCATGTCACCTTTCCTTTACTTTTTTTTTTTTTGTCTTTTTGTCTTTTTCTTTTATTTATTTTCTTTTCGTGACGAAAATTAAAACATTACCCTGCGATATTCGAAATAATTCCAACTTTTGCATACAAGTTATACAAAATATATGTAGCATACTCGCGAAGGCGGATCTCAAATCGGGTTCCTCTCAAGATGCGAATTTAAATAGAAAAAAGTCAAATTATTTAACTTTCGGCATTTTAGCGGAAACTAGCCGAACAACATCGAAATTCACTTTCGAAAGTTCACAAAAGTCATAAATAATCATACGAACCTAACGGCGCTTTCGGATTTCGAATCGGAGCTGATTCGCCAAAACCGAGCTCGAAAATCTCTTTTTAATATTTATCGACAATAAAAACTGAAACCTTCTTCCGATGCCTACCAAACGAGGTCTGATTTAGCTCAAATTTTACAGACAGGTCCTAATGGACATTACGAATATTTTAAAATTATCGGCACGCCAATCGGAGTCCTAACTTCCGAAACGACTGACCGAGGTCGTTTCATTCTCCTCCACTTAAACTCTCGTTCGTCCTCAAACGAGCCTGAGTCTAAAGCAAGATTGACGCAGATAACAAGAGAACTTACACGACCTTCATAAGCTACTCCACGGGCATTATCTCCTGATTACATGATCAGAATTATAACACGAACACCGAACTCTTGGAATAAAACATATCTGGATAATATGATGACACCATTGCCCAGCTTATTCTGACGAAGCCGACCCTTCCTCGATCACGAGAAAAGAGTTTTACATTTTCGAAGCAAAGATATACGAAACTCTGGATGGACTAACATGATTCAACCGATAATCACCTCTTCGATATATCTTTTGATATAGAACAGGTCGATGGAACTAAGAATTAGTTTATGCTTGATGCAATAGGGGAAGCTTTTGAAGTACCTTGTCACTACACACTATAGCAGATTTGATGCAAGCTATATTATTTTTACGAACACACTATGCAACATCTCAGTTGATGTTAGTGTTGTTCCGCAAGCTCCTTGTGGGAATGTAGTTACTCATATCCTAATGTATGTCAAAGGTTCATCTGAACAGGGTCTATCATATAAGGATAAGGATCATGCAAATACCACTGATAGTATGATGCAGACCAGAAATGATCTTCAGACTGAACATCTACTTCAGGGTATTGTCTTTGGGTTGGAAATATTATTACTTGAAAAAGTGAAAATAAAAGAGACATGTAGTTGGACCATGAGCTGAGGCAGAATACCAACAACAAAGTTGATTACATGTGCACTTATAACGCTAAAGTAACTTCTCAAAGAGTTGAGGTGTGAAGGAGATATGCCAATGATGGATGGACGATAAGCTGCACTAGACCTTTAATTCTAAATTTTCATGAAGTAAAACAGCGTCAGTATGAGGATCCAGGTCTAGTTGAATACAGACAGATAGCCAGAAGAAAATCGGAGTCACCATACAGGGTTACTACTGACGGTATTCTCATGTATAGAGATATACTTTGTGTTCCAGATGTTGCAGATTTACGTGGACAGATTATGATAAAGGCACATTATTCCAAATACATTGTTCATCCAGGTTCGACTAAGATGTACTATGATCTTAAGCAGATTTATTGGTGGGACAGAATGAAGTGTGACATAGCAGAATTTGTGGCCCAATGTTCTAATTGCCAGCAAGTTAACGTCGTGTCATCTTTCCAGACTTTATGCTTTTAGCAGATAGGTACGTATATATATGATCAGGTTTCCAGCTTATCTCTGGCATTAATAGATTATTAGTAGGTTTAGCAATGATCGACACTCATTGTAGGTTTCTGTCGTGGCCCTAGGTTGGGTCGTGGCAAAAGTGGTATCAACGCCTTAGAGATTTAGTATTACCATTCAATATTTGGAGGAACACTCCTCCACTTAAAGCACAAACTCATGCAGCTATTTGAATAGGAATAACCATCCCCGCACAGTCTGCTGGACTAACGAAGATTTAGGTAAAAGTCGAACGTAGGCAGACCTAAGCTACCAAACTACCCTTTCGAGTAGCCAAACAGCTGCAACTCTCGAGTTCACAACTCCATACATTTTCCATAAGCATCACCGCTCGATAGCTCAATTCAGGGGGTCAAATGACACCTCTCATTACCCTTTGTAGCTTTAAAACACAACAATGTGCTTACCCGGCTACCTTGACACGCACTCTGGCTCAACACAGGGAATATCACAAGCGGCTGCTAACCGCCCAAACTCTCTATTCCGGACGAGGAAGAAATGGTAATAGACCGAGGATAGAAATAATTAGAGCTTTAGCTAGCTCATCTTCTTATTTACTTAGCTACCAGAGCTAGACTACTTTCGAGTCATGCTAGCCAAAGAATTACAATTGAAGAAATGGACATTAAATAAGCTCTATGGAACAACATCCATGCCAATTTAACCTCCCAATAAGAAGGAAACTCTGACAATTTATCAGAAAACCCTTTTATTACCATGATAAGTTTATGGGATAATATGACTTTACTAGCGTTTCGAACCAAGAGGAGACACATAGATCGAATATTACTTACTTATCACTTTGCACCGGAAGAAACGATGACGCTTTATGATGGTGACGAAATAGGATCCCATTATCGTACCAACATTTAATTCCGACGAGAGAGGTAAACTGATTTGACATAATAATAGAAGGTGACACAAAAAGATGCTAAGCAGACCATACCTACACTCTCTGCCAAATTTCTCACATTTAAGCCAGATCAACTAGTAGGGTCTCACAAATATCAGGAATAAATCATACCAGAAACTCACCCCTCTACCGCAACCAATTCTTAATAGAAACGACATCCAAGGAAACCATCGAAACGTGATAAGACACACCATTTCCAGATCGATCGAAAGAATCAAATCTTACTCACATTTAAGAGAAGAAGAAATCTCAGGGTCTATTACATCGGATACCTCAGCATTCTGGCGAACTGGCAGTTCATAGAACTGCCTCTGCAGCTGAGCTAAGCCACTATCCTGATAATCACCTCCTGAAGAACCACTGCCACCACACTCTCGACCTCTACTGGATGGTGGCGTTTCTCTGGCTGATTGAGATCTAAATGAAATCCCTGCGATTGTGCAGGTGCCAGATGACGAGAGAAAGGACGACTGCCTACTTTCCGGAGTAATGAAAACCTCCTCAAAGGATAACCAGACTCACGACAATGATAACACCTTTTCGCTAAAAATGGAAACTGGACAGATTATTGATAGCTACAAAAAGAAAACTGAGTCTATCTTGATGAACTACTAGCGCACTTTGAGAATTACGCTCTACAAGCTGAGATAACATGGCAGGTGTCCTCCCAAAATAATCAGAACTCTTACCTCCAAATGAGGTCCCATGGTTGCCCACTAGGGCCACGGGATCTCTTTCTCTCCCGCTCTAACGTTCTTCCCGCTCTAACTTATGGTATGCCTCGTACCTCCGAGCAATATCAACAACAACATCAAATGAAATCCCGACCTCAATCTCTCGAAAAGCTCATGCACTAGTTCTAATACATATTCAGTCATTCTATAGAATTCAATCTGATATTCTGAAACACCAACAGGCTAACCGATAGGCTACCCTGTCCAATCCACTCAAACTGGAACCACTTTTCATCTCGGTCGCTACTCGAAAGGAACTTTTCCACGAATCTAGAAGAAAAATCGAATCAAGTTAGCTAATAAGAGAGCGGCCCACCAATTCAAGGCTGGACCCTGAAACTGGAAAGAAGAATAATCAACAGCATACCGCTCGATATAATCAAGAGCCTGAAGGATACGCTGACATCATTTTATTTTAAAAAGAATCACGAGGTTTATCTGGTGCATTGCTTAAGAATATCGGAAGGTTCAACCAGATAAAATAATGCAATATCTTCAAACACTCGGACCGAGCTATTACTTGGCTTAGCTAACCAATCAGAATAATTAGTGGCGCAACACATGCTGCCTCTGGAACATAATTTACTGGGGTAATATTAAGAACTAGAATAGGAGCTCCCTGAGACCGAACGTCTGCATCTGCGGCAACCTGATAAGCTGCCTAGCGAATAATAGGTTCTTGCGGTATCTACATCGCAAAGATTCTCGTAAAAGCATCGTAGAGAGCCAAGGGAACCACAAGGCCCTGCTCCCTTGCCCATCACGAGCTCGTATAGCTGGGACCTCCGTAACTAGATCGTTAGCACGATCAAAAATCTCGGGGCTTCGTCAGTGCTAGCCCCAGGCTAGACTGCTTCGTCTTGAACTCATACCGTCTGCTGATTTGTCGTACGAGGGTTTACAATTACGACGAAGGAATTAACAAAAATACTTTTGCATCCTAGACCGACGCACGATCATAAATGAAGGAAATGAAACTTCCTAAATGCCATCATATCCTCTCGTAGATAAGTACGGACGTCTATGTACCCATCAGCGAGACTCTACTAGACACTGTCTTAGTCTGGATAGATTCTAAACCGGGCTCTGATACCAACTGACACGACCCGAAATCTGGTTAGGCCGTGCGGACACCCGACATACTCCCCTAGACCCGTCGGGCGAACCCTTACTAATTAAATTAGGAAAATAAATATAATTCAATTCATAAATAATAACAAGACTTAGAAAAAAAACACAGACATATTGATACCTCCAAGCTGTATAAAAGAAATTACAACTGACTACCCAACATACTAGGTTTAGGGCTATCCAGACTAGACATCTAAGAGTACAAAAGAAGATAAATACCTCCTAAAAGGAGCAAAATGCAACTGAAATAATAACCAATAAACTGGTGGCCATCCAGAATAAAGCTGGCTCACCCTGACAGCTGAAGTCGTCTTCGCTCCTGAACAACGCGGCGAACTCAATCTTGGAGTGAACCTGCCGAAATGAAATAGATAGACAAGAAACAAACAACAAACAAGGGTGAGTCAAAAGGACTCAATAAGTGGGGCAGACTAGCCACCTCAAAGAATAGGATAGCTAGCCAGGGAGGAGAAACAGATAAACAAAATTCCTCTTATTTAAATTATAAAAAGGCAGAGCCAGATAATAACTAAAAACACGTATGGAATGACAAACTCATCAACAACCAGGAACGTAAGATAACCAAAACATATAGGTAACCCGAACACATCAACAATCAGAAATACATCCTGTTGCGGCGTGCAACCTGATCCATATATTCATCCTGTTGTGGCGTGCAACCCGATCCATATATTTATAACGTTGCGGTGTGCAACCCGATCCCCGCAACCCAGAATACGAGCTAGAAATATATAGGCAAATAAGCAATGCACGCAGAAGCAGAACAGTAGTTATGTACCATAAGTCTACACAATAGTATGAAATGAAATGAAATAAAATAAAATGAGATGAAATGAAATATGATGCAAAGGGTCACATGTGCCCGTCATCCCATCCCGAAGCGGAATACTTCTGCATTCGAGGGGAATCCAATCTGATAACCAACTGGAGCGGAATACTCCTGCTCCTGGGGCGGAATACTCCTACACCCGATATAATATAAACCAGAGGCGGAATACTCCTGCACTCTCCTGGGGCGGAATACTCCTGCACCCGATATAATGTAAAGCTGAGGCGGAATACTCCTGCACTCAATATCTGACATAAGAGCGGAATACTCTTGCTCCTGGGGCGGAATCCTCCTACCCTCAATATGATACAATGGAGCGGAATCCTCCTGCTCCTGGGGCGGAATACTCCTGCACCCAATGATATGCAATGTAATGCATATGAATTACATATAATGCATATGAATGCAATGTGATGCAATAATAACCCTTCACCGGCGCAGGACTCTCATCGACAGCCGGGAGGTAGATGCCAACTCACAGCCAGAGTACAATGCTCAAATCCCCAATTCAATACCAACAACAGGACATAACATATACTCCATCCGTTTCAAAGAGGATGAACCTTTGCGGAGTACGAGGGTCAAATTGACTAATTTTGACCGGGAATTTGCATATCGAATTTTTAAATTTTTTGAAATAAAATTTGCATATTTATAAACTACATGAAAAATACTATAAGTCACAATAATTAACAATTCAAAATAGTTAGAAAATATTTGTAAGACATGTGGTCAAATGTAATCTTGTTTGACCCTTCAAATAGTAATAGGTTCATCCTTTTTGAAACGGAGGGAGTAATATACAATATAAATCCAAAGCTAAGGCGTAATGGGTACGCCTATCGGCAGCTACACACGTAAGGAACACGTGGTAGAAAATCCACGAGGCCAGGTGCCTCCAAAGAAATGGATATAAACACTTACCTTGTTACAAAGTTAGCATAGTTACCCAACAACCGCTTTATCCTTTGGATTCACTGCCAAACGATCCTGCCGTATTCAATAAGCAGAAAACTATATCAAATAAGGCTAAAGGCTTCATTCCTTGCATCTTAGGGTAATCCGGTTAGGAACCTGATACCCTATTCGTATACGCAATACGCAGGCTAGACCTATATACAGGGTTTAAGGTCACATCACCAAACCCTAAATAAATTATATTTATATGTTGCGCATAACTCACTGAGCACGAATATATAATCAATTCAATTATCGGGGTCCATTTGACCCTTTAAACTATTAATTGAACTTATTAAAATGATGTCTAATATTTCAAGTTTTACCATTAAAATATATTCAAACACACGTAATAAACTCAAATAATATATTAGGATCATTACCTGAATGTTTCGGGGTAAAAATTCTACTTTTCTCCGGCTCTTTTCTCATTTTCTGGCATTTTTTCCTTGTTTCGTTTCTGCTTCTTATTTCTGTTTCGTATTTGTTGCTTTCTGTTCTTATTTTGGACGAAAGCTAAGGGATATGTATATCCCTTAGTACCACCGCCATGTCACCTTTCCTTTACTTTCCTTTTTTTCTCTTTTTGTCTTTTTCTTTTATTTTATTTTCTTTTCGCGACGAAAATTAAAACAGTACCCTATTCGAAATAATTCCAACTTTTGCATACAAGTTATACAAAATATATGTAGCATACTCGCCAAGGAGGATCTCAAATCGGGTTCCCGAAACTCAAGATGCGAATTTAAATAGAAAAAGTCAAATTATTTAACTTTCGGCGTTTTAGCGGAAACTAGCCGAACAACATCGAAATTCACTTTCGAAAATTCAAAAAAATCATAAATAATCATACGAACCTAACGACGCTTTCGGATTTCGAATCGGAGCTCATTCGCCAAAACCGAGCTCGAAAATCTTTTTTTAATATTTATCGACAATAAAAACTGAAACCTTCTTCCGATGCCTACCAAACGAGGTCTGATTTAGCCCAAATTTTACAGATAGGTCCTAATGGACATTACGAATATTTTAAAATTATCGGCACGCCAATCGGAGTCCTAACTTCCGAAATGACTGACCGAGGTCGTTTCATACAAGCATTCAAACATAGATTAAGGATTTAATTAAAACTTCTTTATTTTTTTTATTATGAAAATTAGGGTCAATCAATAGAGTTACTTTCCGTGTACTTTTCAAATTTTGAGCATATGTTCAGAACTTCCTTACGCCGTTTTCCACGACTAATATAGTAGTTCTGAATATATTGGACCCGTGAACAACACTTATATTGGGAGCGTGATTATCTAAAACTTGCAGTTTACTTCCAAAGGTAATAAAAATGTATCACACACCATTATATATCGATATTCTTTATTCTTTTCGTTTCTTCTTTTTCTACATCTGAAACAACTCATAGATGCTCCCAACGCTTGCACAATATATGATCAGTTGATAATGTTCAAGTGATAATTATAAAAGATTATTACTTAAAATAATCAATTATACAAGTTAGAGCGATAAATCAGGATGATTATAACTTAATATAACAACCTATAAAATCTGTAGGCTAATGATCAAAGTTATACTTACTACATTCAATAATACAAGCAAAAGTGATAATTATGAAAGATAATAATCAAATTATAACTTTAACTATTCCGAATGACTGAATGGATACGCCAAACATGACGGTCGATGTTCCGAACTTTTACATAACAAACTCGAATGACACATAAACGTTTCGAAAGCCTTAACAATATTTAACCAATTATACAATTTAGAGTGATATATCAAGATGTATAATCACTTAAAATTACCAATTATACAAGTTAGAGTGATATATCAACATGATTATCACTTAATATGACCAATTATACATGTTATAGTGATAAATCTATAAGAATATCATTTAAAATGACTAAATATTCAAGTTATAGTGATAAATCAAGATGAATATCAACTAAAATGACCAAATATACTAGTTATAGTGATAAATCAAGATGAATATCAACTAAAATGACCAATTATACAAGTTAGAGTGATAATTATGAAAGATTATCACTTAAAATGACCAATTATACAATTTAGAGTGATATATCTACAAGAATATCAACCAATATGATCAATTATGAGAGTTGGAGTGATAATTATCAAAGATAATCACTTAAAATGATCAATTATACAAGCTAGAGTGATATATCAAGATGATTATCACTTAAGATGACCAACTATATAAGTTATACTGATAAATCTACAAGAATATCACTTAAGAGGACCAACTATACAAGTTATAGTGATAAATCAAGATGAATATCAACTAAAATGACTAGATATGCAAGTTAGAGTGATAATTATGAAACATTATCACTTAAAAATGACCGATTATACAGTTTAAAGTGATACACCTACAAGAATATCAACTAACATGGTCTATTATACAAGTTAGATTGATAATTATAAAAGATTATAACTCAAAATGACCATTTATACAAGTTAGAGTGATATATAAAAATGATTATCACTTAACACGACCAAATATACAAGTTGTAGTGATAAATCTACAAGAATATCACTTAAAATGACCAATTATACAAGTTAGAGTGATATCTCAAGATAATTATCACTTAAAATGACAAGTCATACAAGTTAGAATGATATATCAAGATGATTATCACTTAAAATGACCAATTATACAAATAAGAGTGATATATCAAGATGTATAATCACTTAAAATGACTAATTATACAAGTTAGAGTGTTATATCAAGATGAATATCAAATAAAATGACCAAATATACAAGTTATAATAAAAATCAAGATAAA
This sequence comes from Petunia x hybrida, assembly GCA_037355625.1. Lineage (NCBI taxonomy): Eukaryota > Viridiplantae > Streptophyta > Magnoliopsida > Solanales > Solanaceae > Petunia > Petunia x hybrida. Next base: position 5,419,115 of record JBBBVM010000082.1, read on the forward strand.
TAGCAACTAAAATGACCAATTATACAAGTCATAATGATACATCAAGATGGTTATTACTTAAAAGACCAATTATACATGTTATAGTAATAAATCTACAAGAATACCACTTAAAATGACCTAGTATACAAGTTATCATGATAAATAAAGATGAATATCAACTAAAATGACCAATTATACAAGTTAGAGTGATAATTATGAAAGATTATCACTTAAACTGACCAATTATACAATTTAGACTGATAGACTATAAAAATATCAACTAACGTGATCAATTATACACATTTAGAGTGATAATTGTGAAAGATTATCACATAAAATGACTAATTATACAAGTTAGAATAATATATCAAGATGATTATCACTTAACATGACCATTTATACAAGTTAGAGTGATAAATCTACAAAAATATCACTTAACATGACCAATTATACAAGTTATAGTGATAAATCAAGTTGATTATCACTTAAAATTACAATTGCACAGGTTAGAGAGATAAATCTACAAGATAAATACATTATACGTTCCGAACGACACAAATGTTAAACACGAACTGGAAAAAGATGTTCCGAATGTATTCACTTCCCAGGTTAGGGTTTAGGGTTTAGGGTCTAGGGTTGGGGATTGGGGTAAAGATGTTCGGAACGACTTTATAGATGTTTCTAAACACTCAGGAAAGTATGCACGTCTAAAATTGAGCCAACGTTCGGAACAGCTTATGCAAATGACTTAAACGACATAAGTATGTTTCAAAAAGGGTAATAAATATAAAAATTAACGATAGTAACAACAAATAAATATATATAAATGAATTTGATCAGGTTTACAAATAGGACGAACATCCAATATACAAATTCAAGAATTTACAAGCTGACTTGTATCTTCATTTCCTCTACGTCACGTGGGGCATGTAGTTCTTTTATGAACATATGTTTTGCAGATGCCATATTTATTTTTTCTCTGAAGTACTTCCCCAACTGACGAATTAGCTTAATTCTTCTCCTTCCTGCCTTAGAGGTTCAGGCACTGGAAAAATTACCTCCTTAAGAGAGACCACCCATAATTCTTTTGGAAGAGCTAGATTGACAGGGACTGCATAGGCAAGGATTATCATATGAGGAGATTAATCATATTCAGCCAACAACTTAACGTCAACTTGGGATGACAAAAGAAAATGCTTTAAGTCTTGAAAAATTATAAATTATTTTTTAAACCTTGTTTTGGCTTTAGTAGAACAAGACAATAGAAACTAAGATATTTATACTAATCTATAAGTATATGATTAGTAAAACCACTGACAACATGAAGTACAGAAACTTCTACTCCCACAGTGCACCTAGCTCCGACACGGTAGACTTTCCTTAAACTCTTGAATTCACTTTGCAACATAAATAATTGTATTTCCTATTTGTCAGTACCAGCTACAAACCATTTTTGACAACAGCAAATGAAAATGTGTCAAATAATTTGTACAATAGTTCGACGGGTAAAGTATATATTTGCTAAACATCATGAGAGGTAATCAAAATATATGGCAGGATATTAATAGTAACATATCTCTCGATGTTCACGACATCTCTCTAGATATTCGAAGCATCTTACCTATCAAGATGTTCGGAACATTTGTATTGATGTTCAAGTTGTTTGGAACATCTGTCAGGATGTTTCAAACGTATCTCTGTTAGGATATTCTGAACATCCTAATAGATGTTCATCGCGCTAAGAAAAAATTTCAACATCGGTTTTAGTCTAAAATTAACCAAATCCAGTCCAAATTAACTCCAAATGATCTCGAATTTTATATTCAACCTTTCACTACTATTCCCAACAATTCTAAACAACACCCACTTGAAAATAGTACAAAAATTTGGTTGATTTTTTAAAATCCAATTCAAAAACATCAATATTTAATAATGATGAATATTCACAAATCTTCTTAACGAAGAATAAGAAATGGATATGTGTTATATTTCGTTTAGGATTCCTTAGATTGAAGAAACAATCATAAGACGAAGTGTAGATTGAAGAAACAAGAAGAATGATACGAATAAGGATTTGAGAGGGAAAAATGGGTGAGAGGAGAGGGGGAAGGGCTGTTGTAGGTCTAGGTTTATGGCCAAATTTGGCAAAAAAGTGGTATTATATACTTGGACTATTGTGTAACATAAAAAACTTTAGGGTGAGAAGGCTAGATAGTTAAAAGCTTTTAATGCCATTAATGATTAGAGGACCCTATAGTTCATGATTAAAACTTGAGCCTTTTTCCATTTAAAAATAACTTGAGAGGGCCTGCCATGCCAAACCCCCGAGTTACTTAGAGATTTATTGTTCAAATCTTCTGTTTTACTTTATATTATGTCAAAATTGTTCAGTTTTATTTTTTTTTTCCTGGCTGCCAATGCTCCTACATAAAAGCTGACTTTTCCATTGGCTTGATTTGGTAGTTACTTCATTAAGACCCCAAAATGAACTAATTGTGCTGAATGGAACAAATCATTGACAAGGAATTTTGCTGCATTCAAAGACTTTTTGTCATTTTCTTAGATAAGTTAGATAATGGAGAATGGATGATGCTCAATCTGGTGGTGTCTTTTTTCCAAAAAAAAAAAAAAAATTTTGAACATTGGTGACCTATTAATCTGGAAAAAAACTTATCCACAACCAATTTTATGCAAACCCAATATATAAGTGACATGTATCATTAAATTACTTTCAATTTTATTATCGACTATGATATGCTAATTAATGTAATTGAACCTAAATATCAAGTGTGGATAAATTGTTTTCTACTCATCAGCTTTGCATGTACATCTGCCTCAAGTTTGTTTCAATCAATTATTCTTCTTGTTCTCTCTCTTCGTTTTTTCATTCTTCTCTCATTGAAAAAGTCTTAAAGGCTTTATATCACACGTAGATGAACAGGCGGCTTAAAACTTAAACCACTGCCTCAATAGGTTACTGAGTGTGCATTTTCAGTCAAACGATAAACTACTACTATGATTTAGCGCATGTTAGAAGAATACCATTTGACCAGGCATTTCAATGCTATATAAGGGGTCATTCTCTATGACAAAATCATGATCTTACGTTTGGTGAGTTTTCAATCTTTCTAGATATCTTCCATAAACTTAATTTTAATTTCAAGTAATTAGACTGTCCTCCATCATTCATACATCGCCACATGCCACAGTACTATATACTGCCGAAAGAATTAAACTGACTTCATCAAATTTTGACACTCAACTATACTCCAATTGTGAGGAAAAAAAAAGCGACACTCCAATTCTTAGTACTTCGAAATGGTCGGTTTGATGGTTGAAGTCATCCTATTTTGGTGGTTTGGTACCGCAGTCAGAATCTTTGTAGTTTATACATTAAACCATATATATAGCCATATTTTAAAGTTGTTAATTCATTTTAGGATTGTTAACTCGATGCTAGTTATTTAAGTCTTCACGGTGCAATAATATATTTTACATGTGGTACGCCAACTAATGTAGCCCAACTAATTAAATACACAAATAAATTATACACGAGAATTCAATAGTAATCATACATGTGGAATAGGAGTTCACTGACTGAGTTCCAATATCATCGCCTAACATCATCGCCTAACATCATCTTATCATAGTAGTACATCAGTACTTCGGATAAAAGTTCAAATCTTCAAGCCTTCTAAGTAGCTTAGGCTCCAGTGTTGCTTAACAAATACTTCTTGTACAATTCTCTTAGTAAGAGAATTAACAGTAAATTTCCCAAAGCTTAGTTCAAAGTTACATGAATTATTCCTGATATTGTAAAATATGAAGTGTTAGAAAAAATTTCTGAAACCTTTAATTATGTTAAAGTAAATTTTTTTGTAGGTTAGTTCAAGGTTCAAGAAACTTTTTTAAGTTTAGTGGCTTCTCTTTGAAAACTTTCCATATTTTTAGATTATTGCTATTTTTAATAAATCTTGTAACTACTGGTTATTCGATGAGCGACTTCAAAAGTCACCGTTCTTCAAAATCACCCTTTCCCAATCCCCACTACGACTTCCTCGGGACATTTAGCAAAAAAGATCATTTTGAAGTCTTCAATTAAAAAAATATCCTCCAAATTTTAAAAATTTGGTAGATAACCTCCACCTAGATAATCATAATTAGGAGTTAATTAGACCCAAAAAAACCTACACGTCCCAACCCCCAAGTTCTGAATATTACACTTTGGCCCATACCAAAAAAGGAAAATTCTCTCCCCCGCCCAAATTTGTGGCCCTGGTTCTCCCCATTCCTCGCGTTCCAGCCGCCTTCAGTGCCCTCTTCTTCAGCTGAACCTCGTTCCAGGCCTCAAACCCAGACCATTTTTTTCCGCAGCTATCACAAATCTTATTCTCAGCTTCAATTTGCTCCAATTTCGTGATTTCTGGTCGTGAGAAGCTTTAAAATTTTCAAGGCAGAACATATAGATGACCCCTCAAAGTTGCACCCAATTCCCACTTGAACACTCCAACTTTCCCAATGACCAACTAGACACCTTTTCTAGTCCATGCTGTATCTCCGGAACACTGACATCTGACTTGGCAACGTGTGTGAATTTCACTTACCTTGAAGCGCGTGAGTGGTCTATATTTGACTTTTTTATTCTTTTTTCAGATTAAATTATTTTTTGTGGGTCCCACAAAATAAATTTTCTAATTTCTTCTCACAATATTTTCATCTTCTTCCCCACTAGTCCCACCACTTCCATCACCACCCCTCTGCCAAAAAATCCAACAACTATCAATAAATTGGTTACACAATTTCATCACCATACTCCACCACCATTCTACATTGAAAACGTTATTCGAAAATTGTATCTAAAACAAAAAAAGGAACACCATTGTTCTTCAATGGAAGAGCTTGAAATTTTCTGTAATGAGAGAACCAAGATCCTAAATATTGATATATTGGTGTTAATTGTTGTCCCTTGGGATACTTCAAATCGGTGTTGAAGCGGTTGCTAGATCCTTGGAGCTTGATGCCTCAATATTCTATGATCCTCACTAGAAAATGGAGATTGAGTTGAAAAATAAAGTAGAAGGCCTTAGGAAGCCATCTTTAGGGTAAGCTTATGTGAAGGATTTACAAAAAACTAGAACCACTAGAAGTGGATCCAAATGTACCAAGGAAAATTGGGATTACCTTGGCAAAAAAAGAAAAATAGTCCAAAAGTTTTAAATTTCGAAGTCTCTCACCGTGTTTACTGATTTGGTGGCGAAATTTCAAAGGCCACCATTGAAGGACCTTTAAAGTAAATTGGATGAGAAGAAGAGGGGGAGGGGGCGGGAGAAGGTTGCTGGGTAGATAAAATTTTGGGTGGTGGAGATGGTTTTTATATTTTGGTGTTATTTTTAAATTTTATTTTTGTTTTTTCTATTTAGGATTATTTGTAGGTTTATTTTTTTGAAGAAATTACACGTGTCACTGTATGATTTATTGGTTTTCCACGTCATTCGTGATTTTTACTCACACGTGATGCATGTTTGCCACGAGTGTCCACCAGACACTTCTGGGACGACATGAGGTGCCTAGTTGGTCATTGGGAAAGTTGGAGTGTTCAAGTGGGAATTGGGCACAACTTCGAGGGGCCATCTATATATTCTGCCAATTTTCAATTTTCATCTTTTTCAAAAGGTTCAATCAGTCGATCGTAGTGGGTGCATTGTCATCGAATTGGGTTGGTATCAACTTCATCGTGGTATTCGAAATGTTTTATTGAGATGGTAAGCTGCTTTATCATCTCTGCTATTATTTTTGTTCCATTAGAACTCTGTTTTAATTCATCGACATGTTTCAATATATTGTCAACTTTTTAATATATTAGTAAATAGAGCTGTGATGGGGGGCTATACAGTAGTAGGTGCTGATTATAATTGGCAATGGATAGAGACGCCTAAAGTGTTGGTCTTGGCATTCCAATACTAGTGCAACAGTACCTATTGTATTGAAATTGGAGTATACATTTGACGAGTTGATTGGCAACGTCATTGAACGCGGACAATTAACTTGTGATCGGGACGATGTATTCATTAGTTATATACGTAGTGCTGCGCCTGCTAAGGGGAAAACAACTCCTTCATTCATTAGCAATGACAGTGATCTACGCATATACCTCCTAGATGTATATGGTAATGGTAGTAGGCTTATTCTTTACATTTCGCGGGTCGAGAGGTCCGCTGTAGCTTCAAATGCTGCTGCAGCATCTCCCATAGCAGTTGATTAAATGGAAGAGTCCAGCAATATTATTACAGATGGTACATGCAAATCAGTCTTAGACAAGAATGTTGAGAAAGCTACGAGCCACCATCCTCATGCCGTCGTGGGAGATAGAAGAACCTGTACATGTAAGACATTTATCAAAAAGGGTAGGAAAAGAGTTAAGCACATTCCATCCATTGGGGTATCATTTACGTCCAAGAAGAGAAGGAATAAATATTCACATTGTAAACGACCCGGCCATAAAAAAATATCTTTCCCTCTGGCTCAAAATAGATAGTGATTTATTATTTATTAATTTTTCCCTAATGAGTGTAATATTTTATTTTTCTGAACATTTGTAATAACTTGTGAACTGAATAATTTATGTATCTTCGCTTCCAATATACCAGTGTTTACTCAGTCTTGTTGTTTATTATCATTAGATATGTTGATAATAGACCCTTGCTTGCTGCGCTTGAAGTACGAAACACTCAATTTTAACAAGTTGACAATAAATCTTAACTAGCTTTAATGATATCTGTAATAATTATTTTTGGTTCCCTGGACATTGTTCGAACATAGACCATCTGAGCATAGATTGAAGACTTAATTTTCAATAATTAGCGTGCAAGTGGATTGTGTGGTAGATAATAGACCAGTCGAAACGTGTGCCAGGTTCTTTAAAGGGTGCACTACCCAAAGTAAGAACTATCCCATCGGATACAATGCCTTCAATAATTACTCCTGTCTCTTGACTTTCTTACCCTATAAAGTATAAATAGGGTCATCATTTTCTCATTTTTTACACACTCATTAACAAGTTAATCTATCTACTTTTTGCCTCCTTGATCTTTTCCCTTTCTCTAAAACATGCCAGACGCAAGTAACAATCATGTCTGGCCTTTTGGACGGTACATCTGAACAAGAAACCATACATGCTTCACTCTAACTGTAAATAGATATTCATGTATAAATAATGATCTAGTAATTTTCGTACTTCATTCTTTAATATTTGGATTTGTTTACCGTAGTTATTTGATTTTTAACCCATTAAACGTTGTACTCTTTGGTTATATATTTTTCCATGGAACATAACAAATCTTTTACCCGACTATACGACGGTAGCTGTTATCTAGAGTGGTGACATTTGTTCTTCATGGAACTCCATGTGCACCGTCTTATAAAATGCTTCGGCGAGGTTGGTTACAGTTTATTAATGATTGTCATATCGTTGAAGGCCAAGTTCTCCACTTCCAAATAATGCGTCGACATCCTGAATATGGTGTATGTTTGCGTGTTCATATGATGCCACAAACAAGAAGATCTTTCTGAGTAAAGAAAGCTTTTTTTAATTAATGTATTTATTAAAAATATTATCAATAGAAATTAGTGATATTTTGTCGGCGTATTAATGTTGGTGTTCCTGTGTTTACTCTGTCTTATGGTTTAATATACTTAGATATATTGATAATATACTCTTGATGCGCTAGAAATTGGTATTTTTTGACAAAGTATGTGTAGTTGACAATCGATCGTAAGTTGGTGAACAATAAACTTTAACTGGTTGTATTGATATACTGTAGTTGCAAATTTTTTTTTGGATAACTAGGAATAAAATATGATATTTTTTTGGCAATGTTTATTTAGTTGACAATCGATCGTAAATTGGTTATCAATAAATATTAACTGGCTGTATTGAGTTGCAAATTTTTTTGGACAACTAGAAATAAAATATGGTATTTTTTTGAAAAAGTATGTGTAGTGGACAAATCGATCGTAAGGTATTTAACAATAAACTTTAACTGGCTGTATTGATATACTGTAGTTGCAAATTTTTTTGGACAACTAGGAATAAAATAGTTATAAAATACTATACATGATCTACACTAAATAAATGTTGAATTTATACTAAATTGAATATTTATCGTTTAAATTGGTTATTCGATCGTATACCAAAATTGCATTGACTAAAGACAGAAATATTATTTTAAACAATGATAACTAGGTGCCCTATATTAATAGACAATAAATTTAATGAGTAAGCTAAGTATATTGAGTGGTAGATAATAGGTAAATGTGAAACGTGTCAGGTTGATTAAAGGGTGCACCGCCCAAGTTGGACATGTCCCATCGGATTCAATGGAGGAAAGGAAACAATCTCACTGGGAACAGGTTTTAATCATGACTGTTAGACCCCCTTCCTCCCCTATCCTTTCACCTTCTTCAACTATAAATAGGACCAATACTCTTTTTTTTCACAAAATTCCAACTAAAAAATCTCGACCTTTCTTAAGCTTTTTTCTGCATAACAATGGGGTATCCACCCACCCAAGATACACTCCTCATCCGTCAAGCACTTGACCTTCTCATTCGAACAATGAATGAGGATAGGCAGAGGTAAGAAAGGAACATTAGGTGCATTGCACGTATGCATCGTGCAATGTGCCACCGCGTCGGTATCAATCTCGACGACCTCATCACTCCCTAGTTCCCCATAAGTTCAAAAATATTTTTTTTTAAAGTATTTCTAATAGTTTAAGTTAGTTTAAGTATGCATTTTGTTTTTTGTTATTTTGATCTAGGAAAAAGAGCTTTCTGGTTAGAGAAAGCTTTTTATTATGTAATTATTAGAAAAAGATTAATGGAACTGGGGGAATTTTGCTGCCGCCGTACTAATTTTGGTGTTGCTACTATTTTAATTTTTTGCTTCAACTTTCTCCTGTTTCTGCTTTGTTTTCATCAAAGAAGATGATTGGATCTGTTCCACGTGAATAGTATACCTACTGAAGTTTATAAGCAACTAAACATGGAGACCGGAATAAATTAAGTGTTTAAATAACTAAACATAAGAGACTCGAGATTTCTGACGTAGATCTGATGATCTTGATAATATACAAATTGAAGTTTATAAACAACTCAACATAAAGGCATTGAAAAATTGGTTACTTTAAGACGTATGTACTGAAGTTAAACTGATAATAAACCACGTCCAAGTATACAAACAAAAAAAATAAAGACAAGGACTGTTGTACAAGAGTTATAAAATCCTGTATAATTTTCCAAAGTACGGCACACTTGCCAAAATCATTGTGGATTCTAAATCAATGTAGATTTCTAAAGTAGTTGATAATCAAACATTTAGGATTGACACTCATCACTGCTAAACTTGATTTAATGACTAAGACAATACTTCTTTTAATTAAATAACTAAACATCACACAATTATAACATTGGGTATGTTGTTGTTGTAATGTGGTGAATTATAAAAATAAAATATAAATGACTCCGCATGAATTCATCCGGATTGTAAATGGCAGACAATCCACCTTTTTAAGGTTTATCATCGACTGAAGTGATTAAGGATTCAATTGAAGCGTTAATGCATATACACTCATTTAAGAATCCTTAAACATATAAATAATTCATTACAAAAGGTGGGTTGTGTTTTTAATCCATATAAATAAATCAAAGAATTAGTTGCTTGTCACGCTAAAATTTTCTTCAATGTCTTCGGGAATTAGGTAATGTTATACCACAACCTTATCATTTGTATACGTTAACTAACAAACTTAATCCAATGTTATGTATCATCATTATAATGTTAGGCTGTATTAATCCATATAACTCAATCAAAGCATTGATCGCTTCTCACATTACTATCTTCTTCCATGCTTAAAGAAAGAGGTATTGCTTTCTCAAAACCTTAACACTACTATACCTTGTATCATATAAGTCATCCAATGTCACTCCTTATCAATGTTATTGACCGTTATTAAGATACATTATGCAAAAACATTGTCATGTGTGCGATTTCCTAGTTCGTCGACCATTAAATTACCCCTTAATGGTGTTTAATATAAGTATTTTGTATTAATGTTGACAATCAACAATAGTGTAAATTTCCATCGTTGATAATATACCCGTCAAGCCAAAATCCTCTACATACACCCTAGAGCCCAAACCCCAAACTTCAAGCGCGTGGACCCTAAATCCTAAACACCAAATCCCAAACCATAAATGCTAAACGCGCGCGTGATAATATCCTAAATGGTAAAATTATCACACCCCATGTTTAATAGGTGTACATCAGACCAAATTGAAGTTGATTAGCATCTTTCAATTATGTTAGTCTTTAATGCCTAAATGGGGATGATCGGTGTAGTTAATTTTGTTAATGCGATAGTAATTTATTTATTTTATTTGTTTGATTACTGTTGGTTAAATTTAACTAATCAACTATATGTGGTAGTCAATCAATATTAAAACAGAATCGAAAAAAATGGAGATGAAAAATTTCAATAGACTTGCAGTGGTGGAGAATCAAAACAAGAACTGAAACTCATATTACCAATATAGATCGGAAAGGCCTAGTAAAAAACACAACTGAAACAACATTACAAGATCAGTTGTAAACTAATATTAACCATAGGAACAGTAATTAAAACATCTAGTACATTAAAACATAAAACAACAACTAACAGAAAACTAGTTTGCTGCATTTGGTGAATTTGGTGGAATTTCATCAACCATATCCTCTTTCTCTTCGTCATTTGGAACATCAATCATGGCATTTGGTGAACCTGGTGGACTTGCATCTTCCTCTATGACATTTTCCACGGGTGCTGGTGGTGCACCAATTGCATCGAGTCTTGCGTTGATCGCTTTGATCGCTTCGTTCCTCTCATGCACCTCTGCCCAGATTTTGTCTTCAAGTTTCTTCAGCATTGAAAACAACTCTTCTACATCAGTTTGCAAGGTGGCTAACTCCAAGTAGATATCACGCTTGTTGGATGGTCCGACCATTTTAAAAATTTCTTTTGATAGTTTGATGGTAGTTTAATTGCAGGAAAATTTGTGTTAAAAATGGAATGCGAAAAGCACAAATTGTTGGGGGTTTATATAGAAATTATTTTGAAGAGTTGCAAAGGTTAGTGAAGAGTTTCAAAGGTTAATGAAAAGACACAAATTAAATGGAAGGGTCACTTTTTAATTAATAATTAAGCGTCTTTAGTTTCAAAAAAAAGTAAAACTGCCCTGACATGACAATTCTTACTTTGGGAAGTGAACTAATTACTTACTCTGCCACACTTCACATCGCCTATTGTCTACCGCACAATCTTCTTAACTTATTGGGTAAGTTACACGTCTATAATATATGTCACCTATGGTATAGTTGTTTGAAATATTTGTTTCTTCTTTAGTCTGTGCACATTTTGTCTATGCTCGAATGGCGTCCAACTTATACTAATACAATATTAATTATATTTCAAGTATAAATCAAACAACTATATAGTATCAACCATGTAAAGTAGTTTATTGTTTTATGCCTAGCTGTCCAAAACTATAAGATTGCCACTACACAATATTTAGCTTTATGTCTATTATCGTCTTATTATTGTAAACAGTCAACTGCTACGGTTCACAAGAACTTATAAATTATTTAGGTATCAACGATCAGTCCTGTGCAATAATCTTACATTTTAAACAGTAGCAAAAGGCATCCAATAACACTGGTTGATAAATGAAGCATGTGATACATTACCAAAGTGGATTGTCAATAGTTTGGTTAATAAACGAAGCATGTGATACATTACCAAAGTGGATTGTCAACAACTTAACACTCGAACGAGATTAAAAAATACAATATTGTCAACTTTTTAACACTCAAACAAGATTAAAAAAACAACAATCTACAAAAGACAATTGAATCAATCTTTGTTTGCATCTTTGCTAATACACTCTTTGTCATGACTCTCCAAGACACGCGACACAATTTTTTCGGGATCTTGACCAACTTCTCCAATCCTTCCATTCAAGTTTGATTCCGATTCAACAAGGGATGCATCCTCCGCTTCATAAAACTGTTCCTCAGCATCCTCACCATTTTTCATCAGCACTTCATTATCATTCATAGTGGCTTCCTCTGCAACCTTGGCATTGGTGGCATCAACTGTATTGGAATAGGCATCAACTTCATTGGCTCTAATTGCAACAACATTTGCATTGGTGGCATCAACTGCATTGGCATTGGCATTGGCACCAACTGCATTGGCATTGGTGGCACTGACACTAGCATCCACTTCAGCATCAACTGTAGCATCCACTTCATCAAATCTATGCTTCTTTCTCAGAATTGAAGTTCCCCTTACAGTGGTACCATAATCCATTGTCTTCTTCTTCCTGTGTGTCATCAACTATGCAGAAGGACATTACAAACATTTCCATACTGTCCTCTTCGGTTGTTCCGACCCGACCAATAGCAGCTCCGACCACATAGAGGGCCTCTCTTTCGTTTACACTTATTCATTCACAATTGGGTTTCTCTCTTCGTGCATGGAATAATTGACACGTTCTGTCGAACCTACAATCTTTGTCTAGCTCGGCCCGGCCTCGGGCTTTGGAGGGTCATTGAGTGTCTTGATTATTTAAGTCCAAAGGCTGGATTGCCTTTGACTTTTCAACATCTGATTTCTCTTTTTTATCCCACCTTGCACAAAGGTGGGATTGTGGTCTTGAACAACCGGGGCAAGTATTCCCTGATTACAAAAAGTGAAGATACGGGAGACCGAGGTTGGTGAGACCGCTACATTATCCTACCAATGAACCAATTGTCTGCTGAGGACGATGAAGAGGAAGAGGACAACAAAGATGGGACTTCCGAGGACGAAGATGGTTCCCCTAGGGAAGATGACCCCGATGCATGATAGTGTCCTTTTTTCCTTTAATTTTTGTTGTGGCCTTCAGCCCTAATATGTAAATAACTTTTCGAGCCTTCGGGACCTTTTTAAAGAAGTTTCAGTTTTTATTTTCAAGTGTTGGCCTTTATTTTGTCGCGACCGCACACTTAGAATATTTTGCTTGCAAGACTTTTATAAACTTTCTGACAAACCGATACTAGCTTAGAACGACGTCTCGAACCCGTGCCGAAGCATAAACAAATAATCTCAATTGAATAATATAACTTAGGAAGTTAGATATTGAAACAAAGAGATGTTGAACCAACTTCATTTCATTGATGAGCCGTAATTGGCATTTACATATAACATAGTCGTTGTCAGACTGAGTCAAAATTTTGAAATAGCCACTATCGTGCGATAAATACAAGAAAACTAAAGCTGACCTTTGGGAAATAGTCCTTGATGTAAGATTGCTAGTCTTCGGGTCCGCTTGCAGTCCTCAGTAAGAGAGGCTTCGAGTCGATCTTGACTGCATACCGCCTCTTTCATCCCCCCTAGTGTTCAGGTGCAAATAGTGAGGACCCGAGTACTGTACTTCGTTCCCTTCGTTTCCTGAAAAGGTCAAGCAAAGAAAATGGGGGTCAGTTGAATTGTTCGACCTAAGCATTAGAGCGACTGCGGCTCGGGGTCGTAGGTGAAAATTTATCAACATAGGGAAATGTACCTCGATGTTAGAAATAATACCGCTTCAAATTGGAGACATTCCAATTCGAGGGTTCTATCTTGCCTTTCATATCTTCCAACTGGTAGGATCTCTTGCCAATGATTGTCTTTCTCCAGTAGGGTCCTTCCTAATTTGCTGCAAGTTTGCCAACATTCTTCTCTTTAGTGGTTTGGGTCGAGGCTTTCAATACATAATCTCCAACTTTGAAGGCTCTGAGTTTAACCTTCCTATTAGGTAAGCCTTGATTTGCCTTTTTTAGGCTGTCAATCAAACCAAAGTCACCTCCCTTCGGCCTTCAAGCAAATCTAATTCCACGCGCATCGCTTGCTGATTTAACTCTTTGGTTGCATGGGCATATCGAAGACTGAGTTCATCGGCCTTGACAGGAATCAAAGATTCAATCTCATAGACAAGAGAAAATGGGGTTTCACCCGTGCTGTTCTTTTCAGTAGAGCGCATTGCCCGTAATACCCTGTGAAATTCATCGAGTCACAAGCCTTTTCTTGATGTTGTCGATGATTATCCTATTCGAGGACTCATCCTACCCATTGGCGCTCAGATGATAAGGAGTAAAGGTCACTCTTTTTATCTCCAACTTTATGAATTGTGGGCCATTGTCACATGATATTTCCTTTGGGACTCCGAACCTGCAAATAATGTTTTTCCAAATGAAACTGATGACCTCCTTCTACCTAGCTTTAGCAAAATATCCTGCTTCTACCCATTTGGTTAAATAATTAGTGAGCACGAGGATAAACCGAACACCGCCTTTGGCTTTGGTGCGTGGCCCATCAATATCCATCCCCATTTCATAAAAAGCCATGGAGACAAGATCAAATACAGAGGCTTAGCTTGTTGATGAACCATTCGCGCATGTCCCCGACACTATTCACATTTTTTCACAAAGGCCTTAGCATCCGCGCTGATATCTGGCCAATAGTAACCTGCCCAAAGCAATGTACGTACTAGAGCTTTTCCACCCAAATGGTTGCCACATTCACCCTCGTGCACTTCTCTTGTCACGTACTCAACTTCCCCTGGACGTAAACACTTGGCCATCGGGCCGCAATACAGCTTCTTGTACAACTATCCCCGAATCATTGAATAGGGGACCTCTTATGTTTTGAGCTTTTTGGCTTTCTTCTTATCTGTTGGTAGACTTCCCAAGTCGAGATATGAAATAAACTTGGTATGCCAATCACAAGTGTTATTTAGTGAGTTCACCCCTAGCTTGATCTTTTCTACAGCAGATGTGAGGAGCCAAATGATTGAACCAGTGCTCGAGTTCTCTTCTTCGACGACAAAGCCTAAATTAGCTAAGGCGTCGGCCTCTGTGTTTTCCTCCTGAGGGACCTGTTTAACTTTCCACTCTTGGAATTAACCCAGGATTTTTTGAGCCTGAGCAAAAAATTATTGGATCCTGGGCTCTCGAGTCGAGTAATCACCGAGTACTTGGTTCACTACCAGCTGAGAATCACTTCTTAATTCTATTCCTTCTGATCCAATTTCCTTGGCCAACTCCAACCTTGTTATGGCGGCCTCGTATTCTACCTCATTGTTGGTCTTAAATCTAACGAAATGTCTCATTTTTTCCCTATGGAAGAAAAGACTATACCGAGCCACCGCCATTTAAGTTAGTAGCCCTATCAGTATAAAGTATCCAGACCTTGGAGGTTGGCCCCTTAGACATTGAATTTTCCCTCTCTGCCTCGGGGAGTATCTTGGCACTGAAATAAGCCACGAAATACACCAACACTTGGGACAATATGGTTGTTCAAGCAGTAGAAACTAAGTAAAGTGCCAATTTTTTTAGATGGGGATACCTGGTTTTAACGTCGAGGAGTGTTTTACTCACATAGTATATAGGTTGTTGTTTTCTATCCTTCTCACGAACCAGGACTGTGCTTACAGACACCTCCGATACAGCCAGGTGGACAAATAATGTTTTTCCATCTTTTGGCTTGGTAAGCAACGATGTGTAGCCAAATAATGTTTCAACTCTTTCAACACTTCTCTGCACTCCGATGTCCACTCGAAGGCAGTGTTCTTCTTCAAAATTGAGAAATATTTATGGCATCGCTCAGAGAACCTCGAGATGAATCTACTCAAGGTGGCGATCCGGCTAGTTAAGCGTTGAACTTCCTTAGTCCCCGAAAGCACCTCGGAGATTTCTTTAATAGCTCTGAATTTTTAGGGTTCGCCTTGATGCCTAGCTCGGAGATGATGAATCGCAAGAACTTTCCCGAACCAACCCCGAAGGTGCACTTCTCAGGGTTTAATTTCATATTGTATTGCCTCAAGATAGAAAAAGCATACCTTAAATGGTTCAGATGATCCTCTATCCGAAGCAACTTTACCAGCATGTCATTTATATACACCTCAATTGACTTCTCGATGTAATCTTTAAACATTTTTTGAGGCCGAAAGGCATCACCTTGTAACAATAGGTGCCTCGGTCAATGATGAAAGAAGTTTTCTCTTCATCCTTTGGGTCCATTAGGATCTGATTATACCCCGAATATGCATCCAAGAATGTCAATAGTTTGTGTCCAGCCGTGGAGTCTATCAACCTATCTATTTGTGGTAACGGATATGAATCTATTTATTCAAATCTGTGTAATCCACGCACATCCTCCATTTTCCATTCTTTTTTGGCACGACGACAACGTTGGCGAGCCATTCGAGGTATTTAACCTCTCTCACAAAGCCATTATCTAGCAGCTTTTTTGTCTCCTCCTCAATTACTTTCTTTCGAATGCCAACATGTGGCGTTTGCTTCCGCTTCACCAGAGTGTGGTGAGGATCCATGTTAAGTTTGTCAGTCATAATCTCTGAGTCGATCCCAACAATATCAGCGTGGGACCAAGGGAAGCAGTCATCATTGGACTTGACTAATTCAACAACAACCTTTTTCGACTCTGGGTCCAACTCCGAGCCGACGGACACCTTTCTATGTGGAACTTCCTTCGACAACACAAAGGATTCAAACTCCTCAATGGTTGAGTCCTCGGCTTTCTGTTTCCAAGGCTCTTGAATACACTCTGGGATCTTTTCCATCATGCTATTCCTGGGATCCATTTCAAGAGCCGAATCCCCTCTTTTATCAGACCCCGGATGAATTGATTACTATTTTGAAGGTCCACTCGGGACAACCCCACTCTTCATAGTAACCGAATAGCACTCTGTAGCTGTTAGTTTCTCACCACGAATCGAACGAATTCCCCAAGAAGTAGGAAACTCTATAACTTGGTGATGTGTTTATGCCTAAATTTGTACATCTAGGTTAAACAGTTAATTGTGAATGAGGTCACAAGGAATACGGTAAATTGAGATGGAAAAGTAAGTAAATATGATTAAAATAAAGACAAGTAAATAAGTAGGAAATAATAGAGAAAGCAAAGTAAATCTTATTCCTTGAGAGTAGCCGAGTTTGATGGCGAATCGTGTCTTGTGTACAATACAATGTAAGGAGGGGTATTTATAGCAGTGATACCCAGTCCCAAATAAGGTAAAATACAAATAATAATAAGGCCATAGGCCTACAACTCAAGGCGGTGGTATACTAAACCCTGACTAGGAGACTGTGAACCCTAGGCGATGGGATGTCTGCCCTGTGCCCTATGACCAAACTACCTAAACGGTCATTGGCTCTAGGAGTGGCCGTATATCCTCAGTGCCCGATGACTTGTAGGATAAGTCTAGTCTTGCCAGCTAGACTTGTATCCCCGTAACAATAGGTGGTGTATTTTTGCCCACACAATCAGTCTCCTCACTTGCTGAGTGCTGACGCAAGCAGTCAGGAAGTGAAAGAAGCATTATAGTAGACGTAAAGGTGCGACAGTACTGATGCTCGCCTCCTTGACTTTTCGCGTGCGTGATATTAAATGTAAATTCCTTAGTACAGTGATGTGTCCTCTAATGATTGGAGGGGTTTTCCGCGTATCTTCCCAATGTTGTTGCCGCTCTATTCATATCTCATAATTATAGGGATCCATATCATTTAAACTGTAGTAATCATAATTATGATCCCACATGATTTGAAACGACCTCGGTTAGTCATTTCGGAAGTTAGAACTCCGATTGGCGTGCTGATAATTTTAAAATATTCATAATATTCATTAGGACCTGTCTGTAAAATTTGAGCTAAATCAGACCTCGTTTGGTAGGCATCGGAAGAAGGTTTCAGTTTTTATTGTCGATAAATATAAAAAAGAGATTTTTGAGCTCGGTTTTGGCGAATGAGCTCCGATTCGAAATCCGAAAGCGCCGTTAGGTTCGTATAATTATTTGTAACTTTTATGAACTTTCGTAAGTGAATTTCGATATAGTTCGGCTAGTTTCCGCTAAAATGCCGAAAGTTAAATAATTTGACCTTTTTTCATTTAAATTCGCATCATGAGTTTCGGGAGTCCGATTTGAGATCCGCCTTCGCGAGTATGTTACATATATTTTGTATAACTTGTATGCAAAAGTTGGAATTATTTCGAATATCGTAGAGTTCCGTTTTAATTTTCGTCGCGAAAAGAAAAGAAAATAAAAGAAAATGAAAAAGGAAAAAGAAAAAGACAAAAAGGAAAGAAACAAGGAAGTTTGGCGGTGGGGAAGCTTTTATAAAGCTGAAGTGATCAGAGGGAGCAAGATAGAAAACAGAAGCGGAACCCATTTTGGAAGCAGAAAAAATTATCAGAAAAATGCCAGAAAATGAGAAAAGAGCCGGAGAAAAGATAGGATTTTTATCCCGAAACATTCAGGTAATGATCCTAATATATTATTTGAGTTTATTACGTGTGTTTGAATATGTTTTAACGGTAAAACTTGGAATATTAGACATCGTTTTAATAAGTTCAATTAATAATTTAAAGGGTCAAATGGACCCCGATAATTGAATTGATTATATATTCGTACTTAGTGAGTTATGGGCAACATATAATTTATTCAGAGTTTGGTTATGTGACCTTAAACCCTGTATATAGGCCTTGTCTGCGTATTGCGTATGCGAATAGGGCATCAGGTTCCTACCTGGATTGCCCTAAGATGTGAGGAATAAAGCCTTTAGCCTAATTTGATATATTTTTCTGCTTATTGAATAGAGTGGGATCATTTGGCAATGAAACCAAAGGATAAAGCGGTTGTTGATTAGAAATGCCAACTTTTGGAAGAGGTAAGTATTTATATCCATTTCTTTGGAAGCACCTGGCCTCGTGGATTTTCTACTACGTGTTCCTTACGTGTGTAGCTGCCGATAGGCGTACTCATTACGCCTTAGCTTTGAATTTACATTGTATATTATATGTTATGCCCTGTGGTTGGTATTGCATTGAGCATATGAGTATTGCACTTTGGTTTTGAGCATTGCATATACTTCCCGGTTGGCGATAAGAGTCCCGCACCGGTGAAGGGTCATTATTGCATATACTTCCCGGTAATCGATGAGAGTCTGATGTTTGGCAATTTATGCCTATATTTCCTTAATATTTCCTCACGTTTGAGCTCGTTATTCGCTCGTTTTATAGTTTGTGAATGTGGTTTTACACTGATTTTATGTCGTGCGTGTGTAGGTTGTTACGCAGTGTAATTGGAGCTTTTAAGAGCTTGATGGAGCAAGAAAAGATTGAATTTTGACTGAGGATTGGATCGAGCACACGGAAGCACGACACGAGCGAGCAAAAGAGCAAGGAACGAAGCAAAATGGCTGGGCGCTGTGGGCCATGCGCCGCGAGCCCCACAGCGCGCCACCCCCTGCGCGTTTTCTTGTGCGACGCAGCCCAAAAGCGTGAGACTTTCGACGTCTTCTGCCTAGTGTTGCGCGATCGGGGGCGCGGGGCGCCCGTTATGGCGCCCCTGGAGCGAATTTTGACTTCCTATTTCGTCTAGGCTTGGGTCTAACTTATTACTAGGTGTTTGTAAACTCTATAAATACTCTTTTACTTAGTTTTTCATGGGAGTTCAGACCTTGGAGCAAATTGGAGAGCTCATAACATCAAGAACAAGGGCTTTTCTTCCTTCCATTAATCTATTACATCATTATTTCATTATTTCATCAAATCCTTGTGTTGTTATTATGAGTATGCGTAGCTAATTCTCTTGTTCTAGGGTTAGAGTATTTCATGAAGGTTGATTGTTTGAAGATTGATTCCCATTAATTGAATCCCATAACGGGTTACTTATTCTTTCTTGATTTCACTTGTGTAATTGTCAGGGCCCGATTATTACGCATTATCTATGGTTTTTAGATTGAACTCGAAAGAGGGAATTTAATTACGTAATAAGAAAGAATAGGACTAGTTTGTGAACCCGGGCATCGGGGAACCAATTCGTGAGTAGGATAGACATATACTTGCTCGCCTAGTTTAACTAATTACAGAATTCGTTAATGCGTGCACGTGATTCAACCCATAGACATATAGGGATTGAAGTAGCCTGCATAGACTGTGAAGAATCGAAAGGTTTTCACAGGTACATTTAATCTGTTAGTTAGTAACCCGGGATTTAAGAAGTGGAATCAATTGGAAAACTCAACTGGATTGTTCGTAACTCTGACCCTGGACCGTCTCCTTATTACTGATAACAACCCGTTTTTGCTCCATTGTTTGAATTCACTTTTACCCTTTTAATTACTGCTCTTAGTTACTAAACTCTCACCATTGAAGAAAAAGATCCCTGAATAGTTGTTAGAAATTGTTTGTTAAGTGTTAGTCTAAATAGTCCTCGTGGGAACGATACTCTACTTATCATTGTATTACTTGTCGACCACGTATACTTGCATGTGCGTTGGGAGCAACAAGTTTTTGGCGCCGTTGACGGGGACTAATTTTTGACTGATTTCTTTTTGAACAGTTTATTAATTTCTATTCAGGTTTAATTTTTGTTTTGAGTTTTCTGTTGTTTCAGGTATTAGGTCCCGCTTGATCTTTACCTACAGGAATGACAGAAGAACAAGCTTTAGCTGTGCGAGATGTTGCTCTCCCCAGTCTTGAGGGAGTAGCCTCGAGCATAGTTAAGCCTGGAATTACTGGAAATTTTGAGATTAAGTCCGGTATGATACAACTGTTACATACGACTGGACAATTTGGTGGATTACTACATGAAGATCCGCAACAACATATCCAGAATTTCTTGGAGATCAGTGATACTTATACACCATCAGGAGTTCCTACTGATTATGTTCGCTTGACTTTATTCCCGTTTTCACTGATTGGGGCAGCAAAGAGGTGGTTAAAGGCTGAAAAGTCTGGGTCTATCACCACTTGGAATGATTTGGCTAAGAAGTTCTTGGCTAAGTTTTATCCATCTGCCAAGACAGCCCGGGTGAGGAGTGAAATTATGTCCTTCAGACAGTTAGAAGGAGAATCTTTATATTCAGCCTGGGAGCGGTTCAAAGCTTTACTGAGAGATTGTCCACACCACAACCAATCCAATGAGGTTCTTGCACATACTTTTGTTGAGGGGTTGACTGCACATACAAAGATCGTGGTAGATGCTGCTGCTGGAGGCCAAGTATTGGCTTTAAATTTTGACCAGATCTATGATTTACTAGATAAGTTTTCGCAGAGCAATCCTGATTGGCAGGGAGATGGTAGAGCTACTACGCAGAAAGCTGCAGGGGTACTTCAGTTAGATGCAGTTTCAGAGCTAAGGGCTAGGATGGATGCTATTTCCAATCAAATTAGCAAGCTAGCTCTGCCAAAGACTCAGCAACCAGTGGCTCCAGTGCAACAACTCCAGAGTTTTTGTGAGGTTTGTGGTCAAGACCATGCTACAGAGGTTTGCTCTTCTAATCCAGAGTCAGTTTATTACGTGGGTAATCAAAACAGGTTGCAGGGTCAAAATCAGTTTGGTAATTCTTATTATCAAGGTAATACGAGAGCCCCGAATAATTACCACCCACTTCCAGCTCCACCACAGCAGGTTAGCAGTTCAGTTGAAGATATGCTAAAGCAGATAATGGCAGGCCAGCAGAGAATGATAGCTGACACTGCAGCCCATGCACAGGCCATACAAGATCTTGCCAATGCTCAAAAGAACTTGGAGCACCAGTTGGGGCAGTTGGTGGGAGAAATAAGCACTGTGAAAAAAGAGCCTGAACAATGTCTTGCAGTGACTTTAATTGAAGGTGCAGAGCTGATGGCCAAGCCTGAGGAGAAAGCTGAAATTGAAAAAATTGAAAAAGTGGAGAAGGTAAAGAAGAAAGAAGAGAAGAAAGAGGCACCTCTACCGCCTCCACCATTCCCCCAGAGGCTTATACAATCGAAGGATTTGGCCCAGTATCAAAAATTTGTGAGTATGTTGAAAGAACTTCAAGTTAATATTCCTTTGACTGATGTGTTTGAATTGATGCCATCCTTTGTGAAGTTTTTAAAAGAGATTCTAGTCAAGAGGAAAAAGCCTCAAGAGATAGATTCAGTTGAGTTAGTTGAGGAGTGTAGCACAATCTTGAGCAAGCTACCTCCAAAACTTCAAGATCCTGGGAAGTTTACTATTCCTTGTACCATTGGAGGGCATAGTATTACTGGTGCATTGTGTGATTTGGGTGCGAGCATAAATCTCATGCCTCTGTCTGTTTGCAAAAGGTTAGGGCTAGGAGCAATCAAGCCCGCTTCAGTTACTCTTAAGATGGCGGATGGATCACTCACTCACCCTGAGGGTAAGTTGGACGATGTGTTGATTAAAGTTGGTAAGTTTACATTCTCTGTTGATTTTGTAGTCCTAGATTATGAAGAGTACCTAGAAGCTCCAATTATTTTGGGGAGACCATTCTTAGTCACCTCGAAGGCAATTATTGACATGGAGCTGGGTGAGATGACTGTTAGAGCGCATGGAGAAAAGGTTACTTTCAAGGTGTATAATGAGAAGGAGCACATAGCTAAAGTTGAAGAGTGCTCTATGATTGAATGTGTTAGTCAAGAACATGGAAGTACACCACATGTGAAGTTGAAGTTGGGGTCTCTCAAAGAAAGGAAGAAAGCAAAAGTTCGTCGTAAGAAGAGAAGACATAAATGCTGGAAGTGAGCTAAAAGGGACGTCGTGCCACGACGTTAACTAAGGCGCTTCTTGGGAGGCAACCCAATTTTCTTGCTTTAATTTTATTTATTTTTTTTATTATTTTTTTTTATAGTTGTATATTACTTTGGGTGATTCCTTGGATTGCAGGTTCATGTAATGTCGAGGCTAAGTGTGCGGTGTGCTCACCCTTGCCTAATATTGATGACCTGTTGGGGGAAGTCTGAGTACCTCATACTATACGGAGGCTTGGAGGATGCTAGCACCAAGGACTAGAGTCTTCAGGGAAGTTTTCTTTGCCCTTGCACTTTCTTATTTTTAGCACTGAGGACATTGCTTAGTTTAAGTGTGGGGTGGGGAACTCTCCCTTATTTTTGAGGTTAAGGATGCATGTACCTTAGGACTTTTTCTTTTGTCACTTGACTTTATTTTTATTTGTTTCTTGCTTTAATATATGAAAAAAAAAATTAGAAAACCAATGAAAAATTCCAAAAAGATTTTCCTTTTAGTTTTATTAGTGGTACATGTCATCCGCCCCGTGGTTTTTCTTATGGCCACGGTTCTTTTCCACGGGGAGGCCTTTGAACCGGGTAGTTTTTATTTTTAGGATTAGATTAGTTAGTTTTAGATGACCCTAGGCTAAGGAAAAAGGTAAAATGCTAGGTGCCTTTGATTTGTTTGATACCGGTGGACTTGGACTTGATTGCATGTGCTATTTGTGGTGTCCTTGGTTTTAATTTGATGCATGCCTAGAGAAAAAAAATGGAACAACCCCCTTGAGATGCTTGAGTCCGCTTGCTTGACTTGATTGTGAACCTTTGTGCATTAGTGCTTAATTTTCCACAAGTTGCATTCTAGAAGCTTGGTTGAGAGTTGTTGATGGAGCCTTTTTGTGTGGACTATGTGCAATGTGTGTTGTGAGGCATATTCTTATTTGCTCCATGGTTGCATATTGGTGTCTAGAACTTGCCCCGTGTGTGTGCAAAGCGAAATCCTAGGTTTGCTCTAGTCGGGAAATGATACAAGGCCTTCTTTGATTCGCCTACCCTTACATATATACCTTGAAAAAATTTTGTTGTTGTGATTTCATTGACCCTTTTTGTTGGCACCCACACCCCGAGCCTACCCATTTATTTTAAATTGACTCTTTTGGCCCTTACTCCTTAAGCACTTTATTGATATTGTGTAGATGATTGGAGTTGTGGTTGGATGTTGGGAGACTTTTGAGTGGAGCTAATGAAGGGGAATATTTGTGAAATTTGTGAAGTAGTGAAAAACATTGGCAAGGTTGGAAGTTGATGAAATTGAAAAAAAAATGAATTGAAAAAGAAAAGAAAAAAATGCAAAGTTAAAAAAAATTGTGAAGAAAAGAAAGAAATAAAGAGAGAAAGATATCCCTTCCTTGCTAGTGTGTGATTGAAAAGAAAATATGCTACTTGTTGAGAAGGTGTATGTGTGATAGTTGTTGATTGGGTGGCTTGTTGAGAATTGTGTTTGAATTAAATGTGATGTATTAAAGTGCTTAGGGAGGTAGTCACTATTACCCATATGTATCCTACCCGCACCTTAGCCTACATTACGACCTTTCTAAAGTCCTAGTTAATCCCGATTGGAGTGAGCTTACACTAGTGGAGTCCTACACTACGGGCAAGCCTATGGTACATTGTGTGTGACATGCGAGATTTCTATGAGAGTGAGTGAATTCTTTCTATGCTATTGTCCCCATTCCATTCTTGATATTCATTGTTGTGTGTGATATTTGGGGGACACTCTCTTGCTTCATTTTGGTGAGGGCACATGGTTTGCATGAAATAGGTGAAGTTGTGGCTTCTTGGTTGAGTAGATAGGTGTGATTTTGTGGGAGCATGGTTGCAATAAGTTGAGTTGGTGCATTTGAGCTATTTTGGGGTGGTTGTTCTCATATTTTTGGTTGGTAA
The DNA here is from genome assembly GCA_037355625.1 of Petunia x hybrida. Lineage (NCBI taxonomy): Eukaryota > Viridiplantae > Streptophyta > Magnoliopsida > Solanales > Solanaceae > Petunia > Petunia x hybrida. Next base: position 5,443,669 of record JBBBVM010000082.1, read on the forward strand.
ATTGTTGGCATGTTGTGGATCCATGGTAGTCATGTGTGCATTGGTTCAATGATCGGTATCAACCATAGTCATAGGCAGACCTGTTTTACCTAGGTTGGGAAGTGAGATGTGACTTGCTCGAGGACGAGCAAGGGTTCAAGTGTGGGGTGGTGATGTTTGGCAATTTATGCCTATATTTCCTTAATATTTCCTCACGTTTGAGCTCGTTATTCACTCGTTTTATAGTTTGTGAATGTGGTTTTACACTGATTTTATGTCGTGCGTGTGTAGGTTGTTACGCAGTGTAATTGGAGCTTTTAAGAGCTTGATGGAGCAAGAAAAGATTGAATTTTGACTGAGGATTGGATCGAGCACACGGAAGCACGACACGAGCGAGCAAAAGAGCAAGGAACGAAGCAAAATGGCTGGGCGCTGTGGGCTATGCGCAGCGAGCCCCACAGCGCGCCACCCCCTGCGCGTTTTCTTGTGCGACGCAGCCCAAAAGCGTGAGACTTTCGACGTCTTCTGCCTAGTGTTGCGCGATCGGGGGCGCGGGGCGCCCGTTATGGCACCCCTGGAGCGAATTTTGACTTCCTATTTCGTCTAGGCTTGGGTCTAACTTATTACTAGGTGTTTGTAAACTCTATAAATACTCTTTTACTTAGTTTTTCATGGGAGTTCAGACCTTGGAGCAAATTGGAGAGCTCATAACATCAAGAACAAGGGTTTTTCTTCCTTCCATTAATCTATTACATCATTATTTCATCAAATCCTTGTGTTGTTATTATGAGTATGCGTAGCTAATTCTCTTGTTCTAGGGTTAGAGTATTTCATGAAGGTTGATTGTTTGAAGATTGATTCCCATTAATTGAATCCCATAACGGGTTACTTATTCTTTCTTGATTTCACTTGTGTAATTGTCAGGGCCCGATTATTACGCATTATCTATGGTTTTTAGATTGAACTCGAAAGAGGGAATTTAATTACGTAATAAGAAAGAATAGGACTAGTTTGTGAACCCGGGCATCGGGGAACCAATTCGTGAGTAGGATAGACATATACTTGCTCGCCTAGTTTAACTAATTACAGAATTCGTTAATGCGTGCACGTGATTCAACCCATAGACATATAGGGATTGAAGTAGCCTGCATAGACTGTGAAGAATCGAAAGGTTTTCACAGGTACATTTAATCTGTTAGTTAGTAACCCGGGATTTAAGAAGTGGAATCAATTGGAAAACTCAACTGGATTGTTCGTAACTCTGACCCTGGACCGTCTCCTTATTACTGATAACAACCCGTTTTTGCTCCATTGTTTGAATTCACTTTTACCCTTTTAATTACTGCTCTTAGTTACTAAACTCTCACCATTGAAGAAAAAGATCCCTGAATAGTTGTTAGAAATTGTTTGTTAAGTGTTAGTCTAAATAGTCCTCGTGGGAACGATACTCTACTTATCATTGTATTACTTGTCGACCACGTATACTTGCGTGTGCGTTGGGAGCAACAGAGTCCCGAGCCGGTGAAGAGTCATCATTGCATATACTTCCTGGTAATCGATGAGAGTCCCGAGCCGGTGAAGGGTCATCATTGCATATACTTCCCGGTAATCGATGAGAGTCCCGAGCCGGTGAAGGATCATCTTTGCATATATCTCCTGGTAGAAGATGAGAGTCCCGCGCCGGAGATAGGTATCAGGCATATATGACTGCATTGCATTGTACCGCATTCATCCCATCTCATTGCACCACATACTGACTATTGTGTGTATTGTGTTGTGTTTTATGTATGCGGTTTGTACACTATTTTGTGGACATATCTCAGTTTACCTATATATTTCTTGCTCGTATTCTGGGTTGCGGGGATCGGGTTGCACGCCGCAACAGGATGAATATATGGATCGGGTTGCACGCCTCAACGGTATAAATATATGGATCGGGTTGCACACCGCGACGGTATAAATATATGGATCGGTTTGCACGCCGCGACGGTATGAATATATGGATCGGGTTGCACGCTGCAACAGAATAATTATATGGATCGGGTTGCACGCCGCAATAGGATGTATTTCTGATTGTTGATATGTTCGGGATACCTATATGTTCTGGCTATCTTACGTTACTGGTTGTTAATGGGTTTGTGATTCCATACGTATTTCTAGTTATAATCTGGCTCTGCCTTTTCATAATTTAAATAAGAGGAATTTTGTTTATATGTTTCTTCTCCCTGGGTAGCTATCCTATTCCTTGAGGAGGCTAGTCTGCCCCACTTATTGAGTCCTTTTAACTCACCCTTGTTTGTTGTTTGTTTTGTCTATCTACTTCGTTTCGGCAGGTTCGCTCTAGGATTCAGTTCACCACGTTGTGAAGGAGCGAAGACGACTTCAGCTGTCAGGGTGAGCCAGCTTTTATTCCGGATGGCCACCAGTTTATTGGTTATTAATTCAGTTGCATTTGGCTCCCTTCAGGAGGTATCTGTCTTCTTTGTACTCCTAGATGTCTTCTCTGGATAGCCCTAAACCTAGTATGTTGGGTAGTCAGCTGTAATTTTCTTTCGTACAGCTTAGAGGTGTCAATATGTTTGTGTGTTTTTTTTTGTCATGTCTTTATTTATGAATTGTTATATTTATTTTCCTAATTTAATTGGTAAGGGTTCTCCCGACGGGTCTAGGGGAGGATGTCGGGCGCCCGCACGGCCATTTATGAATATCCAGATATATTGTATCCCAAAAGTTCAATATGCGTGTTATAATTCTGATCCTGTAATCAGAAAATAATACCCGTGGGGTAGTTCATGAAGGTCGTGCAAGTTCTCTTGTTATCTGTGCGAATTTTTCTTTAGACTTAGGCTCGTTTGAGGACGAACGAGAGTTTAAGTGGAGGAGAATGCAACGACCTCGGTTAGTCGTTTCGGAAGTTAGGACTCCGATTGGCGTGCTGATAATTTTAAAATATTCGTAATGTTCATTAGGACCTGTCTGTAAAATCTGAGCTAAATCAAACCTCGTTTGGTAGGCATCGGAAGAAGGTTTCAGTTTTTATTGTCGGTAAATATAAAAAGGAGATTTTTGAGCTCGGTTTTGGCGAATGAGCTCCGATTCGAAATCCGAAAGCGCCGTTAGGTTCGTATGATTATTTGTGACTTTTATAAACTTTCGAAAGTGAATTTCGATGTTGTTCGGCTAGTTTCCGCTAAAATGCCGAAAGTTAAATAATTTGACATTTTTTTATTTAAATTCGCATCTTGAGTTTCGGGAGTCTGATTTAAGATCTGCCTTCGCGAGTATGTTACATATATTTTGTATAACTTGTATGCAAAAGTTGGAATTATTTTGAATATCGTAGGGTTTCGTTTTAATTTTCGTCGCGAAAAGAAAAGAAAATAAAAGAAAATGAAAAAGGAAAAAGGAAAAGACAAAAAGGAAAGAAACAAGGAAGTTTGGCGGTGGGGAAGCTTTTATAAAGCTAAAGTGATCAGAGGGAGCAAGATAGAAAACAGAAGCGGAACCCATTTTGGAAGCAGAGAAAAATTATCAGAAAAATGCCAGAAAATGAGAAAAGAGCCGGAGAAAAGATAGGATTTTTATTCCGAAACATTCAGGTAATGATCCTAATATATTATTTGAGTTTATTACGTGTGTTTGAATATGTTTTAACGGTAAAATTTGGAATATTAGACATCATTTTAATAAGTTCAATTAATAGTTTAAAGGGTCAAATGGACCCCGATAATGGAATTGATTATATATTCGTACTCAGTGAGTTAAGGGCAACATATAAATATAATTTATTTAGAGTTTGGTTATGTGACCTTAAACCCTGTATATAGGCCTGACCTGCGTATTGCGTATGCGAATAGGGCATCAGGTTCCTACCTGGATTGCCCTAAGATGTGAGGAATAAAGCCTTTAGCCTAATTTGATATATTTTTCTGCTTATTGAATAGAGTGGGATCATTTGGCAATAAAACCAAAGGATAAAGCGGTTGTTGATTAGCAATGCCAACTTTTGGAAGAGGTAAGTGTTTATATCCATTTCTATGGAAGCACCTGGCCTCGTGGATTTTCTACCACATGTTCCTTACATGTGTAGCTGCCGATAGGCGTACTCATTACGCCTTAGCTTTGAATTTACATTGTATATTATATGTTATGCCCTGTGGTTGGTATTGCATTGAGCATATGAGCATTGCACTCTGGTTTTGAGCATTGCATATACTTCCTGGTAATCGATGAGAGTCCCGAGCCAGGGAAGAGTCATCATTGCATATACTTCCCGGTAATCGATGAAAGTCCCGAGCCGGTGAAGAGTCATCATTGCATATACTTCCTGGTAATCGATGAGATTCCCGAGCCAGGGAAGAGTCATCATTGCATATACTTCCCGGTAATCGATGAGAGTCCCGAGCCGGTGAAGGGTCATCATTGCATATACTTCCTGGTAATCGATCAAGCATATGTGACTGCGTTGCATTCTACCGCATTCATCCCATCTCATTGCACCGCATACTGACTATTGTGTGTATTGTGTTGTGTTTTGTGTATGCGGTTTGTACACTATATCGTGGACATATCTCAGTTTACCTATATATTTCTGGCTCGTATTCTGGGTTGCGGGGATCGGGTTGCACGCCGCAACAGGATGAATATATGGATCGGGTTGCACGCCGCAACGGTATAAATATATGGATCGGGTTGCACACCGCGATGGTATAAATATATGGATCAGTTTGCACGCCGCGACGGTATGAATATATGGATCGGGTTGCACGCCGCAACAGAATAATTATATGGATCGGGTTGCACGCCGCAATAGGATGTATTTCTGATTGTTGATATGTTCGGAATACCTATATGTTCTGGCTATCTTACGTTACTGGTTGTTAATGGGTTTGTGATTCCATACGTGTTTCTAGTTATAATCTGGCTCTGCCTTTTCATAATTTAAATAAGAGGAATTTTGTTTATATGTTTCTTCTCCCTGGATAGCTATCCTATTCCTTGAGGTGGCTAGTCTGCCCCACTTATTGAGTCCTTTTGACTCACCCTTATTTGTTGTTTGTTTTGTCTATCTACTTCGTTTCGGCAGGTTCGCTCCAGGATTCAGTTCACCACGGTTTGAAGGAACGAAGACGACTTCAGCTGTCAGGGTGAGCCAGCTTTTATTTCGGATGGCCACCAGTTTATTGGTTATTAATTCAGTTGCATTTGTCTCCCTTCAGGAGGTATCTGTCTTCTTTGTACTCCTAGATGTCTTGTCTGGATAGCCCTAAACCTAGTATGTCGGGTAGTCAGCTGTAATTTTCTTTCGTACAGCTTAGAGGTGTCAGTATGTCTGTGTGTTTTTTTTATCATGTCTTTATTTATGAATTGTTATATTTATTTTCCTAATTTAATTGGTAAGGGTTCGCCCGACGGGTCTAGGGGAGGATGTCGGGTGCCCGCACGGCCATACCGGATTCCGGGTCGTGTCATGATTGAGATTATTCCACTTCCCTCTATGTTTCTAGCCCAGACGTGTATATATACGTCGTAAGTGAGAAAGTTTATTCATAACCTTCTAAAGATCTTCAAGAACTCCTCTTCAAAAGAGAACCTCTCTTCCAAACATCATGGCATAAGGTCCAAGCTTTCTCCCAACGAACTTTAGAGCGTAAGATTTCCTCACCAATTCCTTCAATTTTGAAAATGATGGCCGCATGCTGTGCCAAACCCCTAAAGAAGAGGGTGAAAACAAAAATCTCTCCATTGAATTCTGCCCTTCTGCAGTAACGGAGAGTGATATTTTGCGCATCAAACATGAATGCAAATGGCCTGATTTCGCTCTCGTTCTTGCTCCTGGTGCTGAGGAAAGATTTTCTTCTCATCGAGCTAGATTTTCAATGGTTCACACGTACCCTTTCAATCTTCATCTCAACAAGCGCGTCCACTCGATGATAAAGGATATATGCCGCCGTTTCAATGTTTGATTGTGATTGGGCCAAATCGGCCCTTCCGTGTGGCGACTTGTGGCCGTGCTTGATCACTTGGCTAACTATGCCCAGGTTGCATTTTCCTTTGATCATCTTCTAGCCTTTTACTCCCCTCGTCTTCATAAAGTGGGGATACTGATGTTCATGAAATGGGGGAAGAAAGGTATAGTCCCAAATAGTGAAGATTTCTGTTACACCCCGTATGTTCAAAGTGAGGTATATCCTTCTAATGACATGTTAAGAATGATTTAAGTGAGTTTAAAGTCATAATATGACCATATATTATGTTTATATTTTGAATATAAAGTTTGGGAAAAATCGGATTTAAGTTGCGGAAAAACAGACTAAGGAATTACCTTGTAACGGAGCCTTTTTAGCAATTAATTTCATGTATTATATGAGGTCTTTTGGGGACATATCATATACCAAATTGAAGGTCTTGGAGTTTATTTTCCAAAACTTTTGACGGTTTGTTCATACAATATCTGGAGAAGAAGATATGAGCATCAGAAGTTAGGCCAGAAAAAGAGACATAAACGAAAAAGAGGACTAAAATTGAAATATTTCAAGTATAAAAGGAAAACATGTCTTCTTTTTTGTTATTTCCAGAAAATCAACGATAGAAACAGTGCTTCAATGAAGGGTTAAGCCATTTTTATGATTTTGAAGGAAGGACGCCAATCGTAACTCGAAATTGAAGACAGATTGCGTCAAAACACTCTACGCGATTAAGGTAACGTTATGCTACCTTCAATTTCGTCTATAGCTTGAGTTTTAGAATTACTTCATGGCTAAGTAAAATACCCAAATGCTGAATTATAGCTTGTTTAAGCTTTAGAAGGTGTTGAATTCAAGGGAAACAAGGTTTAGAAGCAAGAAGCATCAAAGGTATATAAGACTAAACCTTTCTTTTGGCAAGGCATGTATCTTTTAGTTTTTGAAGCTTTTCTTAGTTCTAAACTTAGCGTTTCTTGTGAGAAACTTGTATGGTATCAAGGAAACCTTGTATATACTTAATATGGTACTAAAATCCAAGGTGAAAGACGTCCGAATCAGCAAGACAAAACGTTTCAAAATCTAGAAAATCATTTTGATCTTTGAACAGCTGTTAGTATATTGATCATAACTCCTTGTACAAAATTGATATTAAGATGCTTTAAGAATCTCCAGAATTCTAAGACATATATCTACAACTTTTATGAAGATCATGAAGTCTATATCTTTAATCTACACTCTGAAAATTAGGTCGAAAGACAGGACAGTGGTGCTGTCTAGACATTCTATCTGCGGATTTGTTATGTCATCCAGTCGTCTCATCTTATTATCCATTTAACATGTTTATGTTATCAGTTTATCTGGGTATCCATTCCCGTGTGTAGTATAGTGCTGGTTCTGTTTTTGCGGATCATCCAGTTTCAGGGGAAATTCTACCGAAATTTTATGGAAATTCAAAGAGTTGGACAAATTCGGAGTTTTAGGTTTTATCTATAATTCTATCCAGAGTTTTCCTTTCATTCCTTTGAGTCCATATCTACTGTTGCCACATGTATTATGCCTCATACATGCTTATACTTATATTGTGATCATGTTATGTGTGATTTGGAGTCCCCCATAGAGGCTGGACATTGGACACACGGTCCGGTCGCGTGGGTATTAGGTTCCTAACCGGATTGCCCTAAGATGTGAGGAATGAAGGCTTTAGCCTAAATTGATATATTTTTCTGCTTATTGAATAGAGTGGGATCGTTTGGCAAGAAAACCAAAGGATAACGTGGTTGTTGATTAGCCGTACTAACTGTTGTAAGAGGTAAGTGTTTATATCAATTTCTTTGGAGGCACCTGGCCTCGTGGATTTTCTACCACGTGTTCCTTACATGTGTAGCTGCCGATAGGCGTACTCATTATGCCTTATTTTTGGATTTACATTGTATACTATATGTTATGTCCTGTTATTGGTATTGAATTGAGGATCTGAGCATGGTACTTTGGCTGTGAGTTGACATACACTTCCCGGCTGTCGACGAGAGTCCCGCGCTGGTGAAGGGTTATTATTGCATCATATTGCATTCATATGCATTACATTGCATTATATTGAGGGTAGGAGGATTCACCCTTGTTTGTTGTTTGTTTCTTGTCTATCTATTTCGTTTCGGCAGGTTCGCTCCAGGATTGAGTTCGCCACGTTGTAAAGGAGCGAAGACGACTTCAGCTGTCAGGGTGAGCCAGCTTTTGTTCCGGATGGCAACCAGTTTATTGGTTGTTATTTCAGTTGCATTTTGCTCCCTTCAGTAGGTATTTGTCTTCTTTTGTACTCTTAGATGTCTAGTCTGGATAGCCCTAAACCTAGCATGTTGGGTAGTCAGCTGTAATTTCTTTTGTACAGCTTAGAGGTATCAGTATGTTTGTGTTTTTTTTAAGTCTTGTCCTTATTTGTGAATTGTTATATTTATTTTCCTGATTTAATTTGTAAGGGTTCGCCCGACGGGTCTAGGGAAAGATGTCGGGTGCCCGCACGGCCTAACCGGATTCCGGGTCGTGTCAATTCCAAAGACCGTGGTTAGGTACGTGGCCGATTTAGTATCCTCTCTTCCTTTTCTAGAGGTCTTCAACAGAAAGCGTAAGTCTGTAGAAACTTATCTTCTTTCTTTCAACTATGGTTGCTTCAAATTGATTTTCATTCTTCTATGCATTGAATGCAGTGTTCACTATCTCTTTGAGTCATAATAAACTGATGACGTGGGTCACCAACATATTTTTGAGGAATCATCCTGAATCCCTGACCTTCTTGTCCCTGCCGAATGCGATTGGATGGCGGGCGAAAGACCACGGTAAGCAATCATTGAACCGTTCTTTCAACCCAAAATTTCTCCCATATTTTGATTCAATGCTGCTTCTAGGGTTCTCCCATCGTGACATGCCTCCGCTGGTGGAGATTCAAATTGTTGCCCCGTATATTGCTCCCCTACCCGATGTGCAGGCATTTAGTGGAAGAATTTTGGAGAGGGTGAGCAGATCTCTTTCTTCGAAGAGGAGAAGGTCCTCTACGTCAGCCAACATTCCCATTGCTGGTGAAACCCTTGTAATTTCTAATGGTGAGGGAGAAGTCCCCTGAGTGACTATGTCCGAGGCTGTTTAAACAACCCTGGCTGCTGCTGTTGAAGCTGGTCCTTCTTCACGAAAGCGTAAGCATCTGATCGAAGAGACTCCCATAGCCGAGGAAGAGGCTAGTGTAGAGGATGATGTCTTGCTTCCTGCCATGCCTTCCGATCCGCAACCTCCATTTGTTTCTTGGACTTCAGTTTTTGAAATAATATTCTTTCCTTGCTGACTCCAAAGGCTTACATCACCTGTTTATGTTTAGAACATGTTGTCACTGCTCCGACTCCTCAAAGCTCTGACTCCTTTCAGCGGCGCTCTAGCAAAGAAGTAGCCGTCTATGTACCCGTAGGTGGAGCTCGGGAGGTTGTAATCCCTATTGCTACGGGGGTTAACCTTATGAAGACTCCACGGGTTGCAATAGTCCATACCGCTGAATTGATCAGCCCTGTAGAACAAGAATACCTCTCTGGCTACAGTAGTCACGAGTTTCTTGAGGTCTCTACCGAGTGTTCCTTTCGGGTAAGTTTCCTACCATCACCGTCTCAAGTTCAACATCACTTTTCCCTTACCAAATTCATGTCCCTACCATTACCCAAAGATTGATGGTGTATCATGAGATACTCCAGCGGGGAGGCTTAGAAGGCAATTTGGTCGAAGAGGTTAATGCTCTTCGTGGACAAGTAGCTAGCTTGCAGCCCTTTGTGGAGAAAGTTGAGAAGTTGAATGGTGAGCTGCAAACCACTCGTGATGCAAACCGCGCAGAAGTTCTGAAGTGCAGGAACTTTGAGAGGGCGTTGACTGGTGAAGTTCGCAAGCACAAGCAGGATGTGGAGGCCCTCAAGTCGTCCCTTATAGATATCAAGGTCTCAAAGCAGCTTCATCTCAGCAACGTGAATCATCTGGAGGGGATCGTGAGAGATCTGCGGCAGCAACTATCCGGTATGGAAGAAAGAATGAATGTCGCTGAGAAGTACGCCTCAGACGCTTAGGGTCTCTCCGCCTTCCTTCCAGATGAAAATGCGAGCTGAAAGGTAAAGTGGCGTCACTTGAAAGAATTTGCGACAACCCCTGCGAGGAGTGCCACCTAAAAGATCAACATATAGAAGCTCTAAATGCTTGTTGCATAGCAAAAGTTGATCGTGCCAACGTCGCAGCCGCCCTTGCCACTCTTCTCCGGGTTCGTGATGACCCTAATCTTGACCTGACTGCTGAGATTGCCTCGTATACTGGCCTTGTTGCCCAGGTGAATGCTCAACTTGGTCCTAACCTCTAGGAAGGCTCTAAAGAGATGAGTGGAGAAAGTGAGGAGACGCCGACTGGGGAACCTGCAGATGGTGAAGCAAGACCTACACGAAGTGTTGCCGATGAAGGAAGTCCCCCGAGAGAGGAATGAAAATCCCCCCTCCCCTCATTGATGTTTATTTTAATGCACCTGATGATTAAATATTTATTCGCATATGCGGATGTCTAATGTGAATTTTTGGCCCGTTTTGTGGTGTATTAACTTAAATCACTTGTCCCTTTGTTTGTGATATTTTTTTTTTAATTTTTGCCCTAAACAATAAGTAATACTAAGTTATGCCTCTGTGAGCACTTGCATCTAAGAATTAGATGGCTTCCGGTCGTCCTGACTGTTCTAGTTATTTAAGAACGTGTGTCAGTATGCCTGCCTTGAGCAATTACATTTGTTGTGCATTGACAGATGGCGGCTATGTTGCATCCGTAGCAGGTAGCTATTTGCGCCCATAATGGGACGACTTTAGCCCGTGTGGAAATGGTCATTTTGCATTTTGAGACAAAATGTCTTCGCTTAGTTACTCGAGTATTTAAGACTTTCTAGAACTATGCGGACAGGCGACCCTATCGGCGTGTAGGTGCAATTGCTGATTTAGTGAGTTCAACTCTCAATTAATGCCTAGTGGCAAGCGAGTAGTGTACCCTACTTTTGTCACAAAAAGTGGGTATATTAGTGTATTACTTTAACTTGTATGTGGTCGGGGCTATGAATAGTTGGATCATAGATGGATCTAAATAAATGAGTAAAACTGACTAAGTAAGATAGTAGTTTTATTAGTAAAGGCGCGAAGCCTAGGATGTTATGGGTGAAGACCCGTAACATATCCAAAAAGTATGAAAATATTATAATCTAAGAGCAAGACTAATGTGCTACATAAATTCTGAAAAGAAAAGTACGTCCAATTATCCCTACTCCTTCTCCCCCCCGAAAGACATCAATCAACTATACCGTCTAAATCGCAGTCTTGGTTGATTGTGGCTTTGAGGTCTTTGGGGTCTCCTGGAATATTCACTTCGGGCACTTGCTCTCGAGGACAACTGCTGCAAGTATTGCAGTCGTATATCATTCCCTTGCTGCCTCCTGATCACCATTCACTTCTTTTATCCCCCATTGAGTAGGGTACTTCAGTTTCTGTTGCCAGGTGGATGGTACTGCTTTGGCTTGATGAATCCATGGTCTCCCGATGATCGCATTGTAAGGAAATCCTCCCTTGATTACCTAAAAGGATGAAACATAATCTATCCCAGGCAAGCGGGTGGTTAATTTAACTTCGCCTATAGCTTTCTTACAAGAATTATTGAAGCTTTCGATTGTGTAGACGCTCGGCGTAATTCGATCCTCAACACTTATCGCCTTCACTGCATCCCAACTGATGAGGTTTACGGCACTATCGGCATCAACCAATACACGTTTCACATTTGTGTCTTCCATCCTAAGTGTTATGACCAGGGCGACGTGGTGCGGGGTGCTGCAGATGATGTTGTCCTCCTTACTGAACAGGATTGTTTCATCTCGGGTGTGACCCTGGTTGGGCACTGCCGAGATATCCTCTGAACCTTTGAGCAATGTTGGTCCCCCGATTATTACATTGATGAACCTCTTAGGATCGGGATGACTCGGTGTGTCCTGGTTCTCACTTCTGGTTAAGGTCTGCTTTCCCTTATCAGTGAGCAGGTCCTTGAGGTACCCTTTGTTCAACAAACTCATGACCTTTAAAATCAACGCTCTGCACCTAGCCGTGTCATGTATGTGATCTCTATGAAAATGGTAGTAAAGCTCTTTGCTCCTCCTTCCAGGTTCTGCTCTCAGGTTGCTTGGCCAACGGATTTGTGTGTTCTTCATGTGATCTCCTACGAATTCCACGGTGTTGACTCGCAGACCCAATTCTTCGAATCAATTAGGAACTCGCTCCACGTTGAGCGATCCCTTGGAGGATGACCCTAACGTTCCCTGGCTGTCTTTCCACTTCGGAAAATTATCCCTGCTGTCTTTCCTATTTCGCTTGCCTTTGTCCCCCATTCGAGGTTCCTCCGTGTATCCCCATTTCTGTCTTTGGTGGATGAGATCTTGGATAGCCAGTCGAACTTCCTCGGGAGTAGAAGACGCCCTGGGCTTAGGGCGAAGCTTCTCGGTGTACCTCTGGTGCAGGGCACTCCATGTTGACACGGGGTGCTGGGTCAGACTCTACTGCAAATGTCTGGTGGCTAGGGATACTTTCTAATTCAAACTTTTGCCAAAGGCTACCACAACAATACTATCGGGATTTGGAGGGAGCTACATGCGTTCCCTCTAGAACCTGTCAAGATAATCTTTGAGCAGCTTGTTGTCTTGCTGACGGATCTCAAAGATATCCTCCATGCGCTATTCTCGCTTGCGGGCACCGGAATGCGCTTTCTTGAATAAATCCTGTATCTGAGTGAATTATTCGATCGAACCCATTGGTAGCTGAGTGTACCAAGAAAGGGCCCCTTTGGTCAGAGTTGAGCCAAACCTCTTTACTAGAGCAGACTGGAATTCTTCCTTGGTGATCTCGTTACTTTTCACAGCCGTGTAGTACCCAGCAATATGCTCATCCAGATCAGTCGTTCCGTCATACTTCAAGTTATCAAGCAAGCAAAAGTGCTTTGGTATGCGGACTGGTGCAACACTTGCCTTGCAAGCATGATTGTAAAACTTCTGCTTATCTACCCTGGTAACTTTGGGTGGAGCTCCCGGCATGTTACCAATCCGGTCATGGGTGACCTTCATCTTCTTTATGAGATCCTGAATGACAGGGGCTACCTTAAGATCTTGGTTGTTCAATGTTGATGAGCCTTCTGGAGCAGCATCCATTTAAGCCTTCGGCTAGGAACAGATGCTGGTGAATCATTCACAGGCATTGGTCCTCGTGGAGACGCTGGCCTCTGAAACGACCCTGTAAACATCGTGCCTAGTTTGCGAGATACCCCCTCGATCACGTTGTTGGAGTTTTGTTCCGCCCGTTCCATCATAGTTTTGAAGAGATCAGTGATGAAAATTCTGACCTCAGGATTACCTTCCAATGGGCGGTTCACACCTTCATTACTAGCGATAGGGGTCGGTTCTTGAGATGGGTCCTTTGGCTGCTCGGCTGAATCATTTTGTTGGATGCTGTGATCGTCAAGATCCTTCGCAGACTCGTCCACTCTATCTCCGGTGTTCTTTGGAACGCTGTTGTCACCGTCAGACATGATTGTGCCTGTTCCTTCGTTGAATACCTACAACTGCCTGGGCCCCACGGTGGGCGCCAAACTTTTTATGCCTAAATTTTTACGTCTAAGTTAAACAATTAATTATGAATTATGTCACAAGCAATACGGTAAATTACGATGGAAAAGTAAGTAAATACGATGAAAATAAAGACAAGTAATTAAGCAGAAAATAATAGAGAAAGCAAAGTAAATCTTGTTCCTTGAGAGTAGCCGAGTTTGATGGCGAATCGTGTCTTGTGTACAATACAATATAAAGATGGGTATTTATAGTAGTGATACCTAGTCCTAAATAAGGTAAAATACAAATACTAATAAGTACAACTCAAGGCGGTGGTATCCTAAACCCTAACTAGGAGACTGTAAACCCTAGGCGATGGGATGTGTGCTCTGCGCCCTAAGACCAAACTGCCTAAACGGTCATTGGCTCTAGGAGCCGGCGTATATTCTCAGTGCCCGGTGACTTGTAGGATAAGTCTAGTCTCACCAGCTGGACCGTATCCCCGTAACTATAGGTGGTATTTTTGCCCACACCATGAAGAGTGGATGGCACAGCTTCCATCGCATGTATCCAAGGCCTCCCGAGGATAATATAGTAAACTATATCCTCAGGTATTACTTGGAACATGGTTTCCTTAACAACTCCCTCAGCATGCGTAGTGAGAGAAATTTCGCCCAATGTTTTCTCTGTTGAGTTGTTGAATCCTGTCAATATGGTTACCTTCAAGACGATAATGAAACGACCTCGGTCAGTCGTTTCGGAAGTCAGGACTCCGATTGGCATGCCGATAATTTTAAAATATTCGAAAGGTCCATTAGGACCTGTCTGTAAAATTTGAGCTCAATCGGATTTCGTTTGGTAGGTATCGGAAGAAGATTTCAGTTTTTATTGTCGATAAATATTAAAAAGAGATTTTCGAGCTCGATTTTGGCGAATGAGCTCCAATTCGAAATTCGAAGAGCCGTTAGGCTCGTATGATTATTTGTGGCATGTGTGAATTTTTGAAGTAAATTTCGAGGTTGTTCGGCTGATTTTGGCTAAAGTTCCGAAAATTAATAATTTGATCTTTTTCCATTTAATTCGCATCTTGAGTTTTGGGAATCCGATTTGAGATCCGCCTTAGCAAATATGTTACATATATTTTGTATAACTTGTATGCAAAATTTGGGATTATTTCAAATTTCATACGGTTCCGTTTTAATTGTCGCCACGAAAACGAAAAGAAAAGAAAATTAAATAAAAGAAAAGAAAACAAAAAGAAAGCAAAAAGGGAAAAAAAAGAAATTAAGGCGGTGGGTCCTTAGTTAAGCTAAGGACGAACTAAGAAGAGAAACAGGATCAAAATGAAACAGAAATGGGAACGGAGAAACAGAAACGAAGCAGAGAATAAAATGCCAGAAAATGAGAAAAGAGCCGGAGAAAGATAGAATTTTTACCCCAAAACATTCAAGTAATGATCTTAATGCATTATTTTAGTTTATTACGTGTATTTAAATATATTTTGACGGTAAAAATTGGGATATAAGACATCGTTTTAATAAGTTCAATTAATAGTTTAAAGGGTCAATTGGACCCTGATAATGGAATTGATTATATATTCCTACTCAGTGAGTTATGTGCAACATATAAATATAATTTATTTAGGGTTTGGTCATGTGACCTTAAACCCTGTACATAGGTCTGGCCTGCGTATTGCGTATGCGAATAGGGCATTAGGTTAATAACTGGATTGCCCTAAGACGTAAGGAATGAAGCCTTTAGCCTTATGTAATATATTTTTCTGCTTATTGAACACAGTGGGATCATTTGGCAATGAATCCAAAGGACAAAGCGGTTTTTGAGTAGCAATTTGAAATAAGTAAGTGTTTGTATCCATTTCTTTGGAGGCCCTTGACCTCGTGGATAATCTACTACGTGTTCCTTACGTGTGTAGCTGCCGATAGGCGTACTCATTACGCCTTAGCTTTGGATTTACATTATATATTATATGTTATGTCATGTTGTTGGTATTGCATCGAGGATCTGAGCATTGTAGTCTAGCTGTGAGTTGGCATATACTTTCCGGCTGTCGATGAGAGTCCCACGCTGGTGATGGGTTATTATTGTATCATGTTGCATTCATATACATTCCATTGCATAAATATTGGGTGCAAGAGGATTCCTCCCCAGGAGTAGGAGGATTCTGCTCCATTGCATACATATTAGGTGCAGGAGGATTCAGCCCCAGGAGCAGGAGGATTCCGCTCAATTGCATACATATTGGGTACAGGAATATTCTGCCTCAGGAGAGTGCAGGAGTATTCCGCCTCTGATTTATATTATATTGGGTGCAAGAGTATTCCGCCCCAGGAGAGTGCAGGAGTATTTCGCCTCTGATTCATGTTATATTGTGTGCAGGAGTATTCCGCCCCAGGAGAGTGCAGGAGTATTCCGCCTCTGATTCATATTATATTGGGTGCAGGAGTATTCCACCTTTGGTTCATATTATATTGGGTGCAGGAGTATTCCGCCCCAAGAGAGTGCATGAGTATTCTGCCTCTGGTTCATATTATATTGGTTGCAGGAGTATTCCGCCCCCAGGAGAGTGCATGAGTATTCCGCCTCTGGTTCATATTATATTGGTTGTAGGAGTATTCCGCCCCAGGAGAGTGCAGGAGTATTCTGTCACTGGTTTATATCATATCGGGAGCAGGAGTATTCCGCCCCAGGAGTAGGAGTATTCCGCTCCAGTTGATTACTATATTGCATTTCCCTCGAATGCAGAAGTATTCCGCTTCGAGATGAGATTACGGGCACATGTGACCCTATTGCATCATACTGCATTCATCCCATTTCCTTGCATCACATGCTGACTATTCTGTGACTATCATGCTGTGTTTTGTGCATGCGGTTTGTATACCATGTTGTGGACATATTTCAGTTTGCCTATATATTTCTGGCTCATATTCTGGGTTGCACGCCGCAACAATATAAATATATGGATCGAGTTGCACGCCGCAACAGTATAAATATATGGATCGGGTTGCACGCCGCGACAGTATGAAAATATGGATGGGGTTGCACGCCGCGACAGTATGCATTTATGATTGTTGATATGTTCGGGATACTCAAAAATATATATGTTCTGTCTACCTTATGTCCCTGGTTGTTTATGATTCCATACGTGCTTTCAGTTATTATCTGGCTCTGCCTTTCTATAGTTTAAATAAGATGGATTTGGTTTACCTGTTTTTCTTCTCCCTGGCTAGCTATCCTATTCTTCGAGATGGCTAGTCTGCCCCACTTATTGAGTTCTTTTGATTCACCCTTGTTTGTTGTTTTTTATTTGTCTATCTATTTCATTTCGGCAGGTTCGCTCCAGGATTGAGTTCGCCACGTTGTGAAGGAGCGAAGACGACTTCAGCTGTCAGGGTGAGCCAGCTTTTATTCCGGATGGCCACCAGTTTATTGTTTATTATTTCAGTTGCATTTTGCTCCCTTCAGAAGGTATCTATCTTCTTTCATACTCTTAGATGTCTAGTCTGGATAGCCCTAAACCTAGTATATTGGGTAGTCAGCTGTAAGTTCGTTTGTACAGCTTAGAGGTATCAGTATGTCTGTGCTTTTTCTAAGTCTTGTTCTTATTCATGAATTGAATTATATTTATTTTCCTAATTTAATTGATAAAGGTTCGCCCGACGGGTCTAGGGAAGGATGTCGGGTGCCCGCACGGCCTAGCCGGATTTCGGGTCGTGTCAGATAAGGACCTTCAACCACATCTTCTTTACTGTCCCGTAGTTGATGATATTTACTGAGCTCCCGGGGTCAATCAAGACTCGTTTAATGTCCGAGGTTGAATCTCAGTATCATAACCAAAGCATCTGAAACAACCTCGGTCAGTCATTTCAGGAGTTAAGACTCTGATTGTCGTGCCGACAATCTTAAAATCTCTGTAAGGTCAATTAGGACCTGCCTGTAAAATTTGAGTGAAATCGGACTTCGTTTGGTAGGTATCAGAAGAACGTTTCAGTTTTCGTTTTCGGTAAATCTTAAAAGAGGTTTTTGAGCTCGATTTTCGCGAATGAGCTCCGATTCAAAATCTGAAAAAGCCGTTAGGTTCGTATGGTCATTTGTGACCTGCGTGAACTTTCAGAAGTGAATTCCGAGGTCGTTCGAATAAATTCCGCTAAAGTCCCGAAAGTTAAAGAATTTGATTTTTCCGTTTAATTCGTATCTTGAGCTTCAGCAATCCAATTCGAGATCCATCTTAGCGAGTACGTCACATAAATTTTTATAACTTGTTCAAGAAATTTGGAATTATTTCAAGTTTCGTAGGGTTGCTTTTTAATTATCGTCACGTAGTAAGTTTTTTTAAAAAAAAAGGAAAAAGGAAAAGATAATTAAATGGAGGCGGTGGAAAATCCCTTAGCTTATAAAAGCATAAAACGAACGGAAACAAGGAGACGAGAAATAGAGAACGCACTGAAGAAAAAATGACAGAAAAGAGAAAGGAAATGAAAAAAAGAAGGAAAATATAGAATTTTCACCCCAAAACATCAAGGTAAAGATGTCAAGTTATTATTTCAGTTTATTATGTGTGTTCAAATATATTTTAATGGTAGAAATTAGGATATTAGACATATATTTCAGTCACACCCTTTTCGAACTAGGCCCTAAATTTTTTAGGGGTGTTTACGTATATATCCGCCCATAACTAAATATTTACTTTTTATTGTCTACAACTTTTTCTAACCGTAATAATAATACAAAATAAAGGAGATCTTTAACTTGTATACCATTAGGGTATACCATATACTAAAAAGGTATACAATAGAAGATACTGTATACCATTGGGGTATAATGTGGCTATGGAGTATACCAGTTTGGGGTATATGCGGCTACGAAATAAAATATTTTTAGCCAAATGGCCAGCTCAGGTATATATTTTTAAATGTGGCTATTTTTAATTCAAAATGAAAGTCACTAGACATACCGGGTAAAAGTCTTTTTTTATGTGGAATGAGCACTTTAGTGCCTTGTCTTTATTTGGTGAGCTATCTTTTTGTGGTCTTTAAAGCATAAGCACTTTTGAGCACTTTTAAAGATATTTCCACTTCTATCCTTTAAGCACTTCTCTACAATTATTTGATATTTAAATTTTCTCTCCCACTCCTCCTCCTTCTCTCTAGTTTACCGCTGTTGGCCGCCGCTGGTGAATTATTGCAAAACGTACATCCCTAGCTTCGTCTTGGCCTCCTCTTTCCGTTTCTATCATTGGTTTTTCGAAAATCATATTAAATTAGCGTAAATTTGAGTTTAAAGATTCATCGAAACCCTAACTCCGGTGACTTTCCATTTTCTCCAGCCAAATCATACTGTTTTAGCCTCAAGCCATCGTTTGTTCTGTTTGCAATAACCGGTATTCCCAGTTTCACTATTTTGATCCAATATTTGTTGAGAAGATGTAAAAGGAGATTAGTTTCTGTGTCAATAGTGAGTACTATTTGATTTATACATTGCTCCAAAGTGAAAGTACAGAGATGTCAACTGAAATTCATTTAAGAAGAATAAATTGATTCTTACTATATTCAGTACATCTCCACCGTTGGAAAAGGAATTACAGGCAACCGTTATTGATTTTCAAATAGATAGGAAATGGTGATGCTGACTGGTAATTGGGGGAATAAAATCATCCCTCTCTGTCAATGTTATTATCACTAGGCGGCTTCTTTCTTGCTTCTGAGAGTGACAGTCACCAGGGTTCGTTGACACTGCATTTATTGAAAGTGTTTGTGGCTGGAGTTTAATGAATTATTACAAATTAGCAACAACTATTCCAAATACTCGAAGCTTTTGAATTTATGAAAGTGATGACAATTTGGAGTAATGTATTTGTAAAATAAAATAAACAAAAGATGCCGAATTGGCCTTATTTAATTTTTACGTTGAATTTTTGTATTTGGGAAAAATAATGACGATTTGGTGTCATTTGCTTGTAAATAGACATAGTAGTTTGGCTCTCTTGTAAATAAATGATGCCGAATTTGTCTTGTTTTATTTTTATTTTGATTTTCTATATATGGCCAAAGTGATGACGATTTGGTGTCATTTGCTTGTAAAATAGACATAGTAGTTTTGCTTAGTTATGAATAAATACGGCCAAATTGTCTTCATTTTATATTTTCATATATAATTTTATGGATGAATGAAGTGAAGATGATTTGGACTCATTTGTTTACAAAATATACTTAATATTTTAGCTCACATTATGAATAAAGGATGATGGACTGGGGTAGTTATGTTTTTCTTTAATTTTTTGTTAACTTTTATATTTTCATATGTATTTTTGTGGATGAACGAAGTGAAAATGATTTGGACTGATTTGTTTGCAAAACGAACACAATATATGGTTCAACATATGCATAAATACACCCAGATTATTGTTATTTCTAAATATATAAGCACATGAAGATCTTTTTTGTGAATCAATAAAGTAAGGTCGATTTGACATCATTTATTTACAAAATAAACATATTTTATTTGCTCATTGTATGAAGAAATGATGTGGGATTGGTCTTATTTGATTTTTGTATATGAGCGACGCGATGACAAATTGACTTAATTTATTCACAAAATAGACGTAAAATACAGATGGATTGGTTTCCTTGTATATGAGCGAAACGATACCTATTTGGCGTTATTTATTCACAAAATGGACGTGAAACACAACTAGGTTGGCATTGTTTTCTATTGTGTAGGAAGCAGTGTTGCACATTTGTTTTTTTGTTGGGTTCTAAATACACAAATTTGAAATCGTTGACACGCAAGCATACAAAAATAAATTATAGTCCAAGCAAAATTAAAAGGAAGTAAAAGCTTATCATATCTACTTTTTGTGGACATACGGGATCTTGAGCAAACGACCTCCGAGTACATTATAACATCTTCCAAGAATTTTCTTGGAATAAATACAAGTTATAATTATGCAAGCACGTAGTTCAAACAGGACGTCTTAAAATGCCTACCTACTCGGTGATATCCTGAAATATTTTTTGCCTAAAATTGCAATTAAAACTCGCGGGTCCTAAATGTAGTCTAACTCAGTCCAAATCATGACAACATAAGGATACTCCTAGCGACCACATTTAGTGAAAGGAAAATAACACTGCATAGATACCAAAAATTTTCACCTGGTACCCTCCATAATGAATGGTCTTGCAAGTTTGTCACTATTTAACAATGTTTTAGCAAAATACCTATATATTAGCATGGAACCAAGACTTCAAGGCACAAATTTGCAAGTGTTGGCTATATAGGAAAGAGGTCAAGGACAAGTGTTGTCTTACCAATACTTCAAGTTATATGGGGAGAATGCAGGAAGAGATTGGAAAGGGCAAGTGTTGCTTTTTACCAATACTTACGATCAAGTGCTTGCAAGCGTTGCCTTTTGCCAACACTTCAGGGGCAAGTGCTGGCAAATAGAGAGTGATCAAAGGGCAAGTCTTGGCCCCGTGCCGAGAAATTAATAGGGGTATTTTCATTCATAAAATTTTCATTAAATTTAATGGGGGCATTTTTGTAAAACTCTGTTAAGCACGGGAAAAAAGACAAACCATTGCATATGGTGTCATATATCTGCAAAAAGGGCTTGCTTCTTGTGTCATATATCTACAAAATGGCCTTGCTTCTGGTAGAGCCATCAATTTGGGCTTTGGCCCGTGGGCCGGCCTGACTTAGCCCTAGATTTGTTAGGGCTGGGCTAAGATTTTTCGAGCCCAATGAAGACTGAGGCTTTTAGCGCGACCCAAATAGACCTGCTAGCCCGTGAGGTTTAATCAAAACTGGGTTGGGCCGGGCCGGGCCGCGGGCTTTATAATAAAAATTAAAATAAATTATTTAATTTAAAACTACAAATATTTAAAGAAATAACAAGAAATTACAAAGAATTAGAGAATCTAAACTCACTATATTTAAGTTTATATATATAAATATTCCTTATGTTGCACAACTACTCTACAAGGTACAATTCTACAACTCAAACGTTAGAGATAATACATCAAAGATCTTAGAAATAGAAACTACAGTACAGTATCGCGCCCCAACCTGCAATATACATTAAAATATCTTATAAATGTACTGTTGGATACTTTAATTGTGCATTTGAAACTTGATTACTACATAATATTTATATAACTTTACGTTTTTTTTTCATTTTTAGTTAAAATTTTAGAGTAAAAAAGAACTATAGAAAAAATATTTTAAAAGGTCGAACCGGCCCAACCCAGTCCGCGGCCCTAGTAGGGCTTGTCTAGGCTCGTAATTTGGTGGCCCATCCGTGCAACTTCAAGGCCCGTGAGGCTTGGACCAGGCTGGGTCAGACCGGCCCAAATTGGCAGCTCTAGCTTCTGGTGTCATATTTCTTTAGAAAGCCCCATGTAGTAATGGAAAAAGGGGTGGAGGGGATCCGTATATGTTTTTTAGGTCGATTAGAAGGTGCAGAAATAGCTATAACCAGAAAATCGATTATGCACCTGCAGAAGTATGTACACACTAACCGTTGTCATCTTTAAGCCCAAATCCCCTTAACTTTTTATTGACCCAAGTCCAAACTCTTTTAGGCCCACACATAACCCAATTAAGTAATATCACACATCTATATATTGGGAAAATTCTTGTTGCATAGCGACTCGTTAGAGTGCTGACGACGAACAACTAGCATTTGTAAAAAGTTCATGGGATTCAGTTCAAAATATGAAAAATGCCTTGAGCTTGTAGTGAATTCTGAATTATAGAACAAAAGATCCTGGAGTTTCAAAATTTTAATTTTTGAGTTTGTGTGTGAACTCCGAAAAAAGATATTGAATCATTATTGGAATTTGATCGACTTTGGCTTTTCATTTAAAATTTTCCAAACAGCTCTGCAAAAGTGGCTACCCAGCCGATATTTCACTCTTTTTTACCTCATCCTATTTCACACCAAGCAAACCACCAGCCCACTGCCTTTACAATTATTCTCCACTCAATAGACCAGTATTTGAATGTTATTATTTGTATGCAGATTTGGAGCCTCCTCTCTCTAACATCAGCGAGAGTTACTTGTGAGAATGGGTGTTCCAGAACCCCTCAAATGTTTTTTGGCGTGGCAGGACCTCCAATTTTCTTTTCCTTTTTCTTTTTATTCTAAGTACAATTAGGAATAATCAGGGACCAAATTAGCATTTCTAAAATATTGTGGGCTTTAATTAAAAGTAACAAAACTTTTAAACTTCTTGGGATCAAAATTAAAGACCACAAATTTTTAAAACAAATGAATAAACATTCTCTCTTTTCTTTTCTTGTTCATCATATCTTCTTCATCTTCCGCCACTTCTATTTTCTTTTCTTCATATTCTGCTCATTTTATTCATCTTTCTCGTCATACTCTTCAAAATCTTTTTATTTTCTACATCGTCATTTCTTCTTCTTCTTCTTCTTCTTCTTCTTCTTCTTCTTCTTCTTCTGCAAAAAAAAATTTAAAAATTTAAAGTGGGTTTAAAAATCCAAACATGATTTTTATGTTATTTTGGAGTGTGTATTGTTTGAAATGATTGAAAATGGTATTTGGATCTTAAGTATAAAATTTGAGATGATTTGGTGTTGATTTGAGTTGCTTTGGATGGCTTTTGAATAAAAAGTTGCGGTTGAAATATTTTCTTCGAGGTGATGAACATATGTCACGATATTCGAAATATCTGTCAGGGTGTTTGGAACATCTTCTATCAGGATGTACGGAACATTTGTTACGGTATTTGGAACATCTTCTATCAGGAAGTTCATAACAACTGTCAGAGTGTTCGGAACATCTTCTGTCAAGATGTTCGGAACATCTCTGTCAGGATGTTGGAAGCATCTTTTATCTAGACGTTGAGATAAATTTGGAACAAAAATATCATTTGATTTTTCGATCTTCAAAAATAAAAATAAGCAAGACTCCATCGATGAGTGACAAATGGGAAACATAAGGAAAACGACAATCATCAGACAGAATTAGTGTAGCTACAAATTTTTTTCAACATTCTTCTGTTTTTTTTTAAAAAAAAATGGTAGAGTTAACTTCCGAAACTTCTCTCCTTATTTAGGATTATTTATCTTTCAGCGATGAACTAAAAAAAATTTACCAACATATTAAGACGACATATTTTGACGGAGGTTCCTAACATTACTCAAGATGTTTGAAACATCCTTTGTGATGTTCCAAGCATTAACTAAATTTAGAGAACTAAACTTAGAAAATTAATAAGTTTTTTCACAATTTTTCACGCTCCAGCTACCCAACTCGTCTATGTACACTCATCTTATTCCCAAGATACCTTTGTGTATACACAACCCCTCAACAAATGCATCAGATTTTATAAATTCTACTTGTATACAGAACCTCCACAAACAACAACAGACCAAGTATTATCACACAATATACACAACCACCCTCTGTGTATTTATTTATCATTTTTATGAAATAAAAAAAAAATACTCAAGATGTTTCAGATATATTGAAAGTTTTGAACGACTACAAGGATATTCTGATCTTCCTGCGTAATGTTTGAAACTTTTTGTGAGACATTTCACTTTTCACCGAGCTACCAGAGTGATTTTAGATGTTAACATCTTATTTACCATCATAAGAATTAAATACTTATTTATGAGACAACAATTTGTGTATTTATAAATATATTTTACTCTGAAATAAAATGAAAAAGAAGTAGAGGATAATCATTTAATCTTTCTTGTAGGTATGTAATATATGAATAATCTTTCATAGTATATGGCTAAATATTAGCAGTTATGACTTTTGTATATTTTTATTTGAATGTTCATAACATATTTTAGATGTTCGAGACATCTTGAAATATGTTCAAAGAAAAGTGACGTTCGAAGCGCTATTACGATGTTCCAAACATATTTCATGAATGTTCAGAATTTGAATGGAGACATAAGGGTCTCAAAACTAAACAATTTTTTCAAACCTTTTCATCAAATGATCCCAACAGTTTGTTATACGGTATTTTAACATCTGTTCTCCTTTAAAGACGACCTTTTCATACACAATTCTTGTACTCTATAATAGCTGCAAGCACAAACCATGAGTAATCTTCATACATTCACCATGATAAATATTACAAGCATTCAAACATAGATTAAGGATTCAATTAAAACTTCTATTATGAAAATTAGGGTCAATCGATAGAGTTACTTTTATGTATACTTTTCAAATTTTGAGCATACGTTCAGAACTTCCTTACGCCGTTTGCCACGACTAGTGCAGTATTTCCGAATAGATTGGACCCGTGAACAACACTTATATTGGGAGCGTGAGGATCTAAGGTTGCAGTTTACTTCCAAAGGTAATAAAAATGCATCACACACCATTATATATCGATATTCTTTATTCTTTTCGTTTCTTTTTTTTCTACATCTGAAACAACTCATAGATGCTCCCAACGCTTGCACAGTATATGATCAGTTGATAATGTTCAAGTGATAATTATAAAATATTATCACTTAAAATAATCAATTATACAAGTTAGAAGGATAAATCAGGATGATTATAACTTAATATGACCAACTATAAAATCTGTAGGCTAATGATCAAAGTTATACTTAATATATTTAATAATACAAGGAAAAGTGATAATTCTGAAAGATAATAATTTAATTATAACTTTAACTATTCCGAATGACTGAATGGATGCGCCAAACATGAAGGTCGATGTTCCGAACTTTTACCTAACAAACTCGAATGACACATAGACGTTTCGAAAGCCTTAACAATATTTAACCAATTATACAAGTTAGAGTGATATATCAAGATGTATAATCACTTAAAATGACCAATTATACAAGTTAGAGTGATATATCAACATGATTATCACTTAAAATGACCAATTATACATGTTATAGTGATAAATCTATAAGAATATCATTTAAAATGACTAAATATTCAAGTTATAGTGATAAATCAAGATGAATATCAACTAAAATGACAAAATATACAAGTTATAGTGATAAATCAAGATGAATATCAACTAAAATGACCAATTATACAAGTTAGAGTGATAATTATGAAAGATTATCACTTAAAATGACCAATTATACAATTTAGAGTGATATATCTTCAAGAATATCAACCAACATGATCAATTATGAGAGTTGGAGTGATAATTATGAAAGATAATCACTTAAAATGATCAATTATACAAGCTAGAGTGATATATCAAGATGATTATTGTCGCTCCAAACGCACACGCAAGTAGACGCGGTCAATCAAGTAATAAAGTGATAAGAAAGTATCGCTCCCACGAGGACTATTGATTAACTATTAACTAGACAAACTTCAATTCAAGTATTGTTCAAGAGAGTTTAACCAGATTTCAAGTTGTGTTTAATTAACTAATTAACTAAAAGTAATAGAAGTAAATGGAATGCAAGACAATTCAAGAGTTCTAGATATCAGTGAGAGGAAATATTCCAGGATTATGGGACGATCACCAATCCAGTTGCACTCATCCGCTAATTGAATTAATTTTACTTATCTGAGTTGCTAATCACAGGGTTAATTATACTCACAGAGCTCTTTCGATACCCTGCTCGCCTATTCAAGCCAACCTAATGCCTATATGTCTATGGAATTAGATTTAACAAAAATGCATGTGCTTTTCCTGTAAACAGATTAAGCGTGACTGTTAGGTATATTTCTATCCTAACCACGAAACCATTCCCCGATGCCCGGGTTCAAAAACACGCTTTACTTAATTCTATTGCAACCTACGGTTCCCACTTTCGAGTTCAACCTTAGGTTCATGGATAATACTTAACAACTGGCCAGGAAATTAAGTAATTTAGAGCAGAATTAAATAACCAACTCAATCTGATAAATTTAATAGAATTCAGCCAACTTCAGAGTACAACTTTTATGGTTAACCCATAACCCTAGAATAATAGAGTTTAGTTACTCATAGAAAAGTTAGCTTTCTCACAAAATAATCTAGAATTCATGAAACAATAAAGAGGGAAGAAGAATTACAACTCAATTGATGAATCTTGGTTCTCTAGCCTCCACTATGGTTCTTGCCTCCAAAAATACGTTCTCGCTTAGGGAAAAACATCCAAGGGTTTAATAATTCGAAATATTCTAATAATACACGTTTTTAGCTAGTCCTGGTAGCTCTGCGACTATTTTACGGTGCATACACCGGAGCATGCCAAGCATCCGTGGCTGTATGAGCTCATTTTCTCAATTTCTTCAATATTTGCACTCTTCCCAGTCCATACAGCCTAGCATGCCAAGCATCCAATGCTGTATCCATTGCTTCTTCCTTGTTCTTGTCCAAATCAAGCTCCAATTTCCTTCAATTTGCTCCTAAAATATCCAAACACCTCAAGTTAGTATTTTACTTTAAATCTCACATTGTTGGGCACATAATACGCTGAAAATAACTCAAAAGATATAAGAAATCAATGCCGAGACATAAGATATACGCCCAACATCAACACCCCACACTTAAACTTTGTTCGTCCCAGAACAAACAAACCCATCACACTTATGCTCAATAGGTCTTAACTACCCAACTGAAGAACTTTAAGGAAGCGCACCTATGAAATAGGTTGATACCAACAATTAGCCACTAGACATACAAGCACACAACTCCCCATATTTGCGCACCACACATTTAGAAAACAAGGATTATCAAGCAGTCAAGTAGCAACAACCAAGCCTCAAGAAACGACTCTTCACACCAACTTACTCACGACATGTCCACTCGCTCAAGATTAGGGCCTAATAAAAGCTCCAACCTCTCATAATCCATGTGCCCTCACCAATCAAAGTCTAGTCCCAATCACACACAAATATATCAACTGAATTATAAGGGACTTTCAAGATAGAAAGAATACGCTCACACTCAAAAAGAATCTCAAGTGCCACACAATGGTACCATAGGCTTGCCCGTAGTGTAGGACTCCACTAATTTAGGCTCGCTCCTATTCGGGATTAACTAGGACTTTAAGGGTTGTAATGTAGGCCAAAGGACAGGTAATGGTTAAATGACTACCTCCCTAAGCACTTTAATACATCACTTCCACTTTTTATAGCTCAACTCTTCATGACAACAACCAAGCTACCATCCAAACATCAACTCAAACACTTCCCTTCCTTTAAGTATATTTTTTTTTCTTTTCAATGTGCACAACACTAGCAAGGATTGAGAATTTTTTTCTTTTGCTTTCTTTTTTATTTTCTTTCTTTTTTTTTCAACATTTGTCAATCTCTCCCCAACCTTGCCAATGTACTTTTTCCTCAAAAATACCATCATAAATTTATTCTTATTGACTCCACTCAAAAGCCATCATATTTCACCAACCACAACTCCACTAACAACAATCTTGTCAATTAAAGTGTTCTAAGGAGTACGGGTTCAAAAAGAAGGTAATTAAGAACAAAGGGAATAGGCTTGTAATGTGGGTGTCAACAAAAAACTAATAGGCTCAAAAAGGATTACAAGGGATATATATGAACGGGTAGGCTAATCAAGGCTGCAAAAGAAAGGGTTTATCAAAGAAGGCATGTATCATCTCCCGACTAGAGCAAACCTAGGATTTCGCTTTGAACACACGCGGGGCAAGTTCTAGACCAATAATGCAAGCACGAGAATAAAGAAAAGCACCTCACCACTCATGGCACATGAACTACTCAAGGCGGAACAATTCCAACACCTAACAGAACAAGCGAGGCAAGTCATGCGTTCAGCCAGCACTCAGAGTCAGAAACCTGAGGCGAGGAGTCACTAACACGACTGACAATCAATCCAATATACAACTCACACAAAAAATCTTTAGGGAAGTTCGACTCACATGTAAAGGACTAAATATGTCAGTATCAAACAATTCACAGAGAAGGCACAGGTCCTTACCACTTAGCTACTCCTATTTCCTAAATTTTTTGTATTTTAAATATCTATTTTTTTTCATTTTTATCTAAAGACACCCGATTCAAAACAAAAGGCATCCTCGGGAAAGAACCGTGGCTTGAAGAAAACCCAAGGATTATGCCACTAATCAAAAAAAAATTTAAATGCAGTAAAAATATACAAGTACAAATCATGATACCCCACCCCACACTTAAAATAGTCCATGGTCCCCACTGCACAAGTACAAAAATAATAACAAGAGTGGGTATCAAGAAAGCTCCCTCAAACCGCAGAGTCTGGAGGTGCTTCAGACCGGTCTGAACCTGCGGTCTGAGCAGTGGAGGGTTCCAACAAGGTAGTGCCAGCTGCATCCATCGCATCAATCAGCGACCCCTCCATAGTAGTGGCAGTAGCCGGAGCTGGCTCTGCAGCAGTGCCATCAGTAGCACTCAAATCCACAACCTCCTCACTGGACCCTACATCAGTCTGGACGCTAATGGAACGCGTCACTCTGGGACTCTGAATAGCGGCAAGGATCTCTGCCAGTGTGCTCTGCATCAGGGTATCTTGAGCTGCCTGCTCCTATCTCAACCGGGTCAGCTCTGCCTGCTGCTCCTGTCTCAACTGGGTCAGCTCTGCCTGCTGCGCCTCTCTCAGCTTAGCTAGCTCGGCTTCAAAGCCCACAAGTCGCTCTGATGTAGTTCTCTTATCTGCTTTGGCCGCGACCGGGTCATGCACTGAAGTGATGTCATGAGCAATGGGCACCTTTAAAAGATCATCCTCCGTATAGAAGGGCACCCTGTGCTTCCTCATCAAAGCTGTCAGAGTGTGCACAAAATACAGCTTCAATGTCTTCTCCTTACGAGTCCGTATCATCTGCTCGTACATAAGCTCACCTAAGTTCAGTACTATTCCATTCATCAGAGCATAAATAAGAAGCACCTGCTCCCGAAGGACATTCGTCTGATGGTCAGCCTGCATGATTCCGTTAGACACCCAATTGAGCCAAGATCGACTCTCCCTCGACATAAACCTCTTAGGTAAAGTGGCATATTTTCTCTGCGTATTGTGCAACCACGCAGGCTTCGAAAATTCACGATCATCCATAACAGCTGGTGGGTCACACAGTACCTCAATGACATCCGCAAAATCTGGCTCTGCTAGCATCTTCTTATAATCATCCATGGCCACTTCAGTCACCCTGTAATATGCATTAATGGCTCGAGCAGAAATATCAACATCAACCTCTCGAACCCGCACTATGCTGCTCCTCGGGTTCTCCCAGTTCGCATATAGCTCCTGAACAGCAGTAACATTGCCCTCGCACTTGGGACCCTGCATAAATCTGTCCTACTTCCTATCTTTAACAACCTCCAGAATAGCCGGGCACGCCTTCTCACACGCATGATAGTTCAGTGGTCTTTCCTGTGTAATCTGCTTCTTAATGATCCACTGATACGCCAAGTATGCACTCTCGCTCTCAAAGGTATCCTCCCACAATGCCCTGTCAATCGGGCCACTGGTAGAGGGAATGTCCTCAGGCTCTGGAATATGAGTGTACTCCTCCTCAGCATCATCATCCTCATCATCCTCATCATCCTGCTCCATTGGTTTCTTTCCCTTACCCTGAACTGCTCTTCTTTTCTTGGCCGGTGGTCTAGAAGCACCACCTTCACGGATCACCACGGGCTTTTCCTTAGCAATGGTTGATTTCCTCTTGCCCGTGGTTACCTGAGAGGCGGGAATGGTCATATCCGGAGCAGGTGTGTCTTGTTTCTTCTTTGAGCATTGCTCCCTTTTATCCTTGCCCTCGGGTTGATTCCGTGGTGGTTGGTCACCGGCCTCGCTTCCCCCACTCTTGGATGTTTGCTTTGCAATCGCCATTTTATAATAGAATACCTGCATCCAAACAATGTGAAATTAGCCAATGAGTTATTTCCGAGCTCTTTAAACTAGCTAGAAACTAAGCCAATTCAAGCTAGTCGTCTACTTCTCATTGGCGCGCATGCACCCCACACTTAAAGCTCAAGTGTAATCTATAATTAATCAAGTTATGCTCATAGTGCGCTCATTGTAACATTTGTGAGGTACTCAGACTTCCCTCGACGCGCACTTCTTTATTCAAAAACATTTTCATGGTTAAAATTCAACAAAGTGTGCAAGCGGGGTCTCCACACCCCACACTTATGCTCTACTTTATCTCAAAAATATGGAGAAATATTATCTCAAGCAAAACAATAAAATCAGCCCGTGAATTGCACAACAGGGCCATGGCTCGCTCAAGTAAAGTGCAAAACAACACTTCTAGTGTATGAATAAAGTGC
The DNA here is from genome assembly GCA_037355625.1 of Petunia x hybrida. Taxonomy (NCBI): domain Eukaryota; kingdom Viridiplantae; phylum Streptophyta; class Magnoliopsida; order Solanales; family Solanaceae; genus Petunia; species Petunia x hybrida. Next base: position 5,474,486 of record JBBBVM010000082.1, read on the forward strand.
ATTGAGTATTGTTCATAAGAAAACACTTTAAAATCAGCCCCATGTCCTAATTCTAACTAATATATGTTTAACTTATGCCCCCTAGTTGATTTGGCTACTCAGACTTCGCCAAAGACTTCAAAATATTCGTTGGGGAATTTCATCAAACACCTTGTGTACAGTAAATTGGACAGCTTGTGTATGCACTTTTTGTTAATGTTTGGAGGTCCCAACTCCGGGAGCTTACGTATATACACATCATGGTGCATCACCGCACCCCCCACAACAAATACCAATCAAAAAGAACAAAGTTTTAGCATGGTTTCATCACAACTTTAAGTAAAAACTAAACCTAAGGGGAGAGGTGAATGGGAATAATTGGTAGCTCGACCAACAGTGGGGAGTAGCGTTAGGGATGGGGGAGAAACACATGAGAGAAGATGAAGAACTCATACCCGAGAGATTGAAAGCAAAAAATTTCAGCCGCTATTGCCCAGCTTTGGCCCGTGTCCTGTTCTTTGTTTTTGTGTTGTGTTTTGCTCGTTTCTGTTCTTTTGTTTTGTGTAATGTGTGTGTGTGTTGTTGTATAGCATAAGGAGTTTAAAGAAAGAATTACCAGCAGACAGGGGTTGGGGCTTTTAGCCCGCAACACTGTCTCCATTCCTATTCGTTCCAAAAAAAACTCGCAGCCCACACAGTGTAGCGTGCGACGCATGCTTCGCTGTGTGGGAGCAAAATTTGAGAACAGTGCCCTACGCGATCACATTACAACACTGTCCCAGCTGGTTACTTTTTTTCACAATTCTTCACTGAGCACAGCCAAGCATGAGACGCATGCAAGGCTGTGCTGGTCTCGAAGCAGGTTGTCTTTCGTTCTTTGCTCCCTTTTGTTGTCCGGGAACGGCTATTTCATTGATCCAACCGATGTCGAGCCTCGGTACCCTGTAAGAACACTACACAAACACTCTAAACACATCAGGATTCCATTCTTTTTGTTCTTTTCTATTTTTTTATTTTTTTTGTTTTATTTTATTTTAAATGAAAATGCGGATTAACTACTCTAAACGATAAAACATGGGTTGCCTCCCATGAAGCGCTTGATTTAACGTCGCGGCACGACGAGTACAACACTCTTTCAAGGGTCGACTAAAGAAATGGAGGATTTAAGCCTATCGACTTCACCTCCCCAATATCGCTTCACTCTTTGCCCATTCACTAGAAACGACTTATCTGAGCCTAGGGCTCGCAATGCAATCGCCCCATGGGGCATCACCTTAACAATTTCAAACTGACCAGACCTCCTCGACTTGAGCTTACCAGGGAAAAGCTTCAATCTGGAATTAAATAAAAGAACTAGTTGGCCCAGCTCAAAGTGACGGTGCTGAATACGCTATGCCACAGCTTAGTCTTCTCCTTATATAACTTGGCGTTTTCATATGCGTGCAACCTAAACTCATCAAGTTCATTGAGTTGCAACAATCTCTTCTCACCCGCCAAGCCCATATCAAAATTTAGCTTCTTTATCGCCCAATAGGCCTTGTGCTCAAACTCGACTGGCAAGTGGCACGCTTTCCCATATACCAGCTTGTACGGTGAAGTCCCAATTGGAGTCTTATAAGCTGTCCTATATGCCCAGAGTGCATCATCGAGCTTGGTAGCCCAATCCTTCCTATTCGCACTGACAGTTTTCTCAAGAATTTACTTCACCTCTCTATTGGATACCTCAGCCTGTCCACTAGCTTGCGGATAATAGGTGGTGGCGACCTTATGCTTGACCCCGTATTTAGCTAGAAGGTTGTTCAAAAACTTGTTACAAAAGTGTGTACCTTCATCACTAATCAAAGCCCACGGAGTTCCAAACCTGGTGAAAATGTTCTTCTTGACGAAAGTCACCACCACCTTCGCATCATTAGTAGGAAGAGCAACAGCCTCTACCCATTTAGACACGTAATCCACTGAAAGTAAAATATACTTGTGACCATTCGACGAGTGGAAGGGACCCATGAAGTCGATCCCCTACACATCAAAAATCTCCACCTCTAGAATGCCTTGTAGAGGCATCTCTTGCTTCTTGGTAATTGTGCCAGTCCTTTGACACCGATCACACTTCTTTACAAAAGCGTGAGCATCTTTGAACAGTGTTGGCCAATAGAAACCAGACTGAAGTACTTTGGCGGCTGCTCTATCACCACCATGATGGCCCCCATAAGGAGATGCATGGCACTCTTGCAGAACAGCCTCTGTCTCTTCCTCAGGAATGCATCTTCTCACCAACTGATCTGCACACACTCTAAACAAAAACGGCTCATCCCAAACATAAAATCTCACATCATGAAAGAACCGACGCTTACATTCTGCAGTCAGATGTGGTGGCACTGCCTCACTTACCAAATAGTTGACATAATCAGCATACCATGGATCCGAGTGATTGGTGATGGCAAAGAGTTGCTCATCCGGGAAGGTTTCTCTGATCAGACCTCCCTCATCCATATGCTTGTGGTTCTCCAACCTAGATAGGTGGTCAGCTACTTGATTTTCCGTTCCCTTCCGGTCCCGGACTAACAAGTCAAATTCTGCAGCAATAACACCCAACAAATTAGTCGAGGCTTAGCATCTTTTTTATCAATTAAGTACCTGATTGCTGCATGGTCTGTGTAGACAATAACTTTGGTTCCAACCAAGTATGCCCGAAACTTATCAAAGGCATACACTACTGCCAGCAACTCTTTTCAGTAACTGTGTAATTCAATTGGGCAGGATTAAGAGTTTTGCTGGAGTAGTAAATGGAATGGAACACCTTGTTCCTCCTTTGCCCCAGGACTGCACCAATAGCGACATCGCTAGCATCACACATTAATTCAAATGGTGCAGTCCAATCAGGAGCCACTATTATCGGCACAGAGAGCAATTTCTCTTTTAGCTCATTGAAGGCCCTCAGACAGGCCTCATCGAACACAAATGCTGCTTCTTTCTCAAGTAACCTGCACAAAGGAGTAGAAATCTTAGAAAAATCTTTAATAAACCTCCTATAGAAGCCAGCATGTCCGAGAAAACTTCGGACTCCCTTCACAGACGTGGGTGGGGGTAATTTTTCAACCGCCTCCACTTTCGCCTTGTCAACCTCAATTCCAGCACTGGACACCTTGTGTCCCAAAACTATACCTTCACGAACCATGAAATGGCACTTCTCCCAGTTTAAAACAAGGTTAGTTTCTTCACATCTAGCAAGCACTAGACCAAGGTTAGTTAGACAAGCATCAAAAGAAGATCCGAAGATAGAAAAGTCATCCATGAACACTTCGACAATCTTTTCCACCATATCAGTGAAAATAGCCATCATACACCTTTGAAAAGTCGCAGGTGCATTACATAGCCCGAACGACATCCTCCTATAGGCGTAGGTACCGTAAGGGCATGTAAAAGTAGTTTTCTCCTGGTCTTCGGGAGCAATCCATATTTGGTTGTAGCTAGAGTAACCATTAAGGAAACAGTAATACTCTTGGCCAGCTAACCTATCTAATATCTGATCAATAAAGGGGAGGGGAAAGTGATCCTTTCGGGTGGCTTTATTCAATTTTCGATAATCAATGCACACCCTTCACCCCGTAACAGTTCTTGTGGGGATAAGTTCATTATTCTCATTCTGCACCACTGTCATCCCTCCCTTTTTAGGGACACATTGCACTGGACTTACCCACTTGCTGTCAGAGATAGGAAAAATTATACCTACATCTAACCATTTAATCACCTCTTTCTTTACCATGTCTTTCATGATTGGATTAAGGCGACGCTGATGCTCCACACTTGGCTTGTATCCATCCTCCATAAAGATCTTGAGCATGCAGAAATCCGGGCTTATTCCCTTGATATCAGCTATGGTCCAGCCAATAGCACTATTATGCTCTCGTAGCACTCTCAACAGCTTTTCTACCTGCAAGTCAGACAACAGAGAAGAAATAGTCACAGGTAAAGTGTCAGATTGTCCCAAATAAGCATACCGAAGATGCGCAGGTAAAGGTTTGAGCTCAAGCTTGGGCGCCTCTTCAATAGATGGCTTGGGTGGTGGCCCGAGCGGTCTATCTAAAGGCTCAAACTTGGGAAACCCAGTAATAAATTCACACGAACAGTCTAAGAGCTGCAATATCTCCTCTACGTCAGCATCTTCACTAGTTTTTTCTCCCAACATCAGTGCTCGCTGCAAGTTATCATTGACATAATCAGTTGGGTCAGTTGACTTCTCCTCCGGGTCATTCACTGTAATCATGGACAACTCTTTATGATGGTTAGGCATTTTTAGAGCCTTCTACACATTAAAAACTGCTTCCTGATCATCCACCTTCATTGTCATCTTTCCCTCTCGGACACGGATCACAGCATCACCAGTGGCTAAGAAAGGCCTTCCCAAAATGATAGGAACTTCCTTATCTGCCTCATAGTCCAGAATAAAAAAATCAGCGGGCAAAATAAATTGACCAATCTGAACCAGTACATCTTCAATCACCCCTCAGGATAAGTAGTAGACCGATCAGCTAACTGAAGTGAAACTGTTGTTGGCTTTGGAGTGCCGAGACCCAGTTGGTTGCACACAGACAATGGCATAAGATTTATGCTAGCCCCCAGATCACATAGGGCTCTACCAACTGCTACGTTGCCAACACGGATAGGAACGGTGAAACTACCTGGATCCTTCAACTTCTGAGGGAGTTTGTTCTGAACTCTGGATGTGCACTCTTCCGTAAGTGCCACAGTTTCAAATTCACTGAGCTTCCTCTTTGATGACACTATGTCTTTGATATACTTAGCATACTTTGGAATTCCCCGAAGCACATCTACCAATGGAATATTGATACTAGTCTGACTGAGTATGCCCAAGATCTTTGTAGCTGGAGGATCTTGCAGATTCTTTTGCAACCTTCGAGGAAAGGGAGGTGGTGGTTTAGCAGCAATCACTGCCTCTTGCTTTTCTGCCTCCTTCTTGACTTCGACTACTGGCTCTGGCTCTTTTCCTTTGTCGGGGTGAGACTGTTTTGGCTTCTTTGGCAATTCTTCCAGTTCTCTCTCATTTCGTAATGACACTGTTTGCACTTGTTTCTTTGGGATTAGGATCAGTAGTGCTTGGCAAAGCACCAAGTGGCCTTGTATTTTGGTTACTAGCAAGCTGTCCCATTTGTTTTTCTAGAGAGCGAATGGCACTGTCTTGGTTTTGCTGGAGAGTTGAAATTTTCTGATTAAGATCAACAGCCAGTTGTTGTATCATTGCTTCTATCTTCGACGTTTCAAGCTATTTCTGCTGTGGTGGATTCTGCACTTGCTGGGCATTACCTTGAGTTTGTCTGCTGCCTTGTCCGCCTTGATTACCGCCCCATGAGAAATTAGGGTGGTTGCGAAAGTTAGGTGGATAAGTGTTGCCATACTGAGCATTTTGGTTGAAACCTCTGCCCTGCTGACCCACGTAAAATGCAGACTCTGGGTTGTCCGTGCAAACATTGCTTATATGATCAGATCCACCACACACATCACAGTATGGAGTTGCTTGCACTTGTTGAACCTGGGGTGGAGCTGGTGGTTGTGGCTTACTTACCTGGACTAGTACTGCATCAAGTTGCTGCTTAACAGAGTGTTGCATTGCTGCCATTTCAGCTCTCATAGCTGTCAGTACATCCACTTCCACCTTTCCACCTAGCTTGAGATTTTTACCTCTACCTGAGTCACCATGATAATGCTGACTGCCTTCTGAAATTTTATTAAGAATGATCTCTAGCTCATCATACTGCTTCTCTAGACTTGGTTCGCCACAATACGCATCCAGCAAAATTTTAATATGCGACTGCAGTCCCTCAACAAAAATATGTCCCAACACCACCTTTCATTGACCATGGTGTGGGCAGCTTCTCAATAATGCCTTGAATCTTTCCCATGCTTCACTTATCTCTTCTGATGAATTTTGACTGAATGACACTATCTCACCTCTGATCTTTGCAGTTTTGCCCGATGGAAAGAATTTGATCAGAAACTTCTTTGCCAATTCGTCCCAAGAGTTAATGGAGTTCGGTGGTTGGACCAAGAGCCACTTCTTTGCTTCACCCAGCAAGGTGAATAGAAACATAGTCAGCCGTATATACTCATCCGACACATCAACATATTTGTAAGTATCGCTGATCTCCAGAAAATTCTGCATGTGCTGTTGAGGAACTTCATTTGACAGTCCTGCGACCTGACCATTTGACTGGAATAGTCGGATCATACTCTCCTTCAGCTCAAATTTACCAGTAATGGTGGGCCTCACAATGGCCTTGGCCATGTTATCAAGAGTAGGTCTGGCCACATCCAGTATAGCGCGGTTTTGATTTCCAGCCATCTCTGAAGGTTCAGAAATAGGAGCTTTCTCTAGCTTTGCTTTGAGTCTGGCTTCCTTCCTTAGCCTGTGAAAAAGTATTTCAGGTTCCGGGTCAAAAGTGTAGAGTTTATCACCACTCTTGCTCCTTCGCATTCAAGCTACAACCTGAAACACCCAAAGACAACTAAAACAAAAATTAATCTTGAACAAATAACAAATAAAAGCTAATCAGAAACTAATTAAATCTTAGTCCCTGGCAATGGCGCCAAAAACTTGTCGCTCCAAACGCACATACAAGTATACGCGGTTGATCAAGTAATAAAGTGATAAGAAAGTATCGCTCCCACGAGGACTATTGATTAACTATTAACTAGACAAACTTCAATTCAAGTATTGTTCAAGAGAGTTTAACCAGATTTCAAGTTGTGTTTAATTAACTAATTAACTAAAAGTAATAGAAGTCAATGGAATGCAAGACAATTCAAGAGTTCTAGATATCAGTGAGAGGAAATATTCCAGGATTATGGGACGATCACCAATCCAGTTGCACTCATCCACTAATTGAATTAATTTTACTTATCTGAGTTGCTAATCACAGGGTTAATTATACTCACAGAGCTCTTTCGATACCCTGCTCGCCTATTCAAGCCAACCTAACGCCTATATGTCTATGGAATTAGATTTAACAAGAATGCATGTGCTTTTCCTGTAAACAGATTATCCTAACCACGAAACCATTCCCCGATGCCTGGGTTCAAGAACACGCTTTACTTAACTCTATTACAACCTACGGTTCCCACTTTCGGGTTCTACCTTAGGTTCATGGATAATACTTAACAACTGGCCAGGAAATTAAGTAATTCAGAGCAGAATTAAATAAACAACTCAATCTGATAAATTTAATAGAATTCAACCAACTTCAGAGTACAACTTTCATCGTTAACCCATAACCCTAGAATAATACTCCCTCCGTTTCAAAAAGGATGAACCTATTTCCTTTTTAGTTTGTTTCAAAAAAAAAATGACCTCTTTCTAAATTTGGAACGAAATATTCACTTTTACTCATCCCTAGATGATTTGTAGCCACACAAATATCTATAACTTAATTTAGACCACAAGTTTCAAAAGTCTTCTCTCTTTATTAAACTCCGTGCAAAGTCAAATGGGTTCATCTAAAGTGAAACGGAGGGAGTAGAGTTTAGCTACTCATAGACAAGTAAGCTTTCTCACAAAATAATCTAGAATTCATGAAACAATAAAGAGGGAAGAAGAATTACAACTCAATTGATGAATCTTGGTTCTCTAGCCTCCACTATGGTTCTTGCCTCCAAAAATACGTTCTCGCCTAGGGAAAAACGTCCAAGGGTTTAATAATTCGAAATATTCTAATAATACACGTTTTCAGCTAGTCCTGGTAGCTCTGGGACTATTTTACGGCGCATACACCGGAGCATGCCAAGAATCCATGGCTGTATGCGCTCCTTTTCTCAATTTCTTCAGTATTTGCACTCTTCCCAGTCCTTACAGCCTAGCATGCCAAGCATCCAACGTTGTATCCATTGCTTCTTCCTTGTTCTTGTCCAAATCAAGCTCCAATTTCCTTCAATTTGCTCCTAAAACATCCAAACACCTCAAGTTAGTATTTTACTTTAAATCTCACATTGTTGGGCACATAATACGCTGAAAATAACTCAAAAGATATAAAAAATCAATGCCGAGACATAAGATATATGCCCAACATCAATTATCACTTAACATGACCAACTATACAAGTTATACTGATAAATCTACAAGAATATCACTTAAGATGACCAACTATACAAGTTATAGTGATAAATCAAGATGAATATCAACTAAAATGACTAGATATGCAAGTTAGAGTGATAATTATGAAACATTATCACTTAAAAAAATGACCAATTATACAGTTTAAAGTGATACACCTACAAGAATATCAACTAACATGGTCTATTATACAAGTTAGATTGATAATTATAAAAGATTATAACTCAAAATGACCATTTATACAAGTTAGAGTGATATATAAAGATGATTATCACTTAACACGACCAACAATACAAGTTGTAGTGATAAATCTACAAGAATATCACTTAAAATGACCAATTATACAAGTTAGAGTGATAATTATGAAACATTATCACTTAAAATGACCGATCATACAATTTAGAGTGATAGACTATAAAAATATCAACTAACGTGATCAATTATAAATATTTAGAGTGATTATTGTGAAAGATTATCACATAAAATGACTAATTATACAAGTTAGAATAATATATCAAGATGATTATCACTTAACATGAACCAACTATACAAGTTATAATGATAAATCAAGTTGATTATCACTTAAATTTACAATTGCACGGGTTAGAGTGACAAATTTAAAAGATTATCAACTATTTGGTAGAGTTAAAGTGATAAATCTAGAAGATAAACACATTATACGTTCCAAACGACACAAATGTTAAACCCGAACTTGAAAAAGATGTTCCAAATGTATTCACTTCCCAGGTTAGAGTTTAGGGTTTAGGGTTTAGGCCCTAGCATTGGGGTTTGGGGTAAAGATGTTCGGAACGACTTTATAGATGTTTCTAAAGACTCAGGAAAGTATGCACGTCTAAAATTGAGCCAACGTTCGGAAAAGCTTATGCAAATGACTTAAACGACATAAGTATGTTTCAAAAAGGGTAATAAATATGCAAATTAACTATAGTAACAACAAATAAATATACATAAATAAATTTGATCAGGTTTACAAATAGGACGAACATCCAATATACAAATTCAAGAATTTACAAGCTGACTTGTATCTTCATTTCCTCTACATCACGTGGGGCATGTAGTTCTTTTGTGAACATATGTTTTGCAGATGCCATATTTATTTTTTCTCTGAAGTACTTTCCCAACTGACGGATTAGCTTAGTTCTTCTCCTTCCTGCCTTAGAGGTGCAGCCACTGGAAAAATTATCTCCTTAAGAGAGACCACCCATAATTCTTGTGGAAGAGCTCGATTGACAGGGGCTACATAGGCAAGGATTATCATATGAGGAAACTATTCATACTTAGCCAACAACTTAACGTCAACTTGGGATGACAAAAGAAAATGCTTTAAGTCTTGAAAAATTATAAATCATTTTTTAAACCTTGTTTTGGCTTTAGTAGAACGAGACAATAGGAACTAAGATATTTATACTAATCTATAAGTATATGATTAGTAAAACCACTGACAATATGAAGTACATAAACTTCTACTCCCACAGTGCACCTAGCTCCGATAAGGTAGACTTTTCTTGAACTCTTGAATTTACTTTGCTACATAAATAATTGTGTTTCCTATTTGTCAGTACCAGCTACAAACCATTTTTGACAACAACAAATGAAAATGTGTCAAATAATTTGTAAAATAGTTCGACGGGTAAAATATATATTTGCTAAACATCATGAGAGGTAATCAAAATATATGGCATGATGTTAATAGTAACATATCTCTCGATGTTGACGACATCTCTCTAGATATTCGAAGCATCTTTCCAATCAAGATGTTCGGAACATTTGTATTGATGTTCAAGATGTTTGGAACATCTGTCAGGATGTTTCAAACGTATCTCTGTCAGGATGTTCTGAACATCCTAATAGATGTTCATCGCGCTAAGAAAAAATTTCAACATCAGTTTTAGTCTTAAATTAACCAAATCTAGTCCAAATTAACACCAAATGATCTCAAATTTTATATTAAACCTCTCACTACTATTCCCAACAATTCTGAACAACACCCACTTGAAAATAGTACAAAAATTTGGTTGATTTTTTAAAATCCAATTCAAAAACTTCAATATTTAATAATGATGAATATTCACAAATCTTCTTAACAAAGAATAAGAAATGGATATGTGTTATATTTCGTTTAGGATTGCTTAGATTGAAGAAACAATCATAAGACGAAGTGTAGATTGAAGAAATAAGAAGAATGATACGAATAAGGATTTGAGAGGGAAAAATGGGAGAGAGGAGAGAGGGAAGTGATGTTGTAGATCTAGGTTTATGGCCAAATTTGGCAAAAAAGTGGCCTTTTATACTTGGACCATTGTGTAACATAAAAAATTTTGGGGTGAGAAGGTTAGATAGTTAAAAACTTTTAATGCCATTAATGATTAGAGGACCCTATACTTCATGATTAAAATTTAAGCCTTTTTCCATTTAAAATAACTTGAGAGAGCCTGCCATGCCAAACCCTCGAGTTACTTAGAGATTTATTGCTCAAATCTTCTGTTTTACTTTTTATCATGTCAAAATTGTTCAGTTTTATTTTTTTTCCTGGCTGCCAATGCTCCTACATAAAAGCTGACTTTTCCATTGGCTTGATTTGGTAGTTACTTCATTAAGACCCCAAAATGAACTAATTGTGCTGAATGGAACAAATCATTGACAAGGAATTTTGCTACATTCAAAGACTTTTTGTCATATTCTTAGGTAAGTTAGATAATGGAGAATGGATGATGCTCAATCTGGTGAAGTCTTTTTTCCATTGGTGAACATTGGTGACCTATTAATCACGAAAAAAACTTATCCACAACCAATTTTATGCAAACCCAATATATAAGTGACATGTATCATTAAATTACTTTCAATTTTATTATCGACTATGATATGCTAATTAATGTAATTGAACCTAAATGTCAAGTGTGGATAAATTGTTTTCTACTCCTCAGCTTAGCATGTACATCTGTCTCAAGTTTGTTGCACTCAATTATTCTTCTTGTTCTCTCTCTTCAGTTTTTCATTCTTCTCTCATTGAAAAAGTCTAAAGGCTTCATATCACACGTAGATGAACAGGCGGCTTAAAACTTAAACCACTGCCTCAATAGGTTAATGAGTGTGCATTTTCAGTCAAACGATAAACTACTACTATGATTTAGCGCATGTTAGAAGAATACCATTTGACCAGGCATTTCAATGCTATATAAGGGGTCATTCTCTATGACAAAATCATGATCTTACGTTTGGTGAGTTTTCAATCTTTCTAGATATCTTCCATAAACTTAATTTTAATTTCAAGTAATTAGACTGTCCTCCATCATTCATACATCGCCACATGCCACAGTACTATATACTGCCGAAAGAATTAAACTGACTTCATCAAATTTTGACACTCAACTATACTCCAATTGTGAGGAAAAAAAAAATATACACTCCAATTCTTAGTACTTCGAAATGGTCGGTTTGATAGTTGAAGTCATCCTATTTTGGTGGTTTGGAACCGCAGTCAGATTCTTTGTAGTTTATACATTAAACCATCTACATAGCCATATATTAAAGTTGTATTATTCATTTTAGGATTGTTAACTCGATGCTTGTTATTTAAGTCTTCACGGTGCAATAATATATTTTACATGTGGTACACCAACTAATGTAGCCCAACTAATTAAATACACAAATAAAATATACAGAAGGTCCTTCTCCTTGGTGAGCTCGTTAATCCACTCAATCCGCTCGTTGTTAACCTCAGTCAATCGGTTAACTTCATCCCCAAGAAGACCACAATGCTCTGCCAGGATCTTATTCTCCTCCAGAGCATTCAACAACTCTTTCTTCACCTCGACAACTTGATCGACATTGTTGATCCTGGAGCGGAACATCAGCTCAGCAGACATCATACTTGACTGAAGAAACAAAAGAAACAAAGTTAGAAGTATGAAATCAAATTACTTCTAAACACAAGCGGCAAATACTTACCCGGGCAGAGTCGGCGGCGATTGTAAAAGCCAACTCCTCGTCACTCATCTCCCTCATTGTCCATTCCTCTCGGGGCCAATGAGTGAAGAGACAGCCTTGGCTATACTACCCGACCTGGATATAAAGTTGACGTCAGGAGCTAGCTTCATGGTATGCTTCCTCTCGCAGTACTTGGGTTCCCAAGCCTGTTCAGAGGGGTAGTTTGGACCAACCTTGTAGCGCACACCCCTGATGTCACCCCCCACTCCAGGATCTATCGTGTCACACTCGTGAAGACCAACCGGCGTCGCCCCCTCAGTGGCCACATTTTCCAGATCCTCGAAACGAAAAACACGAGGACCTCGGCCACCCTCTTGGGGAACCTCTCCCCTTACCTCTTCTTCTTCTTCTTCTTCTTCTTCTTCTTCACCCACTTTTATTTTCCCTTTGTCTGCACGGGAAGGAGCCACCTTCACCCCGTCATCAACTCGGGGACTCCTCTCCGGAGTACGGACAGCCTCTTCCTCAACCTTTCTTTTATCACTCCGAAGATAAGGTTTTCGCACAAGGGGTTCATTGGTTTCAGCCTCAGTTCTGAAAGATCAATCACCACCTTGTCTAGACCTTCTCCCCGTGCAGACTCGGGGACTTCGGCAGTAGGCTTTGCACCCTCTCCTGCAGTCTCTGGCACATTGGCCTTAAGCGAGGATCCACTTCCAGCAGCTGAGGTTTGCCCGGCAGCAACAGAAGTCTTACGGGCAGACTTCTTCCAAGCTCCGCCCTCACCTTGGCCCTTCTTCTTTCTCTTCAAAGAACCAAGGCTACTGGACAGAAGCCCCTCACCGCCTTCTCTTCCGCACAGTGCCTCCGCTGAAGCTAGTATAGATGCTGCCTCATCGTCGGGATCCACAGCGGGAACTGCTTGAACAGGAGGGGCGAGAAAAAAATCCCCTTGAGTACCCAGAACTACAAAAGACAGAACAGTTAGATACAGCGAAAACTACAAAGAAAAAAAATGGCTATAACAACGGAAAGCTCTCACCGTGAGTCTTCACGGTCAGACTCTTTTTCATAGCAAAATATGCCCACTCCCTTTGCTCGGGGGAAAACTTTTCCAAAATCGCCTCAACCCACGCCGTCAGTTCATCGACTGATATGAGCCCGGCGTAGGGTCGTTTGATGGATGAAAGAAAGAACCAAAGGAATAATCAGACAAGAAGAAAAGAGGAAGTACGAAAAACTCTAAAAGAAACTCGGGGACTTACGCTTCTTGTTCCAAACCTCAGGAAGTAAAGCCTTGGAGTTGAGGGACAAGGCCTGAGTACGCACAAACACATACCGGTGCAACCAGCCCCGGTCACTTGTGTCCTCAGAGCTGCGTACCAAGCCTTTGCTCCCGCGCATCCTAACATTGACGAAACCGTCCTTGAAAATTTGTATACTGTACAAGGAGATAAAATGCTCGTATTCAAAAAGTTGATCGGTTTCTTCCACAAACCAATCTATAAGGGTAACTATTCTATATACGCTCGGGTACAGTTGCCCCGGGCAGAGTAAATACTCCCTGCAAAGCCTTTCAAGCACAGGATGCAGGGGTAGTTTACATCCAACTGTAAAAGGGTAGGTGCACATAGCTGTCCACCCAGCCCTATGTGAAGTGATGTTCTCCTCTTACTTTTACTAATTAATTATTTCAATTAACTATTGAAGACAGGGAGGAATACGCTTATGGGTCACAATAAGGATCAATAGTGATATTTCACCGTTTTGACAACCTAAACAATGCCTCTGTTTTAGGTTGAGATACTGGTGTGTGTTTAACAATGACTCATGAATCTATTCCTAGTAATCACAAGAATAAAGAGTACAATTAATTGGGGATCCTGCCAATTAAAAGTGTGAAATTAGTAAACAATATAATTAGGAAGAATTAACAAGGTTCATCCTAACACAACAACTAGAATCACACAAGTATGTGAAGTGGTACAATCAACCCTATAATAGGTGATTTTGTCACTCATAGTCATATTCTAAGACAAGAATAAACTATAAACATATAAAATCTGTCTCAAACTCGGTCTGGCAAAATTTTGGACATGAACAGTGTGCCTCTTCATTTTTGTCGAGTTCTGAGATTTGGCGAAGACTTTGTATTTTTCTAAGATGAAGCACGTCGTACGTGGATATGATGCGTCATTTACATGAAGCGAGAAGTACACATGGTAAGAGATTCTTAAAACATTGACTTTTAACATATTTAGAAACCTGGATTAAAACCCGTGAAGTCGGGAGTCGGAACAAAATTCCATACAAGTACAAGTGTCTATTTTCTGATTAATCATATCTACTATTGAGTTCTATTTTAAAATCATACTTTGAGGATATTAAATGGTTTTCAATGTATCATATCCTCTATAAAGGGTCCAAAAATACATGTTTCAATCAAAGGCTAAATTTGTCTAATTGAAACATAAACTAGTACTACAACATAAACTTCCCCAATAACCAAAGGGATGTATAATTAGTGGTATTTATGGGTTGGTACAGTTCGGTATTAAGCTCATCGGTTTCGGTAAATCAATATTTGGTATGTAAATATGCAAAATCAGTACCGTATTGATAAGCTATCGATTTACTGGTATCGGTCCTTAACAGTTTGGTTATCGGTATTACCAACAACTATTGTGTAGTTTGGATGTTGAATCTATATATTATTAAAAGGAAGGTAGTAAGCCAATGGAAAGTAGCCAAGTGGCAGCCTAGAAAATTGTCATTTGAAAGTTTTAGGACAATAAGTAGTTATTTTAGTTTGTTTAGTTAAGTTTTAAATTTGAATTAAGAGAGTTGTTGGAATTTAAATTAAAATAAAAGTTAATTTTATCATCTATGCATTTTTGCTGACGTGACAATGCTTCATGAATTTAACCACATTTGTTTTGTTTGACGGTTCCTATACGTGATTGGAAGTTTAATTTTTTTTTTTACAACTGACTTTTACAGTTTTCTTTATGTTTATCTTCAAGTAACTACTTATTCAAATTATTAGCATAAAGATAAGGTTCAACAAAATTAAACTTCTCTCTAACCTCTTATTCTTTTTCCGCTAGCTTCAAGTCTTTGTTTTTCTTCCGTCACCACCCATATTTTAAATCATAGCCTTGCAAAATTTTTTAGTATTTGAAGTTGGAAGCAAACTAATTAAGGAGAATAAATAGCATCTTTTTGTCACTTAAATTTTTTGTTTAATTTATATTTAGCATTTTTTAGCATATTTTGTTTGTGGAAATTAGGATGAATTTAAGCCCAAGAAGGTATAATGATTTTTAATTTGTACACATTGATGTCTTTTATATTCTAATCTTGGGTTCTCTTAATTTATTTTCAGGTACACAAGCTAATTGTAGCAGGATAAAAAAAGGACACTCCCATTCAAATTTTGCTGCTGAGTTATCGGCATCATGTGATTCATGTGTATGAAGTTTTGTCATTGTTTGCTCACTGCAGTTAATATACTTCACCCAAAAAAATTATTTTAAATGAATCTAATATTGAGGTATATTTTAGTTTTTTTTTTCAGTTTAAAAGCATGTTCAGAAACACTTTCATTCAAAACAAATTCAATAACTGAATAAAAAGCTTTATGACTTAATATTTGTTGTGATCTCTTTGCGGGTAACTCAACAATACAAATAGTACAATGATAAGAAATTTTACTGAGCTATCAATTTGATGCACTTCTCCCTTGGTTAATCGATACCTCTTTTATACTTTTTACTTTTATGATATTTGGTTTCATCTCACTCCGGCTTTATCTTTTGCAGTCTATAGATATATTTTGCAGTAAATTATCATAGCAAATCTCATCTGGTATTGCTTTTTAAATGTATAACAGAAGTGGAATTCTAAGTAAATCTCATCATTTTTGCAGTGGTCTGGACAATCCGCGACGATGGGCTGCTGTAAATTTAGATGATGTTTCAGGTGTTCCTCTTTTTAAACCTCTTTACAATTTGGTTATATGTTCACCACGAGTATCTGCTTTCCTCTCAATTGCTCTTTACTGCATTCTAAATGTGAATATATTTTATTTGAATTTCTTAATTCCAGTTGAAATATAGAAATTATTTTAATATTGAAAGATAAAAATGTGTTTTTTAAGAAAAGGAGATTAAATTGGGTTGGTATCAACTTCATCGTGGTATTCGAAATATTTTATTGAGCTGGTATGCTGCTTTATCATCTCTGCCATTATTTTTGTTCCATTAGAACTCTGTTTTAGTTCAGCGATATGTTTCAATATATTGTCAACTTATTAATATATTAGTAAATAGAGCTGTGATGGGAGGGGCTATACAGTAGTAGGTGCTGATTACAATGGGCAATGGGTAGAGACGCCTTTAGTGCTGGTCTTGGCATTCCAATACTAGTGCAACAGTACCTATTGCATTGAAATTGAAGTGTACATTTGACGAGTTGATTGACAACGTCATTGAACGCGGATAATTAACTTGTGATTGGGGCAATGTATCCATTAGTTATATACTTAGTGTTGCGCCTGCTAGAGGAAAAACAGCTCCTTCATTCATTAGGAATGACAGTGATCTGCTCATATATCTCCTAGATGTATATGGTAATGGTAGTAGGCCTATTCTTTACATTTCGTGGGTCGAGAGGTGCGCTGTAGCTTCAAATGCTGCTGCACCATCTCCCATAGCAGTTGATTAAATGGAAGAGTCCAGCAATATTATTACAGATGGTACATGCAAATCAGTCTTAGACAAGAATGTTGAGAAAGCTACGAGCCACCATCCTCATGCCGTCATGGGAGATAGAAGAACCTGTACATGTAAGAAAATTATCAAAAGGGATAGGAAAAGAGTTAAGCACATTCCATCCATTGGGGTATCATTTACGTCCAAGAAAAGAAGGAATAAATAAACGACCCGGCCATAAAAAAACATCTTTCCCTCTGGCTCAAAATAGATAGTGATTTATTATTTATTAATTTTTTCCTAATGAGTGTAATATTTTATTTTTCTGAACATTTGTAACAACTTGTGAACTGAATAATTTACGCATCTTCGCTTCCAATATACCAGCTTTTCCTCAGACTTGTTGTTTATTATCATTAGATATGTTTATAATAGACCCTTGCTTGTTGCGCTTGAAGTACGAAACACTCGATTTTAACAAGTTGATAATAAATCTTAACTAGCTTTATTGATATCTGTAATAATTATTTTTGGTTCTCTATACAGTGTTCGAGCATAGACCATCTGAGCATAGACTGAAGACATAATTTCTAATAATTAGCGTGCAAGTGGATTGTGTGGTAGATAATAGACCAGCCGAAACGTGTGCCAGGTTCTTTAAAGGGTGCACTACCAAAAGTAAGAACTATCCCATTGGATACAATGCCTCCAATAATTACTCCTGTCTCTTGACCTTCTTACCCTATAGAGTATAAATAGGGTCATCATTTTCTAATTTTTTACACACTCATTAACAAGTTAATCTATCTACTTTTTGCCTCCTTGATCTTTTCCCTTTCTCTAAAACATGCCAGACGCAAGTAACAACCATGTCTGGCCTTTTGGATGGTACATCTGAACAAGAAACCGTACATGCTTCACTCTAACTGTAAACAGATATTCATGTATAAATGATGACCTAGTAATTTTCGTACTTCGTTCTTTAATATTTGGATCTGTTTACCGTAGTTATTTGATTTTTAACCCATAAACCTTGTACTCTTTGGTTATATCTTTTTTCATGGAACATAGCAAATCTTTTACCCGACTATACGACGGTAGTGGTTATCTAGAGTGGTGACGTTTGTTCTTCATGGAACTCCATATGCACCGTCTTATAAAATGCTTCGGCGAGGTTGGTTACAGTTTATTAATGATCGTCATATCGTTGAAGGCCAAGTTCTCCACTTCCAAATAATGCACCGACATCCTGAATATGGTGTATGTTTTCGTGTTCATATGATGCCACGAACAAGAACACCTTTCTAAGTAAAGAAAGCTTTTTTTTATTAATGTATTTATTAAAAATATTATCAATGGAAATGAGTGATATTTTTTCAGCATATTAATGTTGGTGTTCCTGTGTTTACTCTGTCTTATCATTTAATATACTTAGATATGTTGATAATAGACTCTTGATGCTTTATGTTATTCTTTATGCACCTCCTAGAGACACTAGAAGGGGGGGTTGAATAGTGTCTCCCGATTTTCCTCACAAGAACCTTGTTCTTCTACCGTAGAACAGGGTTCTTCAGTCTCTTTTATGCTGCCTTCTACTCTGGAACATACAACACCACATACACCAAGGACACAAGGATTTTATGTGGAAAACTCCTTGCTCAAGGGAGAAAAACCACGACCCACACTCTGGGATTTTAGAACTGAATCCACTAACACAAGAGCAAAGTTTCCGATTACAAACTCTGTAACCAAGGGGCTGCACTCTAGACCCTAATCACTAATCAAAGCTACACTCTAGCTTTTCTAGTAATCACAAAAGTATTCACCTAATACATATGCTTCTAAGATAAGCAAATAGGTAAAAACAATGAAAGCTCAACACGATGACAACTTACAACTCGATGAACCTAGATAGAAAGTCTAGACTCAATACACTGCATGCACTCAGTTGTCTTCTCCAGTTTACTCACGTAGAAAGATCTCAGATCGCCTTTGTATGCTCTCAACTCTCTGTTTGTGAATAACTGCTTTTCGGCTGTCTCCACTACTTGCATTTATACGGGTCTTGTAACCCTAGTTGAGTCCTACAGGGAATCCTCTTAATTATGGTAAGTTAGGATTCGTAGTAACTCTTTTCCATGTTGAAGTCTAACTCTTTTTCACACTTCGAAGACACAGCCTGGGCACCGCCTCTTTTAGTCTGACTAGGATATGTATACAACCACGCGCCACTACTCCTAGTTCCACAGGGATTTGCAACCCGTAATCTTTTCGATCAAGCGTGCCCTTCATTTCAAGGACTAGGTTCTTTGCATGAACCTCGGAGTCCTTCCTGTTTGGCCTTTTCCTTGCTCATATTAGCACACTTTTGTTTAACGTGACCAGTTTCACCGCAAAAAGTGCACAGCATGTTGCAAGATAACCCCACATATTTACTTTTAGGATTATATGGAGGTAAAGGCTTCTTGAATCCTAACCCTTTCTTCCCTTTGTTCTGGTTTTTAAGAACCCAATTCATTGCCTCTGAAGATTTATTCCATTTAGTCAGCCTAGTAAATTCAAGCCTTGAGTTTTCAACCTTTTGATTTAAAATCCTGCTTTTTTCAATTTCCTGATACAGGATTTCATTGGCTCTTTTCAATTCGTCTTCCAGAAAGGTTTGAACTTCACTCATAACTTGCTTACCATTCTTACTCTCTCTTAACTGGTTACATTCCAATTCCAGCTCAGTGATCTTAGAGTTTGACACAAGAGTCTGCCCTTTTAAGATGGCATTGGTTTCTTCAAGTTCAATATTCTGTTCCAAGAGACTTTTGTGCTTAGTTTTAAGATTACTCAGTTCTTCAGTTAATTTATCTTTTTCAAGTTTTTCTTTTTCATACCCTTCAATCAAGGTGGCTGTGATTAGTATTAAATTTTCAGAAGAGTATGTATGTAAAGTTTCCTTCAGATCAGATAAACATACCTCTGCTGAACAGCCAGCTTCCTCTCCATCAGTTGCCATGAGAGCTGAGTCCTTCTTGGTGTTGTCAGTTATGTACAACTCCTTCAGTTTCTTCCAGATTTCCTTGGCAGACTTACATTCCAATATCCTTGCAAGCACATCATCTGTAAGTCCTCTCCTTAGGTACCCTTCAGCCTTGGAATTTGCTTGTAACCAATCTAGATCTTGAGGATCCAGTTCTTCCACTTTCTTTGGCACCAGGACTCCATTTGATGCTCTCTTCACAGGAACATGAGGTCCTCTTTTCACAATCAGCCACAAGCTGTAATCAGTTTCTTGCAGGTAATTTTTCATCTGTTTCTTCCAGTGGTTGTAATAAGTCCCGTTGAATACTGGTGACCTTGATGGATCTCTTCCTCCTCTGAATTCTCGAGGGTCTTCTTCATCTGAACTAATGTCTGTCATACCTGCTAGAGCTAGTGGTGAATCATCTTCAGACTCCTTTTCATGATCCAACTCACTATCAGTTGGTCCCCACGTGGCATAGAAGGCTTCCTTTCTCTTTCTTCGTTCTGCTCGGAAGTTTGGAGGCCGTCTTGATTTCCTTTTGTCTTTGTCATTCTCCTTTGTCGCCTCCTTCTCCTTGTCCTTAGCAGCTCTGTTCTTCATCCACTCTATTTCCCACATAGGGCAATCCATGATAGCATGATCCTTCTTGAAGCATTTGAAGCATCCAGAGTAATCTGGGCTGTCAACTATGTTCTTCCTACTAGAACTTTCCTTGTTGCCTCTTTTGAATCCTTTAAACCTTCCCAAATTGAATTTTTGTCTTAAGGCACTTACCATTGCTGCTTCAACTGATTGAAAATCAACATATTCATCTGCTTCCTCTGTTGCTTCCAGTGCAAGGGTCTTGTCCTTCTTTGCTGCTGGTTTAGCCTTTGAGTCCTTCATCATCTCATGCGTCTTCAAACTTCCAACCAGTTCTTCAAGCTTGATGGATTTCAATGGTTTGGATTCAATGATTGTAGTCATCTTTGGTTCCCATGCTTCAGGCAGCACAATCAGGATTTTATCGACCATCTCTATTTCAGGAAATTCCATCTCAAGAGATCTCATTTCATTTGTGATCATGGTCAACCTGGTCATCATGTCCTGAATCGATTCCTTCTCGCCCATGGTGAACAGCTCAAATTGTCTCTTCAACATTCTCCTTTTTGAGTCCTTCACTTCTGTGGTTCCTTCATGTGCAACCTGTAAAGCATCCCAAATTTCCTTAGCCGTCTTATACGATGATACTCGATTGAACTCTTCCGGACCAAGACCACATATGACCAGACGCTTGGCCTTGTGATTCTTTACAATCATCTTATAATCCGTCTCATCGAATTCTTCTTTCAGTTTAGGTTCTTTCGTGGCAGTGGTTCCTTCACCAACTATTTTGGTGGGAATCAGGTTTCCTTCAGAAACTATCAGCCAAAGTTGGTAGTCTTCAGCACATATGTAATTCTCCATCATGTTCTTCCACCATGCATAGTATTGCCCATTAAACTGTGGGGGTCTTAGAACCGACTGTCCTTCAGTAATGGTAGGCGGTGCACTCATCCTGATCCTTCTCAAGGTGTTAGCCTCACACGAGAAGACCCGCTCTGATACCACTTGTTATTCTTTATGCACCTCCTAGAGACACTAGAAGGGGGGGTTGAATAGTGTCTCCCGATTTTCATCACAAGAACCTTGTTCTTCTACCGTAGAACAGGGTTCTTCAGTCTCTTTTATGCTGCCTTCTACTCTGGAACATACAACACCACATACACCAAGGACACAAGGATTTTACGTGGAAAACTCCTTGCTCAAGGGAGAAAAACCACGACCCACACTCTGGGATTTTAGAACTGAATCCACTAACACAAGAGCAAAGTTTCCGATTACAAACTCTGTAACCAAGGGGCTGTACTCTAGACCCTAATCACTAATCAAAGCTACACTCTAGCTTTTCTAGTAATCACAAAAGTATTCACCTAATACATATGCTTCTAAGATAAGCAAATAGGTAAAAACAATGAAAGCTCAACACGATGACAACTTACAACTCGATGAACCTAGACAGAAAATCTAGACTCAATACACTGCATGCACTCAGTTGTCTTCTCCAGTTTACTCACGTAGAAAGATCTCAGATCGCCTTTGTATGCTCTCAACTCTCTGTTTGTGAATAACTTCTTTTCGGCTGTCTCCACTACTTGCATTTATACGGGTCTTGTAACCTTAGTTGAGTCCTACAGGGAATCCTCTTAATTATGGTAAGTTAGGATTCGTAGTAACTCTTTTCCATGTTGAAGTCTAACTCTTTTTCACACTTCGAAGACACAGCCTGGGCACCGCCTCTTTTAGTCTGACTAGGATATATATACAACCACGCGCCACTACTCCTAGTTCCACAGGGATTTGCAACCCGTAATCTTTTCGATCAAGCGTGCCCTTCATTTCAAGGACTAGGTTCTTTGCATGAACCTCGGAATCCTTCCTGTTTGTCATGCTTCAAAACCAGCTCTCAACACGCTAGAAATTGGTATTTTTTGACAAAGTATATGTAGTTGACAATCGATCGTAAGTTGGTGAACAATAAACTTTAACTGGTAGTATTGATATACTGTAGTTTCAAATTTTTTTGACAACTAGGAATAAAATATGATATTTTTTTGGCAAAGTTTGTTTAGTTTACAATCGATCGTAAATTGGTTATCAATAAACTTTAACTGGCTGTATTGAGTTGCAAATTTTTTTGGACAACTAGGAATAAAATATGGTATTTTTTTGGCAAAGTATGTGTAGTGGACAAATCGATCGTAAGTTGGTTAACAATAAAGTTTAACTGGATGTATTGATATACTGTAGTTACAAATTTTTTTGGACAACTAGAAATAAAAAAGTTATAAAATACTATACATGGTCTACACTAAATAAATGTTGAATTTATACTAAATTGAATATTTTTCGTTTAAATTGGTCATTCGATCGTATACTGCAAAATTGCATAGACTAAAGACAGAGACATTATTTCAAACAATGATAACTAGGTGCCGTATATTAATAGACAACAAATTTAATGAGTAAGCTAAGTATATTGAGTGGTAGATAATAGGTCAGTGTGAAACGTGTCAGGTTGATTAAAGCGTGCACTGCCCAAGTTGGGCGTCTCCCATCGGATTCAATGGAGGAACCAATGGAGGAAAGGGAAAAATCTCACTTGGAACAGGTTTTAATCATGACTGTTAGACCCCCCCCCCCCCAATCCTTTCACCTACTTCAACTATAAATAGGACCATTTTTTACTCTTTTTTTCACAGTATTCCAACTAAAAAATCTCAACTTTTCTTAAGCTTTTTTCTGCACAACAATGGGGTATCCACCCACCCAAGATACACTCCTCATCCGTCAAGCACTTGTGCTTCTCATTCGAACAATGAATGATGATAGGCAGAGGCAAGAAAGGAACATTAGGCGCATTGCACGTATGCATCGTGCAATGTGCCACCGCGTCGGTATCAACCCCGATGACCTCATCACCCCCTAGTTCCCCATAAGTTCGAAAATATTTTTTTAAGTATTTCTAATGTTTTAAGTTAGTTTAAGTACTTATGCATTTTGTTTTTTATTATTTTGATCTAGGAAAACGAGCTTTCTGGTTAAAGAAATCTTTTTATTATGTAATTATTAAAAAAATATTAATGGAATTGGGGGAATTTTGTTGCTGCCGTACTAATTTTGGTGTTGCTACTATTTTAATTTTTTGTTTCAACTTTCTCCTGTTTCTGCTTTGTTTTCATCGAAGAAGATGATTGGATCTGTTCCAAGTGGATAATATACCTACTGAAGTTTATAAGCAACTAAACATGGAGACCAGAATAAATTAAGTGTTTAAATAACTAAACATAAGAGAGTCGAGATTTCTGACGTAGATCTGATGAACTTGATAATATACGAATTTAAGTTTATAAACAACTCAACATAAAGGCATTGAAAAAGTAGTTACTTTAAGACGTATGTACTGAACTTAAACTGATAATAAACCACGTCCAAGTATACAAACAACCAAAATAAAGACAAGGACTGTTGTACAAGAGTTATAAATCCTGTATAATTTTCCAAAGTACGGCACACTTGCCAAAGTCACTGTGGATTTTAAATCAATGTAGATTTCTAAAGTAGTTGATAATCAAACATTTAGGATTGACACTCAGCACTGCTAAACTTGATTTAATGAATAAGACAATACTTCTTTTAATGAAATACTTATAATATCACACAATTATAACATTGGGTATGTTGTTGTAATGTGGTGAATTATAAAAATAAAACATAAATGACTCCGCATCAATTCATCCGGGTTGTAAATGGCAGACAATCCACCTTTTTAAGGTTTATCATCGACTAAAATGATTAATGATTAAATTGAAGCGATAATGCGTATACGTTCATTTAAGAATATTTAAACATAGAAATAATTCATTACAAAATGTGGGTTGTGTTTTTAATCCATATAAATAAATCAAAGAATTAGTTGCTTGTCACGCTACAATTTTCTTCAATGTCTTCGGAAATTAGGTATTGTTATACCATGACCTTATCATTTGTATATGTTAACTAACGAGCCTAATCCAATGTTATGTATCATCATTATAGTGTTAAGCTGTATTAATCCATATAACTCAATCAAAGTATTGCTCGCTTCTCGCATTGCTATCTTCTTCCATGATTAAAGAAAGAGGTCTTGCTTTCTCAGAATCTTAACACTAGTATACCTTGTATATCATATAAGTCATCCAATGCCACTCCTTATCAATGTTATTGACCGTTATTAAGATACATTATGCAAAAACTTTATTATGTGCGCGATTTCCTAGTTCGTAGACCATTAAATTACCCCTTAATGGTGTTTAATATAAGTATTTTGTATTAATGTTGACAATCAACAATAGTGTAAATTTCCATCGTTGATAATATACCCGTCAAGCCAAAATCCTCTACATACACCCTAGAGCCCAAAACCCAAACTTCAAGCGCGTGGACCCTAAATCCTAAATACCAAATCCCAAACCCTAAATGCTAAATGCGCGCGTGATAATATCCTGAACGGTAAAATTATCACACCCCCGGTTTAATAGGAGTACAACAGACCAAATTGAAGTTGATTAGCATCTTTCAATTACGTTAGTCTTTAATGCCTAAATGAGGATGATCGGTCTAGTTAATTTTGTTAATGCTATAGTAATTTATTTATTTTATTTGTTTGATTACTGTTGGTTAAATTTAACTAATCAACTATATGTGGTAGACAATCAATATTAAAAGAGAATCGAAAAACATGGAGATGAAAAATTTCAATAGACTTGCAATGGTGAAGAATCAAAACAAGAACTGAAACTAATATTACCAATATATATCGGAAAGGTCTAATAAAAAATACAACTGAAACAACATTACATGATCAGTTGTAAACTAATATTAACCATAGGAACAGTAATTAAAACGTCTAGTATATTAAAACATAAACAACAACTAACAGAAAACTAGTGTTCTGCATTTGGTGGAGTTTCTTCAACCATATCCTCTTCCTCTTCGTCATTTGGAATATCTGTCATGGCATTTGGTGAACCTGGTGGACTTGCATCTTCCTCTATGACATTTTCCACGGGTGCTGGTGGTGCACCAATTGTATCGACTCTTGCGTTGATTGCTTTGATCGCTTCGTTCCTCTCATGCACCTCTGCCCAGATTTTGTCTTCAAGTTTCTTCAGCATTGAAAACAACTCTTGTACATCAGTTTACAAAGTGACTAACTCCAAGTAGATATCACGCTTGTTGGATGGTCCGGCCATTTTGAAAATTTCTTTTGATAGTTTGATGGTAGTTTGATTGCAGGAAAATTTGTGTTAAAAGTTGAATGCGAAAAGCACAAACTGTTGGGGGTTTGTATAGAAATTATTTTGAAGAGTTGTAAAGGTTAGTGAAGAGTTTCAAAGGTTAGTGAAAAGACACAAATTAAATGGAAGGGTCGCTTTTTAATTAATAATTAGGCGTCTTTAGTTTTAAAAAAAGTAAAACTGCCCTGACATGACAATTCTTACTTTGGGAAGTGAACTAATTGCCTACTCTGCCACACTTCACATCGCCTATTGTCTACCGCACAATGTACTTACCTTATTGGGTAAGTTACATGTCTATAATATATGTCACCTATGCTATAATTGTTTGAAATATTTGTTTTTTCTTTAGTCTGTGCATATTTTGTCTATGCTCGAATGGCGTCCAACTTATACTAACACAATATTATTGATATTTCAAGTATAAATCAAACAACTATATAGTATCAACCATGTAAAGTAGTTTATTGTTTTATGTTTAGCTGTCCAAAAATATAAGATTGCCACTACACAATATTTAGCTTTATGTCTATTATCGTCTTATTATAGTAAACAATCAACTGCTACGGTTCACAAGAACTTATAAATTATTTAGGTATCAACGATCAGTCCTGTGCAATAATCTTACATTTTAAACAGAAGCAAAAGGCATCCAATAACACTGGTTGATAAATGAAGCATGTGATACATTACCAAAGTGGATTGTCAATAGTTTGGTTAATAAATGAAGCATGTGATACATTACCAAAGTGGATTGTCAACAGCTTAACACTCGAACGAAATTAAAAAACACAATATTGTCAACTTTTTAACAGTCAAACAAGATTAAAAAAACAGCAATCTACAAAAGACGATGAAATCAATCTTTGTTTGTATCTTTGCTAATGCACTCTTTGTCATGACTCTCCAAGACACGCGACAGAATTTCTTCGGGATCTTGACCAACTTCTCGAACCCTTCCATTCAAGTTTGATTCCGATTCGATATGGGATGCATCATCCATTTCATAAAACTGTTCCTCAGCATCCTCACCATTTTTCATCAGCACTTCATTATCATTCACAGTGGCTTCTTCTGCAACCTTAGCATTGGTGGCATCAACTGTATTGGAATTGACATCAACTTCATTGGCTCTAATTGCAACAATATTGGCATTGGTTGCATCAACTGCATTGGCATTGGCACCAACTGCATTGGCATTGATGGCACTGATACTGGTGGCACTGACACTAGCATCCACTTCAGCATCAACTGTAGCATCCACTTCAGCATCAACTGTAGCATCCACTTCATCAAATCTACGCTTCTTTCTCAGAATTGATGTTCTCCTTACAGTGGTACCATAATCCATTGCCTTCTTCTTCCTGTGTCTCATCAACCACGCAGAAGGACAGTACAAACATTTGCATATTGTCCTCTTCGGTTGTTCCGACCCGACCAATAGCAGCTCCGACCACATAGAGGGCCACTCTTTCGTTTACACTTATTCATTCTCAATTGGGTTTTCTTTCTTCGTGCATGGGATAATTGACATGTTCTGTCGAACCTACAATCTTTGTCTAGCTCAGCCTGGTCTCGGGCTCTAGAGGGTCATTGAGTGTCTTGATTATTTAAGTTGAAAGGTTGGATTGCCTTTGACTTTTCAGCATCTGATTTCTCTTTTTTATCCCACCTTCCACAAAGGTGAGATTATGATCTTGAACAACCGGGGCAAGTATTCCCTGATTACAGAGAGTGAAGATACGGGAGACCGAGGCTAGTGAGACCGCTACATTCTCCTACCAATGAACCAATTGTCTGCTGAGGACGATGAAGAGGAAGAGGACAACAAAGATGGGACTTCCGAGGACGAAGATGGTTCCCCTGGGGAAGATGACCCCGATGCATGATAATGTCCTTTTTTTCTTTAATTTTTGTTGTGGCCTTCAGCCCTAATATGTAGATAACTTTTGGAGCCTTCGGGCCCTTTTTAAAGAAGTTTCAGTTTTTATTTTCAAGTGTTGGCATTTATTTTGTCGCGACCACACACTTAGAATATTTTGCTTGCAAGACTTTTATAAACTTTCTGACAAACCGATACTAGCCTAGAACGACATCTCGTTCCCGTGCCGAAGCATAAATAAATAATCTCAATTGAATAATATAACTTCGGAAGTTAGATATTGAAACAAAGAGATGTTGAACCAACTTCATTTCATTGATGAGCCGTAATTGGCATTTACATATAACATAGTCGTTGTCAGACTTAGTCGAGTTTCTGAAATAGCCACTATCGTGCGAGAAATATAACAAAACTAAAGCTGATCTTCGGGAGACAGTCCTCGATGTTAGAAATAATATCGCTTCAAATTCGAGACATTCCAATTCGAGGGTTCTATCTTGCCTTTCATGTCTTCCAACTGGTAGGATCTCTTGCCAATGATTGTCTTTCTCCAATAGGGTCCTTCCTAATTTGCTGCAAGTTTGCCAGTATTCTTCTCTTTAGTGGTTTGGTTCGAGGCTTTCAATACATAATCTCCAACTTTGAAGGCTCTGAGTTTAGCCTTCCTATTAGGTAAGCCTTAATTTGCCTCTTTTAGGCAGTCAATCAAACCAAAGTCACCTCCTTTTGGCCATCAAGCAAATCTAATTCCACGCGCATCGCTTGCTGATTTGACTCTTTGGTTACATTGGCATATCGAAGACTGAGTTCATCGGCCTCGACAGGAATCAAAGATTCAATCTCATAGACAAGAGAAAATGGGGTTTCACCCGTGCTGTTTTTTTTTAGTAGAGCGCATTGCCCATAACATCCTGTGAAATTCATCGGGTCACAGGCCTTTTCTTGTTGTTTTTGATGATTATCCTATTCGAGGACTCATCCTGCCCATTGGCGCTCGGATGATAAGGAGTAGAGGCCACTCTCTTTGTCCCCTACTTTCCCAGAAAAATAGTGACGTCCGAGCCCATAAATTGCAGGCCATTGTCACATGATATTTCCCTTGGGACTTCGAACCTGCAAATAATGTTTTTCCAAATAAAACTGATGACCTCCTTCTACCTAGCTTTAGCAAAATATCCTGCTTCTACCCATTTGGTTAAATAATTAGTGAACACGAGGATAAATCGGCTTTGGGGCGTGGCCCAGCAATATCCATCCGCATTTCATAAAAAGCCAGGGAGACACGATCAAATGCAGAGGTTCAGCTTGTTGATGAACCATTCGCGCGTGTCCCCAACACTATTCACATTTTTTCACAAAGGCTTTAGCGTCCGCGCTGATATCTGGCCAATAGTAACCTGCCCGTAGAAATTTACATACTAGAGCTTTTCCACCCGAATAGTTGCCACATTCACCCTCGTGCACTTCTCTCGTAACGTGCTCAACTTTCCCTGGACCTAAACACTTGGCCAGGGCCGCAATACAGCTTCTTGTACAACTGTTCCCGAATTATTGAATAGGGGACCACTTATGTTCTGAGCTTTTTGGCTTCCTTCTTATCTGTTGGTAGAGTTCCCGAGTCTAGATACGAAATAAACTTGGTACGCCAATCACAAGTGTTATTTAGTGAGTTCACCTCTTGCTTGATCTTTTCTACAGCAGATGTGAGGAGCCAAACGATTGAATAAGTGCTCGAGTTCTCTTCTTCGACAACAAAGCCTAAACTGGCTAAGGCGTCGGCCTCTGTGTTTTCCTCCTGAGGGACCTGTTTAACTTTCCACTCTTGGAATTTAGCCAGGATTTGTTGAGCCTGAGCAAAAAATTATTGGATCATGGGCTCTCGAGCCAAGTAATTACCGAGTACTTGGTTCACTACCAGCTGTGAATCACTTCTTAATTCTATTCTTTCTGCTCCAATTTCCTTGGACAACTCCAACCTTATTATGGCGGCCTCGTATTCTACCTCATTGTTGGTCACTTTGTTAAATCTAACGAAATATCTCATTTTTTCCCTTTGGGAACCACCAAGACTATACCGAGCCCCCGCCTTTTAAGTTAGTAGCCCTATCAGTATAAAGTATCCAGACCCTGGAGGTTGGCCCCCTAGACATTGAATTTTCCCTCTCTGCCTCAGGGAGTATCTTGGCACTGAAATCAGCCATGAAATACGCCAACACTTAGGGATAATATGGTTGTTCGAGCAGTAGCAACTAAGTAAAGTGCCAATTTTTTTTAGATGGGGATACCTGGTTTTAACGTCAAGGAGTGTTTTACTCACATTGTATATAGGCTGTTATTTTCTATCCTCCTCATAAACCAGGACTGTGCTTACAGACACCTCCGATACAGCCAGGTAGACCAATAATGTTTCTCCATCTTTTGGCTTGGTAAGCAACAATGCGTTAGCCAAATAATGTTTCAACTCTTTCAACACTTCTCTGCACTCCGATGTTTATTCGAAGGCAGTGTTATTCTTCGAAATTGAGAAAAATTTATGGCATCATTCAGAGAACCTCGAGATGAATCTACTCAAGGTGGCGATCCAGCTAGTTAAGCGTTGAACTTCCTTAGTCCCTGAGAGCACCTTGGAGATTTCTGTAATAGCTCTGATTTTTTGGGGTTCACCTTGATGCCCTGCTCGGAGATGATGAATCCCAAGAATTTTCCCGAACCAACCCCGAAGGTGCACTTCTCAGGGTTTAATTTCATATTGTATTGCCTCAGGATAGAAAAAGCTTCCCTCAAGTGGTTCAGATGATCCTCTATCCGAAGCAACTTTACCAGCATGTCATTTATATACACCTCCATTGACTTCTCGATGTAATCCTTAAACATTTTTTGAGGCCGAAAGGCATCACCTTGTAACAATAGGTGCCTCAGTCAATGATGAAAGAAGTCTTCTCTTCATCCTTCGGGTCCATTAGGATCTGATTATACCCCGAATATGCATCCAAGAATGTCAATAGTTTGTGTCCAGCCGTGGAGTCTATCAACGTATCTATTTGTGGTAACGGATATTAATCTTTGGACAAGATTTATTCAAATCCATGTAATCCACGCACATCCTCCATTTTGCATTCTTTTTTGGTACGACGACAACATTGGCGAGCCATTCGGGGCATTTAACCTCTCTCACGAAGCCATTATCTAGCAACTTCTTTGTCTCCTCCTCAATTACTTTCTTTCGATGCCAGCATGTGGCGTTTGCTTCTGCTTCACCGGAGTGTGGTGAGGATCCACGTAACAATAGGTGGCGTATTTTTGCCCATACAGTCAGTCTCCTCACTTGCTGAGTGCTAACGCAAGCAGTGAGGAAGTGAAAGAAGCATGATGGCAGACGTAAAGGTTCGACAGTACTGATGCTACGCCTCCTTGACACTTCCCGTGCGTGATATTAAATGTAAATTCCTTAGTACAGTGATGTGTCCCCTGATGATTGGAGGGGTTTTCTGCGTATCTTCCCAATGTTGTTGCTGCTCTGTTCAAATCCCATAATTATAGGGATCCATATCACTTAAACTGTAGTAATCATAATTATGATCCTACATGATTGAGATTATTCCACTTCCCTCTATGTTTCCAGCCCAGACGTGTATATATGCTTCGTAAGTGAGAAAGTTCATTCATAACCTTCCAAAGATCTTCAAGAACTCCTCTTCAAAAGATAACCTCTCTTCTAAACATCATGGCAGAAGGTCCAAGCTTTCTCCCAGCAAACTTTAGAGCGCAGGATTACCTCACCAATTCCTTCAATTTTGAAAATGATGGCCGCATGCTGTGCTAAACCCCTAAACAAGAGGGTGAAAACAACAATCTCTCCATTGAATTCTACCCTTCTGTAGTAACGGAGAGTGATATTTTGCGCATCAAACATGAATGCAAATAGCCTGACTTCGCCCTCATTCTTGCTCCTGGCGCTGAGGAAAGAATTTCTTCTCATCGAGCTGGCTTTTCAATGGTTCACACGTGCCCTTTTAATCTTCATCTCAACAAGCTCGTCCACTCGATGATAGAGGATATATGCCGTCGTTTCAATGTTTGATTGTAATTGGGCCAAATCGGCCCTTCCGTGTGGCGACTAGTGGTCATGCTTGATCACTTGGCTAACTATGCCCAGGTTGCATTTTCCTTTGATCATCTTCTGGCCTTTTACTCCCCTCGTCTTCATAAAGTGGGGATACTGATGTTCATGAAATGGGGGAAGAAAGGTATTTTCCCCAATAGTGAAGATTCCAAAGACCGTGGTTGGGTACGTGGCCGATTTAGTATAATCTCTTCCATTTCCAGAGGTCTTTAACAGAAAGTGTAAGTCCGTAGAAACTTATCTTCTTTCTTTCAACTGTGGTTGCTTCAAATTGATTTTCTTTCTTCTATGCATTGAATGCAGTGTTCACTATCTCTTTGAATCATAATAAACTGATGACGTGGGTCACCGACATCTTTTCAAGGAATCATCCTAAATCCCTGACCTTCTTGTCCCTGGATCATATCGACCCTTCGATTTCCCTTGTGGTGCATCAGCGCGTCGAGAAGATTCGAGGCGATTTATATACCCAGATCTTTGACCAGCTTCCCTCCACTCCGCTTCCTCAAGCCTAACTTTATCGGTGGCTCGGTCGTGTAACTCGTCCCAGGTTCATGCTGGCCATTGCTGGAGATCTCTCTTTAGCTCGGCAGCAGCCTCGGAGTTACTGACATTAATATTTCTTTTGAATGCCATGATTTCCAAATTGTCATCCATCGTTGGCAATTCCATTCTCTCCGCTTGGAAGCGCTCGAGTAAGGTCTTAATAGGCTCCCGATACAATTACTTAACTTCAAAGATATCCTCCTTCCACTTGAGGATTTTTTGTACTCCCGTATGAGCTTTAATGAACAAGTCGGCCAACTTATTAAAATTCGAGATGGACTCGTAGGGTAGGTGCATATACCAGCATAATGCTCCCTTTTCTAAGATGTCCCCAAATTTCTTCAAGAATATGGATTCCTCTCCACCGGGCTCCGATCATTGCTTTTCACCATGGCCATATACTTAGCCACATGATCAGTAGGGTCAGTCGTACCGTCATATTTTTCCAAGATCTGTAGCTTGAAATGCTTTGGGATGGGAGCCAGGGCGGCCTCAGGCTTGTAAACTTGCTACCTACATTTATCGATATCCAAGACTTTTAGTCTTCCTCACACCGGAGCCGTTTTCGAGACGTTTTTCGAATTGAGCTTTAAAATCTCTTTTCCACTTCTCAAAGTCTGCCAAGACGCCTGTTTCCTCTACCGTATGAGCCATTCCAAAAGGTGGAATGCCATGTGGAGCAGTCCCGGAGCCCCCAGACGTAGCAATGTTTGGAACTCCCCCTGTTGTCGCGCCCGTAGGAATGAAGTTCGGGATGCCTCTAGTGGGAGTCACGGGTGAAGTGTTGGTGGGAGTGGTATTAGTCCTAATGTTACCTAAGATGGTCTGTAGCGAACTATGCACCTCAGCATTAATAACCGCCAATTCAGCAAATTGCCCCTGAACTTGTTGTATAAAATTCATAAAATACGCATTCCAAGCATCATTTGACCCCGATGAAGAGGGTTCAGCCGGAGGTGGAGGACGAGAGGGTATGAATGCATAATTTTTGGGAGGAAGCGAAGGTATAAATGTCTCAGGACGTGACCGATTCCCCTCAATGCTACCATTGTTATCAGCTATTGTTGAAAATCAGGGAAGTGGAACGTGAACAAACATGTTGCAAAACTTTTACAATGCATAATTTCCTGATCCCCACAGACGGCGCCAATTTATATTGGCCTAAATCAGATTAGGTCTACAATCGAATTTGTGATAGGGTTTACAAGCAATTTGTTGTATAAAAGTTGGTAAAGGAAGAATGAATTAATGGAAAACAAATGAACTATAAGAATTCAAGTAAATGATTTTAATAATAACGGTTTTGTGACTACAATTGAGCAGAGCTTTGCCTATGAATTTCTGAATGCCTTTACAAGATGAATGAAATGCTATATATAGAGCCTGAATCCAGGGATAATTAAGGGCATTAAGTGCCCATTCCTACAAATCTTGATCGTGGCTTGCCCACTGATAAGACCCAAACCGCTACAAGACCCCTCACTCGGAGCCAAGCTAAGTTGATCCAAGACACCCATCTTCATTTGATATGGAAGGGTATGGAAGAAGGCTCCAAGAGCGACTTGAAGACTGTGCTTTGGTGTGCCATGGATGGAGGACCTTCTAGTACACTTGACGAGGCATCCGGAGCGCGTTTGGAGGCAAGACAAGACCCCACAGAACCAGGCGGACCGCCTACTCCACTGGGCGGCCGCCTACATTTCGACAGCTCTCTGGATTTCTGAGCAGGCGGACCGCCTCTGCAAACCAGGCGGACCGCCTACTCCTTCAGCAAGAGGAAACCAGGCGGGGCGCCTACTTGAGTAGGCTGGGCGCCTACTTGATGGAAGGGTTGCGGGATTTGCTATTTTTATGCTACGTTTTGGACAAGTTTAGCCCTACGAGGCCTTTATTGTTTAAACCCACTTTAGGGGTATTTTTGAGCTTTCAGTACATGTAAGTGAAGTCTATAAATACTTCACAGACATCTTTCAAATATTTTACCTTACACTTTGATGATTATTGATTGAATGAAAATAGAGTTGAACTCTTGGAAACACCTTTGTCTCTTGGTTGCTTGAATTCTCTAGTGTAACCTAGTTGAGTCTTGAACCGCTAACCCGACCATTCGACTTGCGAGTCCAGTGTTGTCTCGAGGGTCGTTGCATAGTGTAGGTCCTCCTTGACGCCGATTCGAGGGTATCTCGGGACGAGTTCCCCGTGGTTACTTCGAAGGGAGTTCGAGAAGTGTCTCGCTCTTCTATCTTTTTGTTCCGCGTATTTGATTCCTATCATCTTGGTATCAGAGCAAGGCTCGGGTATCGTTTCTACGAACCCCCGACCCTTGATTCTTCGTGCCTAGGTTAGTTTCATTTTTAGGTTCTTGTTATTGCTTTTGAAAAGAAGAAAAAAAAAACTACAAAAAAAATTGAAAAGAAGAAAAAACACCAAAAATTTTTAATCATAGAATCTTGGATTGTTGCATTCGTTGTTGAATTGTTATTGGGGTTTGTTCCTTATTGGGAACCCGTTCTTTTGGTACCCTATACTCTCGATTTGAAGTTGAAACACAAGGATTGGAAATTTGAATCCCTTGAAACCCTAGCTATGAACATGGTAAATTGTTAAATTTTGATTGGGGTTTGATAAAATTGATTGGGGTTCGTTCTTTGTGGTTGAAACAACATTGGGGTACCTTTGAATCGCTAAAACAACATTGGAATCGTTGGATTTTTGGGTGCAAATCCAAGAACTTCGTGCTGAATCTGTGCTGAAACCTGCAGTAGGCCGAGCGCCTAGTAATACAGGCGGACCGCCTGAAATTTTGTTGCTCTCTGGAATTTACAGAGGCAGACCGCCTACTTCCCTCTGCAGGCAA
Source organism: Petunia x hybrida (assembly GCA_037355625.1). NCBI lineage: Eukaryota > Viridiplantae > Streptophyta > Magnoliopsida > Solanales > Solanaceae > Petunia > Petunia x hybrida. Next base: position 5,509,526 of record JBBBVM010000082.1, read on the forward strand.
ACAGGCGGACCACCTAGTCCAAACAGGTGGGGCGCCTACTTCTGTTAGGTGTCGTTTCGGGTAGTTTCTTCTAGGTTTTCGTGTTTTGTTGATTGCATTGCATCTAGTTAGCACTTCTTTGAGTAATCTTGCCTACTTGAATTGTGCTAACCCTTCTAAGCTATTAGGAACTCAAGCCTAGACCGGAGATTAGAACTCAAAGAAGACTCGTAGTCTCTTTTGGCTCAAGTCCGCACTTAAAGAGCTATCGTTCCGATAGAGTCCTATTAACTCCACTCACCCCGGAGCTCATTGGGCTTTTGAGTTGGGTGATCAAGTTGAGGTTTACTATTCAACTTAGTGAAGCTTTTGGTTCAAGCAAGAGTGAAAAATCCACCACCCACTATACGAGAGATCCGAGTGAAAACTTGTGAGGGAGTGCGTGAGGTTGTTTTTGCTAACGTTTGTTGCTTGTGCAGGTACAATGTCTACCGAAGGACAAGATTTCATAAAGGAGGCCTTGGCTAACCTTCTTGCCAAGGTGGACCTCATGAGCCAAAGAATTGAGTCTCTTGAAAAGGGTGCCTCAAGTGCCCTAGTTGAGCAAGAGACTTCCAATACTCAGTCGGAGAAAGGGACCCCGAGTGTCCAAGTTGAGAAGGGGACCCCGAGTGTCCAAGTTGAAGTCTCGAGTACTCCAAACTTTACCCCGGAGCAAATGAGCCTTGTCATTGATATGTTCAGTCAACAACGGGTAAAGGAGGAACGAGAGAGAGTTGATCCAATGTTGGGCAATCCCCAACGAACGGGCATTCCCCGTATCTTAGACAACCCTCCGAGAAACATTCCGCTTCCACAACCCATCCGAAATGTGCAACCTCTTGAGCAAGTTGATGAAGCTCAAGAAGGGGAGGAAGCCAATCATGGAGATGACATGTATGGGTTTGATGAACACTTTCAACCGAGGCGAGGTATGAATTGGGGTCGGAATGTAGATAGAGGTAGGGGCCGAGGTCGAGGGCACCCTATGGGGTATGTTGGAGGGGATGTTAGGAGAGATTATGGAGGTTACGGTGGTTATGGGGATCACTATGGGGGCCAACCGGAGCCTTTCCAAGGGGGTCGTGATAACAACAACAACCTCAATAGTGTGAAGCTCACTATTCCTTCTTTCAAAGGAAGTAGTGACCCGGTGGAGTACAAAAATTGGAAATTGGCTATGGAACGAATATTTGAAACTAATGACATGCCCGAGGTGAAGAAAACCAAGTATGCAATATCTTCCTTCGAGTCTTTTGCTTCTACTTGGTGGGAGTCGGTAAAGAGGAATAGAAGGAGGACGGGAATGGCTATTAATCTTACTTGGGAAGAGTTGATCCGGGTGATGGATGAGAAATACTTGACTAATCAATACCGGGTTGAGCAACAAAAGCGTCTCTATGAGTTGAAACAAGGTTCCAATTCGGTTAGGGAGTACTTCAATGAATTCGAGCAAATCCGAATGAACCTTGACATAGATGATGAAGACCATGAGTTGGCCATGATCCGTTTCAAAGGGGGCTTGAACCGAGACATAGCCTCACAATTGAAGTTCCACAAATATGATGATCTCTACAAGCTATGTGAGGATGCGGTTGAAGCCGAGAAGTGGGTCAAAGAGGAGAAATCCTTTCGCTACAAGAGTAGCACTACTACTCCAACAAGCAATACAAAGGGTTGGAAGACTCCTACCACAAATGCAAGGTTCCCGAGTGCAAGTGGAACGAGTGGTGCCAATGCAAGCAAGGATGTGAAGAAGCCATTTGAGAAGTACACACCTAATGTGGGAGGTAATTCTAAAACCCAATTAAATACTCCTACTTCTTCTTCCATTCAATGTCACAAATGCAAGGGGTATGGGCACTTTGCCAAAGAGTGTCCTACGAAAAGAACCATGGTTGTTGTTGGTAATGATGCCTATGAAAAGGAGAGTGAGTCGGAAGATGAGGGAGTAGAGGGAGTAGAGGGAGATGAGGGAGTAGTGGAGGATGGTGAAGATGACACGGTGGAGGATGAGGAACCTCATACTTTTCTAGTAGTGAGGAGGAGCTTAGGAGCTATGATTGCGGAGGATGGTGAAACCTTGCAAAGGGAAAACCTCTTCCATGCTAGGTGTCGTGTAAAGGGTGTTGTGTGCTCTATGATCATTGATTCCGGGAGTTGTACTAATGTGGTGAGTCAATCTCTCATAACTCAATTGAAGTTGCCTACCATGAAGCATCCCAAGCCATACCGGTTACAATGGCTTAGTGAATGTGGGGAGCTCAAGGTAGTGAAACAAGCAATGATCAAGTTTAAGATGGGAAGTTATGTTGATGAACACTTGTTCGACGTTGTGCCCATGCAAGCTTGCCACCTTCTCTTTGGAAGGCCTTGGCAATTTGACCGGCAAGTGGTTCACAATGGACGTGTTAACACTTACACGCTCCAACATGAAGGAAGAAAGTTTGTGTTGAAGGCCCTAACTCCTAAACAAGTGAGTGATGACTACAACCAAATGAAGGAGTTGAGGGAAGCGGCGAAGGCCAAGTCAATCATTGAGACTAGCCCTTTGTCCAAAAGCATGGTGGCAATCCCACCTTCTTCATCTACCGGTGGCATATGTGCCATGATGCAACCGGGCGAGCTCTTAAGAGGTAATGATGGCAACAAGTTTCTCCTATGCTTAGTGCACAAAGGTATGATCCTTAACTCTAATTGTGATTTTTCTTCTAGTCCTTTGCCTAGTGCCTTGAAAAATGTTTTGGAGAACTTTGGGGACATGTTCCCGGATGAGATGCCCGATGGCTTACCTCCCTTGAGGGGTATTGAACATCAAATTGATTTTATTCCGGGCTCTCAAATCCCAAATAAGCCGGCCTATAGAAGCAATCCCGAGGATACGAGGGAGTTGCAAAGACAAGTTGATGACTTGCTTTCAAAAGGCTTGGTGAGGGAAAGTTTGAGTCCTTGTGCCGTACCGGTCATTCTTGTCCCAAAGAAAGACAGCACTTGGAGAATGTGCGTAGATTGCCGAGCCGTGAATAAGATAACGATCAAGTATCGTCACCCTATTCCACGGCTTGATGATATGTTGGATGAATTGAGTGGGTCGCGTGTCTTTTCTAAAATCGACCTTAGGTCCGGCTACCATCAAATCCGGATGAAACCCGGGGATGAATGGAAACCGCATTCAAGACCAAATTCGGTCTCTATGAATGGTTGGTAATGCCCTTCGGGCTTTCCAACGCACCTAGCACCTTCATGCGACTCATGAATCATGTTTTGAAGCCTTTTATCAACAAGTTTGTCGTTGTCTATTTTGATGATATCTTGATCTATAGTAGGACAATTGATGAGCATGTTGACCACCTTAGGCAAGTGCTTGAAACTTTGAGAGCCGAAAAGCTCTATGCTAACTTCAAAAAGTGTGCCTTTGGTGTAGAGAAGGTTGTCTTTCTTGGGTTTGTTGTGAGTGCCCAAGGAGTGGAGGTGGATGAGTCTAAGGTAGAGGCCATACGTGATTGGCCTACTCCTACTACCGTGACTCAAGTGAGGAGCTTTCATGGTCTTGCTAGCTTTTATAGACGATTTGTGAGAGACTTTAGCTCCATAGCCGCTCCACTCACCGAATTGGTCAAGAAAGACCAACCCTTTGTTTGGGGAGAGCCTCAAGAGAAGGCTTTCCAAGAGTTGAAAGGTAGGTTGAGTACCGCCCCTTTATTACAATTGCCCGACTTTGGGAAAGCATTTGAGGTTGAGTGTGACGCCTCGGGGGTGGGAATCGGTGGTGTGTTAATGCAAGATAGCAAACCCATCGCCTACTTTAGTGAAAAGTTGAAAGGGGCCTCCTTGAATTATTCTACATATGACAAGGAGTTGTATGCCCTTGTGAGAGCCCTAGCCCATTGGCAACATTACCTATGGCCTCGTGAGTTTGTAATCAAGAGTGACCATGAGTCACTCAAGCATTTGAGAGGCCAAGAGAAGCTCAATAAGAGACATGCCAAGTGGGTTGAGTTTATTGAGTCCTTTCCCTATGTGATCCAATACAAGAAAGGGAAGGACAATGTTGTGGCGGACGCACTTTCAAGAAAGTTCGCTCTTGCCACCACTCTCACCTCTAAGCTCATGGGATTCGAGAGCATCAAATTGATGTATGCTCATGATCCAAAGCTAAAGAGCGTCCATGAGGCTCTAGAGAAAGGGGAGAGAGTTGCAAAGTACCAATGGTCTAATGGATTCATCTTTAAAAATGGTAGAGTGTGCATACCCGAGTCCTCATGGAGGGAATTGCTTGTGCAAGAGGCACATTGTGGGGGACTCATGGGTCACTTTGGGGTAAGGAAGACTTTGGCCGTTCTTCAAGAACAATTCTATTGGCCGAAGATGAGGGTGCATGTGGAGAAGTTTTGCACTAATTGCCTTGAGTGCAAGCGTGCCAAATCTAAATCCCACCCTCATGGGTTATACACCCCACTCCTCGTGCCTACTAGTCCGTGGTTGGATATATCAATGGACTTTGTCATGGGATTACCAAGGACTAGAGGGGGGCACGATAGCATCTTTGTTGTCGTGGATAGGTTCTCAAAGATGGCTCATTTCATTCCATGCAAGAAATGTGATGATGCTCAACATGTAGCTTCCTTGTTTGTTGAAAATGTTTTGAAGCTACATGGTGTGCCTCAAACTATAGTGAGTGATAGGGACGCTAAGTTCCTAAGCCATTTTTGGCAAAGTTTATGGGGTGCTTTAGGCACCAAGCTCTTGTTTTCTACGTCCCACCACCCACAAACCGATGGTCAAACCGAAGTGGTAAACCGAACCTTGGGTGCTCTTCTTAGGGCCATGACCCGAGGTAAGGCCGGGACGTGGATTGATAAATTGCCTATGATGGAGTTTGCTTACAATCGTACATTGCATAGCGCTATTGGTATGACTCCTTTTGAATGTGTTTATAGTTTTAACCCCTTGATTCCCCTTGATCTAACCCCTTTGCCAAGGGAAATGGTTGTTAATTTTGAAGGTAAAGCTCGAGCCAAGGCTTTGATGGAGCTACATGCTAAGGCGAAGAAGAACTTGGAGGAATCTTATGCTAAGGTTGCCTCTAAGAAGAACAAGGGACGAAAGAAGGTGGAACTCAAGAAGGGTGACTATGTGTGGGTGCACTTCCGGAAAGAAAGGTTTCCAAACCTGAGGAAAGAAAAGTTGGCACCCCGGGGAGATGGTCCTTTCCAAGTGCTCTCGAAGATAAACAACAATGCCTACGTGATCGATTTGCCAGGTGAGTATCAAGTTTCTAATACTTTCAATGTTAGTGACTTGGTTCCTTTGAATGTAGGTAATGAAGAGGTCGTGAATGATGCTGGAGAGGTCGTGGATGATGATGAAGAGGTCGTGAATGATGCGTCGATTTCGAGGACGAAATCCTCTCAAGAAGGGGAGGATGATAAGACCCAAACCGCTACAAGACCCCTCACTCGGAGCCAAGCTAAGTTGATCCAAGACACCCATCTTCATTTGATATGGAAGGGTATGGAAGAAGGCTCCAAGAGCGACTTGAAGACTGTGCTTTGGTGTGCCATGGATGGAGGACCTTCTAGTACACTTGACGAGGCATCCGGAGCGCGTTTGGAGGCAAGACAAGACCCCACAGAACCAGGCGGCCGCCTACATTTCGACAGCTCTCTGGATTTCTGAGCAGGCGGACCGCCTCTGCAAACCAGGCGGACCGCCTACTCCTTCAGCAAGAGGAAACCAGGCGGGGCGCCTACTTGAGTAGGCTGGGCGCCTACTTGATGGAAGAGTTGCGGGATTTGCTATTTTTATGCTACGTTTTGGACAAGTTTAGCCCTACGAGGCCTTTATTGTTTAAACCCACTTTAGGGGTATTTTTGAGCTTTCAGTACATGTAAGTGAAGTCTATAAATACTTCATAGACATCTTTCAAATCTTTTACCTTACACTTTGATGATTATTGATTGAATGAAAATAGAGTTGAACTCTTGGAAACACCTTTGTCTCTTGGTTGCTTGAATTCACTAGTGTAACCTAGTTGAGTCTTGAACCGCTAACCCGACCATTCGACTTGCGAGTCCAGTGTTGTCTCGAGGGTCGTTGCATAGTGTAGGTCCTCCTTGACGCCGATTCGAGGGTATCTCGGGACGAGTTCCCCGTGGTTACTTCGAAGGGAGTTCGAGAAGTGTCTCGCTCTTCTATCTTTTTGTTCCGCGTATTTGATTCCTATCACCCACGATCCTACCTATTGAATGCCAAGTTAATAAGCGTAGATCGTGGGGCGACCTTTCCGCTGGATTGAAACCGCCTCACCGAGGTTTAGACCACTCGCCTGGGGAGAATGAGCTTTTTGTTCCCCGAGGCGACCCTTCTTCGTGGCCTGCCTCGGACCCTGGCCTCGAGGCCCATGTCGTCTGCCTCTTGACCAACTTACGAACCTTTATGAAATACATCTCGAGCCATGCACTCGAGGTGTCATGTATGCAAGCTGAATTTCACCCAATACAATATCATGTAACCTTTAAGATTATTTCACTTTGTAATTCAAAATCATAATATTCTGCTGTTTTTATTTTTTCCTTTCTGATAGATTTTGATTTTTCGTTACATGGTTTATTGGTGCCAAAACCAATCACATGTACAATTGAAATATGAGGTAAAATGTTGTATTTTTGTAATTCAAATTTCAAAATATAGGAATATCTATCCACATTTCATCTATTTCTCTCACAAGAGCAATTTTGTTAATTTTCTGCAGTAATATGTATAATTTGTTCCATGATAAATGCGAATTTCTGAATTAAACGCATCTTGTCTGACAATAAAGTATCAAGTTATAACTTTGCAAGTTTAGGCTGCATATATTTGTATTTAATGAAGATCTTAATTTGAATGATTAGTAACTCAGATCATTAAGTAGATTTTCTAAAATATTGCCACTTAATAAGATTTAATAGATATGAATAATTCAGATCTTGAACAAAAAATTAATAATATTAAGAGATCGATTAATGACTTTTGGTAAGATGACATTTCATCGACAGCACCGTCACCATCACCCCCACCAATCGTTGGCACACCAAACCACCTCCTTCATCATAACTATGACCAATGCCGATCAGCATTACTACCACCAACATTTCTAGCTACCAACACCACAGCTTCAAACAACCACTAGAAGCCACTATCAACAATACCTTCACTAATGTCTTCAATCACTAACACCAATTATTTCCATTATCACTAAACAACCACAACTGCCCGTCATCAACATTGTCAACCATCATCATTACCACCACTAGTCGCCACTAGGGCTATCTAACGGTCCTGACCGACCTGCCTGGTCCGGTCTAGGTGTTTTAAAATTTTTCCGATCTATTTGGTCCTAACAATAAAAATGAAGTGGTCGGATCGGAACCAGCGCCAATTCCATTTAAGTCTGATTTACTAATTTGTTCTAAACATTTTAAAAGAAGATACTATTTTTTTTTGGGAACAAGACTTATAAAAAAATTTAAAAGCTTAAAGCTATTTTATTGAAGAAATTTCAAATGTTACAAATACATAGCGAAATTTCGATAATAACTTCAAACTTGTAATATTTTAACTTGAAAAATTATATTCTTTTAAAGAATTTCTTCAACTTTTTGATGACTTTAGTAGGCTCTACTTGAGGAACTAGTTGTTCTTGTTCTTCTTCGTTAGCTTGACTCCTTCCGCTTCCAGTTGATAAATTTTCATTGAAATATTATGCGTCTTCTTTTCATTTTTTTCTGATATTCTAAAAATTCTTCGCTCCGCTCTAATCCAATCTCTGAATAAAACTACAGTCTCCAATGATTCTTCCTTGAAAGAGCTGTGTCTGTGGTCGCTGATTGTAATCCCCCTAGCTAAAAGTGCTTTCTAAGGCAATTGATGAAGCTTGAATTGTTTATATATCCCGGGTCATTTTTTAAAGAATTGAAAATTGTGGTTCTTGGTCTGTCCAGTATTGCAACAACTAATCACTTCCAAACTATTCAATATTCTTTAGAGCGTGAAGTAAACAAACTTAGACATCGTTGATTTTGTCGTATTAAGATTGACTACTTCACAACCTTTTATTATGGGAGGCAAAATTGTTCATCTCCACAAACTTTTTACCTAACTAAATTGAATTGCTAGACTCTGTATGTGCAGCTGGAGTAGTAGTGTCATACCAACTTCTATATCTTCCATAAATCTGAAGAGAATATGTAATAAATGTTGACATGCCCCATATATATTTGGTAATTAATCCTTAATAATTTCTAAAGTTTTATAAATTTATCTAACAAGCGCTCCAATTAATTTACATTTAAAACAAGAATACAGTACAAAAGCAACGTACTTAAGAGGGGAATAGGAAAAACTATCTTTTTTAATTTGTCTCTCATTTCTAAAAGAAATTTTTCTTATACAGAAAATGCATTATATTCTTCAAGTGGCATTGATATTCCAACTATATAATACAACATGGTAGAAATAGTAAGATAATATTGTACAGAAAATTCTATAGTATCAAGACAAAAAATTTCTAATAATATAAGAAGATGACTGACAACGTTCTAAACTTCCAATCCCTAGAGTTAACATAATAGCTAACATGCTTAAACATTTGTAAAATAGGTTCTCTATATTAGTGAGCAACAAATAATGCTTTATATAAAGTGCTCTACTTAATTGCAACTTCTTTTGGAACTCTCCTAGATTGTGTGTTTAAATTTCTACACACTTGTTCATATTTTCTACTTGGGGCTTGACTATTAGATCTTATAATGTAAGCAACAACTAATTTCAATTGATTAATAATTAAGTCAAACGGGCTAAGAACATCTTGCACGTACAACTAAATTGTAAATATGAAATGCGCATTTAACATCAAACAACTCATGAAAAGGGGAGGGGGGGTTAAATATTGATCTTAAGTTTCTAATAACTGTATCATTGTTTGTAGTCCCCGAGAAATAAATGATCTCCCATGTAGTTCATCAACCCATCTATATGCTAAAATACGTTTCTGTATTGTTCAATTAGGATCTATCAAATAACATGTATGTGTTAAATAATCATAATCATTAATAGAACGACCAATATCAATAGAAGGGCAAATTGGTCCTATAATAAATTATATGTTAAAGATAAATATGTTATAGCAATGGTTAAAAAGAAAGTAAAAGTAAGGGAGTACTCGTATAAATCACAAGTATGTCCAGTTAGAAAGTCAAATCTGAGGAAGGTCTCTGGATCTATCTTTAGCTATTAAATAAAGTTTTAGAGAAATTTTGGGAAAAAAACTTTTCTCCACTCACAAAATTTCAATTTTTTTTTAAATGAGATGTATGTCCAAACACAACTTCAGTTTCAAAAACTATTTTTCAACTCAACTTCAAAAACTCATGTTTTCAACTTTCAACGAAATCTATGTCCAAACGCCAGCTTAGTCTTTAGTCTGTTCTAATTCGAAGCTTCTTTTTCCTCATGAATTAAAGGAACTCTAAGTACACCAGTTCTGAGTTAAATTCAATTATATGCATCTTTTTTAATGCATTTTATTGATTTTAAATGGACCACGAGGATGGTACAATATTAAAACGTCTAGCCTAGCTGCCACTTTGTTACCAATTAGGAGTACAAATTTATTCTTGATTTGTTAATTTGAACGATTTCCACAATTTCGGTGATCTAATTTATTGCCAATAATTTTTTAGTTAAAAAAGTTTATTTTATACGATTTTATAAATCTTCAATTTGGTTCTTTTTCCTCTATGGTTGTAGGGTATGCTTTTAAGTTGACGCCAGTTGTAGTATGTGATTGAATGCACCAAACAGAACTATAATCTGCGATGTCTCATCTTGAATACTCCCAACGTCTCAGTTTCATTTGATTGTATTTGATTAAGTATTGTGTTTAAAAAATAAAAATAAAATAAAAGGAGCGCAAATTTTTTGAAATTTAATTTATTGTCTGAAATAAGTCATACGTATTTGTATAGCTACAATATTAAAAATAAAATATTAAAATTTTAATCTTAGGTATGACATAATAACAACGCCTATCACATAAATGGAAATATAGAAATACTAGTTATTAGAAACAAAAATAAGATATATATTGAGATAGGAGCCATATCAAGTCAAAAATTGAAGCTTGATTTGTTTGACTGAAACTTTCTAGATAACTTAAGCTTTTTGAGAGTTGAGACTAATACTAACAGAAATTGATATGGCATGCATAATTTGATTTGATATGAGATAGAATTTAATATAAGAAAATTATAATATATAATATAACATGAAAGAAACTTAAGTGCGGCTAATAGTTTAATAGCAATTTTTCTCTTCTTGTAATTCACGTGGTCCCGTTAGACTACAACGTTAATGCGAGAAATTGAAAAGAGAACTGTATTACGTGATTTGCGTTTAAGAAAATAAATAAACGTTAAATAACTTATACGACTTTAGAATTGTAAGAAAATGAAGTGCATCTTTGTATGCTATCTTTGTATGCTTTCTCTACTGACGCGTGGTTAGTATTATGGGACACATACAAGTGATTCAAAATTAGAAATAAAGTTCATATTGTTGTTCCCGCGTTCAAATAAATCAGAAAATACAAAAAAAATAAATATGTATAATCAGTGTGTATGGGACGATCTCGAGCCCACAAGTTACTTGTGTCTCCTTAAGAAATCTAACCCCCACACAGTTGCCTAAGGTTCACGGGTTAATTTCTCCCAGGATGGAACGGGATAACAATTCTACCGTAGCGGCACTTCAAACGGTAGAACTCGGCGAACTCAAAAGAACGGAGCAAATCACACGACGTACTTTTGTATGCAGAAAAGATAGGGGATAATCAGATGGTATTTCTGTGTGTATTGTCTGTGTGTATCTAAAAGACTGACGAATGACAAGTATATATAGCCTATGGGAAAGCAGAATATGAAGAGATACAGCCTTTCAGATGTGGCTGTTACAAAAACGACCACTAATGGCTGATTTTAATAATGGAAAAACATGGAGGAATAAATCAATCTGAATTCACTTCAGCTTCCCGTTACAAAAACGGATTTAAATTATTAATATTAATTTAATATTTTTTTAGTTTTTGTTGGTCCAAAATATTAAGTCAATCAATCATATCAATTGACCAAATCCGAAGCCGAGACGAGCGAGCGACGACGACGACGGCGCGAGGCTTCCCTTCTTCTTAACCCTTTTAAGAGTTAAAAGAAGCACTTCTCTATTTAAACCCAACAAAAGCCTTTTCCTCTACCAATGTGGGAGAAAGTGTATTTCCCTTATGACAAGGAACCTTTTCACTTTTTCACCCATTTCCCATTCACACTCTTCACATTTCAAAAACCCAACAATCCCCCACATGAATGGGGAATGGCTATATTATGGAAATATGCATGACAGACTTGTGTGATTTGCAAGAAAGAATTAGTTTCATCGGGATAAGTAGGTTTCCCTTTGAACTTTCCATAGTGAACATACATCGGATATACTCGGTCAATCGGTAGATTTGATATCTTTAAACCGTTGAGCTTTGGTGTATACCTCGACAACGTAAGTCACACAACTAACCCTTAACCGTCTTTAGTTCTCACTGTTGTGTTCGTTTCAGCCATGAACACCGCCTGGTTTCATAAGTGCTTAGAGAATTGGCCACACCGAATTCTCCTTGAAGCGGCTTCCACTTCATACTTACATAGGTGATTTCTAATTGTGTAATCCTATAGATGTACACTATTTGATAATTACAATATCAAACCTAGATAATCATTAAAAAATGCCTCTAGCATTTTATCCTTGGTACTTGAACATTGTCTCATCACGAGAATGGACCAAAAATTTAATCGACAATGTTGGACCGTCATACATAACTTTGTATTCTCCTTGAACCTAGTTCTTGGGATCTCCAGTCTCTTAGGTAGAGTTGCCGCCGTGATGACTTGTCCTTGGCCATAGTCCCATTCCCTTCGATGAACACTCAATCGTCTCTCTAGTTAGGCCTTTTGTAAGCGGATCCGACACATTATCCCTTGACTTCACGTAATCAATGGTGATAATTCCTCTAGAGAGTAAGTCCCTAACGGTTTTATGCCTTCGTCGTATAAGACGATTCTTACCGTTATACATGACATTCCTTGCTCGTCTTATAGCCGATTGACTATCACAATGTATACAAATTGGTGTCAACGGCTTAGGCCAAAACGGGATGTCTTCTAAAAAGTTTCGAAGCCATTCAGCTTCTTCACCGGCCTTATCTAAAGCTATATATGAATTCAGCTTCCATTGTAGAGCGGGCAATACACGTTTGTTTGGACGATTTCCAAGATACCGCTCCTCCACCTAGTGCGAAAATATATCCACTTGTTGACTTAGAATCAGTTGTGCCGGTGATGCAATTGGCATCACAATATCCTTCAAAAACCGCAGGATACTTGTTATAATGCAATGCAAAGTCTTGGGTGTATTTTAAATATCCCAAAACACGTTTCATTGCCATCCAATGAGTTTGATTGGGATTACTCGTGTATCGACTTAGTTTACTTATAGCACAAGCTATATCTGGACGAGTACAATTCATGATGTACATCAAACTTCCCAAAACACGAGCATAATCCCGTTGCAACGTGCTTTGACCTTTGTTCTTTTTAAGAGCAAGGTTTACATCAATAGGAGTCTTTGAAACTTTAAAATCCAAATATTTAAATTTTTCAAGCACACTATTGATGTAATGAGATTGAGACAAAGCCAGACCTTGAGGAGTCCTATGGATCTTAATACCCAGAATTAAGTCGGCAACTCCTAAGTCTTTCATATCAAATTTGCTAGTTAGCATGCGTTTCGTAGCATTTATATTGGTAATGTCATTACTCATTATCAACATGTCATCCACATACAAACAAACAATGACTACATAATTAGGAGTGTTCTTAATGTAAACACATTTATCACACTCGTTAATTTTAAAGTCATTTGACAACATTGTATGATCAAATTTTGCATGCCATTGTTTAGGTGCTTGTTTTAGTCCATAAAGCGACTTAACAAGTTTACACACCATCTTTTCCTTTCCCAAAACCACAAACCCTTCGGGTTGTTCCATGTAAATTCCTTCCTCCAAATCCCCGTTTAAGAACGCTGTCTTAACGTCCATTTGATGGATTTCAAGACCATACACGGCGGCTAACGCTATTAACATACGTATGGATGTAATTTTGGTTACCGGCGAGTATGTGTCAAAGTAGTCAAGACCTTCTTGTTGTCTATAGCCTTTGACAACAAGCCTTGCCTTGTACTTATCAATAGTGCCATCAGCTTTCATTTTCCTTTTGAAAATCCACTTAGAACCTAATGGTTTGTTTCCAGGAGGAAGATCAACCAACTCCCAAGTATGGTTGTTCAAAATAGATTCTATTTCACTATTGACTGCCTCTTTCCAAAATGGAGAGTCTGAAGAAGACATGGCTTCTTTAAACGTCCGAGGCTCATTTTCCAAAATAAAGGTGACAAAGTCATCTCCAAATGAAGTAGAAGTTCTTTGACGCTTGCAATATCTTGGTTCTTCCTCATTTGGTGAATTTCCTTTGGTTCCTTCCCGAGGTCGTTTGGATCTTTCACCAACTGACTCACATTCCTTCTTATACAGATATATATTTTCAAAGAATTCAATACTATCAGATTCCATCACCGTATTAACATGAATGTCGGGATTTTCTGATTTATGAACCAGAAATCGGTATGCTTTACTGTTTATAGCATATCCAATGAAAACACAATCAACTGTTTTCGGTCCTATCTTAACCCTTTTGGGTTTTGGGACTTGCACTTTTGCCAAACACCCCCACACTTTGAAGTAATTCAAGTTGGGCTTCCTTCCTTTCCACTTCTCATATGGAATGGAAAGTGTTTTGCTATGGGGAAGTCGGTTGAGTATTTGATTAGCCGTGAATATAGCTTCTCCCCACAAGTTCTGAGGTAAACCCGAACTTATTAACAAGGCATTCATCATCTCCTTTAATGTTCGATTTTTTCTTTCCGCAATCCCATTAGATTGAGGCGTGTAAGGGGCAGTTGTTTGATGAATAATCCCATATTCCAAACATATTTGTTCAAAAGGAGATTCATATTCGCCACCCTTATCACTTCTTATCATTTTGATCTTTCTGTTAAGTTGCGTTTCAACTTCATTTTTATATTGCTTGAATGCGTCAATTGCCTCATCTTTACTACTAAGTAAATAAGCATAGCAGTAACGAGTGCTATCATCAATAAAAGTTATGAAATACTTCTTTCCACCGCGAGATGGTATTGACTTCATGTCACAAATGTCCGTATGAATTAAGTCTAATGGTTCATAATCCCTTTCAATTGACTTGTAAGAGTGTTTAGTATATTTAGACTCAACACATATTTGACATTTTGACTTTTCGCAATCAAATTTAGGCAATACTTCCAAATTGATCATTTTCCGCAAGGTTTTATAATTGACATGTCTCAAACGAGAATGCCATAAATTATTTGACTCAAGTAAGTAAGAAGAAGCTGCAATCTTATTCATAGTGTCAACGACCATTACATTGAATTTGAAAAGGCCCTCAGTTAGGTAACCTTTTCCTACATACAGCTCATTCTTAGTTATTACAACTTTGTCAGAAACAAAAACACACTTAAACCCATTTTTAACAAGAAGTGCAGTAGACACCAAGTTCTTCCTTATTTCAGGAACGTGAAGAACATTGTTCAGAGTCACAACCTTGCCAAATGTCATCTTGAGGCATATCTTCCCATATCCCTCAATTTTGGCCGTTGCAGAATTGCCCATAGAGAGTGTCTCATCAGGTTCAGCAGGAGCATACGAAGCAAAGGCTTCCTTCACAGCACAAACATGGCGGATGGCTCCTGAATCAATCCACCATTCTTTAGGATTTCCAACCAAATTGCATTCAAAGATCATAGCACATAGATCAATGTCTTGCACTCCTTGGGCCAATTTATTCTCTTCAACCATGTTTGCTTGACCTTTTTCCTTTTTCCTGTCCTTGTCCTTCTTTGCAACACGACAGTCTGCGGACTTATGCCCACTCTTGCCACAATTGTAGCAATTTCCCTTGATTTTTTTCTTGCTAGGGTTGGTCTTCCCTCCAGAAGGCTTCTTTCTCTTATTTTGATTTGGATTATGCTCAACAATATTTGCTCCCACTATTGTAGCATTTCCACGAGCCTTCTTTTCAGCAGATTTATTGTCTTCTTCAATTCTTAAGCGTACAATCAAATCTTCAAGGGTCATCTCCTTGCGCTTATGTTTCAAGTAATTTTTAAAGTCCTTCCATAACGGAGGCAACTTTTCAATCATGGCCGCAACTTGAAACGCCTCATGAATCATCAAACCTTCAAAGAAAAGTTTGTTAGCAGCAAATAATTAATACTTTTAACATAAGTATTAATCAGGATCAAACCTTCAGCAAGGAGATCATGGATAATGACTTGAAGTTCTTGGACTTGGGATACAACAGATTTGTTATCCACCATTTTATAATCCAGAAATTTGGCAGCCACAAATTTTTTTAGTCCAGCATCTTCAGTCTTATATTTCTTTTCCAATGCATTTCACAGTTTCTTTGACGTTTCAACATTACTATAAACGTTGTACAAGTCATCTTCCAAGCCACTTAGAATATAATTCTTGCATAGAAAGTCAGAATGCTTCCAAGCCTCAATCACAAGGAAGCGTTCGTTTTCAGGTGTTTCATCAGTCAGGACCGAAGCATCCTCCTTAATAAACATTTTGCAGGCTTAAAGTGGTCAGATAAAGAACATATTTTGCTGCCATCTTTTGAAGTCTACACCAGAAAAATTTCCCGGCTTTTCTGCAGGTGGCATAACCATTGCAGTAGCAGCACAGCTAGACCCTGCAGCACCAGAAACTGTGGTAGCAGTAGCACTCACAACAGGGACAATTGGTTCCACTCCATTTGTCATCTCTGTCAAAATGACACAAGCAGAAATAATATCAACAATCGGTGAAGTATTAAAATCTTCAAACCGAATACAAACAAAACTGTTTAAACAGTCGGAGTAAAAAAATCACGAAGGCTTTTAGTCTCCACAAATAGATTAATTAACAGTAAATAGGAGTAGAAAACCACGAAGGTTTTAGTCTCTTTAAACGATAATTATTTAAACCGCAGAAAATAAATAATATTAGATTTCTTAAGCTTGTTGTTCCTGCATTCAAATAAATCAGAAAATACAAAAAAAATAGATATGTATAATCAGTGTGTATGGGACGATCCCGAGCCCACAGGTTACTTGTGTCTCCTTAAGAAATCTAACCCCCTCACAGTTGCCCAAGGTTCACGGGCTAGTTTCTCCCAGGATGGAACGGGATAACAGTTCTACCGTAGCGGCACTTCAAACGGTAGAACTCGGCGAACTCAAAAGAACGGAGCAAATCACACGACTTACTTTTGTATGCAGAAAAGATAGGGGATAATCAGATGGTATTTCTGTGTGTATTGTCTGTGTGTATCTAAAAGACTGACGAATGACAAGTATATATAGCCTATGGGAAAGCAGAATATGAAGAGATACAGCCTTCCAGATGTGGCTGTTACAAAAACGACCACTAATGGCTGATTTTAATAATGGAAAAATATGGAGGAATGAATCAATCTGAATTCACTTCAGCTTCCCGTTACAAAATCGGATTTAAATTAAATATTAATAATAAATTATTAATATTAATTTAATATTTTTTTAGTTTTTGTTGGTCCAAAATATTAAGTCAATCAATCATATCAATTAACCAAATCCGAAGCCGAAGCCGAGACGAGCGAGCGACGACGACGGCGCGAAACTTCCCTTCTTCTTAACCCTTTTAAGAGTTAAAAGAAGCACTCCTCTATTTAAACCCAACAAAAGCCTTTTCCTCTACCAATGTGGGAGAAAGTGCATTTCCCTTATGACAAGGAACCTTTTCACTTTTTCACCCATTTCCCATTCACACTCTTCACATTCCAAAAACCCAACACATATAAGTTGGAATAGATACCTTAAATAATGTTCAATTTGTAAAATTTCTTTTGGTGTCCCATACTCTACTGCAGCCTCGACTAAATTGAATTTGTGCCTCATAAAGTTTATTTCTAGAAAAAAATGCTCCATACTAGTAACTTTTTTTTTCATTTCGATGGTTCGAAGCTAAAACCTCTTATTAAGGATAGAAGATCATATCCATCTCATCACAATTTCACTATTGTATTCACATTGAATGGAACAAATCAAGACGATGAATTTGGGGAATTATGTGGCCATAGTAGTGTAATTGGAGTGGAGCCTAATGTGAATCACGTCGCCCATGAAATCAAGTCCGGGAGCTACAGAAATAATGTACTTTATTCGTTAAAGAGCACCAATGTGACTAATTACAACATACTTCCTTTATTTAGTATACTGTATATGAATCTATTATTATCTGAAAATTAAATTTTTTTTCTTCGGTCACAACTCACAAGTGTAACAGCCCAACCCCTATATTAAGCTAAACAGATGAGAGAATTTTTCAGCCCTTTCATGGCTAAGTACTTGGTTTATATACAAGAATTTACCACAAAGAAAAAATGTACCTTCCTAAATAATGTCTTAAAGATACTCCTATCAAAGTTACAAAAGATCACAGAATATACAGTTTCTATATTTACATTGATTTGGTCATTAACAAATCTTGCTCAATACCCCCCCCACCTTCCCAAGTTGGTGCCTGAAGATTGCGAATACCCAACTTGCGAAGGAAGTAGTCATATTGAGATTTTCCCAAGGCATGCGTAAAGATATCAGCTAGTTGAGCATGAGAAGGAACATAGGCTGGACGAGTGCTGCCCTTTAGTATCTCATCTCGGACAAAATGACAATCCACTTCAATATATTTTTTTTCCATTCATGAATTACTGGATTCTTTGCGACGTGTAGTGTTGATTGACTGTCACAATAAAATCGCATAGGCTTGGAATGTATCACGCCTAGACGCAATAAAATTTCTTTTAGCCATTTCAGCTCACATGTTGTTGTGGCCATGGATCTATGTTCTGCTTCCGCTAAAGATCTAGAGACGATGTGCTACTTTTTATTCTTCCAAAATATTAGAGAGTTACCCAAAAATATGAACAATCATGTAAGAGATCTTCGAGTTAAAGGACAACTAGCCAAATCTGAATAACACCAACCATATAATTTCAAATCACATCCACTACGCAACAGAACACCTTGTCCTGGATTACTTTCAAATAGCGAACTACTTGTAATGCAACCTTCCAGTGTTCTTCATGAGGTTGTTGCATAAATTGCGAAAGGATATGTACATTGTAGGACAATTTGGGTCGAGTGAAACAAAGATAAATGAGGCGACCCACTAATCGAAGATATCGTTCTGGATTGTCAAGTAATTCTCCAATAGCCAAAGCTAACCGATGATTTTGCTTCAAAGGAATATTTGCAGGTTTAGCCCCTAATAATCCAACCTCAGATATACTATCCAGCGTATATTTACGTTGGCATAGAAAATACCCTCAGGATTCCTAACAACTTCAACACCCAGAAAATATTTTAGAACTCCCAAATCTTTCACGTAAAAGCAATCACTTAGATAGGTCTTGAACCTTTTTATTGCAGCATGATCATTACCCGAAATTATTAAATCATCTACATACGCAAGAACATGAATCTGAACATCACCTTTTAGCAAAGTGAATAGTGAGTAATCTGAGTAAGATTGTTTGAAACCACGCTTCTTCAAAGTAGTAGACAACTTAACGAACCAATACCTAGAGGCTTGTTTTAACCCATAAAGTGATTTGCATAGTCGACATACCTTGCCCGAGTGCTGAGCTATAAAACCTGGAGGTATTTTCATGTACAACTCCTTGTGAAGATCGTCATGTAAAAAAGCATTATGAACGTCTATTTGATGTAGCTCCCATTGCTTTGCAGATCCCACGGCTAAAAATGTTCGTACTGTAACCAACCTGACAACTGGAGCAAATGTTTTTGTATAATCGATTCCTTCAATTTGATGGTTGCTAAAAATCACTAACCGAGCTTTATATCGCTCCACTATGCCATCAGAGTTGTACTTAATTTTATAGTCCCACCTGCAGCCTAGGGCCTTCTTTCCAAGAGGCAAAGATTCGAGCACCCAAGTTCCATTATCTTCTAGTGCCCAGATTTCATTTTGCATTTCCTCTCTCCATCTTTCATCCTTTACAACTTCTGAGAAGGACACTAGCTCATGTTGTGCTGTTATTGCTGCAAGAAAATGTCTATGTTGCAAAGAAAATTTATCACAACTCATGTAATGAGCTATTAGATAGGGCATACCTGAGGTATGCTTGGGAGCAGGTGAATTGTCAAAGGGGCTCAATTTCCGGATTGTGTTGGTAACAAAACAGGGCAACCGAAGTGATTTTTGTTTTAGGCATTGGCCACGGCCTAGTTGATCTTCACCACACTGCTCACTTTCAGCCCTTCCTTCTTGTGTCACTTGCTCTTCACTCCCAGGTGTATCTTAGATCATGTTCATCTCCCTTTGAATGCCTTCATCTCCTTGGCCCCCTAATGCAATACTCTCACATGTGTCTTGATTTTCAAGTTCACTACTTTGTTGTACATAATTTTTGTTTGCTCCCTTAAAGTCATCATCTATTCCTTTAAGGAATTCAATTCTTTTGGATCGCTCTCTTTAGCTAGAAACCATTTGAGAAAATGGAAATTCCGTTTCAAAAAAAATTACATCACATGAAACAAAGTACTCTTTTTTCTTCAAATCATATTGTTTCCAGCCTTTTTTCCATAAGAATACCTAAAAAAAATGCAACAACGACTTCTACTCGCAAACTTAACTCCTCTCCTACCTTGATTATGTGCATTATGATCCAAACACCCTAAGGTGCTCATATGGGGGTGGTTTCCCAAATAAAATTTTATATGGAGTTTTTCCATTTAAAGCCAAGGATGGAGTACGATTAATTAAATATGCCGCAGTTAAGACACATTCTCTCCAAAAACCAAGAGGAAGATTCCCTTGAAAACGCAATGCACATGCTACATTCAAAATGTATCGATATTTTCTCTCTACTCTACCATTATGTTGTGGTGTCCCGGTGCAAGATGTTTGAAAAAGAATCTCATGTTCAAGAAAATAATTTTTCATGCAAGTGAACTCTGTCCCATTATCACTCCTAAAAATTTTAATTTGCTTATTGAATTGTCTTTCGACCATGGCGAAAAAATTTATCAAAGTATGAGGCACGACTTTCTTATCAATCAACAAGAATGTCAAAATAGCATGAGAATAATCATCCAATATTGTCAAAAAAAATAAGGACCACCACAAGAGGATGGAGTTCTATACGGATCTCATAAATCACAATGAATGAGTTCAAAGACATCAGATGCTTTGTGATTACTTAGAAAAAAAATTTCCCTAGTTTGTTTTGCTCGTTGACATACATCAAACCTTTATTGTAATCTTCACTATTCTTATGAACAATAGCAGGAACTAACTTAATAATTTTTAAAGAAGGGTGCCCCAACCACTTATGTCAGAGATCAAGAGAGCCTATCCTATCAAGCTTCATAGTCCTCAATCGCGGTACCCTCCGAAAATAATAGAGCCCATCCTTTCGTTCACCTGCACTAATCATCATCCTCGAAGCATGGTCCGGTATAACACATAAATTTTTAGTTAATTGGATAGTACAATTTGACTGATCTAATAATTGTAACACATAAATTAAATTGCATTTCAAGCGAGGCATATAGAGAATATTATTCAGCTTCAAATTCTCATCAAGTTCTACAAATTCTCATCAAGTTCTACTAATCTTCCTTAGTTACAATGGCATGTTGTCCATCCGGAAGTCCAATGAGGCAATCTGATATTTCTTGCACATTATATAGGCATTTCAAACTCCCAGTCATATGATTTGACGCGCCTATGTCAATGATCCATGGGATATTTATGTGCTTACCATTCATCTTCTCACTTGTATGTAACTTATGGTTATTCAGCACGTCGAGCAATGTCTGCTACTACTTATTACTCAAACTAGAGAGCCTCGATTTATCTGCATCAGCCACCGTCCTTGTTGAGGCACCTCCTCCTGTGATTTGGGCAACTTTGGCATGCACTGCACCATCTCACCCTCGTCTTATACCTGTCTTGTTCCCTGTTGTTGTTTTGTTGTCCTCTACCCCTTCCATCAGCTTTTCTCTCTCCTCGAGGATGGTCAGCCCATCATTCTGGATATCTAATAATCTCAAAACAATTCACTTCATTGTGGCCTGTTTGGTTGCAATTCAAGCAGACCATTGTTTTATCTTTTACATCACCCCGACCCCTTGTCCTAGAATTTATTTGTACATCTTGGCCCATGACTTCCCCTCATTCCTTCTTAGCGCATGTTATGGCCTTCATACTTTCTTCTTGTATCAAGGTTGAGTACACTCTGTTCATTGGTGGCAGCGGATCAGTGCCGAGCAGGTTCAACCGAGCTTTCCCCTAAACTGCATCATCCAACCCCATGAGCAGTTGATGTACTCTTTCCTCTTCCCTTCGTTTCTCCAATTGAGTTCTAATATCACATTTGCATCCTCCATACTTATACGTAGGGATCTGCTCATAGTTCACAAGTTCATCCCATAAAGCCATCATCTTTCTGTAGTAATCAACTATGGTCGCACCTCGCTGTTTACAGTCAGCGAGATCATATTTTAATTATTTAATTCAAGGTCCATTTACAATAGAAAAGTGCTCCTTGATGTCCTACCAAAGGTCCATTGCATTCTCCATATAAGATATGGTCGAACGCATATTAGGCTCAATTGTATTTAGAATCCATGAGATTAACATCGATTGAACAGTCCACCAATCCTCTAGATCGGAGGACCCTTCTTCTGGTTGCTTTATAGTCCCGTTTATAAAGCCCCATTTCCATCGAGCTCGCAAAGAGAATCGTATAGCACGAGCCCATTTTTCATAGTTTTCACCTCCTAATTGAACTAGAGTAATAATGTTTTCAGGATTGTAATTAGAATTCAAATTATAAGGTGATGGCATCTTTTTTACAGATTCACCTTTTGATTGATTTCCTGCCATGGCTGTCACAAATTGTGGTCTCAAGAAACTATTTCAATTCTAGAAGGTATATGGCTCTGTTACCATATTAAGCTAAAGAGATGGGAGAATTTCTCAGCCGCTTTCATTGCTAAGTACTTGGTTTATATATAAGAATTTACAGCAAAGCAAATCTGTACCTTCCTAAATAAAGTCCTAAAGATACTCCTATTAAATATACAAAAGATCACAGCATATATAATTCCTATACTTACATTGATTTGGTCATTAAAAAATCTTGCTCAATACCCTTCTCTTGTGATCCATAAGTATTTGTATTATCTATAACTATTTATAAATTTGTTGGTACAGGTTGGAAAATATTCCGAAGGTTTGACACATTTCAGAAAGAGTTGAAATTCAAAACTGTGTTTGGTGCGTTATTATGGAGACCGAAACCTTGGCAATAATTTTCAAGGTAAAAATATTTTTAAAATAAGAATAACCGGTATTTCTAAATTTTCATAAGTTTGATTATACAAGTTGTTTAGAAGGTTGTTGTTTCGAAGATTGATAAACAAAGGACCTATTGAAGAACCTAGTCCTTAATAGAATGCATGACTGACGAGTTACAAATCCATGCAGAACCAGGAAAACTTGGCGCGTGCATGTTTACTTATCCTAGTCAGCAAAAGAGTTCATGCCTGGGTTGTCTCTATGAAGTGTGAACGTAGAGTTGGTGCTATACAAGGAGTATATCACATGATATCTTCTCTTACCATATTTAAGAAGATTACTAGTGATAAACTACTACGGTTCCGTGTACCCTATAAAAGCAAGTAATTGAGGCACCCGCTGGTTATTCATTTATCACGAGAGTACAGAGCAAATCAAAGACGAATCACTCATTGATCATGAGTGAGTTGACAACTGCAGACAACCTTTGAAGAACTATGTACTTATTGAGTTTATAGAATAGGTTCTTTATTGTTGTTGTCGAGTAAAACTGGTTTTATTATATTACCTATTTTGCTTAGTCTGAGAAGCATTGTCATTTTAGGTGAAACTTGTGAGAATATTTTGTAAAAGCTAGAGATTAGCTTTAAGAGTGTTTAGGGTCTAGAGTGTAGCCCATTGGTTACAAAGTTTGTAATCTAAAACTTGCTCGTTGTGTCAGTAGAAGAGGTTTTAAAATCCCAGAGTGTGGGTCGTGATTTTTCTCTCTTGAGCAAGGAGTTTTCCACGTAAAAACTCCGTGTTCTTTATCTTCAGTATTACTTCTGTGATTTGTTTTGTGTTGCGAAGAACGTGTAGAAGAATCAGGTTCTTGTGATAAAGAAGAAAGTTCTTAAGCGAAAAATCAAAGGACACTATTCAACTACCCCTCCCCCTCTAGTGTCCTGAATAAGTGCACTGCGTACAACAAGTGTATCTGAGCAGGTCTTCTCACATTTTAGGCTAACACCTAGGAAAGGATCTAGTCATAAATGCACCACCGATTATCATTGAAGTACATTCTGTTCTCAGGCAATCGCAGTTCAACAGACAATACTATGCGTGGTGGAAGAATAGGATAGAAAATTTCATCTGTGCTGAAGACTATCAATTATGGCTAATTGTCTCTAAAGGACCTTTGATTCCAATGAGGATTGTTGGTGAAGGAGCTGCTGCTTGAACTGAACCTAGGACAAGGCTGAATATAATAAAGTAGATTACGAGATGACAGAAAAGAATCATAAAGCTAAAAGGCTAGTTATCTGTGCTCTTGACCCTGAGGAGTTCAATAGAGTTTCCTCATAAAAAACTGCCAAGGAAATCTGGGAAGCTTTGGAAGTCACACATGAAGGAACAAGTCAAGTCAAGGACTCTAAATGGAGCATGCTCAGAAGACATTTTGAATTGTTCATTATGGGAGAGAAAGAATGAATCCGAGATATAATGACAAGACTGACCATCATTATAAATGAGATGAGGTCTTTAGATATGGACCTTCCAGCGATAGAGATGATGGACAAGGTTCTCAGAACACTACCTGACTCATGGGAACCAAGGTGACTTTCATTATTGAATCAAATCCATTGAAGTCTATAAAGCTGGAAGAACTGACTGGGAGCTTGAAAACTCATGAGATGATGAAGGAATCCAGAAACAAGTATGCACCCAAGAAGGAAAAGACCCTAACATTAGAGGCCATTGAGGAAGGTGAGCTTGATATTATTGAGATGGCTATGGTTGGTACTCTCATACAACAGCTCAAACATGGTAAGTTCAAAGGATTCAAGAAGAAAATTAGGGACACGACTAGTAAGAAGAACATTGTTGACAGTCCAGACTACTCAGGTTGTTTCAAATACTTTAAGGAGGATCATGCCATCATGGATTGTCTTATGTGGGAAGTTGAGTGGATGAACAACTGCGCTCTAAAAGAGAAAGAAAAGGACAAGAACGAGGACAAAGACAAGGCCAAAAAGAAGACAAGGCGTCCACTAAACTTCAGGACTGAAAGGAGAAAGAAGAAGGAAGCCTTCTATACCACTTGGGGACCAACTGACAGTGAATCTAATGCAGAGAAAGAATCTGATGATGAGTCACCATTACTACTGATGGGACTGACAAATGAAATCACTCAGACGAAGGATACATTTGAAATAATTGAGGGAAGGAATCCATCTAAACCTCCATTTTTTAAAGGAATTCATTATAAAGAATGGAAAAAGGGAGATGAAGATGTTACTTCAGACGGTGGACTACAGCCTTTGGGTGATTATGAAAACAGGACTGCATGTCCCTATGAAGAGAGCTCCAAATGGATCTTTGGTACCTAAGCTGGTGGAAGAACTGGATTCACATGATCGGGACTGGATTTAAGCAAATTCTAAGGTTGTACTTGCATTAAAATATGGGATAAGCTTTAATGTGCTGGAGAAACTGTATAAGGAAGACCACAAGAAGAAGGACTCAGCTTTCATGGAAACTGATGATGAAGTGTCTGCTCATGCAGATGAGGTAAGTCTCTCTGATCTTAAAGAAAAGCATCACACATATTCATCTGAAAGTCTTTCATTAATAACTGCCACTTTAATCGAGGGATATGAAAAGCTAAAGGCTGAGAAGGACCAACTATCTATAGTTGTATTTGAATTAAAGGTAAAGTGCAAGAACCTGGAAGAAGCTAATGTTGAACTTGAGGAAACCAATGCCTCATGTAACGGATAGGTTCTTGCAACTAAAAATAAAGTCTCAGAACTAGAACTGGAAATTGGTAAGATAAAAAAAGCTAGTGGGAACAAATAATCAGTGAGGTTCAAAATTTCATTGAAAGTGAACTAAAACGAACAAATGAGATTCTTTATCAGGAAACTGAAAAAAACATGAAGCTTCAAGAAAAGCTTGAAAAGATTGATTATGAACTCACAAGACTCACTAAATGGAATAAGTCCTCAGAACCTGTTAACTGGGTTCTTGAGAACCAGAATAGAAGCAAGAAAGGCTTAGGTTTCAAGAAACCACTGTCATCCTATAATCCCAAAAGAAAACACGTAGGATTCCCCGATAATATGTTGTGCACCTTATGTGGAAACACCGGTCACTATAAAGAAAATTACATGACATTTAAAAGGGCTAAAACTAAGAACAAAAGGCGCATTCTACCTAGTTGGGCTAGGAAGGATTTAATTCATCCTTTTTCTAATAAAAAGGGACCCAAGCCCGTTTGGGTTCCTAAAACTAACCCCTAATCTATTTTGCAGGCTAGAGTGGGAGTGAATAACCCAAGCTGGATTCTTGATAGCAGCTGTTTAAGGCACATGACTAGAGATAGGATGAACTTTCTCTCACTCACAGCATTTCAAGGGGGTAGTATGGCTTTTGGTGGTGGCAAGAGTGGTCAGATAGTTGGTATTGGAAAGGTTGGGAGATCACTAGAACACGCAATTGAAAATGTGTATTGTGTGGAATGAGTGAGACACAATCTGCTGAGCATTTCCAAACTCTGTGACATAGGAAATAAAATTAGCTCCTGTAGAGTGAGAAAGTGGTCATGGAAGGGAAGAAAGTGAACAATGTGTATAAAGCTTCACTAGGTTCTCTTCCAAAAAATAATTTGACTTGCTTGAATGTACAAGAAAGTGATTCACAACTATGGCACAAGAGATTGGGGCATCCAAGCTTGTCATAATTAAACAAGCTAGCCTCCAAGGACCTGGTTCGTGGAATGCCTATCAAGAAGTTTGAGGATATCAAAATGTGTGATGCTTGTGTCAAGGGAAAACATGTAAGATCTTCATTCAAGTCGAAGAAAGTGGTAAGTACTTCAAAACAACTGGAATTGGTACAAATGGATATGTGTGGCCCTATGAGAGTTAAAAGTAGAGAAGAAAAGAGGTTCGTGTTCGTTATAGTTGATGATTATTCAAGATACACATGGACTTTGTTTCTCTCTTCAAAAGATGGGGCATTTGACAACTTGAAAGATTGGGATGGAATTGTGCAGAAAAGGCTGAGCATTAGATCTGATCATGATACGGAGTTTGAGAATGAAAAATTCATTGAATATTTTCTCAAGCTTAGCATTGATCACAAATTCTCAGCACCAAGAACCCCTCAGCAAAATAGGGTAGTTGAAAGAAAGAACAGATCCTTGAAGGACATGGCAAGAACTATATTATTATCGATTGGATTAGCAAGAAATTTCTGGACTGAAGCAGTTAACACGGCTTGCTACGTCCTGAACAGAAGCTCAATCAGAGCATTTCTTGACAAGACTCCATATGAGTTAATCAGAGGAAGAAAACCTAACATTGCACATCTGAGACCTTTTGGATGCAAATATTTTGTTCACAACAATGGAAAAGAACGTCAAGGTAAATTTGATACAAGAAGTGATGAAACGATAATTCTGGGGTAGTCCACTCAAGGCAAAGCCTATAAAGTATTCAACAAAAGAACACAAAGTGTTGACGAAAGCATGCATGTTGTGTTCGATGAATCTGACAAGTTGTTGCTGATGGTGAGAACTAGGCCATATGTATTGCTCGGGAAGAACCTGCTGAAGTTACAGAGAACATGAAGAACTGCAGGAAAATGAAGGTGAACTGACTCAGGAGGAACAATGAGTCAATATGGCAGGGGGAACAGCTGATCGTGATGATGAAAATAATGAAGAAATTGAATGTACTCAGAATGCAGATGCAGGATCTTCACACCAGATACAACCAAGACCTTGGAAGCATCAGAGTTCACATCCTCTGGAGAATGTATTATCTGAACTAGACACTAGCATTATGACCAGGTCTGCACTAAAGAACTTTTGTGCATTCTATGCATTTCTTTCAGCCATGGAACCAAAGAATGTGGAGAAAGCTCTAGAAAATCCAGATTGGGTGATTGCCATGTAGGAGCAATTACACCAATTTGAGAGAAGCAAGGTGTGGCACGATCATTTATTGGAACCAAGTGGGTGTTCAGAAATAAGTTAGATGAACACGACATTGTTACCACGAACAAAGCTAGGTTGGTGGTTCAAGGGTATAGCCAAGAAGAAGGAATTAACTATGATGAGACCGTTGCACCAGTGGCCAGGATGGAAGCTATAAGAATGTTGATTGCTTTTGCAACCTATATGGAATTCACAATCTATTAGATGGATGTAAAAAGTGCATTCTTAAATGGTTATCTAAATGAAGAGGTATATGTGATTCAGCCACTTGACTTTGTGAATAGTGAATTCCTTGATCATGTGTGTAAACTTAACAAAGGTACTCTATGGATTGAAGCAAGCACCCAGAGTATGGTATAAAAGGCTGCCAGGGTTCTTACTCAAGAACGATTTTACAAGAAGAAAGATTGACAACGCCTTATTTCTGAGGAAGAAGGGGAAGGACATGTTTGTAGTTCAAGTTTATGTTGATGATATCATCTTTGGTGAAACAGGTGAGAACCTATGTACAGAATTTTCTGAACTGATGGGAAACGAGTTCGAGATAAGTATGATGGGGGGGCTGAATTTCTTCTTGGGGTTGCAGATCAAACAAACTCTTGAAGAATCCATGATTCATCAACAAAAGTACATCAAGAAATTGCTGAAAAAGTTTGATATGGAAGGAGGTAAGGAAATGGCTACTCCTATTGCTCCTGGAACAAAGTTAGATCTTGACGAACTTCGCTCTTCTACTGATGAAACTAAGTATAGAGGAATTATTAGTTCTCTCCTCTATCTCATTGCTAGTCATCCAGACGTTGTCTACAGTGTAGGACTTTGTACAAGATTTCAGTCTAAACCCAAGGAGTCCCACTTGATAGTTGTTAAAAGAATATTGAGATATCTAAAATGAACTCAAGACTTATGTCTATGCTACCCCAGGGGTGACACATTTGAGTTGATTGGCTTTGCTGAAGCTGATTATATAAGCCACTAAGTAGATAGGAATAGCACTTCAGGAATGACATACTTCCTAGGTCCTTGTCTTGTTTCTTGGGCTATAAAGAAACAAAATTTAGTGGCTCTTTCCACAGCTGAGGTTGAGTATGTTGCTGCTGCATCTTGTTGTTCACAATTGCTGTGGATCAAACAACGACTGGAGGACTTTGAAATTAAAAGTGGACCAATGCCCATTTTCTGTGATAGTACAAATGCAGTCAATATTGCCAAGAACCCAGTCCAACACAAGAAAACCAAACACATTGATATTAGACATCATTTTCTGAGAGATAATATTGAAAAAGGTCTAATAACTATGAATTCATGCATGAATGAAGATCAAATTGCTGACATCTTCACCAAGGCTTTAAGCAGGGTTCAATTTGAAAGGAACAAGTTGGAGTTGGGGATGACCAAAATACATGGATGACCCAGAACCTGATTTCCAAAGTAATTGGCTACTTAAGTGCCTTAATGTTTTGTTTGAATTTTGTTAATACAGTCCAGTTTAATTTTTATAGTATAAATAGTACGCATGTTTAACTGTGCATACACTTGTGGTATAGTCTAATGTGTTACCATTAAAGGACTTGTTAGGCATCGAGAAGGAACTATTGTTGAGACGAGGAACCATGTCCAGGTACATGATGTTTGGCAATATTTGCCTATTCTACCTAAATATTTCCACACATTTTGATACGTTATTCGCCCATTGCACGAAATAATTGTGATTGTTGCGCTCACGTATTGTGTTTGTGATGTTAGGAATGACTTGGATGAATACGAGTGCAAATGGAGTGAAGATGGATAAAATCGAGCAAGAATTGATGAACTTAGCTGATTGCGGGATATGGCATTAGACGGAAAGCTATGGAGCAAGCAACGGATTTGTCATAGCTTCAGGCTTCTAAAAGACATAGCCATGTGTGGCATGGCTGCAGCTTCAGACTCTCAGACGCCCTAACCATGCGAGGCATGGCTGCAGCGCGTGACTCCCAAACGCCATAACCATGCGAGGCATTCCCATCG
This sequence comes from Petunia x hybrida, assembly GCA_037355625.1. Taxonomy (NCBI): domain Eukaryota; kingdom Viridiplantae; phylum Streptophyta; class Magnoliopsida; order Solanales; family Solanaceae; genus Petunia; species Petunia x hybrida. The sequence goes on from JBBBVM010000082.1 coordinate 5,539,132, forward strand.
CTTTCAGTTCTGCGACCCTAACTTTTCTAATTTCGTTTAGGCTTAGGGTTAACTTATGGGAAGACTTTGTAAATACTATAAATAGACTTTTAATTTCGTTTTTAAGGGGAGGTCGAATTTCTGGAGCAAGTTTTGGAGTTCTTACACATTAAACCAAGGGTTTAATTCCTTTACTTCATCTATTACAATATTTAATCTTTCTTCCATGAATTCTTGTGTTGTTATTATGAATATGAGTAGCTAAACCTATCGTTCTAGGGTTAGAGTAATTACATGAAGGTTGATGTTTGAAAGTTGATTTCTTCCTATTGATTTACCATTACGGATTGTTTATTCTCTCTTGAGATTAATTGTTTGGTTATCAGGGCCCGGTAATTGAACACTATCCACGATTTACAAGTTGAACTCGACAGAGTGAACTTGTAAATGCAAATAAGAAAGAATAGGACTTGATTGTGAACCTGGGCATTAGGAAATCGATTTGTGGGTAGGATAGACATATATCTATTCTCCTGGCTTAGCTAAATACAGAGTTCTTTAATGCATGCATGTGATTTAATTCCATAGATATATAGGCGTTAGAGTAGCTTGCATAGACTCGTGAAGAATCGACAGGTTTTCACGAATATAATTAACCTGTTAGTTAGCAATTTAGGAAATCAAAAAGTAGAATCAACTGGAAAACTCAACTGGATTGTTCGTAACTCTGACCCTGGACCGTTCTCTTTTATTGATAACAACCTAGAATTTTCTCTATTACTTGACTTCAGTTACTTGCTTTTAATTGTTTCATTTAGTTAGTAAGAATCTCAATCATTGGAAAAAGATCCCTGAATAGTTTTTAGGAAATTGTTTGCTAGAATATAGTCACTAACACTAGTCCTCGTGGGAACGATACTCGATTTATCACTTTATTACTTGTCTACCACGTATACTTGCGTGTGCGTTTGGGAGCAATAAATTTTTGGCGCCGTTGCCGGGGACTAGACAATTGACTGTTTTCTTTTTAGACGATTTGTTATTTTCTATTCAGGTTTAATTTTTGTTTTGAGTTTCTTGTGCTGTTTCAGGTATAATGGTTTCTCTTAATCCTTACCTGTAGGAATGGCAGAAGATCGAGCTTTAGCTGTGCGAGATGTTGCTCTTCCCAGTCTGGAGGGAGTAGCCTCGAGCATAGTTAAGCCTGAAATTACTGGACACTTTGAGATTAAGTCTGGCATGATACAACTGTTACATGCGACTAGATAATATGCTGGATTATTGCACGAGGATCCATAACAACATATCAAAAATTTCTTGGAGATTAGTGACACATATACACAAACAGGGGTCTCAACTGATTATATTCGATTGATACTCTTCCCTTTTTCATTGATCGGGGCAGCAAAGAAGTGGTTAAAGGCTGAAAAGCCTGGGTCTATCACTACTTGGGATGCTTTAGCTAAGAAATTTTTGGCTAAATTCTATCCATCTGCCAAAACAGCCAGAATAAGGAGTAAGTTTATATCTTTCAGACAACAAGGTGGAGAATCATTGTATTCAGCTTGGGAGAGATTCAAGTCATTGTTAAGAGATTGCCCGCACCACAACCAATCTAATGAGGTGTTGACTCACACTTTTGTGGAAGGATTGAATGCTCATACCAAGATCGTGGTGGATGCTGCAGCTGGAGGCCAAGTATTGGCCTTGAATTTTAATGAGATTTATGAATTGCTGGATAAATTTTCTCAGAGCAATCATTACTGGCAGGGGGATGGTAGAGCTCCAACTCAAAAAGCTACTGGGATACTTCAGTTGGATGCATTCTCAGCATTAACTGCAAAGGTAGATGTCATAGCTAATCAGATCAATAAGTTAGCATTGCCACCAACTCAGCAACAAGTGGCACCAGTTAAACAAGCGCAGTAGTTTCAAAGTTTTTGTAAGGTATGTAGACAAGATCATGCTACTGATGTTTGCTCCTCCAATCCAGAGTCAGTTTATTACGTGGAGAATCAAAATAGGTCTCAGGGGTAGAATCAGAACCAGTTTGGTAATAGCTACAATCCTAATTCACGGAATCATCCTGGTTTCTCTTGGAGTGATAACCAGGCTGCACAAGGTAATACGAGATCTCATAATAACTACCAGAATTCACATCCTCAGGCTCAATCACAGCATTCCATTCAGTTGAAGATTTGATAAAGCAGATGTTAGCAGACCAGCAGAGAATTATAGCTGACAATGCAGCTCAAGCACAGGCCATAAAAGATCTTACTACTACTCAAAAAGACCTTGAACGCCAAATGGGACAGTTAGCTGGAGCACAAAATTCTAGACCACATGGAGCACTTCCTGGTAATGTTGAATCGAATCCAAATCAAAAGGGAGTTGAGCACTGTCTTGCTATAACTCTAGTTAAGGGCGAAGAGTTGATGGCCAAAGCTGAGGAGAAGGAGCAACTGAAAGCAGTGGAAGTAGAAAAAGTGGAGAAAGTAAAGAAGAAAGAAGAGAAAAAGGAGGCACCTCTACCGCCCCCACTATTCCCATAGAGACTTCAACCATCAAAGGATATGGCTCAATTTTAAAAATTTGTGAGTATGATGAAAGAGCTTCAGGTAAACATTTCTTTGACTGATGTGTTTGAACTGATGCCGTCATTTGTGAAGTTCCTAAAAGAGATTCTAGTTAAGAAGAGAAATCCACAAGAGATTGATACAATCGAGTTGACAGAGGAGTGTAGTACAATCCTGAGTAAATTAACTCCAAAACTTCAAGATCCTGGGAGGTTTACTATTCCTTGCACTATTGGTGGTCGTAATATTTCTGGTGCACTGTGTGATCTGGGGGCTAGTATAAATCTCATGCCTCTGTCTGTTTGTAAAAGGTTAGGCTTAGGAGAAATCAAGCCTACTTCAGTTACTCTTAAAATAGCGGATGGATCACTCACTTGTCCCAATGGTAAGGTGAAGGATGTGTTGATTAGAGTTGGGAAGTTCATGTTCTCTGTTGATTTTATTATTCTAGACTATGAAGAGGACCAAGAAGCTCTAATAATTTTGGAAAGACAGTTCTTAGTCACCTCGAAGGCAATTATTGACATGGAACTTGGGGAGATGACTGTGAGAGCTCATGGAGAAAAGGTTACTTTCAAGGTTTAAAATGAAAAGGATCATATGGCTAAGTTTGAAGAGTGTTCTTTGATAGACTGTGTTAGACGAGAACATGAAAGTAAACCAAAAGAGGTGTTTGAGCGGAATGTGGAACAAGTTGACAATGGCATATTACTTGTGAAGTTGAAGAAGAGTGCACCTAAAGGAAGGAAGAAGACAAAAGTTTGTCGTAAGAAGAGGAGACGTAAATGCTGGAAGTGAGCTTAAAAGTGTTGTCGTGCCATGACGGTAACTAAGGCGCTTCTCGGGAGGCAACCCGAGCTTTATATGTAAACGCAAAAATAAAAGAAAAAAATAGAAAAAGAATAAAAAAATACAAAAAGAGTCGTGCCGCGACGCTAAATCAAGCGCTTGTTGGGAGGCAACCCAATTTTTATTGTTTTCGTCATTTTATTTCTTTCGTATCACGTAGTTCTCGTTGTTTTTGCAGGGCTCGGGACTTTCGGATGCTTGAGTGGACTAGTAAGTGAAGAATTGCAAGGCCTTGGATCACACAGATTGAAAAAGGGACGTGAAGGCTATATGCATGCGTCACTTGAGTTGGGGCGAGGAGCAAACAGTGAATACAGGATTTCTCCACACTGTAAGCCTGCGTCGCAGTTTCCATGGCGTTGGTTAAACAGTGAAAGCATGAAATGGTCATGCCATGTTCTTGTGTGGGTTTCAGTAAGCACGAATTTTGAACGCGCCCTAACCTTGCGTCGCTCCTTCTGTAGCTCAGCTAAAACAGTACGAACAGAATTTGATCACGCCATAAGCTTGCCTCGCGTTCCCTGTAGCGTGGCATGAGGTAAAATTCCTCCGCACCGTAAGCCTGCGTCGCGTCTCCTGTGGCGTGCGTAAAACAGTGAAGGCAAAAACTTGAAACTCCATAAGCTTGCTTAACTTCTCTCACAGCATCGCAGGTAAGTTCAATAAATTAACGGGTCGACCCACCTTTGACCCGTTAACCCGCATCCTAAAACACTAAAATACCAATCCCTTTCCCTCTCCCACTTGGTTTAAACACTAAAACAAAACAACAAAAGCTGAAGCAACACTCTCTTCTCATCTTCCCCCTTTAACAAAAATTTCAGTGATCGATTGCTTTCTTTGCACGAATCTGGTAAGCTTCTCTCATCTCTCTCTTCTCTAATTCTCTCACGAAGCATAGCCCCCCTGCCCTTAGTTTATAGTTTAATAGTAATGGTGACTTACTTGAACCCTTGGCGGGTCTTTGTGAAATTGTGATCCCTTGATGGGTGATATATCTGGTAGCTGTTGAAAGTGATCTTCCATGAACAATTTGGGAGGGTTCAGCCCCCTCTAAGCATTAGTAAAAACTGAATATGGGAACGGTGCACGCGACGTGTTCGATAAAATGCCTAAGTGACTAAAAGTTTAAATTTTGTGAAGTCTTGAGTAACGAAAAGTTTAGTTGGCATTCTATGAGCTTTGTGATGACAATGAGAATTAAAATTGATCACTAATGAGCTAAATTTGAATTGATCATGCGTTGAAGTATGCCATAGGCTTATGTTGTGTGCGATATGCACCATAGCTTCACTATCTCGTCAGCCCGCTGCCCGCTTGTGTTAGTTAGTTTTAAATTAGTTAGTTAGTTTTACTTCCACTATAGTATAGTTAGGATTAAGTGTGGGGTCGTCACAGCGACCCATTGTTCTTGTATGCGTAGCTACTTGTTTTGCAGGTTTCGGTAATGTTAAGCTCGAGTGTGGGGTGCGCGCACACCCAATGCCTTAGCAAAATGACATGTTGGGGGAAGTCTGAGTACCCCTTGCTCTACGGACGTTTGGTTGGTTCGTGATGGAGATGGCGTCACTGCTAGCGCCAAAGGCTAGGCCCTTTTGGCCTTCAGGGAAGTTCCTTTAACTCTTGCACTTTCTTTTTGTCGCACTGAGGACACTGCTTGATTTTAAATGTGGGGTGGGGAAACTTCCAAGATTTTGAGGTTATGGATGATTGTACCCTTTAGGTATTTAATTTTAGCAATTTTTATTTTTGTCACTTGACGTTATTTTTATTTGTTTCTTGCTTTAATATATAAATAAAAATGAAAAAAAATAGAAAACTAATGAAAAATTCTAAAAAGATTTTATTTTTAGCTTTAGTTAGTGGTACAGTCATCTGCCCCATGGTTTTTCTTATGGCCTCGGTTCTTTTCCATGGGTAGACCTTTGAACGGGGTATTTTTATTTTTAGGAGTAGTTTATTAGTATTAGTTAGTAGAATATTTTTAGAAAAATTGATAGAATGCTAGGTGCCTTTGGTTTGTTTGATACCGGTGAATTTGGACTTGAGCATATGCTATTTGTGAATCCCTTTTGGTTTTAAAACTGTGATGCATGCCTAGAAAATTGAATGACCCATTTGAGATGCTTAGGTTCAACTACTTGACTCTTTTGTGAACTATTGTGCCTTAGTGCTTAAATTTCACGAATTGCACCTTATTTGCTTGAACCGAGAGTTGGAATAAAACCGTCTTTAGTGAACTGTGTGCCATGTGTGAGGTGAGGTATCCTTTCTTATGTTCCGTGCTGCATATTGATGTCTAGAACTTGCCCCGTGTGTGTTCAAAGCGAAATCCTAGGTTTGCTCTAGTCGGGAGATGATACAGGTGTTTCTTTGATAAGCCATTTTAGCCTTGATTAGCCGACCCTTTTGATATTATCCTTCTTGAGCCCTTTTGAGCCTATTGACCTTTTTGTTGGCACCCACAATTCAAGCCTTACCCCTTTGTTCTTAATTATCTCTTTTTGAACCCTTAACTCCTTGTAGCACTTTAATTGAAAAATATTTGATTGTTTGTGGAGTTGTGGTTGGATAATTGAGTGACTTTTGAGTGGAACCGATGAAAGAAAAATATGGTGCATTTCGAAAAAAAAAAAAAAGGTCATTGGCAAGGTTGAGAAAAATATTGAAAAGAAAAAATGAAATGAAAAAGAGAAAAAAAAAAAGAAAACAGAAAAAAAAATCTCAATCCTTGCTAGTGTTGTGCAAAAGTAAAGTTGCAAATTGCTTAATTTAAGAGTGAATTTCTTGTGTATGTTTGGAGTGGTTGTTTGGTTGGTTTTGAGAAGAATGGTGAAAATAAAAATTAAAGTGATGTATTAAAGTGCTTAGGGAGGTAGTCACTATTTATCCATATTTATCCTACCCGTCCTTTAGCCTACATTACAACCCGTAAAGTCCTATTTAATCCCGATTGGAGTGAGCTTACATTAGTGGAGTCCTACACTACGGGCAAGCCTATGGTACGTTGTGTGTGGCACGTGAACTTCTTTTGGAGAGCGAGTGAATTCTTTCTATATTATGTCCCTCATTTATTCTTGAAATATATTTTTTGTGTGATATTTGGGACGCTCTCTTGATCTCTTTTGGTGAGGGCACATGGTTTGCGTGAGATAGGTGAATTTTCGACTCCTTGGTTGAGTGAATGGGTGTGATTGTGTGAAAGCTTGGTTTCATTGAGTCGGTTGTTGAGATTGAGATGTCTTGAGTGGGTTGTTCTAGTGTTTTGTAATGTGATGAATTTTTGGCATGTTGAGGGTCACATGGTATGTATTTATGCTCTTGTTTAATGGTCGGTATCAACCATAACCATAGGTAGACCTGTTCTATCAAGTGTTGGTTTAGTTGGGAAGTTGTTTTTGGTAATTGCTCGAGGGCGAGCAAAGGTCTAAGTGTGGGGTGGTGATGTTTGGCAATATTTGTCTATTCTGCCTTAATATTTCCACACATTTTGATACGTTATTCGCCCATTGTACGAAATAATTGTGATTGTTGCGCTCATTTATTGTGTTTGTGATGTTAGGAATGACTTGGATGAATACGAGTGCAAACGGAGTGAAGATGGATAAAATCGAGCAAGAATTGATGAACTTAGCTAATTGCGGGATATGGCATTAGACGGAAAGCTATGGAGCAAGCTACGGATTTGTCATAGCTTCAGGCTTCCAAAAGCCATAGCCATGTGTGGCATGGCTGCAGCTTCAGACTCTCAGACGCCCTAACCATGCGAGGCATGGCTGCAGCGCGTGACTCCCAAACGCCATAACCATGCGAGGCATTCCCATCGCTTTCAGTTCTGCGACCCTAACTTTTCTAATTTCGTTTAGGCTTAGGGTTAACTTATGGGAAGACTTTGTAAATACTATAAATAGTCTTTTAATTTCGTTTTTAAGGGGAGGTCGAATTTCTGGAGCAAGTTTTGGAGTTCTTACACATTGAACCAAGGGTTTAATTCCTTTACTTCATCTATTACAATATTTAATCTTTCTTCCATGAATTCTTGTGTTGTTATTATGAATATGAGTAGCTAAACCTATCGTTCTAGGGTTAGAGCAATTACATGAAGGTTGATGTTTGAAAGTTGATTTCTTCCTATTGATTTACCATTACGGATTGTTTATTCTCTATTGAGCTTAATTTTTTGGTTATCAGGGCCCGGTAATTGAACACTATCTACGATTTACAAGTTGAACTCGACAGAGGGAACTTGTAAATGCAAATAAGAAAGAATAGGGCTTGATTGTGAACCTGGGCATCAGGGAATCGATTTGTGGGTAGGATAGACATATACCTATTCGACTGGCTTAGCTAAATACAGAGTTCTTTAATGCATGCTTGTGATTTAATTCCATAGAAATATAGGCGTTAGAGTAGCTTGCATAGACTCGTGAAGAATCGACAGGTTTTCACGAATATAATTAACCTGTTAGTTAGCAATCTAGGAAATCAAGAAGTAGAATCAACTGGAAAACTCAACTGGATTGTTCATAACTCTGACCCTGGACCGTTCTCTTTTATTGATAACAACCTAGAATTTGCTCTATTACTTGACTTCAGTTACTTGCTTTTAATTGTTTCATTTAGTTAGTAAGAATCTCAATCATTGGAAAAAGATCCCTGAATAGTTTTTAGGAAATTGTTTGCTAGAATATAGTCATTAACACTAGTCCTCGTGGGAACGATACTCGATTTATCACTTTATTACTTGTCGACCACGTATACTTGCGTGTGCGTTTGGGAGCAACAGTACACAGTGTATGTTTATATTTATTAAGTTCCTAGCAAAAAGGTGTATTGTTTTGAATGTGCATCACTACAACTTCCTTAAGTATATAACATCCATAAGCCTAAGTCATTATCCTATATCGGTTATATTTTTTGAATTTTAAATTCTCTCCCTCTTTGGATAAAAATTCCTTATGACTTGTCAATAAAAAAAACCGTCACATCATTAACTTTTCCCGATATCCAAGCACTTAAAAGGTAATCACATTTTTTAGTTATTATTGGTCTTTTCTTTTTAAGAACAAAACAAATCTTCTCTCAAAAATTCTCTCCATCCAAACCTTAAAACTGGATCAACATCACCTTCGACCAAAATACGAAATTGAACAATGTCTCAATCACAATCCACGTTAGCTTCACGCGCAAAAACTTTTGAACCCAAAGCTTTAAAAAAATCTACAAAGAAACTCATGGCTAGTGCTTCTATGGTGGCTGAAAGATTGGCTAAGGCAAGACAAAAGTTTCAAAGAAAGCTTGCTAAGAAAGGAGAAAAAAAGTCTGGACCAAAATCAACGAGCACATCTGCTACATATGTCGTCTCTGATGAGAAAACAACATAGGTAAGGCCTGACACCACTGAGACTAGTTCAACTTTGCATAACTTTGTTTTAAGCCCTGAGAAAGTAGCTACAGAGGTTTTAGTTACTGGGATGGATGATATTGTTAAATCTATAGATGTAGTAGGGTCTATTAGTGAGATTGACAGGGGGGGATGTTGGAGTAGAAAAAGTTGGTGATTCTAAAGTAGAACTTGGTGAGACTAGGGAAGAACCTGATCTTACGAGTGTAGAAGAGGGTATTGCTAGTGTAGATGTTGTTAAAATTGAACTAGAATCTATAAAGGTTGTGGAGTCGGTGGGTTCTCAAAAAGGCCTAGTCAACGAACCTAGTTTGGAGGCTGTTCCCCTAAAAAAAATGTAGAAGAGGTTGTGGGAGTCAGTGGTCTAGTCGATATTAACAAAAGACCTGCTGAAGTTGCTAAAGGAACTAATAAAGGACCTGGTCCTTCTTCAGTCCCTGAGGTAACTGATGAGGCAGGAATTGACTGGACTGATTCTAACAAGGAAAAGTAGAAAGAAAAGATGAATGAGGATGACAAAAGATAAAAGATGGAGAAGGCTTAGAAAAGAAAGTTAAAAGAAAACTTGGTGAGGAAGATGAGAAGGTTGAAGAAGAGGAGGACGAAGTGTTGTTTCTAAGTGAGACAGAGACTGTGGAGAAAAATACTGAGAAGGGGAAGAAAATAAAGCTATGAGAGAAGGAGAAGTTGTAGGAAGGAGACCTCTAGTGCATGAAAGTGATAGTGAGGAAACAAAATCCGTGTTTGAGAAAAGAGAGGAACTTGTGGTTCCTAGAAAGGTGGCAACCAGGTCTGCACTGAAGTAGCAAGTAGAAAATATTGCAAAATATGCTGAGAAGAAAAAGGGTAAAAAGGTGATAGAAAAGGAACCTGCCTTTGATGAGGAGAAGGATTCTACAGAGGAGCAGAGCAATGATGACGGTGGGGACTATGTGGACCCAGATGACTCTGACTCTGGAGAGTTCTGATGATCCTAAGAAGGAAAGATAAAAGGTTGACAGGGTTGAGTTATTCTTAACCAAATAGGTTCTTCATGGGAGTATTCTATGTGATATGGAGGAATCATATATGAAGCCCCTGGTTGCCAAGTTGAATGTTAAAGGATGGACAAAGATGTTTTAAATGGAAAACAGATGTTTATTTGTAGATGAGGTAAGAGAGTTCTATACAAACTGTAGTGGAGTTGGTAGAAGAGTGTACTCCGTGGTTAGGGGTGTTGAGATTGAGTCTGGAAGAGCTGAGTTAGGGTAATCTTGGGAGTTCCTGCAGAGGGGTATTGCAAGTACTTGAAGCTGAAATGGCCCAAGAGAACAGATGGTGTCACTCCTCTTGAAGTGACCAAGAAATTATCTGGGAACCCCAGAATAAGGAAAGAAACGAAGGTTGACAAGAAGGAGATTGAACCAGCTCATCAGCTCCTTTTCGAATTTGTGCACAGATTCCTGCTACAAATGGGTGAGAGGAATAGTGAAGCATGTGCGCTGGACCTGACATATATAGACTTTATAGACAGATGTGTTCTAATAAATCTGTCTGGGCTTATTATAAGGCATTTCAAGAAGAATGCTGACACTAGGAAGAAGGGACATTCTTTAGTGCATTCCTACATCTTGCAGCAGATTTTCGAACGCTTTGGTGTTCCTCTAAAAAAAAGGGAAGAAGTTCACGCATCATTGAATGTTTGGAATGAAATTTCTGTAGATATGTGATTTCTTTAAGTAGAAGAAGCATCAAAACGTCCTATGCAAGTCAAGGTTGAAAAGGGTGATGAAAGTGAAGGCTTTGGACCAGATGAAGTTATGGCTGCTGTGAAGGTGGTTGAAAGAGCCACTAACTCGAAGAACCTAGAAGCACTTGTCAAGCACTTCAAACTTCATCCCTGATCTTATCTTTTCATTCCTTCCAAGATCCCTTAGTCATTTCTTCTTGTTTGTGGTGTATGTTTAAGACAATTGCTCTTTTTGCTGGTTTGTAGTTAATGGGTTACACAAGTGCGAACCCTGGATTTGTTGGTTTTAAATTGCTTGTTTCATCTGATATGTTTCTATATATTGCTATCTTGTCATGTTGGGCCCTTGGATATACTATGTGTGTTCTTTCTTAGTTAGCTTGCAGCCTTGTGCTATAGTTTGGACCGTGCTGACTTGTTCCTGCAGGATTTTAAGATTTTTTTGATGATGCCAAAAGGAGGAAGAAGGAAATGTTGGGATGTTTGTGACCCAATTCATCTGTTTTTAAATTTTTCTTTCAAACTGTTTCTTGTTATTCTATCTTGGTAATTGCATGTACAAGTTCCTTGGCAATATTTTTTTGTCATCATTAAAAAGGCAGAATTTGTTGAGAAGGTTGCTGTTTTGAAGATTGACAAACAAAGAACCTGGTGAAGAACCTAGTCTGTAGTAGAAGGCATGACTGATCGAAAAGATCACGAGTTGCAAATCCATGCAGAACTAGGAAAAAATGGCGCGTGCATGTTTACTTATCCTAGTCAGCAAAAGAGTTCATGTCTGGGTTGTCTCTATGAAGTGTGAACAAAGAGTTGGTGCTATACAAGGAGTATATCACTGGAGATCTTCTCTTACCATATTTAAGAAGATTCCTAGTGATAAACTACTAAGGTTCCGTGTACCCTATAAAAGCAAGTAATTGAGGCAGTCGCTGGTTATTCATTCATCACGAGAGTAAAGAGCAACTCAAATGCGAATCAGTCATTGATCGTGAGTGAGTGGATAACTGCAGACAACTTTTGAAGAACTGTGTACTTATTGAGTTTATAGAATAGGTTCTTTATTGGTAATGTCGAGTAAAATAGGTTTTATTGTATTAACTATTTTGCTTAGTCTGAGAAGCACTGTTTTAGATGAAACTTGTGAGAATATTTTGTAAAAGCTAGAGATTAGCTTTAAGAGTATTTGGAGTCTAGAGTGTAGCCTCTTGGTTACAGAGTTTACAATCTAAAACTTGCTCATTGTGTTAGTGGAAGAGGTTTTAAAATTCCAGAGCATGGGTCGTGGTATTTCTCCCTTGAGCAAGGAGTTTTCCACGTAAAAACTCTGTGTTCTTTATCTTCATTATTATTTCTGTGATTTGTTTTGTGTTGCGAAAAACGTATGCAAGAGCCAGGTTCTTGTGACAAAGAACAAAGTTCTTAAGCGAAAAATCGGAGGACACCATTCAACCCCTCCCTCCTCTAGTGTCCTAAATAGGTGCAAATGCGTACAACACAAGTCATTTCGTTGGATTAGAATGCTATATCTAACCAGGAAAAAAAAAAGGCATGCTTTACCTAAACGAGACGATTAATCTACTCTTGAATTGGTATTGTATTTTGATACTATAACGTTGAGGGATTATCTTTTCATAATTTCATTACATGGACAAACCGGGAATCCGCGGATTCTTTTCGCTGAGGTTATTATGCTCCCTGTATCTGTGTGAAATCTTCAGTGGTTTCTTTCAAATTGTCTAATCTGTGTGGACCACCACAAATATGGCTTTTGTTTAAAGGTTCGCATACTTTTGTTCCTCTAGATGATTCAACTACTATAACAATTCGTGTATGGTTAACGTGGTAAGTGTAGCTCAAAAAAGGGACCTCCAATTAAAATGGCTAAGATAGTATATACTCACCCCGTTCAAGATTGTGTGTCATATTTTAATTTACCCAAAATTTTAAAAAAGAATGAAGACTTTTGAAATTAGTGGTTATAGAATTTTCAAGTTTCTTAAATATATCATAGTATTTGTGTTGCTATATAAAAATTCTCATTAAAAAAATATACAAATATACCTTTTTTTAGTAAGCAAAGATAAAATAGTGAAACCGATGGTAATTAATTAAATTCAAACTTTTCTTAAAATAAAATGGTTAAGAGAAGGATTGGATTAACCTTCTAACAATCACGTACGTTCAACTTTAACATAAAACCATCTTTGACGCTCGGATCTCAATGATGTCAATGTCTGTTGGAGTAAGAATTCTCCTTATTTGGCTCAATCTAGAATTGACATCACAAAATGGTGAAAAACATGCTCTATCTTTATGGAGAAAGGTACGTCTAATAAAATTCGGAAACAACGACGCGTCAAGCCGAAATCTTTTATTCATATGCTAAACTTCCAATAACTTTATATTATTCACATGAAATGAAACGAGCAAATACATGGGACAGCAAGTAAGGGAACCAAAGTGCATGAACATAGAAACTAAGGTCATCTAAGAAAAAAACTAATTTGTTAACACGCATGCAATAAATGGGATGAACCAGTGGTAAAGCCAATTCAATAAGCTAGCGTTTGGACATAGATTTGGTTGAAACTTTAAAATTTTGAATTTCTGAAGTTGAGTTGAAAAATTATTTTTAGAACTTGAAGTTGTGTTTGGACATACATTTCACTAGAAAAAAGTTGAAGTTTTGTGAGTCATCCTCCCAAATCTTCCAAAAACTAGGTGAGATTAGTTTTTGGGAATTTAAAGTTTGTCAAGTTCAAAATTTGAACAAAACTTATAGACAAACAAATATTTGAAATAATACATGAAATAAAGCTTCCAAGTTCTATGTCCAAACGGGAGCAATTTAAGACTTTCCTATTACCCAAAAACATTCCCAAAGCAAATCAAACACTTCATTGGTTACCTTTTATTTTGTTCTTTTAGTGTCCCCTTAGCCCCACTATGACATGTGGCAATATTAGAAAGTCAACATAGAAATTGATTTTCATAATTGTTTCTCGTGGGTTTTATAGCCACCTCGCAGCCTATTCAACCTTTGACCAATAAAACCAAATGAAAGAATAAAATATTCCAATAATTTGAAAAATACAATAAAATAATTAGGTTTCATCTAGAATTGTCATAGTCTTTGTTATTCTTTCTTCTTTCCTTCTTCCTTTTGCTTTTTCATTCAAACTTTCATGCATTATATTAGCCGCTTTTTCTTACCACCAAGAAAACCCTACATAGAAGAAGAAGAAAAAAAGCAACTCTTACTTCTCTCTCTTGTTATATACATATATTCTTGTTTTCAATTTCTAAAGGGAAAAAAATAGATATGGAAGAAGTAGAAATACCTCAATATTTTTTGTGTCCTATATCACTACAAATAATGAAAGATCCAGTGACGACGGTGACCGGAATAACATATGACCGGGAAAGTATCGAGATGTGGCTGTTAACGGCGGAGGAAGAGACGACGGCAACATGTCCGGTAACAAAGCAACCTTTGCCTAAAGACACCGAGTTATTGACTCCAAATCACATGCTACGACGATTAATTCAAGCTTGGTGCATGGTCAACGCAGAGAAAGGAGTTGACCGGATTCCAACTCCAAAGTATCCTATGAACAAATCGAATATTCTCAAGCTAATTCGACAAGTTAATACTAATCATCAACTTTGTGTTGAAGCTTTGAGGAAAATGGATGATTTGGTTAGTGAAAATGAGAAGAATAGAAAGTGCATGGAAGAAGCTGGTGCCATTAAAGCTATGGTTAGTTTTATAGTAAAAAGCTTCAAAGATGGGAAACTAATTTCCGGTCTCGAAGAAGCTTTGAGAATTTTCCACTTAATTTGGAATCCAACACCCGAAAACAAGCAGCTTGTGAAGGAAAATCATGATCTAGTTGAAGCTATTTTATGGATTTTACAGAGTGACATGAAAAATAATCATGTTTTGATCAAGACACATGCAATGATGGTCTTGAAGAATGTGACCGAAGTCTCAAGTTCGAGCCTTTTATCTGGATTAGACCCCAAGTTTTTCCAACATATGGTGAACATGTTGCGGAAAAATGGAAAAAGGTACATCTCTCAACAAGCAACAAAAGCAGCTTTGCAAGTGCTAATAGATGCATGTCCATGGGGAAGAAATAGATTAAAAATCGTCGAATCAGGAGCCGTTTTCGAGCTAATCGAGCTCGAATTAAGTAACCCTGAAAAAAGGGTAAGTGAATTCGTGTTTTGTCTATTAGCTCATTTATGTGTATTGGCTGATGGGAGAGCAAAATTCCTTGAGCATGCAGCTGGGATTGCTATGGTCACTAAAAGGACACTACGGATATCTCCAACTACAGATGATAGTTCACTTCAAATTCTTGGTTTAATTGCTAAGTTTTCTGCTACAAAAGAGGTGCTATTGGAGATGTTAAGAGTAGGGGCAGTGTCAAAACTTTGCATGGTGATCCAAGCAGATTGTGAGCCTCATTTGAAGAAGAAAGCAAGAGAAATCTTGAGAGCACATTCTCATGTTTGGAGCAATTCTCCATGTATACAAATTTATCTTTTGACAAGATACCCTGATCAGTAGAGTAGCTAGAGCCCCAAAACAATATTGATTTTTTCTTTTACTTTTCCTTCTCTAATTTACAGCAACACACATACTTTATTACTGTAAAACAACAGTCATAACTATACATAGAAATTTCGAAACCGCAATATAAGTATTTATGAAGAACTATTGGTTTGTTGTCTCTTTGTTCTTTTAGTTTATTGTAAGTAACTCCGCATAGAAGAAAATAATAAGGATATATACGTTTGATAAAGTTAGAATTGCTTAATAACTTAAAAAGTATTTATATAGAAATATGTATTATCTCTGTGTGACATGAGATTCAAATCTCCATAATATAAGTTTCTGAATAGAATTCTTATAAATAAAAAATTCCTAGCACTTTGCCATTCAATCTAAAATGTAACGATCTGAACAGTGTGGGTTGCTGCAGTGTATTTAAACTGATACAGATTACAAGAAATTTGTGTATGTGGTAAACTCTAGTCTACGATGAGATCACTTGATCTCGTCCTTATCTATTTATGATGAGATACACTCCTAGTCAAACTAGAATACACGAAGAATATCCGCAAGTCGTCTATCATTAGCGATGGAGATGTACAATTCACGAAGCATATGTTGAAATCATGATGATTCAGCTGCAGTGCAAGTATTATTAGCCAGTACTAGAACGAGAAACTATAGGTTGTTTCTAATTTCAACTCCATGACATAAGATTTGGTCGAAGAATAATGGCAAAATCAGTAGTAAAATCTACAGTGTTATACTATAAGCACCTCCTAGGGACACTAGAAGGGGTTGAATAGTGTCTACCGATTTTCGTCACAAGAACCTTGTTCTTCTACCGTAGAACGGAGTTCTTCAGTTATCTTTTATACCGCTTTCTACTCTGAAACTCACACCAACACACACACCAAAGACACAAGGATTTTACGTGGAAAACTCCTTGCACAAGGGAGAAAAACCACGACCCACACTCTGAGATTTTAGAACCGAATCCACTAACACAAGAGCAACGTTTCTGATTACAAACTCTGTAACCAAGGGGCTACACTCTAGACCCTAATCACTATTCAAAGCTACACTCTAGCTTCTCTAGTAATTTCACAAGAATTCACCTAATACATATGCTTCTATGATAAGCAAACTAGGTAAAACAATGAAAGCTCAACACGATGACAACTTACAACTCGATGAACCTAGACATAAAATCTAGACTCAATACACTGCATGCACTCAGTTGTCTTCTCCAGTTTACTCACGTAGAAAGATCTCAGATCGCCTTTATATGCTCTCAACTCTCTGTTGTGAATAACTAATTTTCGGCTGTCTCCACTACTTGCATTTATACGGGCCTTGAAACCCTAGTTGAGTTCTACAGGAAATCCTCTTAATTATGGTAAGTTAGGATTCGTAGTAACTCTTTTCCTTGTTGAAGTCTAACTCCTTTTCACACTTCGAAGACACAGCCTGGGCACCGCCTCTTTTAGTCTGACTAGGATGTGTATGCAATCACGCGCCACTACTCTTAGTTCCACAGGGATTTGCAACCCGTAATCTTTTCGATCAAGCGTGCCCTTCATCGCAAGGACTAGGTCCTTTACGTGAACCTCGGAGTCCTTTCTGTTTGTCATACTTCAAAACCAGCTCTCAACAAATTTCCCCTTTTTGATGATGACAAACAAATGTTGCCCAAGAACCTGAGTAGACATAAACCAAAACAAAAAATAAAAAGTAACAGAAAATTAAAACAGATGAGTTAGGTCACAAACACCCCAACATTTCCTTCTTCCCCCTTTTGGCATCATCGAAAAGATTCAAAGACCTGCAGGAACCTGTCAATTTAATCCAGTCTAAAGCACAAGGCAACTCGTCAGTAATAAGAGCACAGACAGATAGGAATAAGGGCCTAATCAAGAACCAAATTACTTAAGCAGAAACCAGTCATAAGCACAAGAAAATTTAAAATCATCATCCAAGTTGTGACATCAGCACAACTCTGTTAATAGTTACACAACTGAAAAATTTAAATTGTCTTAAACATCCATAGCATGCAATCAAGAGAGAGTAGGAAGGGGTAGACAACAGGTAGAAGTAGGAGGACAGGACTGGAAGAATCAAAGCTGAAGGTTGAAGTGTTTGACAAGCGCCTCAAGTTGCTTCGTAT
Source organism: Petunia x hybrida (assembly GCA_037355625.1). NCBI lineage: Eukaryota > Viridiplantae > Streptophyta > Magnoliopsida > Solanales > Solanaceae > Petunia > Petunia x hybrida. The sequence goes on from JBBBVM010000082.1 coordinate 5,556,397, forward strand.
TTTTTGCCCTCTCCATCACTAACTCGGCCTCATACTTGTGGCAGTCTATCTTCAAACGATCAATTTCTTGATCCTTCAACTTCAGCTGTCTGTGGAGCTCTGCATTTTCTGAGTTAACCTCAAGGACAAGTGCCTCCAGCTCCTTCACAGCATCAATGGCCTCTTCAAGTCCATATTCCTCACTGTCCTCTGCTTGCTCTTGCTTTACCTGCATTGGTCTCTTAGAAGCTCTGCTTTCTTTGAAGAAGTCACAATTTTTAAGCACATTGTGCCCAAACATTTGATGAATGGTTGGCTTCTTCCCAGCTTCTAGAGGAACCCCAAAATGCTCAAGTACCTGCTGGAGGATGTAGGAATGCACAAGAGAATGTGGCTTCTGGTCTGTATCAGCAATCCTCTTTATGTGTCTAATTATCAGCCCAGACAAATTAATCTTTACCCCCCTGTCCAGCAGATCCATATATGTCAGGTCCAAAGCACTAGCCTCGCAGTTCCTCTCTCCTCTAGGCAGAAGGAACCTGTGCACAAATTCAAACAGCAACTGATGTGCAGGTTCCATCTCCTTCTTTTCTACCTTTCTCTCCTTCCTCAGCTTGGGTTTTCCTGAGAACTTTCTGACAACATCCAGAGGAGTGACTTCATCTGTTCTTTTTGGCCACTTCAGTTTCACATACCTGCAATAACCTTCAGCTGGTATGTCCAGAATCACTCCAAGCTCAGGTCTCCCAAACTCTATCTCTACTCCTCTTACTGTGGTGTACACTCTCCTAGCTGTTACTCTGCAGTTGGTGTAGAACTCTCTGACCTCACTCACAAACAACTTCCTGTCTTTGTTGCCAAACAATCCAAGCCAGCCCTGATCACCTATCATCCTCAGCAATGACTTCATATGGAATTCCTTTTCATCATGCAAGATGCTGCCAGGCAACACCTGATGCCTAGAGAAAAAGGCTTCCCTATCAACCTCTTCTTCATTCCCTCTTCTTCTTTTCCTATTCTCCACCTCACTATCTGTGTCAGAATCACTTGGTTCTACATAACTGCCAGCCTCACTCTCCTCCTCTGCTTCACCAGTTCTCCTTTCTTCTTCTTCCCTCTTCTTTGCCTCTCTGTCTCTCACATTAGTCACTGTTCTTTCCAATTTCTCAACCTTCTCCAGTTGCTGCTTTAATGCAGACCTGGTGCCAACCCTCCTGACAACAGGCTCACTAACCAACTTGTCATCACCTTCTTCACTAGCTTCATCAACCAGTCTCGTCTTCAGTACTGGCTTTCCCCCTTTCACTAATCTTCTTCTTTTCCCAGGCTCCACTATGTTTTCTTTCACAAAAACAACTTCCTCTTCTTCTTCCTCACCGGCTATTTTCTCATCCTCTGCTCCAAACTTCCTCTTCCTTTTTGGTTCTTCAACTTTCTTGGCAATCTCTTCCTTTTCTAAACCAACTTTCTTATTTCCTTCCTCCTCAGAATCTGTCCAACTAAAATCTGCATCATCAGCCCCAGTGGGATTTGGACAAGCAACAGGCTCTTGAACCAAATTCCCTGAGGCTTCAGCAACACCAAGTCCTTCAACTACTGGACTTATTGGCACAGAATCTTTTTCATTACTCTCAGACCTACCAACATTCACTTCACTTTCTCTAAGGGCTTCCTCACAGTCTTGTTCCCTAAGTTGTTCTTCCACTCGTTCTGCAACATTTAACTTTTCACCAGACACACCCACCCCAGGCACCTGCAAATCTTCTCTAAGTTCATTCTTTTCTCTATCTTGGTCTGTCTCACATGAGTTCCCACTATCTATTCTGTCATTTTGTTCATCCGCTATTATCTTGTCTAGTTCTGTAACTAGGGTTTCAGATTCTACAATTCCAGGGCTGTTTATATCGACTGAACCGACAAGCGTAGATGAGATAGGTTCAGGAATTACCTCATGTGGCGATTATGATGAAGTTTGTGCAGTGGGTGTCGAGAGAACAGCTCTTGACCTCATCTTCTTTACCAGTTTCTTGTCCCCTTTTTGGAGAAATTTGGTGCGAGCCCTCGCGATTCTTTGAGCAAGAGTGGATGGAGGTGGTCTTTCAGACATTTTGAAGAATTTATGAGTGATTTCTGAGATTTCTAGGAAAGTTTCTATTTTTAGGGCTTGAGAGAGAATTTTGGTGTTAAGCAGAAGAAGTGGGTGAATTGTAAAGGATTGAGAAAGTATTGTTGAAGGGGAAAAGGTTTCGGTGATTTGACAATGTCTAGGGAAGGCAAGAAGTAATGAGTAGAATAGAAAAGCAGCTTTTTGAACTTTTTGAGAACCGAGAAGAGTTAAAGATTTGACGGTTATGGACTCAATTAATAAACCCTTTTCAAGTAGTGGGGTCCAAACAATTCAAACGGAATTCTATCCTAAAAAGGAATGTGTTCCTATAATTTAGGACGGTTATGAGAACATGGAGGATCTCCCATGACACGCGTATGATTAACAATTTTAATTTCAGTTATGACTTCTATCATGCAGAGTAGTGTGAATGTACCTGGACACAATTCATCATGTTCTAGCTGGTTCCTTCTCAGTACATAGTAGGTTCTTCATGGGATCACATTATTCGTACCTGGTGCTCAACACAACTGAACGAGTGTACTTACTCAAGTACGAGATCAGACTAGACAATAATAACAAGTTACAAGCAAACACATTGAATACTTAACTAGCCAATCACAGAGGGATTACCTGTTGGGTCATCCGTGTATTTTGGTCATCCCTAACTCCAACCTGTTCCTCTCGAATTGTACCTTGTTCAAAGCTTTGGTAAATATGTCAGTAATTTGATCTTCAGTCCTGCATGAATTCATAGTAATCAGACCCTTTTCCACATTATCTCTCAGGAAATGGTGTCTAATATCAATGTGCTTGGTTCTTTTATGCTGGACTGGGTTCTTGGCAATGTTCACTGCACTAGTATTGTCACAGAAAATTGGCACTGCCCCACACTTGATACCAAAGTCCTCCAGTTGTTGTTTGATCCACAGCAATTGTGAACAGCATGAAGCAGCTGCCACATACTCAGCTTCAGCAGTTGATAAGGCAACTGAGTTTTGCTTCTTTGTAGCCCACGAGACCAAACAAGGACCTAGAAAGTGTGTCATTCCTGAAGTGCTTTTCCTGTCTACCAAATGACCTGCATAATCTGCATCAGCAAAACCAATTAGTTCAAATGTTCCTCCTCTGGGATACCAAAGGCATAGATCCTGAGTTCCTTTCAAGTATCTCAGGATTCTCTTCACAGCTGTCAAGTGTGATTCCTTGGGCTTTGACTGAAATCTGGCACACAGTCCCACACTGTATACTATGTCAGGTCAGCTTGCTGTGAGATAGAGAAGTGAGCCAATGATTCCTCTATATTTCGTCTCATTTGTTGAAGGACCGAGTTCATCCATATCCAGCTTTGTTCCAGGTGCAATAGGAGTAGTCATTTCCTTTGCTCCCTCCATGTCAAATTTCTTCAGCAGTTCCTTGACATATTTTTGCTGGTGAATCATAGTTCCTTCCGGCGTCTGCTTTATCTGCAACCCAAGGAAGAAGTTCAATTCGCTCATCATGCTCATTTCAAACTCACTTCCCATCAGGTCAGCAAAGCCTTTACTCAGCTCTTCATCAGTTGCTCCAAAGATGATATCATCGACATACACTTGAACCACCAACAGATCTTTTCCTTTCTTCTTGAGAAATAGCGTGTTGTCGATTTTACCCCTCGAAAAGCCATTCTTCATCAGGAATCCCGAGAGTCTTTCATACCAGGCTCTAGGAGCTTGCTTCAATCCGTATAAAGCCTTGTCCAGTTTGTAAACATGATCAGGAAATTCATTGTTCACAAAACCTGGAGGCTGCACCACATACACTTCCTCATTCAGGTAGCCATTTAGGAAGGCACTCTTTACATCCATCTGATAGAGCGTGAATTCTATATATGTAGCAAAAGCAATCAACATTCTGATAGCCTCCATTCTTGCAACTGGTGCAAAGGTTTCATCATAGTCTATTCCTTCTTCCTGACTGTAACCTTGTACAACCAACCTTGCCTTGTTTCTTGTCACTATACCATGTTCATCCAACTTGTTTCTGAACACCCATTTTGTTCCAATTATAGATCTGTCCTTTGGCTTAGGAACTAGGTGTCACACCCTGCTTCTTTCAAATTGATGAAATTCCTCCTGCATAGATAGAATCCAATCTGGATCTTCTAGGGCTTCCTTGACATTCTTTGGTTCCAGAGATGAAAGGAAGGCAAAGAATGCACAGAAGTTCTTCAGGGCTGACCTGGTCATGATTCCTGTATCCAGTTCAGATAGAACATTCTCCAAGGGATGAGAGCTTTGATGTTTCCATGGCTTGAGTTGAATCTGACTTGAAGGACCTACAGCATTATCTTGGAGAGGTTCCTTCTAACTTGCTAGATCATCAACTTCATCAAAAGTTCCCCCTGTCAAGTTGACTCCTTGTTCTAATGTGCTTGGATTCTCTCCTGATGTTTCCTTCTCTTCTGAGTCTTCCAGCTCATCTACATTTTCTTCCCTTCTTAAGCCAATTTCTTGATCGTCTGCTTCAGTTTCCTCCATTGCCTTATCTGATTCATCAAATACGACGTGCATGCTTTCTTCTACTATTTGTGTTCTTCTGTTAAGCACCTTCTACGCCTTACTTTGAGTAGAATATCCCAAAAATATTGCCTCATCACTTCTAGCATCAAACTTTCCCAAGGGTTCCTTGCCATTGTTGTGAACAAAACATTTACAACCAAAAGGCCTTAAGTGAGCAATATTTGGTTTTCTGCCTCTGAGCAGCTCATATGGAGTTTTGTCAAGAATTGCTCTGATGGAACACCTGTTCAGCAAGTAACATGCAGTGTTTACAGCTTCAGTCCAAAATTTTCTTGCTAGCCTACTTGACAGCAGCATAGTTCTAGCCATATCCTCCAACGACCTGGTCTTCCTCTCGACCACCCCGTTTTGTTGGGGAGTTCTTGGTGCGGAGAAGTTGTGATCTATGCTGTTCCTTGCACAATACTCAGAGAATTTTGAGTTTTCAAACTCAGTTCCATGATCAGATCTAATACTGATGAGTTCAAGACTTAATTTTTTCTGAACTACACCAGCCCAGTCTTTAAAACTGTCAAAAGCTTCATCCTTAGAAGCCAAGAACAAAGTCCACGTGTACCTTGAGTAGTCGTCAACAATTACGAACACAAATCTCTTTCCTCCTCTGCTCCTAACTCTCATAGGTCCACACAGATCCATATGTAACAGCTCCAGTGGTTTTGTTGTGCTTACCACTTTCTTTGATTTGAACGATGTTCTCACATGCTTTCCCTTTACACAAGCATCGCACATTTTTATGTTATCAAATCTCTTGCTTGGCAGTCCACGAACCAGTTCTTTCGAAGCTAGCTTATTTAGCTGGCTTATTTAACTGTGAAAGGCTTGCATGACCAATTCTTTTGTGCCACAACTGAGAGTCACTTTCTTGCACATTCAAGCATGTTAGGTTGTTTTCAGGTAAGGACTTCAGCGATGCCTTGTATACATTGTTCACCCTTTTTCCTTCCATAACAACTTCTCCACTCTGTAGGTTCTTCACGATGCAACCTACAGATGAGAAACTCACTTTGTTGCCTCTGTCACACAGTTGGGAGATGCTCAGTAGATTGTGTCTGAGACCATCAATACAGTAGACGTTCTCAATTGCATGCTCCAGAGTTCTTCCAATCTTTCCAATTCCTACTATCTGACCACTTTTTCCTCCTCCGAAGGCCACACTGCCTCCTTGAAATGCTGCGAGTGAGAGAAAGTTTCTTCTATCTCCTGTCATGTGCCTTGAACAACCGCTATCAAGAATCCAGCTTGAGTTGTTCTCCCTCACTCTAGCCTGCGAGACAAATTAGAGGTTAACTTTAGGAACCCAGACGAGCTTGGGTCCCTTCTTATGAGAAAATGGATAAATCAGATCTTGTTTGGCCCATTTGGGTAAAACACATTTTTTATTTTTGGCCTTTGCCTTGCTAATATTAGCACACTTTTGTTTAACGTGACCGGTTTCTCCACAAAAAGTGCATAACATGTTGCAAGGTAACCCCACATATTTGCTTTTAGGATTATATGGAGGCAAAGGTTTCTTGAACCCTAATCCTTGTTTTGCTTTGTTTTGATTTTCAAAAATCCAATTCATTGCCTCAGAAGATTTATTCCATTTTGTCAGTCTGGTAAGTTCAAGTTTTGAGTTTTCAACCTTTTGATTTAAAATCCTGTTTTTTTCAGTTTCCTGATACAGAATTTCATTTGCTCTTTTGAGTTCATCTTCGAGAAAAGATTGAACTTCACTCATAACTTGTTTACCATTCTTACTCTCTCTTAACTGATTACATTCCAATTCTAGCTCATTAATCTTAGAGTTTGACACAAGAATCTGCCCTTTTAAGATGGTATTGGTTTCTTCCAGTTCAATATTCTCTTCTAAGAGGCTCTTGTGCTTAGTTCTAAGGTTACTCAGTTCTTCAGTTAACTTATCTTTTTCAAGTTTCTCCTTTTCATATCCTTCAATCAAGGTGGCTGTGATCAGAATTAAATTTTTAGAAGAGTATGTATGTAAAGTTTCCTTCAGATCAGATAAACATACCTCTGCTGAACAGCCAGCTTCCTCTCCATCAGTTGCCATGAGAGCTGAGTCCTTCTTGGAGTCCTTCTTGGAGTTGTCATTTGTGTACAACTCCTTCAGTTTCTTCCAGGTTTCTTTGGCAAACTTACATTCCAGTATCCTTGCAAGTACATCATCTGTAAGTCCTCTCCTTAGGTACCCTTCAGCCTTGGAATTTGCTTGTAACCAATCTAGATCTTGAGGATCCAGTTCTTCCACTTTCTTTGGCACCAGGACTCCATTTGCTGCTCTCTTCACAGGAACATGAGGTCCTCTTTTCACAATCAGCCACAAGCTGTAATCAGTTGCTTGCAGGAAAGTCTTCATCTGTTTCTTCCAGTGATTGTAATAAGTCCCGTTGAACACCGGTGGCCTTGATGGATCTCTTCCTCCTCTGAATTCTCGAGGGTCTTCTTCATCAGAACTAATGTCTGTCATACCTGCTAGTGCTAGTGGTGAATCGTCTTCAGACTCCTTTTCATGATCAGACTCACTATCAGTTGGTCCCCACGTGGCATAGAAGGCTTCCTTCCTCTTTCTTCGTTCTGCTCGGAAGTTTGGAGGCCGTCTTGATTTCTTTTTCTCTTTGTCATTCTCCTTTGTCGCCTCCTTCTCCTTGTCCTTAGCAGCTCTGTTCTTCATCCACTCTATTTCCCACATAGGGCAATCCATGACAGCATGATCCTTCTTGAAGCATTTGAAGCATCCAGAGTAATCTGGGCTGTCAACTATGTTCTTCCTGCTAGAACTTTCCTTGTTGCCTCTTTTGAATCCTTTGAACCTTCCCAGATTGAATTTTTGTCTTAAGGCACTTACCATTGCTGCTTCAACTGATTGAAGATCAACATATTCATCAGCTTCCTCTGTTGCTTCCAGTGCAAGGGTCTTGTCCTTCTTTGCTGCTGGTTAAGCCTTTGAGTCCTTCATCATCTCATGCGTCTTCAAACTTCCAACCAGTTCTTCAAGCTTGATGGATTTCAAAGGTTTGGATTCAATGATGGCAGTCATCTTTGGTTCCCATGATTCAGGCAGCACATTCAGGATTTTATCGACCATCTCTATTCAGGCAATTCCATCTCCAGAGATCTAATTTCATTTGTGATTATGGTCAACCTGGTCATCATGTCCTTAATCGATTCCTTCTCGCCCATGGTGAACAGCTCAAATTGTCTCTTCAACATTCTCCTTCTTGAGTCCTTCACTTCTGTGGTTCCTTCATGTGCAACCTATAGGGCATCCCATATTTCCTTAGCCGTCTTATACGATGATACTCGATTGAACTCTTCCGGACCAAGACCACATATGACCAGACGCTTGGCCTTGTGATTCTTTTCGATCATCTTATAATCCGTCTCATCAAACTCTTCTTTCAGTTTAGGTTCTTTCGTGGCAGTGGTTCCTTCACCAACTATTTTGGTGGGAATCAGGTTTCCTTCAGAAACTATCAGCCAAAGTTGGTAGTCTTCAGCACATATATAATTCTCCATCTTGTTCTTCCACCATGCATAGTATTGCCCATTAAACTGTGGGGGCCTTAGAACCGACTGTCCTTCAGTAATGGTAGGCGGTGCACTCATCCTGATCCTTCTCAAGGTATTAGCCTCACACGAGAAGACCCGCTCTGATACCACTTGTTATACTATAAGCACCTCCTAGGGACACTAGAAGGGGGGATTGAATAGTGTCTACCGATTTTCGTCACAAGAACCTTGTTCTTCTACCGTAGAACGGAGTTCTTCAGTTATCTTTTATACCGCTTTCTACTCTGAAACTCACACCAACACACACACCAAAGACACAAGGATTTTACGTGGAAAACTCCTTGCACAAGGGAGAAAAACCACGACCCACACTCTGAGATTTTAGAACCGAATCCACTAACACAAGAGCAACGTTTCTGATTACAAACTCTGTAACCAAGGGGCTACACTCTAGACCCTAATCACTATTCAAAGCTACACTCTAGCTTCTCTAGTAATTTCACAAGAATTCACCTAATACATATGCTTCTATGATAAGCAAACTAGGTAAAACAATGAAAGCTCAACACGATGACAACTTACAACTCGATGAACCTAGACATAAAATCTAGACTCAATACACTGCATGCACTCAGTTGTCTTCTCCAGTTTACTCACGTAGAAAGATCTCAGATCGCCTTTATATGCTCTCAACTCTCTATTGTGAATAACTAATTTTCGGTTGTCTCCACTACTTGCATTTATACGGGCCTTGAAACCCTAGTTGAGTTCTACAGGGAATCCTCTTAATTATGGTAAGTTAGGATTCGTAGTAACTCTTTTCCTTGTTGAAGTCTAACTCCTTTTCACACTTCGAAGACACAGCCTGGGCACCGCCTCTTTTAGTCTGACTAGGATGTGTATGCAATCACGCGCCACTACTCCTAGTTCCACAGGGATTTGCAACCCGTAATCTTTTCGATCAAGCGTGCCCTTCATCGCAAGGACTAGGTTCTTTGCGTGAACCTCGGAGTCCTTTCTGTTTGTCATACTTCAAAACCAGCTCTCAACATACAGGCATCAAGACAGCCAAGAGATATTACCTGCGTGAGGGTGACAAAAGTTTGGGGAAGAAGGCTATATAGACTGTTATAATGTTACTAGTTCTTGGGCACGCGCATTGCGCGTGTTACCCATATAATAAGTACAAAGTTCATGAGAATAGATAACTAATAAATTTATGAGTTATAGAATAGAAAAGAGTGAAACTCATGTATTAATGAATATTAATTCTGTTAAGATTACTCAATTATACCATTTGTAATACTTAGATACTTTATTTATTCTTATTTTGTTATATGGGTTTGTATATGATTAATCAGAAGTTGAAATCAAAATAGTGTGATGTGTTAGATTTGTATTCACATTGTTCATCAAAGTATATCAATCTTTACATAACATTTACACTTTCAATTAGATTAACGAATTTTGACATCAAATTACAAAGTTAGAATATAAACACCATAACTAATTGTCTCAGATTATCGAGTCTCTTTTTATTTTCTAGAAAATCCAATCAATTAGAGTAGTTTTTAGGAGATCACTCGTGTTTGATAAAAGATTCATTCTCTTTTATGTGGAAAGAACTACTCGTTATACTTTCCAAACTTACAAAATCAAACTTTAGGAATTAGCATATACTTTACAAAAAATAGGAAATTTAAATATAAAGAATCAGAAACATTTGACAAAAAGTACATGGGCAACCTTTTGAAAGAAAAAAAAATTAAACAATCCATAACAAACATACATGAAAAGTTATTGGTCTTACCTTGAAAACTAATGTTGTCCTGCACTTCATCCACTCTAATAGGATGAAAGAAAAAGAACATCATAGCATTGTCTTTAGATAAATACTGCATGCCAAAATCATATGAAGCTAATCTTGATTATAGACCAAAAAAAGAAAAAAAATCTCAAATAAAAGCAAGGAGATGAAAGATAAAGTTACATAGATACACCGTCAAAATGAATAGATTTGAGGAGAAAAAAAAAAGGAAAGGTTCAAGAGAAAATTTTAGTAGTCGAAGTCCTTCGACGAATGCGGCACACCTTGATGACCCTGTTAATTTTCGGTAGATAAATATGTTAGAGGCATGAGAACAAAATCTATATGAAAACCAATGCAAATTAAAAATTAAAATTCACAGACCAACAAATGAAGGTAACTAATCTTGTTAACTAATTAAAAGTATCCGTTCTTGATGAGGCACATAAGAATTATGGTAAGAAAACCAATTGAGAGAATAGACACACAAGAGTTAATAATTAGTAAGAAACATCGGATTTCCAAGTTATGCGGCAATGAAAGAAGACTGTGAGTAGTTTTCCACATCTTCTGAAAAGGAGCTACGTTGATTCTTTGAAAAGTCTAAGGTTTGAGAAAATTATATAAGAAGATAAATATGGAATTTGAAAAGTTAGTTGTTCATGTTTATAAAATTCGAATAGATTAACTCTGTCAAATGGATAGAGTTCAAGTGCATGTAGTATAATTAATTCACCAACCACTACAAAAGTCGGAATATGTTGAGCCAATCTTAATTAGGATATCTATTTGTATTAGCCAATCTTAATTGTATCAGTTGTTCATGTTTATAGAATTCGAATAGATTAACTCTGTCAAATGGATAGAGTTCAAGTGCATATAGTATAATTAATTCACCAACCACTACAAAAGTCGGAATATGTTGAGCCAATCTTAATTATATATTCTACTTTACCGTATTAGAATTTGAAAAGTCTAAGGTTTGAGAAAATTATATAAGAAGATAACTATGGAATTGGAAAAGTTAGTTGTTCATGTTTATAAAATTCGAATAGATTAACTCTGTAAAATGGATAGAGTTCAAGTGCATATAGTATAATTAATTCACCAACCACTACAAAAGTCGGAATATGTTGAGCCAATCTTAATTAGGATATCTATTTGTATTAAATTCACTGAAACCATTACAAAAGCTGGAATATGTTGAGCCAATCTTAATTTGAGTTTCTTTATTTAAAAAAAATATATTAACAATATTTAAAGGGTAATATGGTCTTTCACTTTTTAACTTTAAGGATCCATGCTTTTATATTAGTATGATACACGAGAAAATTCAGCTAAGAACACTGAATACATAACTATGCTATCAGGCGAATATTTCTTTTTACAGTCAAGATATAATTTTTGACTTATACAACATTGTTGAGTAATCTCGTTCCTGGTGTTGCATCAAATATTTGGGAGATTTACACAAATATACAACCCTAACACCATATTTATAAAAAATAGCAATACTTTATCACTTTACAAAAGATAGCAATAGTATTTTTACATTCCAAATACAAGTTTCAAATTAGGGTTTCATCTCCTTCTTCCTTACCTTCTCCCACCCATCACTGCCTGGTGGCTGCTGCCACCACTCATCGGCGCCGACCAGACACCGCCGACCACCGGACAGCCGCCGCCGGCCGTCGCTGCCACCACCGAAATTTTTTTTTTTTTGGATCTACAAGATTTAACATACAAAAATACACATATATACATTGCAAAATTTTAAAATTTAATGTTTTGAAATTATACATAACCAAATATACACAAACATACAAAAGATACACACAACACATACAAATATATACAAAAATACAAATACAAATGACTATCCATTCTAGACATGCATATACACAAGCATACAACAACCTACACATATATACAAACACATACACATACAAAAAGGGGATATAGACATTCATATACAAAAATATACAAAGATATATATATATATATACAAAATATAAAATATAGTAATACATACATATTTATACACATACAAAAAGGGGAAAAAGAACCAGATCGGAGAGGAACATATGTGTTTTATACAAAAAAATACAAATATATACATGTTATATACATACAAAACGAAAAAAAAAGGGAACCAAATCGAAAAAAACCACCGGAAACACAGAGATTGGAGCAGCATGCCACTGCAGTGCAGCAGCGCCGCTGCATTGCGGTGGTAGCAGCAACGATGTAGATCTGCGACGCAACAGCAGGGAGAAGAAGAGAAGGAGGGAGCGACGCCGATGGGTTCTGGTCGCCGGTGAAGGTTTGGTGACGGCGGCGGGTGGGGTGGGTGGATGAGTGGAGGAGATGAGAGAAAAGAAGGAGAGAGGAAGAATTAGGGTTTATGTTTGGGGGAAAATGGGAAAGTATTGTTATTGTATTGTTATGTAGTGTAAATATTTAAAAGTATCGGTATTTTTTGTAATTTAGCTATTAGGGTAGTCACTTTGTGTAAATTTTCGTATTATAATTAAGTTGAAACTCGGACACTATAAATCCATAATGAAATGTGTGTTAGTTTTTTTTTTCTACTTTTTGGAAAATTAATTTGAAGACGTTAATGCATAAAATTTTGTTTGATGCTAAAATGCTAAAAGCTCTTAATAATGTTCATTTAAAAAAAAAATCATAAGTATGATTGCAAACTGTGATCAAGCAACAAATTTTAATCATTGAAATTGTAATTTTTTCAATATGTCCACCCCATAACGCACGCCAATCCAAAAAGAAATATAGAAGATTTTCAAAAAAGATCAAGAAGCAACAAAGCCCACACTCTAAGAGTCTGTTTGGCCAAGCTGTCAAAATCAACTTAGAGCCCGTTTGGATGAGCTTAAAAGCGGCTTATAAGCTAATAAGCACATTAGTAAATAGATTTTTTACAAAAATATACAAATTTGAACACTTAATAACAAAAAAATAGCAATACTTTTCAAATTACAAGCCATAGCAATATTTTTCCTAGTAAAATGACAACATTTAATATACACACTTACACCCACTCTCCTAAAAATCCTAAACACTTTCTCCACTTCCCCAACCAAATCAGCCACCACCCACTCTCAGATCCACAACTTCACCACCACAACCACCGATCCCAAACAGAAACAGAACCACCACCCCCCGACGCAGACCATCACTCCCACCCCCACCACGATCCAAGTTAAACAGTAATGAGGAATCTCAACTCAAGCTCGTTATGACTTATCAGAACAGTAGCGAGGCGGAGGAGCCTGATCGAATCCATGCCGGAAGCAAATTTACCGGCGTTAAGTAAACTCGTCGTCCATGACGTTTCCTGATCAGATCCATATCAGCATCGCGACGGCAACGGCGCTGCCAGCATCGTTTTCGTCAGATCACCGATTCCACTCCAGCATCGGCTTCACCAGCATTCTCCTCTCCTCTTATGTCACTTGTGAACAAATAGGTGTTAGCAAAATGGGAGATGATAGATCAAATAGAGGAGAAGGGAATCGGGATTTGGGAAAATTGAACGGGATTGATAAGGAGAAGAAGAAATCGTACCTAAGTCTCCTGAATCTGGAACTGTGTCTCCGATTGTGTTGCAGCAGTGGTGAGCGATGGTGATTGGTCTCACAGTGGCGGTGAAGTGGTGGGAACGGTAAGGAATTGGAAATTGGGTATGGGAAAAATTGATATGAACAAATTTGAGAATATTTGCTGCATTTTTCTGATCCGAACAAATGCAACACCGCTAAAATAGTCTGAAACAGCTTGAACAAGGCTGAAACAGTCTTGAAACAATGCTGAAATAGTTTCAAACAGTATGATACAGTTGAAAAATCGTTGAAACAATCTGAAAAAGCTGTTGAAACAGCCTGAAACGGCGTTGAAACAATAGGATACAGTCTGAAACGGTGTGGAAACAATCTGAAACAACTGTTGAAATATTCTGATACAGTCTGAAAAGGCGTTGAAACAATCTGAAACAGCTGTTGAAACAGTCTGATATATTCTGAAATGACATTGAAACAGTATGATACAGTCTGAAATAACTAGTGAAAAACTCTAAAAAAAATGTAGAAAAAATGTTAAATAACGCAAAAAGGTGAAATAGTTTAGAAATAGTGAAACAACTCACAAACGGAATGAAACAATGCTGAAACAGTCTAGAAACAGCTAGATACAGTCTATAAATAGTTAGATACGGTGCAAAACCACCTGAACGATGCTGAAACAATATGAAACGATGTTGAAACAGCGTAGATACAGTGTTGAGCATAACCTGAAATGGTGCAGAAACAGTTAGATACAGTGTTGAACACAACCTGAAACAATGCAGAAATAATTAGATACAGTGCTGAACACAACCTGAAACGGTGCAGAAACAGTTAGTAGGCGATGCAGAAACGGTTAGATACGAGGTGGTTGGTAGTTGAGATACAATGAGATACGATGTGGTTGGTAGGCGAGATACGGTTAGATACAAGGTGGTTGATAGTTGAGATACGTGATATACAACGTGATACGATGTGGCTGGTAATTGAGATACGATGTGGTTGGCAGGCGAGATACGGTTAGATACAAGGTGGTTGGTAGTTCTGATACAATGAGATACGATGTGGTTGGTTGGCGAGATACGGTTAGATACGAGGTGATTGGTAGTTGAGATACAGTGAGATACAAAGAGATACAGTGAGGATGAGATGAGGAACAATGAAATTAGGGAAAATGAGAGGAGCAAAAGTGAAATTGGGAGAAATGGTGGGAGGAAAAGTGAAATAGGGGAAAATAGGAGGAGCAAAAGTGATGGGGGGGGGGGGAGGGAAAATAGGAGGAAGAATGTAAGGTTTGGTATATTATGAGAAAATAATGCTATGTTTTTGCTATGTTTGTAATTAACTTGCGTTTTTCTCTATATAGGGTTATTTTGCTAAAATGTTGCTATGTTTGGTAATTAAGTTCTAAAAAATATACTTTTGTGTAAAAATTCCTTAGTAAATGTTTGGTAACTTAAAAATTTATGGGCTTATAAGCACTTATGTGCTTAAAAAAGCCAAAAGCCAGAAGTTAGGAAATCCTAACTTCTCAAAAAGTGACTTATAAGCCACATAAAAAAGCTGCTTATAAGCCCACCCAAATAGGCTCTTATTTTGAGAAGTGCTTTTTATCAAAACAAAGAAGTGCTTTGCGAGATAAGTAGTTTGTGTTTAGCAAAATTTTAGAGAAGTGCTTTTGTTATTAATTTGTGTTTGACCAATATTTGAAAAAATTACCAAATTACGAAAATGGATATATAATAATATTAATTTGATTAAATATGGAAGTTTGAAATGGGTATTCTTGTCCCAAATAATCAAAAGCGCTTATTTTTTCAAGAAGCTACTTTTTTCAGCTTCTTCCCCACAACAGAAAAACAATTTGTCACTCAAAAGCACTTATTTTTTCTTAGAAGCTTGGCCAAATACCCCAAAATTTTAAAATAAATATTTTTTGATAAAAATAAGCACTTTTGGCTCCCCAAAAGCTTGGCCAAACAGGCTCTTTCTCATTAACTCAAAGAGTTAAAGTATTTGAAATCCATCAATTCCTATGTTATGTTGGTATAACAATTTAAAAGTATGCGGTCTTAAACAATAGAATTAATCTAAAAGTAACGGAGGGTGACTGGAATTATTTGTTCATACTATATTTTATGTCTAAATTAATTTTTCATAATTTGATCGCGTGCTGTTAAAATATAGGAAATTGACTTCTGAATTGATTTTTTCATTGAGTATTCCCTTTGAAATTAACTGATAAGCCTTGTGCTTTGTCATCGTATACGTAGCTATTGATACACCAACAAGAAAATAGCCAATGGAGTTTCTAAACATCTATAGGCTATAGCTCCAAATTTATTGTGACTAAATTTTCTTTTCTTTTTCTTTCTGTTTTAATAAATATTTGAAATATATGCATCCGGCACATAGACTAAACAACTCAAGGTGGTCTTCTATTTAAATTAATGAATTTTAAAATGTGTGAGATTTTTAAACAACTGGGACCTATGTAACGGTATTTGAAAATAATGCAAGAAGATGTCATTAGAAACTATGAATAAGCATGGGCTTGATAAGTCTGACTGTTGAAGCAAGTAAGGATTAAATAAGATATGGTTAGATTAAAATTCATGAATCTGTCATCATATCAAAATATTATTTTTGTGTTTTGACCCAAACGTCCATATATTTCAATTCTCCAATAGAAATGGATGCGGTTCAAACCAAAATATTATAGGCGACTTGGTATAATTAACAATCAAGTGTTAGGTATAGCTTGTAATTACTTATAAAACTTGAAAACAAGCTAGATTAATAAGTCATTTTACGTACTATTATGGCGTAAGTAATCTAAAAGAAAGTTTATCTGCACGTTTAAGTGCTTTTTGAATCTCTAATTGTTCATGCTAAGCGTGTCAGATATGAAATATGCGCTTACTTACATAAAGATTCATATGTAACAAAAACACAATATGAACTAGCATTCACAACAACAACAACAAGTCCAATTTGCTTTTTTACCCTATCATAAGTGATGATAATTCTAGTGGGTACGGTAGAGAAGAAACATACTTTCACATAAGGTTTTTTTGCTTCTTGTTTTGACCATGAAGATGTTATGATAAAAAAATCAATCACTACATGAGTCTGCTATCCGTTCACGAACAAAGCGCCTTCTTTCATCCTTCTTAAGTGACTAGTGGCGGGAGAGCCCGTGCTGAATAGATCCTTAAGCAAATGTATTTTCTCTTAAAAAATTAATTGTCTGAATAGTGGCTAAACCATTAAAATAAATAATAGCCCTTTTCATATATTTCTCATTCATATTTCAGGTACGTTTTATGAATAATAAGTGTATATTCTATACATATTGTGATATGATCATGGAAATCCCAGATAATGTGGAGCATATTGCGAGGATCCCGTAGATGTTTAGCGGACCGTTGATTCGTTCCTGTATTGGGTAAAAATAGTTTGATTACGTGGCGCCTCGGGCGCATGGCTCGAGGGGTGTTCATGCCGAGACATAAGGTTTGATTATCGCACGAGAAACTTGGTTCTCGAGGCTCGTCCCCAAGGTTGAGGTTCGAGACATGCTCCGTAGGAATATTCCCTCGAAACAAAGGGTTCATTTCCCACGAGGCGAAACGGTTAAGCCTCGGGGGAACAGTTATGTTTCAGAAGAGGAAGAGTTTTGTAACGGTCAACCATTAACTCAACATTCAATGGAATAATCATGGGCCGGCCATGATCAGAACGTTGTTGAAAGTGGACACTTATTTCCTAATTAATATATTAATTACCATTGGATTTACTAATCTATAAATATAACATTGTATCTAACTTGCAAGGGGATCTAGAAATACATATTCTTATTTAATTTTTTCACTGTTCTTATATTCTTGTCTTTATCATTTGTTATCCAAAATTAATCCGGAACCTTGATACGATAACTTTCTTGTTAACCACGTTACAAATTCGATTGATTAACTAACCCGAATTAGGCCAATACAAATTGGCGCCGTCTATGGGGACCAAGCAATAGCGTTTGTTCCAAAGTTGTGCATCACAGTTACTCGTGTCTTCTTCACTAGTTCTCAACAATGGCCGACAATACTAACAACACAATTGAGCAGGTTAGAGATGAAACGCAAGTTCCATCAATCCAACCAGACAATGGAACTCCAAATCAACCAATTGGTGCAACCCCACCAATTCCACCAGTTGGTGTAACCCCATCGATTACACCAGGTGTAGGCTCGCGACTCCCACCACTGATTGATCCCTCTTTATTTGGGTCAAACGACTCATTCGAACAATATGTTATTTATACTTTACAATAGCTCCAGGGGCAGTTTGCTGCGCAGGCAGGCTTTATGTCGAGTTTTGAAGTTTGTTGCAAGCTCTCTCAGGGAACACGAGGAATAATACAACTCCCACCGATACTCAACCTGTGGTTTCCAATGAAGGCATCACTTTGTTCCCACGGGCGCAATAATATGGGGACTTCCAAATGGAGCTGCATATGGAGGCTGGGGAGCTGCCCCAACTGGCACTCAGCCTTTTGGGACTGCCCCCACAATGGCGGAAACTAGCATCCATCAGAACTAGAAAAGTGGAAGAAAGATTTTAAAGCTCAATTTGAAAAAAGGCTCGAAAATGTCCCCGGGGTCAGAAAGCCCCAATGGGTGTTGGACATTGAAAAATGCAAGCAGCAACCTTTCAAGCCTGAGGCTTCTCCTGCCCCCATCTCCAAACACTTCAAGTTCCAAATCTTGAAGAAGTATGATGGTACGACTGATCCAGTCGACCACATAACTGAGTACATGGCTATAGTCAAGAGCAATGACTTGACCCTGGTGGAAAAGGAGTCCATGTTCCTTAAAATGTTCGGGGACACCCTCGAAAAGGGGGCATTACGTTGGTATATGCACCTTCCCTCCGAATCAATTTCAAGCTTCGAGGAGTTAGCCGACTTGTTTATCAAGGCTCATATTGGAGCTCAGAAGATCCTCAAGCGAAGGAAGGATATCTTCGAGGTTAAGTAAAGGTACCTCGATCCTATCAAAGACTTCATCGAGCGCTTTCAGGCTGAAAGGATGGATTTGCTAACGATGGAGGATAACTTAGCAGTTATGGCATTTGAAAGAAATATAAATGTCAGCAATTACAAGGCGGCTGCCGAATTGAAGAGAGAGCTTCAGCAATGGCAGGTGCGAACTTAGGATGAGTTGCATGATAGGGCCACTGTAAAGATTAGGATCGAGGAGGCAGAATAGAGGGCGACAGGACGCTACAATGCTTAAAGAAATCGCCCCGAGTCTTCCCCACGGGGCGATGCACCATGAGTAAACTCGAAGGTTCGTTACGAACCTTACAACTCACAAAGGCAGCATATGAGTCAATGTCTCGGGGGACAACATGTAAGAAAAGGCTTGGAGGAAAGGTCAGCACGAATACCAACCAAAAGAACTCGTCGGGACCATCTCTAGTGTTCAAGGATAAGGATTTGCCTCACATCCCTGATTATAATTTCAATGTGTCGACCATGGAGTTGGTAAACACGATAAAGGGGATGACGGACTAAGGGGTGAGGTTACCAAAGAATATATGAACACCCCCGGGGAAGAGAGACCAAAGTTTGCATTGTGAGTTCCACGCTGATTATGGACATGCTACCGAGGACTGCAATGCACTTCGCCTTGAGGTAGCCCATCTTCTGAAAAATGGGATGTTGGTAGAGTTTCTCACTGACAAAGGGAAACATAATTTTGCTAAGAATAGAGGAGGTGGACAACCACCGAGGGCTCCATCCCCTAAGAGAGTTGTGAATTTGATAATAGTGGGATCAGAAAGGAATGATGTTAACTTCACTGCTACAAAGAAATCTGTAAAGCTCTCAATTACCATGGAGAAAAGGACTCGAACAGGTGGTTCGGGTAAAGAAATAGTTTTTGATGAGGATGATTATGATGGGATGACGTATCCACATCATGATGATTTAGTGATCATGTTGAGGATCAATGACTCAGATGTTAAACGAGTCTTGGTCGACCCCGGCAGCTCGCTAAATATTATCAGCTACGGGGCTGTAAAGAAGATGTGGTTGAAGGACCTTGTCGTCCCGAAGGCAACCATATTGACAGGGTTTAACAACTCTACAGAGAAGACGTTAGGTAAAATTACTCTCACTACTGCTGTCGAATGAGTTGATAAGAAGACAGTGTTTTAAGTAAAGTCCGAGGATATGACCTTATAATGTTATCCTCAGAAGGCCTTGGATTCATAAGATGGAAGCTGTGCCATCTACTTTGCATCAAGTTATTGGATTCATAAGATGGAAGCTGTGCCATCTACTTTGCATCAAGTTATCAAATTCTCTACTCCGTTGGGAATTCACGTAATCCAAGACGAGCAGCGGGTAGCTAGGGAATGCTACTCGGTGGATATGAAGAATGGAGTCGCCCTGAGCAGGCCATCTAAATAGTAATTAATTTGTCTGGGGTCTGGCAAAGAGGAGAGTTCGGTTCTTGAGGTGAACTCTCATAAAGTGGTGGAGGCAAAACAACAATTACTAATGGCTATTTTTACAAAGAATCTGCATTTTTAACATGGGCATTCTCAAATATATTGCAAACATAGGTTATTCTCAAACGTGTTTGAAACATAAGCTATTTGTTAGAAATTTAAAATGTGGCTATCGGTTAAATTTGTATAGACTATATGTTAATTAGAATTCAAAAGAGTGGCTACGAGTCAAATTTTCATCCGGATCTGAAATTGGAGGCAGTTCTTGTTTATGCCTAAAATTATACGTCTAGGTTAAATAATTAATTATGGTAGGGGTCACAAGAAATACAGTAATTACAATGAAAAAGTATGTAAATATAATGAAAGCAGTACTGAAATAACAAGATGAAATAATTAATAGAAAGCAGAGTAATTCTTTTTCCTTGAGAATAGTCGGATTCTATGGTGAATCACCTGATGTACAATACAATGTGAGGAGAGGTATTTATAGTAGTGATACTCAATCCTAAATAAGGTAAAATACAAAGATTAATAAGGCTATGGGTCTATAACTCAAGGTGGTGCTATATACTAAATCCTAACTAGGAGACTGTAAACCCTAGGCGGCGGGATGTATACCCTGCGTCATGTGGACGTGTCGCCTAAACGGTCGTTGACTCCAGGAGCGGGTATGTATCCTCTGTGCCCGGTGACTTGTAAGATAAGTTTAGTCTCGCCAGCTGGACTCGTATCCCCGTAATAGTATGTGACATAATTTTACCCACACAGTCAGTCCCCCTATTTGCTTTATAGCTCCGACCTATTCCTTGGATTTGGAGTTTGCATAAGCTTCCAATCGTTCAGGGAAGAGGGAGTATAAGGCATTCCCGAGATTCATGAGGGTTCCTCATTGGAGTCTCTCCAAATGAATCCAAGTGAAGTCTTCGGTGCCCGTTTTGCTGCCTCTGCCTTTATACTGAGGGATCCCCTCAGTTTGGCTGATTTTACCAATTCCTGTGGCACAGCGTCACAAAGATATTGTTGTTTGGGTATCAACTTGGGAATTTTTCCTTCTTGTTGCCGGGGGAGATTTCGATGAAAGAGCTACAATCCAGATGAAGAGTCTCCGCCCGTGAAAATTCGAAGGAACCTACGAATTTAGTCTTTTTCTTTTCTACAACTGTTGTAAACAAATATTGTATTCAGGAAGACTAAATGTATATAATGATCCTACGAGCTATTTGTTATTAATGAAACGGTTGTTCATCAACTTTTATACATGCTTGTGTTATTACATGTTTTGTAATGTATAGTCAAGCAGTATGTTTGTGCACCTAAAGATTAGATGACTTCTGGTCGTCCTGAATGTTCTAATGTTTAGAATGTTTATCAGTGTGCCTTCTTTGAGCAATTACGTCCGTTATGCACTAATGTTTGGCGGCTAGGTTGCATCTGTAGGAGATGGCTACTTGCGCCCACAATGGGACGACTTTATCCCGTGTGATAACAGGAACTTTTGTGTCCGACTTCGAACGTCTCTGCTTATTTACTCGAGTATTTAAGACTTTCTAGCACTACGCGAACAGGCGTCCCCGTCAGCATGTAGGTGCAGTTGTTGAATTAACGAGTTCAAATCACGAATAATGCCTGGTGGCTGAGCTAGACGTGATCTTAGCTCTAAGCGAGTACTGTACCCTACTTTTTGTAGCGAAAAGTGAGTGTATTACTTCAACTTAGGTCTCTGGCCAGGGCTATGAATAGTTGGATCGTACATGGATCTGAATAAATAAGTAAAACAGACTAAAAATAGTAGTTTTATTGATGGATAAGGCGTGAAGCCTTGCAAACATAAAGAGCAGGGATGTGTTCCCGTTGTATATAATGATAACAGGAGTAAGCGGGAAATGGAAAAATACATATCTCGAGTATATGGGCTTAACTGAGCCTCTCAAGAGTAGTATTTCTTTAGCCATGTGATGTTCCAGTTATTTGGAATGGTCGTTCCTTCCATGTCTTCAAAAACATATGCACCTTTCCCAGCTGTGCCTCGAACTTTGTACGGCCCTTCCCAATTCGGGGCGAGCTTACCTGCACTGGTCTATTTAGTTTTCTGAGTGACTTTGTGGAGGACCAGGTTCCCAATGTTGAAGGATCATGGATTAGCCCTCGCTCTGTAATACTTCTTCACACGTTGCTTCTGGGCCGCAAGGCGTATGGCCGCTATTTCTCTTCGCTCGTCCAAGGTATCGAGGGAAACCTTCAAAGCTTCGTTATTAGGTTCTTCCTCGGTGAATGACTGCCGCAAGCTGGATTCTCCAATTTCTAAAGGAATCATTGCTTTTGTTCCCCATTTCAGTGAAAACGGCGTCTCTCCGATGCTGGATTTGGATGTGGTTTGGTAGGCCCACATGACTCCGGCCAGTTCCTCCGGCCACTTTCCTTTAGCTTCCTTGAGTTGCTTCTTAAGATTCTCCACTACTGTCTTGTTCGAAGATTCGGCTTGACCGTTTGCCGAAGGGTGATCAGGAGTAGAGGTGATTCTCTTGATTTCCCATTCCTTCGAAAAAAACAGTGATCTTTCCACCTATGAGCTGAGGACTGTTGTCGCAAGTGATTTCTGCTGAGATGCCAAATCGGCACATAATGTTCTTCTAGATAAACTCTATGACTTTTCGCTCTAGGATCTGGGCATAGGTCGCTGCCTCGACCCATTTGGTGAAATAGTCCGTCATGATAAGCAGGAACTTAACACCACCGGGTGCTTTAGGCATAGGCCCTACGATGTTTATTCCCCACTTCATGAAAGGCCAAGGGGCTATTACTGAATGTAATAACTCTATCGGTTGATGAAGTACGTGGGAGAATCTTTGGCAGTTATCACACGCCCGGCCAAACTTTCTCGCATCATCTTCCATTCGGGGAATGAAATAGCCCGCCCTAATTAATTTACGAGCTAGAGATCGCCTGCCAGAGTGATTTCCACACTGTCCCTCATGGATTTCCCTGAGCGCATAACCTACTTGAGAAGGTCCCAAACATTTAGCCAAAAGTCCACTAAACACTCGGCGACACAGCTCGCCATTAATTAAAACATAGCGAGTCGCTTGGGCTCTCAGCCTTCTGCTCTCTTTTCTGTCTGCCAGGAGTACTCTTTTATTCGGGTACTCAATGATCGGGTGCCGCCAGTCCCACGATGATTTCCTCATATGTTAGCTCAATGGTGGAAACAGGGTTGTCTGCATTTAAATCTGCAGTGGCCGCTAAACTGGCTAGGGCATCAGCCTCTACGTTTTCTTCTCTCGGTATGTGATTAATCTTTCATTTTTTAAACTTCTTCAAACATTTCTCTACTCTGGCCAAGTACTCTTGCATGCGGACGTCCTTAGCGGCATAAGTCTTGGTTACTTGATTAACAACAAGCTGGGAATTACAATTAATACTGATCTCCCTGGCCACCAATATGTAAGCTAATTCTAAGGCTTGAATTACTGCTTTATATTCTGCTTCGTTGTTCATCATTTGGGAGCAGCAGACAGCTTTCCTGAAAACGTTCTTCGCTGGGGATTTGATCACTATACCAAGCCTAACCCCTTTTATGTTCGAGGCCCCGTCGGTGTGGATCAACTATTCTCCAGGAGTAACATCTTCTATCATCCCGCTTTCTGCCTCAGCTCGCGGCATCAAATCGATACTGAAGTCGGCTACAAAATCCGCTAGTACCTGTGACTTGATAGTCGTACGTCACTGATAAATGATGTCATATTCGCCAAGTTCAGTGGCCCATTTTGCCAGCCTACCTGATAGTTCGGGCTTATGCAGAATAATCCGTAAGGTAAAAGAGAAAACCACGATAATGGTGTGACTCTGAAAATATGGTCGCAACTTTCTCGCTTCCATGACTAAGGCAAGTGCGAGTTTCTCCAGGTGTATATACCTAGTCTCTGAGTCCAGGAGAGACTTGCTGACATGATAGATTGGGGATTGCACTCCCTTCTCTTCTCGTACCAGGACGGCGCTAACAACAACTTCGGACACAGTCTCTTCCCCCTGTGTTCAAGATGTCCCTTCCGCTTCTCTTTTACTACTTTCCTCTTAGGTATAACAATAACGGTTCACCCTCGTGTGGCTTGGTGAGCAGCGTGGGATTTTCCAGATATTGCTTTAGTTCCCGTAGCACCTTGCTACATTGCTCCGTCCATTCGAAACCTTTATTCTTTTTAGGACATTGAAAAACTGATGACGCTTCTCTGATGATCGTGAGATAAACCAGCTGAGTGCTGCAATTCGACGATTAAGCCTTTTAACTTCAACTTTGCTTTTCAAGACTTCCGGTATCGCCTCAATCTTCATGGGATTTTCTTCTATGCCTCTGTTGGAAATAATAAACCAAAGAAACATACCAGAGGATACACCGAAGGCGCAGTTCTCGAGGTTGAGCTTTATTCCAAATTTATCCAAGATGTCAAATGCTATCTTCAGATGGCTGACATGATTCTTGGTGAATTCTGATTTGACCAACATCTCATCAATGTAAACTTTCATGGTCTTGCCGATTTGCTCCTTGAACATTAGGTTCACCAACCTCTGATAAGTTGCTCCTGCATTCTTAAGTCCAAAAGGCATTACCCTATAACAATAAGTCTCCATGTCTGTGATGAAGGAGGTCTTTTCTTGATCATCTGGGTTCATAGGGATCTGATTGTTCCCTGATTATGCATCCAGAAAACTCAAGGCTTCATGGCATACCATTGAATCGATGAGTTGATCGATGTTGCGCAGCGGGAAGGAATCCTTCGGCCATGCTTTGTTCAGATATGTGAAATCGATGCACATCATCCACTAACCATTTTTCTTGGGAACTACTACAATATTGGATAACCAACCTCACGAATGGAACTATTGTTTAGTAGTTTTTCAGCCTCTTCATGGACCGCATGTCTTTTTTCGCGACTGATCGGTTGTTTCTTCTGCTTGACAGGTTTGAAGTTTGGATCGGCATTCAGATTATGTGTGATGACGCTAGTTGATATCCCCGACATGTCGGTATGGTTCTAAGCAAAGGTGCCTGACCGAGCACGAAGGAAGTTAGCGTACTCTTGCTTGGCTTCGACTAAGAGCTTAGCCCCCACATAAAATTTCTTGTCCAGAACTTCCTCGTCGAAGATCACTGGGTCAAGATCATCGACTGTGGCTTTTGCTGGCTTGTCTTCTTACTCCGGGTCGGAGGGCGTAATGGCTGGCTCTCGAGATAACTTCTGTTCCCCCTGAATTTCTTTCACCCCCAAAGAGTCGGGTACTTTAGGATTTGATAAAGTGTAGACGGCACTACATACTTCGTGAATCCAGGGTCTCCCGAGGATAATATTATACGAGAGGCCGCATGTCATTATCTGGAAGGAGGTCAGCCGTGCTGCTCCTGGTAGGTGTACCTGAAGGAGTATCTCTCCCATAGACTTCTCGCTAGAGCTGTTAAAGCTTGTTATACTGTACGGGCTAGGGATTACCTGATTTTGTATCTCCATCTGGCAAACAACCTTCCAATTAATGATGTTAACTGCACTGCCAGGATCCACCAATACACGTTTGACTCGAGTGTCGTGTACCTACATGGTGATTATTAGAGCGTCATAGTGAGGATGATGGGCTCGTCGTGAGTCCTCGTCGTTGAACTCAATAGTGTTGATGCGTGGCTTCTTGGTCATCTGCTGGTAAGCCACGCAGACCATGATGGCTTTGGTCCCGGCACTGCCGAACCCTGGCCCCCCGAAGATCGTGCTGACGAGCCTTCTGATTACTGGTATTGTTTTATAATGAGGGGTGATGTTCTGTCAAGATCTTAGCCATGATGACGGGTAACTGGGTTTTGATATTAGATAGTAGTTCACAGTTTCAATCGTATTGACCAAGTTATGAATTATCGGTTGGACCTCGTTAACGGCATCTCATGCGGCGTTGTCGTCATGACTTGACATGATTGCGCTTTTTCCTTTGTAGAAAACCTACAGTTGTGTGGGCCCCACGGTGGGCGCCAAACTGTTTATGCCTAAAATTGTACGTCTAGGTTAAACAATTAATTATTGTAGGGGTCACAAGCAATACATTAACTATAACGGAAAAGTATGTAAATATAACGAAAGCAGTAACGAAATAACAAGATGAAATAATTAATAGAAAGGCAGAATAATTCTTATTCCTTGAGAATAGCCGGATTCTGTGGTGAATCGCCTTATGTACAATACAATGTGAGGAGAGATATTTATAGTAGTGATACCCAATCCTAAATAAGGTAAAATACAAAGACTAATAAGGCTATGGGCCTATAACTCAAGGCGGTGGTATATACTAAACCCTAAGTAGGAGACTGTAAATCCTAGGTGGCGGGATGTATATCTGCGTCATGTGGTCGTGCCGCCTAAACGGTCGTTGACTCCGGGAGAGGGTGTGTATCCTCTACGCCCAATGACTTATAAGATAAGTCTAGTCTCGCCAGATGTACTAGTATCCCCATAATAATAGGTGATGTATTTTTGCTCACACAGCTCTCCTTCCACTTACATATATAGTAGTACTAATTCGCTTTGACTGGCACGACAAATCATCATGAAATTTCAACTTTTAATGCTCTTTATTTTTTTTCAACAAAAATTATGTTTAAATGCCTACTCAGAACACGGTACTATTAATTTTTGGTCGATCTTCTGACCATGTTATGTGCATTTGGAAACTAGCTGAAATACCAAAGCAGCACACATATGTGATATACATAGTTTCAAACAAACAAACTGTGGTGACAAGTTTCGAGTAAAAATAGAAAATTTTACATGACATAACGATTAAGGGGCCTTAATTATATTTTATTAAGATACTTTCAAATAATTACCAAGCATAACATATTTTCGAAATACAACAACTTAAGAAAATATGGGTATTCCTTGATTTTAGTCATATTTTGATTTCTCTCTCTACTACATTCACTCCAACTACTAGCCTATCTCTCATCCCCATCCTTCGGTCACTGCTGTAATCTTTTACATGTATGCCCTATTCTCCAGCTGCAATCATGCACCACATATCTGTCCAGAATTGGCTGGAATAATGTCCAGTTGATTAGAATAATGAATCGAAAAATTAACCGAAATTACCGGCCGAAAGCCTTCTTCTCCAATGAAACAGATATGTCCATAACTAGAACGAAACTTTCTTCCTCATCCTCTTCATTTCTTTCTTCTTCTTTTTCTGGAAGTGATTTTTGTATTGTTATGGTGGAACTTGGTGGTTATGTTTATTTTATGACGGTGGTTATTTTGATTTGTAGTGGTAGTTTGAAGGTGAAATGAATGTATGTCAAGTGTATATTATTGTATGCCTACATAATTTCCTGTGTATATTAATGTATGTCAAGTATATGTTAGAGTATGTCCTATGTATCATTGTACATACAACACACACATACGGTGGTGGTTTTAAGGTGGCATGAATGTACGTCAGGTGCATCTCATTGCATGTCTAGTATATATCAAGTGTATGTATTTTGTGTATATCATGTATATCAAAGTATATCAGTGACATATACATGAAAGATGCCCCAAAATTTTTTCTGCAAAATACACAGAGCTGGTGTCGGTGTTGCAGTTTTGACCCCGACAAAAAAGCTCTTATAATTTTAATTTTCGTCAGGAAAAGTTACTGGCAATCACCAGGGAGAAACTCTTGGCTATCACTCGATTATGATACTTGTAAGATCTAGCAGTCACCGGGAGCTTTTCTTTTGGGGGAAAATTATAAGACTTTTCTTACAACAACAAAGTTAGCATAAGAAGACCCAAATTATTCTGGTTGGATGAACCACCTTGAGATGCATACCTAGTATTATCCCACAAGAGGGGAATGGGGCGGGTGAGATGTACGCAGACCTTACCTCCACCGAAGTAGAGAGGCTGTTTTCCGTAGACCCTCAGCTAAAGAAGGACGATTTTGAAAACAAGTTTGTTAAGAAAGAAATTTTCTTACAGGGATTAAAACTTTGACGAGACACCATAAGGAATTGTTTAGTATGAATAATGCATCGGATAATACCTACATAGAAATCCACATTGTTTGGTTGCACTTTTCACCTCTACAAAAAATTTGGCATTATTTTATACAATGTTTGGTGCATGTTTTCAATTTCGCATAACTAATACCCGCATTAGTTATGTGAAAATATATGTATTATGTTGTGCGTGATAAATAGTGGAATAAGAATGTGGGTATTTGTAATGCGTGTTTTAAATTTTAAAATGAAAAAATTAACCCTCATAATAGTAGATTTTTTCGTTTCTTTGAACCAATATTTTTAATTATATATTCTATATTAATTTGTAATATATCAATGATTCAACAACAAATAGTCTTTGGATTACAACACTTACATTGCTAAATTCTCCTATAATTAATTCTTGCATTACTAATTCCCGCATAACTAATACCTACATTATAAATCTTCACATAACTAATACACGCATTACTAATACCCGCATAGTTAATACTTGCACTGCTAATACCCGCATAATTGTTCTTGAAACAAAAATAAGATGGTTTTGGGCCAGTTCTTTTAGGTTTATGCAAGGCTGAGCCCAACAAGTCCAATGGACCGGACAAGACCACCAATTTAGCACGACCTATTTATAGAAATATGACACCATAAACAATGGTTTTTCTTTTCCCCCCACATAATAATGGTTTGCGAAAATTCCCCCGCTAAGTTCAATGAATAAATTTCGGACGGAAATACCCGTATGAATCTTTTGGTCCGAAACCAATACTTGCCTTTGACCCCTCTTTCTTAGGCGACATTTGGCTCTTGAAGCCCCTTGAATTTCATATTCTCTTAGAGAAAGTGTTGCCTGGACAGCGCTTGGTCGTAAGTACTACCTAAAAGGCAGCACTTGCCTTTGGCTCATCTTTCTTAGGCAACACTTGCCCTTGAATCTCACATCTCCTAGAAAAATGTGTTGCCTAGGCCACCTGCCCCTTCCAATCTCTTCCTGCATTCTCCAGATAACTTCAACACTTGGCACTTGGCCTCCTCCTAAAAGGCAGCACTTGCAAATTGGTAGCTTGAAGTGCTGGCTCCGAGCTATAAGAGAGTATTTTGCTAAAACATTATTAAACGAGGGCAAACTCTCAAAACCAATCACTGTAGAGGGCACATAGTGAAATGTTTTGGTTTGGTGCTTTAGGTACTCAATCTTTCGGGTGATTTACAGAAATAGGACACTTTCTTGCGCCCGTCAGAAATTTGACCCCGATAATGAAATTCTCTAAAATTTGGCTTCCGTAATAAATTTTCTGGCTATTCCTGGAGTTACCCTCTAGCAGTCGCCAACAACTTTTTCTGACGAGGGCCTTGTTATAAGATTATTCTTGTGGTTGTCAAACTTGTAACAGATGCGCTAGATTTGTCTATTTTGTGCAAAAACTTCCAATGTTGCCGGTTGAAGTCAGTTTGACGCAACAGAATTTCAGATCCAATGAATTATGTATGTCCGACCTGCTAAAGTCATGCACCTTGCACAAAAAAATCTATAATGGTAATTGTTAAGAAACAAAATCACTGAAACAAGATCTAAAGTAAACGCAGTATGTTAGTATCAGTTTGCAAAGTAAGAATTTTGTTGTGTAAGTGTGAAGGTTATAAGGTACATTATACATGTAAAGGTAATCAACTTGATCAACAAGAGTAACAACTTACTATTTTACTAATATGCTAACTATACAATTTCAAAACCTAGTAAATAGAACTTTTGTTTCGACCTAAATAGAACTCACTAACTCCACTTATCACAATCACTAAATCAATGATTAGGACGAGAATAACAAGTCAAATACATTACTAACTACAATTAAATTTTATAATGTTGCCCCATTCCCAAGTCAGATGTGGAAGTGAAGCTTGATTCTCAAGTCATTCCCAAGAAAGGAAACTTCAAATTAAGGTAATGGAGAAATTGATGATGATGTCGCACACCGTATAAGAGTAGGTTGGATGAAGTGGAGGCTTGCTTCGGGTATACTATGTGATAAGAGAATGTCACCTAGCCTCAAAGAAAAATTCTATAGAGTGGTCGTTAGACCAGCTATGTTGTATGGGGCAGAGTGTTGGCCAGTCAAGAACTCACACATTCAGAAGGTGAGCATGACAGAAATGAGAATGCTTAGATGGATGTGTGGGCATACTAGGATGGATAAGATCAGGAATGCAGTCATTTGTGACAAGGTGCGCGTGGCCTCAGTGGGAGACAAGTTGCGAGAAGCAGATTGTGATGGTTCGAGCACGTGAAAAGGATGAGTGCAGATGCTCTGGTAAGGAGGCGTTAGATATTGGCAGTGTTGGGTTTACGGAGAGGTAGAGGTAGACCGTAGAAGAAATGGTCCGAGGAGATTAGACAGGACATGACCCAAATCCAGATCACCGAGGACTGTCCCTAGAGAGGAAAGTGGGGAGGATGAGAATTAGGGTAGAAGGTTAGATAGTCGTCGAGTGTCTTTTCTCTTATTAGATGTAATAATATGACTATATAGACTATTTCCATCTTAGTATTCATCTTTATATAAATGTTGTTTTCTGTTTATTTTGGATATGCTTTAGTTTCATCATTATCTTTATTATGATATTTCCGTCTTGTTTTCATACGTGTTTTCTATATATTTTTTTATAGCCGAAGGTCTATCGGAAACAGCCTCTTCACTTTGATAGAGGTACGGAATGCGTACATTTCACCCTCTCCATATCCCATTTGTGGGATTATATGTGTATGTTGTTATAATCTTACCCTGTTCCCTGGTTGAATTAACAAAGGCTATAGCTAACACTTTATATTTCTCATTTGTATGACCTCTCACAAATGTCCCATGAAGTCATAAATTTCTTAATAACTGTCAATTTGTTGCGTTGTACAAATATCATCAACTTGATCCTCACTCGACACTCATGCTATATAGACTATCTACAGTCTCCACTTCTGTAAGATCTCTTAGAAAGTGAAAGTACTTCACGTCTACATGTTAGCTTCTTCCTAACAAAATCGGACGTTTTCTAATGTTTGATTGTTATTACAATAAATTGGAATAGATTCTCAGAAGATATGTGAACAATTAGTCAATATAGATAAGATTTGTCAATCTGTAAAAGACGATGAACAATTTAACAATATATAGATATAGTAGCAAAACTTGACTGATGACAAAAACTTGTAAATAATTGAACAACATAGACAATATTTTATTCATCGGATTAATTTGTGACCTGTTCAATAGTTCCAAGTTTTGATCATCCGATAAAATCTGTGAACAATCAAACAAGCTAATTTCTTCATTCTTCTAGATGTTTAGCATTAAGGTTATTTTTACAAAACTTCCTTAAAACGAGGGTAAGCTATAAAGAATGGCCTCATATCTTCCTATTTGTACAAATCTTTCTTGAACCCGTTAATCTTACTAACCCAAATTCATGTCGGTAAGCTCATCATCAAAGGCTAAAAAGTAAAAATTTCGCGTAAAGGCCTGTTTGGCGCGCGCACTAATTGATTTGTAGCCTTTAAAAATAAATTCGCTGAAAAATAGCCATTTCCGGACAAGTCCCAGTATAAATATTAGGGCTTTGAACAAGTTTTGTTCAAAGCCCCAGTATTTATACTGGGAAGCTTCAGTAAACTAACCCCAGTATAAAATATTGGGGCTTTGAACAAGTTTTGTTCAAAGCCCCATTATTTTGTTATGGGACTTTGTATAAAGCTTCAGTCCTATAACAAAATACTGGGGCTTTGAACAAAACTTGTTCAAAGCCCCAGCATTTTGTTATGTGACTGAAGCTTTATATATAAAATCCCATTATTTTGTTATGGGATTATTTTGTTATGGGACTTTGTATAAAGCTTCAGTCCCATAACAAAATACTTGGGCTTTGAACTTCAAAGCCCAAGTATTTTGTTATGGGACTAGTCTAGGGTATTTTTCCAACGCTAATGGAGCGTAAGTGTGCACGCGAATTTTTGGCTATTTCTCTATTAATTTTGAAACGGTGGATAAAACTCTTTGAGTGCTTTCAAAAATGGCTACGCATCAAAATTTTCCGGCTAAAAATGGGAAAATTTTATTAATGAGTGACCTCCTTGAGACCACCCATTTAACTTTTAAACCCATTATTGCTAATTCTTTGCCAAAACTTTTTATAGTGAATAGCCAATATGTTTAGTACAAAATGTGTAAACTCCTTGTAATATAAGTCATGACGAATTGTCGGGACTCGTTATAACATTTACCATCAGGATTGTACTGCACATTTTGTATTAAAGTCACGGTGATTCACCATGTACGGTCAAAACTTTTATCACCAGAAATCTATAGCAAATCTCCAGGACTCGTCATGAGTTGTGCCGCCATGAGTTTTCTTGCACATTCTAGCGCATGAATGTTAAAAGTAAAAACGATTTTCTAAAGGTTTCAAAAGTTTAATAGGTGCATTAAAATAACATATTTCTGCAAAACTCCCTCAAATCTGCAAAGTTTCCTCTCTCTATTGTCCCCTTCTTTTATTAAAAAAGCTCCAATCTTTGCTTCTTTTTCTGCAAAGCCTTCAATTCTCATCAAGAGAGGTCAACCTACTAGTACACAATTACTATATAACAGGCTAGAAAAGAGAAAAAACTGAAACTTAAGCAACTAACAAGGATTTCCAACAAAAACAAGATTTTTAGTTTATATCCATATGGGAGACAAAACAATACTTCAATTTGCACCTTTTCAAAGTTCCGTAGATGAAGGATTCTGGCATAGATTATCTTCTTTAAAACTCAATAAGTTTCGCCTTGATGATTCTCCTATTCCTATTACTGGTAATTCTCCTTTTAATTTTTTACTGTTTTACTTTTTTCCAATTGCATGATATGACCAAGAATGACAATTTTTTTAATTGTTCCTAATACCCTTTTGCTTAATAACCAAGACTGCAGCTTGTCTTGTTTTTAAGTTGTAGTATATGTCCCTATACTGGTTCGAGCCATTGAAACAGCCTGTGATGCTTGCATCAGGATAGGCTGCGCATGTCAAGGGATGCCTTGCGTGATCGCCCGATGCACAAAGCATCGGGCGGCCCCTTTTACTCAATCTTTCCTACTATTAAAGCATGCACTTTTTATGGGAATTAAAGATTGTAGCTTTTTCCTTGGGGGTTGGGGGGATTGAATTATTCCATAGTAGTTGGAGACAAGTCCAATGAAGGGGGTTCAATTAAGGTACTTTTTTGTTATATATGTAAGCTTTTTACTTAGGGCAATAGTTTGAATCTTAAGTGTGGCATTCTTGCATTTTTCCCCGTATTAGGATTCCTGGCCACTGCTTCTGGTTGACAGTGTTAAGTTCCTGTTCTGATGCAATTTGACAGAAGGGAATTTTACTGCTAAATTTTGCTGGAATACTGATACAAATGGTTTTTGGTAGGTTTTTATGCACCTTGCTCGCATCCTCAAGTATCAAATCACTTGACTCTTCTTTCTGAATCTTTGCCTGCTGAGTCCAGTGAGGAATCATCATCTGGTATAGCTAGTCAAGGGAACCGAAACAGGTGTCCCGTCCCTGGTGTTCTTCTCAACACGAACACGTTGGAAAGTTTCTACGCGCTTGATAAGCAAAGCCTACTTAAGGCAGAAGCCAAAAAGGTTTAGCAGCTTTTTTTCTCAAGCATGCTACATGAATTCAATTGCACTATTTACATGATAAGCCATATTTAGAAATATCAGGATAGGATAATATTAGGGCGTAGAGTAAAAGAAAAAGAAATCTTGAATCAGTTTTAGCTACAATTACCTGGGTAAATTCACACATTGGGTGAAAGTTCTTCTGCATTACGTGTGTTATCGCATAGCTTAATAGTATGTATCATGCATGGAAAGAGCCTGAATTTCCTTTAGTGTCATCTCACCGTGATAGTTTTTGAATTGTTACTGCGAATCAGATATGGGATGACATTTACTCAGGCAAAGTTGAGGAGGACAGTTCTGTGCTCTTAAGGTTCCTAGTTATATCATTTGCAGACTTGAAAAAGTGGAGCTTTCATTATTGGTTTGCTTTCCCTGGTTTGGTGTTTGATCCCCCTGCAGCCCTGGTTAATTTGAAGCCAGCTTCACAGTGCTTCACTTCTGAAGAGGTCATATCTCTTAAAAGATCATTCACACATTGTTCTTTCACAATTTGGATTATCTGTTTTGTTTTTAATTAATTGTCATGGCAAACAGGCTGAATCTCTATCTACAGCTTGCAATGAGTGGCGTAGTATGACCTCCACTGCAGGTAAAAGTTCCTTGAGCTACCTACCCTGTAATCCTTAAAGGAAACAATTATCGACGTTTCTCTTTTCCGGACCTGGAATGCAGATGTGCCATTCTTTCTGGTGTGTATTGGTTCGAATTCAGTTGTTACTCTCAGACACCTAAGGGAGTGGGAAGTCTGTCAAAATAATAGTCAAAAGGTTTGTCCATTCGCTCTTGATGTTGTTTGGAATCTTTTAGCCAGTATTAAGGCTGTATAGTGCTGCACTAATCTCAGTTCATATGTATGATATTTATGGTACAATACTGTCTTTGACATAAATGCCTTGCTTATAATTGGCAGGTTCTTTTTGGTTTTTATGACCCTTGTCATCTTCCAAGCAATCCTGGATGGCCGCTTCGCAATTATCTTGCCTATATTTGTTCAAGATGGGGCCTTGAAAAGATTCACTTTTTCTGCTACCGTGAGAACCGTGGTTTTGCAGATCTGGGATTGTCTCTTGTTGGAGAAACTGCAATATCTCTTTCACAAGGTAGAGCTATTGGTAATAGGTTTTGGTACCTGATTTATGCTTCCTCTATATATATAGTGGAAGTCATTATCTTCTACGTTGCGATAATGTTAGTTTATTCAGGATGGAGGAATCATCAGAACATGCCTAATGCCGTGGGATGGGAACTAAACAAAGGGAAAAGGGTTTCGAGGTGCATTAGCCTGGCTAAAACTATGGATCCAACAAGGTATGTATAAACAATTACTGCTGTATTCTATGAATAATGGTGGTTGTCTTAGAAATCTGTCATATTCTTTCCAGGTTAGCTGTATCAGCTGCTGATTTGAACTTGAAACTAATGAGATGGCGAACATTGCCTTCACTGAATCTCGACATGTTGGCTGCCACAAAATGTCTACTCCTGGGAGCAGGTACACTAGGATGTCAGGTTGCTCGAATGCTTATGGTAAGCAAACACAACATGGAAAAAGACAAAAATGGAAGAGATAATTGTATAAATGTTTCTGAAAATGCTTACTAGACTTTTTTACATTTGTAGGCATGGGGTGTCCGAAAAATTACACTGGTTGACAGTGGTAAAGTCTCAATGTCCAATCCACTAAGACAGTCTCTTTATGTGCTTGATGACTGTCTAAATGGTGGCAAATTTAAGGCCATTGCAGCAGTTGAAAGTCTCAAGCGAATATTTCCAGCAGTGGTATTGGTCCATTATTGAGACTTGGAAGAATTAAATAGAATAATTCAATTTTGATTGATAAGACAAGTTCTTTTGCTGACACCGTAATTTGTTGACAGGAAGCAGAAGGTGTTGTGATGGCTATTCCAATGCCTGGACATCCAGTGCCTAGCCAAGAAGAAAGTAATGTACTTCACGACTGCAGACACTTGACTGATTTGATTAATTCACATGATGCAATCTTTCTATTAACTGATACACGGGAAAGTCGGTGGCTTCCTAGTCTACTTTGTGCAAGTGCTAACAAGGTTTTACACACTTACTTTCTCTCGTGAATTTTTCCATTGAAATTTTTGTTTACTTTTACGAAACTGATATTGAATTCACAAGTGCCAGCTGATTGCTTCCTGATTATTACGTGTGTAAATTTTTCCCTCTGCAGATCACTATTACGGCAGCCTTAGGCTTTGATAGCTTTCTAGTTATGCGTCATGGAGCAGGTCCTATAGATGCTTTACGAAACTCACAGGCTGAAAATTTGAATAATGTCTCTACTAGTATGGAAAATCTCTCCCTCTCAAGTCCAAATGGGTCACACAGATTGGGGTGTTACTTCTGCAATGATGTGGTTGCGCCAATTGATGTAATATTCTTGCATGATAGTGATGCTAACTGTTTGACTGAAATTTCTACAAATATGAATGATTTTTTGTTCTTTGTGCAGTCAACTGCCAATCGTACCCTAGACCAACAATGCACAGTTACTCGTCCTGGGCTTGCTCCTATTGCATCAGCCCTTGCTGTTGAACTTATGGTTGGAGTTTTGCATCATGCTTCTGGGTAAGTCCTAAATTGCTATATGGTTTACGTGAAATTTATATTTCATACCAATGTTTCTTCTTTTCTTATTTAACTATGTTTGCAGAATATATGCCAGAGCTGAGTTTTCAAACTCTAACGATAACGGTAGCATTGAACAACCTCTTGGCATTCTACCTCATCAGATTCGGGGCTCCCTCTCTCAGTTTTCTCAGATGACACTTGTTGGTCATGCTTCAACTTGTTGCACTGCTTGTTGCTCTACGGTAAGTTTCAGGATTCAAGTCCATCCATCCTGAACTATTAGACTGTACAATCTGACCATCATTTTTTCCAGCCCTCGACTCTTGTTAGTTCTTTGAGAGCTTAATCTCTAACCTCCATCTTGGTTATCTATTTATAGTCGTGCCATGCACTGATATTTATTAGTATAAATTTAAATCCAGCTTGAGTCACGTGACCATTCATTCATTTTTGGTCCTTGCACCACACAATGTTCCATCTTTAACTCAGATTAACTCATGTCCAAGTACTTAGATTTTATATTATGCCCAAGTATTCTGTCTTTAGGCTTTCCAAAAGGAGAACTGTTTTCCCTAGTTATGAAACTGTCCATCCATCTTAAAAGCAAGTATAGATTTTATATTATGCCCAAGCATTCTGTCGTTTAGGCTTTCCAAAAGGAGAACTGTTTTCCCTAGTTATGAAACTGTCCATCCATCTTAAAAGCAAGTAAAAACACATTGGCATGGACTGTTTTTTCTGATTACAAACTTGACTGTCGATGGCATCTTTACTTGTGGCTTGATCATCCTATTTTTCTCTCTATTTATATATATTTTAATTTTATAATAGACATGAAATCATTATACTCAGGTGGTATCAGAATATCGGACTAAAGGGATGGAGTTCGTACTTCAAGCAATCAATCATCCTACATATCTTGAGGATTTAACTGGACTAACAGAATTGATGAAGTCAGCAGGATCTTTTACGCTGGATTGGGATAATGATAGTGAAAATGATGACGACAATGATGATTGCGTAGAAATATAACCTTATTACAGTGTAACTACATTCATTCTTTGCAATTAATTTGATTATTTGTATTTCACCGCAGTCTCCCCTTCTCACAACACATGCAGGTCTCCCGCACGCTGATTAGGTACCATTATGATCCACAAGATATGTTAGGAAATCTCTATTCTCTAACTTTTCGAACTCAAAACTTAGATATCCTTGTAACTTCTTGATGTAGTGTCTACGTAACTATTCTCTTGCAGATATGATTTTCTCTTTTGGTTTTCTTGATGTCAACCCCATGATTACGCATCTTCAGTATTGTAGCTGCTGACTGACCATCTGAAGGACAGCAACCTTTTCATTTGAGTTGTTTATGAGCAGGTTGTGAAAGCATAGTACTTGAAACCATTAGCTGACGGAACCTGAAAATGTTGAGCAATGGAGTTAAGAAGAAATGCAGTATGTGTTGCATTATCTCTAGTGCAAGATGGTTCTTTTGGCTAGGTAGTAGTGTTTTAGGATAGTTGTGCCACAGTCGCCCTTCTTTCTTTCCTGTTTTCTGTTTTGAAAGAACCTTTACATGAAATGCGCACTAGCGCTTAGTGCGTGATGATCATGAGAAGCTAAAGCATAAACTTCAGCAGGGACAAAATGCTAGGTCATTATAATTTTTTCCCTTCCTAAACCACCACACCCCACGATGCTAACTAACCATAGATATATAACATGGCTGATTCACATTTAAAGAAGAGTATGGTGGGCATAAACAAGGGGAAGATTTTTTAACTATACGACTTATAAGAATAAATTTCATCTTCTACCACACCAATTAGTTATTACGTATATACCACTTAAGTTGTTAAACATAATCTTTAGAATTTAAAAAGTAATTCATAAGTCTGAGAGTATCCCTTAAATTAAGGAAAATCAAAATGGAGATATAATAATGCAATCAATCCTTCCTAAAACTACGCCCTCCACTTTGCTACTATCTTATAACTTCTCATCCCTACATTTCATTATTGGTATAAATAGTATATATTGGTATAATGTATATAGTATATTATTAATATATTTCTAAGACATCTTTTATAATATCCACATAATATACTATTTCTAAGTAACCCATTCGGGTATACTGTATATTGATATATAGTATATAGTGTATTGGTCGATTTTTGTCCGATCACGCAAACGACACGTGGTCAACTACGTGGCAAGATGAGAGCAATTTTCGGAGACGTTATGAAACGAGATCGGATGTGGATAGCTTTGATCGACAATGTGATCGAGTAAGCTGGATCGTGATCAGAAGATTTCGAAGACAATCGTTTTGCCAGATAACAATTTCTGATCTTATCCCGCTTTTGTCGGAATGGATTCAGCAGAGATTGTTGTACGTGGGCAACTACTGTTGCGTGGATAATGGAGAGACGTGAGAAGGTGGAGTCCTTTTAGGGTTGGAGACTCCACATCTCAAGCCTATAAATAAGTCCCCATTTCCCCAATTGTATATATTTTTACGTTCTTCTGAACCAAAGCATCCCCTTTCTTCATTCTACTGCCATATCTTCACTACTATTGTTGCTACTCTGTCATTATCATAATCACAACTATTGTATTAAACACAAGTCGCAGCTTGGTTCAAGTCTGAAGGAAGATTCTTCTCTTCAACGGGACACCAGCCTTCGATCGATCAATACAATAAGCTTTACTGCTTTCATTTATTGATTTATTATTTATTTCGTTATTTGCTTCTTGTTCTCATTATTTGGTGTATTTGTTTATCATCATCGATCACGTTAATTAACTGTCATTATCTTGGTCATAGCATCAATTCAGTAGAATCATTGTTAGTTCGTTAAATATAATTTTATCGTTTTTTCCAAACCTGTCATCGGCTAATTCGTATTATCTTGCATATTTAACGTTGTCATCGTAATTCTACTGCAGCATTCTTCATCGAATTTTATTCAATCATTCATATGATATTAAGCGAATCTAATATCTAAATCGTGTTCGGTAAAACAATAGCTACTTATTTCGCTCATAACTTGCTTGCTCGGAATCATCTAGAATCGATCATTTGTAATTGTTTAATCGTATTGTCTTAACCTGTGAATCTATTACTTGTCTTCGTTTATTCGATCATATTTGTCCTCGAATCAAACTCGCTATATTGTGTCATCGAACTCGCCATTATTTGTTCTGTCAAATTTGTTGCTTACACTGTTTTCGAAGCAATATTTAGTAAACCGATCACTTGTCAACGTAAATTTCTTATCAACCGGTCAAATTAAGATATAAATGGTCGCCTAAAACTCAACTAAAAACAAATTTAATTGTAATACCTGAAATACGTTTTTAGGAAATACATATAGTATATCATTGATATACCAATAACATATTTTATAATGTTGACATAATATATTGTAATATAATTGAATCATTTTAAGATACCATGTATTGGTATACAACAAACAATATATGAATATGCAATATACTAATTGTATACACATAGTATTATATTACTAATATATAAATAATATATTTTACTATTACATAGATAGTGTATTATTACTACTTATATAGAAAAAGTAATGTAAAAATTTGGCTCCGTAACCTATTTGCACCGCGCTAAATGAATACTAACCAGCGGTGTAAAATTGTTTGAAAACTAGCCAGTTTCGGACAAGTCCTAGTATTTTATGCTGAGACTTTAAACTAATATGTTCAAAGTCCCAGTATTTTATACTGGGATCACTTTAATACTTATCTCAGTATAAAATACTGAAACTTTGAACATGTTAGTTCAAAGTCCCAGTATAAAATACTTGGACTTTATTATTTATAAAGCTCCAGGGACTTTGAACATGAATCTCAGTATAAAATAATGAGACTTTGAACATGTTAGTTCAAAGTCGCAGTATAAAATACTGAGACTAATCAGGAGTGTTTGCCAACGCTAATAGAGTGTAAGTATGCGTGCAGATTTTTTACTATTTCTCAATTAATTTTGAAATGGTGGATAAAACTCACTTAAAACTTTCAAAATTGGCTAGTTATCAATTTTTCCCAAAACTAACTAGACCGGAAACTTTTTATAAACTAAGGCAGAAAAAAGAAACGAATTTAATGGATTAAGAAGCAGTGTTTGTGATCAATTAGGAAAGATGATCCCACTTTTAAAGGGAGTACAATTTTAAATGGAGTAAACTGAGGAATTTAACAAACTAGTATACAAAAAAATAGTAAAAAATATGTAAAGATGGTACAATTGAAATTTCAAAATTATTTGTGGTATTTGTTGAAATTTAATCTTTATAAATTGTCTTTTAGGTAAATTTCCCTAAACAGGATAAAAAGTAGCTTGGTTGGGCCAAGCCAATTCAACATCAAATTTGGGCCTTCCAGGAATTTTTTTTTTTTTTTTTTTTTTTTGAAAACTTATATACTATAAATTGCAATTTGGGGACCTTATTAATAATTATAAAATATAGAGGAAAGTGGGACTTAATTACAAAATCTTAACCTTCTCCCACTTTTTTCCAATTTTTCACTCCTCCTTCTCTCTACTCCTCTCGCTGGCATATCTCCACCGCCGGAGCGTCGACCTCCATCTTCTGCACTCCCATTGCCGTTCCACTGCCTCCATCTCCAGCCTCTAACGCTGCTTCCATCTATGACGTGGCCTATAGGGATTTTTTGTGTGGTTTTTGTCTAGATTCAGCCTTCTCCTCCTCCTTTCTCCGCCAAGGCCGCTGTTCCAGCATTACTCATGCGTATCTACACCTTGTATTTTAGTTTTTTCATTCAATATGGTGTTTTCAATGAAAATTTGATGTTTCTCGTTTAGATATGGTGTTTTCCTGTCAAATTTGATATTTTCCCGCCAGATCTGGTATTTTTCAGGTTAAATTTGGTGTTTTTTTAATTAGAATTGGTGGTTTCCCGTTCAAATAAGTTGTTTTTTATGTTTTTGTATCTACATTGTATCTAATTATTTTCGCACTCTGTTTTTATAATGTATCTATCTGTTTATGCACTATTTTTACTTGTATCTACGTTATTTCTAGTATTTCAATTATTTATACACTTTTTATACTTATTGTATCTACACTATTTATACTTATATCTAAAATTTCTGCATTGTTTATGTATTGTTTAAGCATTGTTTCTGCATGTATCTACACTGTTTTATAGTGTATCTTTCTATTTTTTTTGTTTATTTGTTTATTTATTACTTATTTTTGTGAATATTTTTGTGTATTTTGTATACCTCCATTTCATTTTTTTTGGATCTTTTTGTATCTTATGTATCATGAAAAAGTAGTCGAAGTTCGATGACTTTTTCCAACTGGCGGCTGACCAGTGGCGGCGATGGCGGTAGACCAACAATGACAGCTAGAGTTAGGGGCAGCAGGGGAGGGATTGGAGATGGAGGTTAGAGTTTTTCTTCTTTACCTTTTTTTAGCTACTTGTATATCAAAAAAATATTAATATATTTTGTAACATCAAATTTATTGCTATTATTACTATAATGAGAAATTTACGCCCCATGAACGTTGACCAAGAATAATTACTTTTTCTGTACACCTTTTCTTGTTTCTTTCTTTCCATATACATTTTACCCTTTTTAAATATATTTTAAAATATATATTTAATATTTTAAATATTATTGATATATATTTAATATTTTAAATATATATTTAATATATTTAATATTATTGATATTTAATATATTTAATATTATTGATATATTAAATATTAATAATATTAATATTTTAAATATATATTTAATATTTTAATATTATTATATTGATAGGACTCTATCATTAAGCCTAAAATCGTGCAACTACCATATTTAATGGTAATCTATTTTACCATTGATTGTTTTCTTTAATTAAGGGAGTTAAATATCATCAGAATATATTATTAGATATAGAAACACCTATTTTTCGGGGCTTCATAGTATATAAATATTAGTAATATTAATATTAAGAAATATATTTAATATGTATTAAATTTTTGGATACAAAAAGTTATGGACACCTAAAAGTAATTATTTATTGATGGACGGATATATATGTAAAGAGCCCTTATATAATAGAGACTTTACTTTTGTACAATGCGTAAGAAGCCCTTTTTTTTGGGGCTATATGAGTCCTTAATTTGGAGATTTGTTTTACACAAGTCAAACAAACAGATTGCTCCTTTTTATTACAAGTTTTCACAGATCACCAAATATTTTTATTACTCACACAATTTGCTATCGTCAATGTTTAGGGATGTCTGTTGTTTAGGGATGGCTGTTAAAAAATTATAAAGAAGTGTCGCTAGTTTAACAAAACTTGTGAACTTCAGAACTTTAGACAATAAGTCATGACTTGTACGTAAACTTTTGGCTCGTTCGTCAAACTTTAAAAATTAGAGTTATTTTTGCACAAATTTCTCAAATATGGACAACATATAGCCAGTGTCCTAAAAATATTCATTTCTTGCAAATTTTCTAAAACGAGTTAACTTTTTATACTCATCTCACTCACCTCATGGTCTTATCCAAGAGATTAAGGGGTCGTTTGGTTAGTGGTATAGTGATTATAATCCCAAGATAAAAGTTGGGATTAAATTTATTTTGTATTTGGTTGTCAATATTAGATAAAATAGAATAAATATCCTACAATTATGGAATTATCTTATCCCATATAGAGGGTAGAATAAGTTATTCCAAATTTTAATCCCTTTGATAAGTCTTATCCAAAAAGCGTAGAATATCCCAGTTCCAACAATCCCTTAAACCAAACAACCCCTAATAGTGTTTTCAGTTACTCTTACAATGACTAAGAAATTTCAAATTGTCAATTGGTGGAGGTACTCACACACTAGAGCAAGTCTTACTTATAAATCCACTCTATCTTAAAGCTAAGGTAGACATCCACAATTATCTCAATGAAAAATAATTTGTTTCACGTACTCCAGTTGAAACGTAATTTATTTATTAAATAATCTTACTAACATAGTAAGAAGAAGTATTGTTATGGATGTCAAGTAAAATATCTAATAACTAGTGCAATAGATACCAGAAAATAATATAGGAAAAAACTAAAAGGGCAAATTATACAAATACAAGTTATGGATATTTTTAACATAATATAGAGACATTTTTGACAATTATAAAATATATAGGAAGAGAGAACTTATTTAAGAAACATAGCAAGAAAATCCTATACAAAGAAAAATCCTACCCTCTTTGTTCTACTTTTTAAGTTTTCACTCCCTCTCCCTCTCCCTCTTAAACACCAGCGCCACCACTACCTTTCTCCCCTCGCCATCGGAGCTCTTGCCACCTCCCCTGATACAACTCTCACATCGCTAGAAAGAAAGGAAGTTGAGTCAGAAATAAAAGAAGAGGGGCAACACGTGCGCAACATATGTCTGTTAGTATTAGCTTAGCTGGATGTTAACAGAAATTGGGAAAGGGTTGATAGGGTAGTTATAATCATTTTTAGGAAAAAAGAGTTGGGATTAAAAAAGGAAAAAAATCCTCATTGTATTGCATTCAGTTTGTGATTGATGGATAATACTCTCTCTCTTATTCTTCTATAGTTCAACACCTTTTACCACTTGACTCCGCCAGAAATTGCTCTGACCAGTCACCGAAAGCTTGTTCAGGGATTATTCTGTTCTTTATTCCTTAGGGTTTCCATTTAGATTGCATCATTGGTATTAGAGCCACAAATCCTTGGTCATGGCGGAGAATACACGTTACCAGGAATTACGTAGGGACGTTGATACAGTAAAGGGTTCCATGGAGGATATACGTAGAGAAATTGATGATAAACTTAAT
The DNA here is from genome assembly GCA_037355625.1 of Petunia x hybrida. Taxonomy (NCBI): domain Eukaryota; kingdom Viridiplantae; phylum Streptophyta; class Magnoliopsida; order Solanales; family Solanaceae; genus Petunia; species Petunia x hybrida. The sequence continues at coordinate 5,600,623 of JBBBVM010000082.1, forward strand.
CAACGCTGATGAACTGAGGAAAATGTTAGTTGTTGTTCTTTCAGACAATAGAGGTCCTACAACGATGGAAAATAGGGAATTCGAAGAAATACAAGAGCCTCAGCCACAAAAAGGTGCAAATAATCAGTATCAATTACCCACTCACGCTCATAGTGTGAAATTTCCTTCTCTTGATGGGTTTGGATTGAAAGATTTGTTGTACAAAGCTGAACAATTCTTTGAAGTGGATGGTACTTCAAACAGTTCCAAGGTGAAAGTGGCATAAGTGCATCTTGATGGAAAAACTTTACAACGTCATCAAGTTTACATGGAAACAAGGCTTACTCGCGAGTGGCCTTCTTATGGTGAGTATGTATATGCTTTTTATGCTCGTTTTGGTTCTGAATTATTTGATGATCTTATGGGTGATTTTAAAGACTTAAAATAAACATCTAGTGTTCAAGATTATGTGGATGTGTTTGATGAACTGCTTACAAGGGTAGAATTATCAGAAGATTATATAGTCAGTTTTTTTTTGAGAGGTTTGAAACCAACTATAGGGCTACCAGTCACAATGCATTTACCAAGAACTCTACAGAGAGCCATAACCTTGGCAAAAATTTAAGAAAGAACCCTGTTTCTCACCAAATAAGATCAAAGATCCCACTCACTTTTACCCACTCCTAGAACATATGCAAACAGAACCTTAAACTTTGACACCAACTCTACAAGTTCATAATACTCAATATCTATGAAACCTCCTTTTAACGCTAAGAATCCAGCTAGAAACACTAGAATCCTAGCACTGCTGAACTAGAAGATAAGAGATCTAAGGGCCTTCATTTTTTCTTTATTGTGATGAGATGTACACTATGGGGCATTGTTGCACAAAGAAGAGGGAACTCTTTTTCATGGAGCTGGAAGAAGTTTGTGAAGATTTGGACAAGGATGAATATTGGGGTCAAGTAGAAACTCGAGAATGTAGTGAGGAACAAGGAGAATTTGGTACAGATTGGCCTCAAGTCTCTATTCAGGCAATGTCTAGTACACATGAGGGTTACATGTTTAGAAAAAAAGATAGTAGTTCACATATTAATTGATAGTGGCAGCACCCATAACTTCTTGGATCTAAATTTTGCAAAGTGGTTAGGATGTCACATGAAGCCTATTACCCTCTCTCTATTGTTGTTGTAGCTGATGGGAGTTACATATTAAGCCAGTATATGTGTGAAGCTTTAACATGGAAGATGCAAGGGTTCCAGTTTACCACTGACATGATGACCTTACCACTGGGTGGTTGTAGTATGGTATTAGGGTTCAATGGCTAGTCAATTTAGGGGATATTTGCTAGAATTTTAACAAGCTGAAGATGAATTTAAGATGGGAAGCCATAAGGTATCTTTAAGGGGAATGCAACCTCTTGCAGCAAAACTGGTTGATCAAGCCCAAATGCAGAAGTTACTATCTCAACTAGCAGAACTATCTATTCTTACTGTGGGTTTTGCTCAACCTGCAAACTCTGAGAATGTCCCAACCACAGCTTTGTATAGCTTAAAAGCTGATTCCAGATTCAATATGCAGATACTGCTTGACAAGTATCAAGACTTGTTTTTCATTCCAAAAGAGTTACTACCACATAGACCCCAAGATCATTCCATCATTTTGAATGAGGGATTGTCTCCTGTGAATATTAGATATTACAGGTATCATGTTTCTCATAAAAATGAAATTGAGAAGATTGTAGATGAGCTACTGGATTCTGGTGTGATTAGACATATCACTAGCCCTTTTTCTTCACCTGTTGTTATGGTTAAGAAGAAAGATGGAAGCTGGAGAATGTGCATTAACTATAGAGAGTTGAATACCAACAGAGTCAAGGACAAATTTCCCATACCTGTGATTGAGGAATTGTTAGATGAGCTGCATGAGGCAAAATACTACTCTGAGCTGGACCTAAGGTTAGGGTACCATCAAATTAGAATGGTGGAAAGTGACATCCCTAAAACTGCATTTAGAACCCACCATGGTCACTATGATTTCCTAGTCATGCTCTCCACTTTTCAAAACTTGATGAACCAGATATTTCACAACAGTTGAGGAAATTCATTTTAGTCTTTTTTTATGACATCCTCATCTATAGCTCCTCATGGGCTGATCATCTGGTATACTTGGAAGTTACTTTCAAAATATTAAGTTCACATCAATTATTTTTCAAGCAGAGTAAATGCACTTTTGGTGTCCAACAAGTATAATACTTGGGCCATATAATCAATCAAGAAGGAGTGCATATGGACCCACAGAAGATCTCAGCTATTGAAAGCTCTTAGAGGATTCCTTGATCTTGCTGGTTATTATAGGAGATTCATCAAGAAGTTTGGTATGATAACAAGACCCTTGACAGCATTTCTAAAGAAGGACAACTTCCACTGGACATCAGAAGCTACTTAGGCATTAACTGACCTGAAGACTGCAATCACAGCTGCACTTATCTTGGCTCTACCTAACTTCACTCAGGACTTTGTTATAGAGTCTGATGCATCTGGCCAGGGTATTGGTGCAGTATTCATGAAAAATCAGAGGGAAATTGCATTTTGTTGTCAGGTTCTATCCCCTAGAGATCAAGCATTGTCAGTTTATGAGAGAGAAATGTTGACAATTATCACAGTTGTTCAGAAATGGAGACACTATCTAGTGGGCATGCACTTTCTCATTAGAACTGATCATTCCAGCTTGAAGCACTTGCTTGAACAGAGAATCACCACTCCTAGCCAGTAGAAATGGTTGGTTAAGCTGCTAGGCTATGATTACTCCATTCAGTACAAGAATGGATCTAAAAACTTAGTTGCTGATGCTCTCTCTATAAGAGACCAACTAGCTGCTGAAGTGTGCTGCTTAAGTTTGACAGGTTTGCAGCCTGATATTCTGGCTTTGGTGCTGGTTCATGGGAACATGATGATAAATTAAAAAGGTTAATTCAGGAGCTGCAGCACAACCCCTCTAATAAAGCTCATTATAAGTGGAAGAATGGCATCTTGAGTAGGAAAAACAAGTTAGTAGTGGGAAATGATGCAAACCTTAAACAACACTTACTCTTCTTGCACCATGACAGTCCTGTGGAGGGTCATTCAGGAATTGCAGCTACCTTACAGAGGTTGAAATTGTATTTCTATTGGAAAAAGATAAAGGTTGACGTGTACAACTATATAAAACAATTTGAAGTCTGTCAGAAGTGTAAAAGGGAGAATGTAGCTTCTCCAGGCTTACTGCAGTGTCTCCCAATTCCTGATAAGATCTGGCAACATATCTCAATGGATTTTATTAAGGGGCTACCAAAGGTGACAAATAAAGGTGCTATATTTGTGGTGGTAGACATGTTGAACAAGTATGTTCATTTCATCCCTCTAAACCACCCCTTCACAACTATGGAGGTAGCTCAAGTGTTTATGGATTACGTTTTTAAACTGCATGGTATGCCTTTGTCCATTATGAGTGACATAGATCCTATTTTCCTTAGCTTCTGGCAATAGTTCTTTAAGTTGCAGAAGGTCAAGTTACCCACCTCTACCTCTTACTATCCACGAACTGATGATCAAACTGAAGTGGTTAATAGGTGTATTGAATGTTACTTGAGGTGCATGATATTCGACAACCCAAAAGAGTTGATCAAGTGGATACTTATGGTTGAATGGTGGTACAACACCTTTTACGACAGTGCACTCCAGCTCACTCCTTATGAGGTAGTCTATGGTCAACCACCTCCACCCCTGTTGACTTACTTACCAATGGATAGTCAACTGGATGAAGTTGATAGGAGTTTACAGGCCAGAGAGGCTATTATAAGGAGCATCAAATTCAATCTCAGTAAAGCTCAAAATAGAATGAAGATGCAGGCTGACAAGAGGAGAATTGAGAGGATATTGGAGGTGGGAAGCTGGGCATATGTTAAGCTTCAACATTATAAATAGCTTTCCTTGAAGGATCATTCTTTTCATAAGCTCAATCCTAAGTACTTTGGACCTTTTAAGGTGCTAGCTAGAGTTGGTCAGGTAGCCTATAAATTGGCTCTTTCCTCTCATGCCAAGATTCATCATACATTTCATGTCTCCCAACTGAAACAGAAGATTGGAGATGTTGTTTCTTCTCCATCACTTCCTTTGTATCAGACTGATCAAGGAGTTACTATACTGGTCCCTGAAGCTATTTTGGATCGCAGAATAGTTAAAAGAAATAATGTTGTTGTACCTCAGGTCTCATCAAATGGTGGAATGCTGATATGGAAAATAGTTCATGGGAAGATTATGCACAAAACAAGAAGAGTTTCCCCGACTTTGATCCTTGAGGACAAGGATCAGTTTTAAGGGGAAGGTATTGATACAAGTCCCACATCGCCAGAAGGAACAGAAGCTGAGTCAGAAATAAAAGAAGAGGGGCAACACGCATGCAACACATGTCTGTTAGTATTAGTTTAGTTGGTGTTAACAGAAATTGGGAAAGGATTGTTAGGGTAGTTATAATAATTTTTAGGAAAGGAGAATTGGGATTAAAAAGGGAAAGAATCCTCATTGTAATACATTCAGTTTGTGCTTGATGAATAATACTCTCTCTCTCTCTCTCTCTCTCTCTCTCTCTCTCTCTCTCTCTCTCTCTCTCTCTCTCTCTCTCTCTCTCTCTCTCTCTCTCTCTCTCTCTCTCTCTCATTGTTCTATAGTTCATAAACTTCCTATCACTTGACTCCATCGAAAATTGCTCCGACCAATCACCAGAAACTTGTTCAAGAATTATTCTGTTCTTAATTCCTTAGGGTTTCTTGCTTAATCCATTTAGGTCGCATCATCCCCCCACTGCCGCCGCTACTCTATTTTTCTTCACCAGCTATTGGAGCTCCAACCTCCTCCCTCACTTCGCCGCTGCTTTCCTCATCTCCCTCCTTCGTTTCACCGCTGCTCCCTCTCGCCCAACCGCCAATGCTTTTTTCTCTCTCCCTCTGGCGCTGTTCTTCCTCCTTCATCTGTCACTACACCTTTATATTTTTCGGCCTCCAGTGTTAATTCCTCCACTCAAAGACTTTAGATATGAAGATTCCACGTTGATATGCTCTAGATTTGAACAATTTTGTAGTGTACTTGGTGTTTTTATTGAGATATGGTGTTTTCACCTCTGCACGCCGCTGCTACTGGTATTGTTGTTGTTTGTTGTGGCCGCTTCTTCTTTATTTTTTGTATATATTGTATCATTATCGTATCTTTTTATATCATTGTTGTATCTATTATATAACAATTGTATCATTATTTTCTTACTATTGTATCACTATTGTATCATTTTTGTATCAATGTTGCTACCGATGTTTCTTTTTATTTCCTTTTTGTATCACTATTATATATTTTCTTTATCACTTTGTATCTATGTGTATAATTGTGTATCTCTCTTTTCTTTTCTTTTTTTTATTTTGTATAAATTGTGTATCTCCACTATATCAAACATATACCAGTTGTTTCATTTGTGTATCTCTAGCTTATCACATGCGTATTTTCATTTTCTTTCTTTTCTTTATGTATCAAACATATATCAATTGATACATACAAAATATTGATTTAGCTATGTCAATTGTATCATTCATGTGTCAAAGGTATATCAAACATGTATCAATTGATATAAAAGATCATCTTCGTATATCAATTGTATAGCGTAAAATGTATATCTTCTTATTTTTCTTCTATTTTCATTTATGTAACGATCTTTCATATTTAAAAACAAAAAAAGTTGGCGACCAACCGATGAAGACTAACTAGTAGAAAGGGTAAAGGTTGGGTGGGGGGGGGGTGTTGTGCAGTAGGAAGGCTTCCACAAATTCTCGTCGGACCAATACAGACTAAAAAAAATATTGCTATATTTTGTAATCTGTACTTTATTGTTAATTTTATATCGTAGGGGCTGTTATTTTGTATATACGTGTGAAGAGCCAAACCAATACAATACTACCGAATCTTATGTGTTCAAATTAACGCGACTCAAATCTAATAACAACTGATCCAATTAACGCATACACTTAATTTATTTATTAATCATGTACTAAGTCTTCTTTACCACTTAGGAGGTATTTAGAAAACCAGCTGCAACTTGCAACAATTGAAACGCTGATGTAAGTCTTATTTGGTAGTTAACGACGCAGCCAATTGTCCTAAGTAAAAGAGGAGAAAAGGAAAAACGAAGTCAAAGAACAAAAATGGAACTACAAGAGGTATAATTCTTGAACTTGTGAGGTTCACAACTAAACTCGTAGTTCCAAATTAGTGGTCGTTTTTTTGGGTAAAACATTAAAGGCTGTGGTTTATTTCTATTTTTACGTGTATAGACCCAAAAAGGAAAATTTATTGCTTTAGCATTTATGTGCAATGGTGCCATTTTCCTTATCCAGTTGTACACTTTATGTATATTGGTCCCATTTTCCTTATCTACTTCGACGCTTTATTATTAGAGTATATATTAGCAACTAACTAATACTCGTACACACTGTTCAAAATGAAAAAATATTTTTTAATTAGTCTGTTATAAAAAAATGATATAATTATAAATTTGAAAATAGTTTAATTCTGAATTTAATTCAATTTAATTATCCGTCGCATTTTAGAACAAAAATTTCAAAACTTATTTTTGTCTACTAAACATTATTTCAAGTCAAACTTATAAATTTAAACGACTGGTGACTATAAATTAGACGTTAGTTAGTTAAACGTACTATGATTTTAATTACAATAAAAAAAAATGTAGTAATTAATGAGACGAAGATAGCAACCGCATGAAAAGTCTGACTCTGAATTTAATTTGTAACCATCTTTGGTCAACAATGCATGGCCACCAGTATAACTATTTATTTCACTTTATCGAATACAATTACTCTACATTACAATGCTTATAGAATGCGACCTGCCATGAACCATCCTGTCTTATGAGGGACTACATTCTTTCTTGGTCCTGCAATCTTGGAAAATTCCTATTTTCTCGTAAATAAGTTTTTTTTTTTAACAGTATAAAAGTAAATCTAAATTGAACGCCAAATACTAGTATACTTGTTTGGCCTCTTTATGTGTTTTAATTAATTGCTGATTGATTCAATTGTTCCAAGAACTTCTTGTAAAATTTATTTGTACAGATCAACTCGAGTTTCTTAGGTAATATTCCTCAGATCAAAACTTAAAAGTAATTCAAACAAGTCAAAATACCAGTCTATTGTTTTTTCCCCCTTATTGTTAATAACTCATGTAACAATCAAGATTGAATTTGAAATGGACGTAAGTACATATTAATAGCAGTTTGTCTACTGCGAGAGAGACTTTCTTTTTTAGACTTTTCATGTTTACAGTAGATATGGTTTTGACCTTTATTTTGGGACAAAATTTTATGAATCAAGAGACTTTTCTGAAAATGAACTCATGCAAGTGTATACAATTATTTAAAGAAATCTTGACTAACAATGTTTCACCATTGCATATTTCTATTTCTATTTCTATTTCGGGGTGCTGAGCACTTGGTTTTTAAAGTTAATTATGAGTCATCTGCTATGTGGATCCGTTGGATTGAAGCAAAAAACGAGAGAAAGAAAGAAGAGATACGAATAGAAACGAAAGAGAAATAAGGTAATGAACAAATGCTCAAGTAACAAATGAATTTCTCTTTTTTTTTTTTCGTAAAGTCGATATATCATTAGGCTTAAAAACAAAACAAAAAAATCATAAGTTATTAAACTTCAAATCAAACGCGGTCCTTCCTTTTCTATCTATAAAAATATACTCCATCTGTTCCGCTCCATGTGTCATAGTTTGATTCGGTACAGAATTTAAGAACAAAATGAATACTTTTGAGACTTGTGGTCTGAAATAAGACATCGATATTTGTGTAGCTAGAAATCATTTCACTATAGGTAAGATAGTAATTCTGAAGTTAAATTGTTTCTAAATTCAAAAACTCTCACTTTTTTTTTGAATGGGCTAATATAAAAATACTGCCACATAGACTGAAAACGGAGGAATTACTATAAAAAGGGAGACAAGAGAAAAAATATATTGATCTTTTTTTTTCCATCTCTTATTCTTTTTCTTCGCTTCTTTTAATTGTCAATCCAAAAGAATCCTCCCCAAAGAGGACATGACCGCCTAGAAGAACAAATATATAGCTCCCGTTTGTTTATACTTTTTAGAGAGACTTTTTGAGAGTTTTTTGAGAGAAAAATTATTTGTTTATAGTATTTGACCAAAATTTGGAGCAAAAACCAAGACCACTTTTTGGAATTTTTTGAGAAATTTTGTACATTTCACTCACAAAATTAAACTTCAAATATTTTTCAAGTGAAATGTATGTCCAAACACAATTTAAGTTTCAAAAATTCTTTTTCAACACAACTTCAAAAATTCAAATTCCCAAGTTTCAACTAAATCTATGTCCAAACGCTAGCATAGAGTATAAGTTTGTTTCTTTAAAATTATCGTTGTAACGTTGGGCAACTCACGAATTGATTGAATATTGTCATATGTAATACATAGGCAGTCCCCTAAATTTGATAAAAATTTCAGTTAAACACTTTACTTTGGATTCGATCTCTTGGAAAATTGAAATAATTAGACATAGCAGTACTCATAGTATCATACCTTTTTTGAAAGTGGGAAAAGACCCAACAATTTTTTAGTTTTTTCTTATATCTCCTTCACCTTAATTCATCTGCCACCACCATTTCTGTGCCACCTCCACCACTGTAGCCACGGCTTCCACAGCCACCGTAGAAGTACGTGGTCTTGCTGGAGTTTATATATATATATAGTGAAATCTGGAGGAAAGTTGAATATGAAAATTAATGTGGAGGAAAGCATTCATGTGGCATTTCTCTTCAATTTTTAAAATTTAAATATTCTTTTACTTATTTATTATTATTTTTATCTTTTTTCTTTCTTCTTTTCTAATTAATTATTTTCTTCCTTATAACTCTACTTTTTTTTTTTGGCCAATAACAATAAACTAGTTCAGACCTATTAACCTTAGAATAATAAGAGTACTAAAAATAATTTAATCAAATGTGATAAATTCTGTTGTAATTTACGACCAAATTTTATCAATAATGGTCATTTTAATTAAAAAGACACAACTCTTAACATGCATTGTATTATTTTAGTATTTTAATGCGCAAATTCTAAATTGAGTTTATTAAGGTTGAGTAAATTTAGTTCTATATAATAATTAAGTTTACTATTGTTGGTTAATATTTATTATTTTAGAAATATGGATTTTCAACTAAGGTAAAGATTTTTGATTTTGACGAAAAATTAAAAGAAAAAAATAGTAAATTTAAAAAAAATATATCAAATAAGAAATAAGAACAACTACTTTAAAAAATTAATTGTATGGATGCTCTACAAAGAGAATGAAGTCACCCTCCATGCCACTTGGCACTGCATGGGGTTTTGAATATGAAAATTGATAGTTCAGGGGGGTAACATGACCAACTCATAGTTTAAGTATGAAACTAAAAAAAAAAGTGATAGTTTAGGGGGGATTTTGACTATTATCTCAATTATTACTCCTATTATTAAGGCTTTAGAAGTGTGGCTCTAATATTTACATCACTATTAATTCTAGTACTAGGCTTTAGAGTCCTAATGTCAGAAAAGGCTATGCTAGTAACATATTGATTGCACTTAAATTTCTCAGTATGAAATTGGAGAAAATTAAAATCTAAAAGGGCTTTGTCGAACAGGGGGGACTATTTGATCAGTCTTACAAGTTGGGAACAACATACTTTCTACATTCCATTTTAGGTAACAAAGTTGAATAGGTAGGGAATTTAATAAAGAAATGAAATTTTCTTAAACTTGTAAAATATGACAATAACATTTATATAGTTATAAAAGTTTTTCACTAAAAGTACTAAACTAAGTTAAATAGTTCTTAAATATAGAAAATTGATGTTCTTTTCTAAATGAACTAATTAAAAGAAAATACGGTGATATAAACTAGAATGTGGGCAATATAATGTGCTATGACCCCAAGGGCTGGCCCAGTGATTGAACAAAGGGTCGAAAATATTTTCTGCCAGTCACAGGAGCGGATTCAGGATTCGAAGATTGCGGGTGCCACTTGTTATAGCCATACAGACCAAATAAAAAGGGCGGGTCGAGATGTTAAGATTTTTGTTACCTAGACTAGCTTTAACTCATTTATTATTTTTCACGCTTTATTTTAATTTTATATTATGAAAGATCAGTACAAAAAAAATTAATCATGAAAGAGCGCCACAATTAAAAAAAATTCTTCAAAGTAGCTTAATTACTGTATTTTTTATTGACTACCTCCAATAAACTTGTGTTAATTTCTTCATCTTAATTGTTAAGTTTTATAACAATTCTTTGCATAAAAATAACTTCTAATTTAAATCTATGAGAATTCACTCAAAAAATCTATTAATGAAATCACTATATTTTATTAAAAAGCCAATAATAAAAATTACCTAAATTATTCTCCAATTGAAAAAAAAATTGCAATTTAGTTGAATTAATTCAAGTTATTTAATAAAAAAAATTGGTCATAAAATAAAGTATTATAGTAAAAATAAATTAAAGAAAAACAACAACAAAAAGAAATAAGAAAGAGGAAGAAGAAAAATAAAAGAGAGAAAGATTTAGCAAATAAAAAGGAAAAGAAAATAAAGAAACAAACAAGAAAATGGGAAAAGAAAATAAACAGATGCCTAGGTGGGAGTAGACGAGTAGTACTGTGTTGTAGTGTAGCGGTGCAATGTAATAATAATTCGAGAAGTAAAAAAGGTCCAGCAGAGATTCGAACCCCAGTGTTCTGGACAACAACACAAACGCTTTGCCAGTGGCACCATGGAGACCTTATGCCTTATGGGTGCCAATTTTATTATTAGTACTGATTATAGTAATTCTTATATAAATATACCTATATATACAAAGGTTCGGTAAAAACTAACGGGTGCTGTGGCACCCCCTAACTACCACTTAAATCCGCCCCTGGCCAGTCATAGCCAGGAAAACATGGGTAAGCTAGTACGTTTAAGGATATTGTAGAAAACTATTAACTCTATAGATTTCTTACTGTTTCTCCTTCCAACTTATAGTATGTCATTATTTAACTTGATACGGAGATTAAATAAAAAATGCAGACTAATTTTGCAGCCTACAATATGTCGTTTGTGATTTACAAAATTGTCTTGTAATCTTAATTATGTTGTAATATTTGTGTAGTTTTAAAAAAAAATTCATCAAGATTAACCGGAGAAGTTCAACTTCAAATCTAAAATTGTGATACTCTTAAAATAAACTAATAAAAAAATCATGTCATTCGTCCCGAAAGAAATGAAATAACTTGTTCATTCCTTGACCAAACTACTACATTAGTATTTCTGGAATATATATTATGGTCTCCACGCTCTGAATGTTTCGTCAATTATTATTATTCAAGTCAAAAAAGAAATAGACACAACATTAAAGAACTGTGGCATACGGTTGTTCAATTGGCCCAAGTTTGGACAGATCAATACAGCTCAAAGCCTCAAACACAGACAACTTCTTTGGAAGAAAAAGAAAGATAGATATTATAATAAATAGATAGGTTAGATTATAGGTGCAAACATACAAAACTTGTATGGAGCACATATCAAGGTCTTATTAAGGCTTAGATCTTCCAATTTTTTGAACTAGCTCATCTTCTAACTACTCCTTCCGATTAATTTCATATATGGCACTGCCGGAGTTTAAGAAAAACTAATTCTTTTCTTACAATTTGTGATTTTAAATCATACATTTTATTATAATATTTCCATATATATAGGTATGTCCAGGGGCGGATTTAAGTGGTAGCTAGGAGGTGCCACGGCACCCGCTAGCTTTTGCCGAACCTTTGTATATATAGGTATATTTATATAAGAATTACTATAATTCAGTACTAATAATAAAATTGGCACACGTAAGGCACAAGGTCTCCATGGTGCCACTGGCAAAGCGCTTGTGTTGTTGCCCAGAACACTGGGATTTGAATCTCTGCTGGACCTTTTTTACTTCTCGAATTATCTCTGCTGAACCTTTTTTACTTCTCGAATTATTATTATATTGCACAGCTACACTACAACACAGTACTACTCGTCTACTCCCACCTAGGCATCTGTTTATTTTCTTTTCCCATTTTCTTGTTTGTTTCTTTATTTTCTTTTCCTTTTTATTTGCTAAATCTTTCTCTCTTTTATTTTTCTTCTTCCTCTTTCTTATTTCTTTTTGTTGTTGTTTTTCTTTAATTTATTTTTACTATAATACTTTATTTTATGACCAATTTTTTTTTATTAAATAACTTGAATTAATTCAACTAAATTGCAATTTTTTTTTTCAATTGGAGAATAATTTAGGTAATTTTTATTATTGGCTTTTTAATAAAATAAAGTGATTTCACTAATAGATCTTTTGAGTGAATTCTCATAAATTTAAATTTGAAGTTATTTTATGCAAAGAATTGCTATAAAATTTAACAATTAAGATGAAGAAATTAACACAACTTTATTAGAGGTAGTCAATAAAAAAATACAGTAATTAAGCTACTTTGAAGAATTTTTTTTAATTGTGGCGCTCTTTCATGATTAATTTTTTTTTTTTTTGTAGTGATCTTTCATTATATAAAATTGAAAATAAAGCGTGAAAAATGATAAATGAGTTAAAGCTAGTCTAGGTAACAAAAATCTTAACATCTCGACCCGCCCTTTTTATTTGGTCATATGGCTATAACAAGTGGCACCCGCAATCTTTGAATCCTGAATCCGCCCCTGGGTATGTCATTAAGAGTAAAACCAATATTTTGAACTTAAATTATTTTAAATATAAAGGGTAAAGAGTATCACATATAATGAAATAGCTGAGAACTTAATTTGTAGGCCAAGAGTGTATTCCCCAAAAATGTATCAGGTTTTACAATTAAATTTATATTTGGTTGAGTCTAAGGCGACCGTTTTATATCTTAATTCGATCGTTTGATAAGCAGTTTACGCGAGCGAGTTAACCGATTTCAAGAGCTTTGATTCGGAAGCAATTACAAAACCGATGTCAATCTGATTCGATGTAAAGTTGAAATGCAGATGTCGACAAACAAATTCGAATTGAAGTGATAGGCTAATAATATGCGATGAGATGACTTCGTTTTACTAAAGCACACAGTTACTTAAACACGATAGCGATACTTGATTCGATGGAGATAACGGCAATACAATGATGGAAAAGTATTAATATGATAATAAATGACTTGCACTACGATGGCGATTGAATATATTCGATCAAGTAATACGATGCAGAAACAGTAGATTCAATGTAAGATAACGATGAACAAATCGATGAGTTGTTTGGTTAACGATGATAACAAATCGCTTAAGCTAAATGCAAATAATGAGCAGAATGTTTTACGATCAAGATAAACGTAAATCTAAACGAAATAAACGATGAACAAATAATCAAAGCAGTAAAGGCTTATTGTATTTGATGGATCGATGGATGTTGCTTCAATGGAAAGAACAGGTCTCCTTCCACGTTTGAGCTAAGCCACGATCGAAGCTTTAAATACAGTATAACAAGTTGACAAAATGATGAGAGCAAAGTGTATAATTTCTTGACGGATGAATAATGACTTTAATAAATGAAATAATATTGCTCAGATGAACGTCCCCAAAAATGAAAATAAGAAGCTCTATTTATAGGTTGAAATTGAAGAGAATCCCCAAACCCTAGCAGACTTCCACTCTCCCACGTCTTTCTTCCCACTGTTGCACGTCCCTTGAAACACGCTAAGTCGGTTCCGATAAAAGTGGGATGAAGTTATTGGGGCTTATCCGCTAAAATCAGTTATAACTTATCCATGTTGTCTTCGATTTTATCCGATCGCCACGTCCCATGACCGAACGAAATCAAAGCAGCTTCTTTCCGATCTCATAACTTCCGAAGTGAATTCAGACGCTGTGCACGATCGAGCTTGCTTCCATTGGTGCCCGATCGAGTTTGCTTCCTTCGCGATCGAACAGAAAATCGACCAATACAGATAGTCCCCCCACTTGCCAAACGTGTTCGTAAAGCTTTGGCAAGTGGATTTGAATTTTTAGCGGGAAAACACGTGGCACGTTCGTGGCCCTCTGTTTTGAAACGTCAGAACGTTGCCTCAACTTCCCATCGCCACACGTGTCAGAAATCGTGCGGGCAGCAATTTTCGACGGTTTTCGAGGCAATGATGGTTTTTTGCCTTATAAATACCCGCTTCAATTCTCTCTTTACAACTTCTGAGAAATCTTCAAAAAAAAACGCTTTGAAAACTTTCAAATCCCAAAAATTTCCTACTTCAATCTGCTGATTCTTGCTATTTTGAATCTTATCATTTCCACAACCTTGATTTCTTAAAGTTTCAACAATGTCTACTTCATCACGAAACACAATCGAGGCTGACACCACCTCCACCACTGCAGTTGCCGCCACGGCTCCACCGCAGTCCCGCGCGGCAGTGGAGCAAATTCCCGCCATTGTTGGCCCTTCAGTAGATAAGAAGGGGAAGAAACGAAAAGAGAGGAAGATAAAGGACTATGGTCCTAAAAAGCTGTGGTCGGAAATCCTCCCGAAGAGATTCACCTATGAGAATGACTGCAAAGTTAGCGTTCAGAACGAAACAGAGCAGAAGAAGAAGAAGAACATTCCGATCGACTCTGTTTACTGTACGATCACGCCGGAGGCAATCCCTCGGGTTCGTGAGGAGTGTGGTTGGAAGATGGGTGACATCGATGTGATGTGCCCCCCGAGGAAATCGACCTTGGCGACTCACGTTGAGGGTCACTCCGTGGTGCTGACTTATCCATTTACGATCGGATTCTCCCTTCCAGTCGACAATGTCATCGAGGAATTTTGCAGAATGTACAAAGTTTGCCTCGGCCAAATCTCTCCGATGATATGGAGAACAGTCATAATTATGCGATACATCGCACAGGTGGCGGGAGTGGAACTGACACTTCGCCACATTCTAAACATATACTCTCCTCGGGTTTATAAAGGAGGAGTCATAAATTTGGCTAAGCGAGGTCAACGAGCTCTGATCTCCGACAACGACGACGATCTCCGAGGATGGGATCAGCGCTTCGTTTTTATTCCCACGGAGCAGCTGACCGCCCCCGGAAGCGAGCTGTTGCCGACTGTCTGGAATCGGACTCGTAAGTGTTTTATTTTACCTTCTTTTTGAATTGAATTTACCAAGATGCTTATCTCAAAAATTCTCGAAAAATTCAGCCGAAGCTGTTGAGTTCGACCAAGTTGCTGACATCGTACCCTGGCTGATAAGGGTACTCGATAAGACAACAAATGACAAGCGAGCCTGGAAACCGGTCGCAGCCTTGAAAAAGCTCAAGGCCAAAAATCATGGTAAATTTAAACCTTTTGCTCCTTGATTTTTTGTTCCGTTAATGTCTTTCGATTAAAATAACCTTACCTCCTTAGGCATCACCGGTGTCGGAGGTGAGCCAAGCGATGAGGAGGCTGAAGCCGAAGGTGGAGAAAAGAACGATGACATTCCTCCTCCCAAGAAGAAGAAGAAGTCGTTCCAGGAGCTGAAAAACAAATATTTGCCCAGGATGGTGGTGGGTGGAAAAGTGCAAGGGGGTAGTTCATCGGTTGCACCCCCAACCATAGAGGATGTGGTTGCCGGTGCGATTTCAGTGATTGCGTCAGCGAAAGCTGCCGAAGGAGCTACTCCGGTTGTCGACATCGAGGAAGAGGGTCATGGGGAGGAGTCTATGTCTGACCAGTTGGTGCAGCGCCCCAAAAGACAAGCCAAGGAAAGGCTCCAAGAAACGGCCATTCAACTCAAAGTGGCTGAGCAAGGAGACCTTTCTGTGGACGACTACAACATTTCCCCCATCGCTGAAGATGCCAACTCGGGATCGGGAGGATTACCTAGCAGAGAAGGTGTTTTTGTTCCCTCCATCGCTGCCCCTGAAAATCAAGAAGAGATGATCGAAGCCTTTGACCGTGAGCTTGGAGAAAGGGACCCGGCGAAGGGGAAAGCGCCGGCTTTGGATCGGTCAGTTGAGACAATGAAGTCCAAATACGATGAGGAGACGGGGTCATCGTTTTTTGGTATAGATCATGCCGATCCAATTGTTCCCCTTCCCCGAAGTGAAGAAGCCGCTGCTTTTGCTGCCTTGGGCGAGTCTGAAAAAAGGGGTGTCCGATCGCTTTCGATCGAGGGTACCAGCCAACGTCGATCTGTTAAGATGCCCGAGGAAGTTGGCGAACTACTTTTTCGACGTAATGGGTCCCATGGAGCAAGCTCGGTTGAATACACATGAGGACCTGAGTTTGCCTTCCCAGATTTCCTATGGTGCTTTCAGGGTAAAATTCATTTTGAAACTTTTTGAAACATCTTGCTTAGAAATTCTTTATTCTGAATAGATCTTACGATAAATTATTTGTCTTTCAGAATTGTATCATGGCGATCGAGACGGCCGATCGAATTCGCCAACTCCAAGATGGGGCCAAAGTTTTGAATGAGCAGATCGTTCACCTTACTTCGGCGGGAGAGGAATTGCATCGGAAACTCAAAGTGGCGGAGACCCAGAACGCAGAACTTCTAGCCAACTTCGATAAGAGCGCGAATGAACACGCTCTTCGTCAATCGGAGTTGGAATCTCAGATTCGGGCTCTAAACGCACAACTGAGTGATCATGAAGCCAACGCTGAACTGAAGATAGCCGAACTCAATTCTATCCTGGAAGGCAAAGACAGAGAGCTGGCTGACCGGTTTGAAGAGCTGGATGTTCTCCGTAAGAGCAATGAAGAGGTAAAGGTGCAAGCTGAAAGCTTAAATGAGAGGAATTTGCTGCTTCAAAAGGAGTCCACCAAACTAAGGCGCGACCTTGAAGAGGAGTTCGACAAGAGGAAGGATTTAATCCTTGCCGAATCAAGGCGCGACGTCCTCAGAGAGATGTTGGATCGGACTGTCGACGTTCCCACCGAGCTAAACGAGGCTATCGCCATTGTGAGATTAGCTCGTGAAGAACTTGGTCTCCCAGCGAGTTCTTCCGATGAAGGCTCTGATGGGGATGAATGATTTGTTCTTGTACTATTGTTTTGTTTTTGAAGTTAGATGTTTCATCCATGTAAGTACATATCAACTCTTTATGAATGACATCGTTTTTATCATTATTGCATTGCTTTCGGCTTTTCGAAGATGTTTTGATCGTTCGAAAAATTTAAAGTTCCAACGATATTTGTTGAATGAAATGATTGGGGCCCAATGTTAGTGCGTAGTAAAGAATGACGTCTCACTTTCACGTAATGCACTCTTCGAACATTTTCATGAGTTCGGAATGAAGAATTTAACACTTGGTTAACAAAGATGTAAAATCTGATTAAAATTTGAAGCGATCGAACAGATCGGACAAATGTAAAGAATGAACATAACCAATGTTGTTTTATTGAAGTAGACCGCTAATGGGTTTTTGACATATTCTAGATCGTATGATCCGATCGATTACATGATGAGGCCGTAAGGCACAAACATTGATCGCTATTGGATCGTTTACATGAGATCGATGACGCCCGATTTCGAACGAGCCTCTATTTCGGATGAGCGTTTGGGGCTTTTGCCAAAGTTTGAACGAGTCCCCAGTTCGAGTGAGCGTTTGAATTTTGAACGAGTCCCCAGTTCGAGTGACCATTGGGACTTCTGTTGAGTTCTGAACGAGTCCCCAGTGTTGTCTTCAATCGACTCCGTTTCATTTTCCGAACGAGAGTCCCCGGTTATAGGGCAGTCCCCAGTACCTGCCGATGACCCTCATACTAACTCCATCCCCCCCCAGTGTTTGGGTGCGAAGAATGAGTAGGCGAACACTGGTTTCTGACTTCGTTACCTGAAACGGAATCATTGGGAGACCAAAGCCAAGAAACTCGTTATAGATGAAGACCACGTTAGAGTGTTCGTCAGACTTATCGACCCCGATCGGAGCGTTTTGAGCTCAAGTGTTCGTGGGTGATGTATGTCATCATTCGACTCCAACTATGCCTATCATCTAAAAGTGTTAGTACCAAATAATTGATCAAACGATTTCTTCCGATGGAGGAATAATGAAAACTGCGAAGTAAAGAGTAAAGGGTGAAAGTTGATACCGCAGAATTTTTAGAAATAGTACTTCTTCAATTGTGTGATATTCCAATTGAAGTCCACCGGTTTGGAATCCATTGTCTCGAGTTGGTATGAACCTTTTCCGATCACTGCCTTGACACGGAAAGGTCCCTCCCAATTTGCTCCTAACTTGCCTTCGTTGGGCTCATCCTTCTTTGGTCTTTTGATTTTCAACACATAGTCACCTACATTAAAAGATCGATACCTGAGTTTTTTGTTGATGTAATTTTCTGCCCTTTGTTTTTGTGCTTGTATTCGAACAAACGCCATATCCCTTTTTGCTTCGACCAGGTTCAGATCTATCAGCATGGCCTCCTTGTTCGCTTCTTCGGTAGAGTGGGCGAACCGAAGGCTGGGTTCTCCCACTTCCACCGGTATCAGCGCTTCTGCTCCATAGACAAGTGAGAACGGTGTCTCCCCGGTACTGTGTTTCACCGTTGTTCGATGAGCCCACAGTGCTCCGGGAAGTTCGTTCGGCCAATTGCCCTTTGAATCATCCATCCTTTTCTTCAAATATTCAAGTATGGTCTTGTTGGAAGACTCAGCTTGTCCATTTGCGCTGGGGTGATAGGGTGTTGATGCAATTCGCTTGATCCCCCACTTTTCGAAGAAGGCTGTGATTCGCCTCCCCACGAACTGCTTACCATTGTCGCATGTGATCTCTTTCGGGATCCCAAAACGACAAATGATATTCTGACGAATGAACTTGATAATTTCCTGTTCACGGATTTTAGCCAAAGCAGTAGCTTCCACCCATTTAGAAAAATAATCCGTAAGAATTAAGATAAATTTTACCCCACCGGGCGCTGTTGGAAGCGGCCCGACCAAGTCCATTCCCCACTTCATGAATGGCCACGGTGACGTGACTGAATGAAGTGGTTCTGCCTGTTGATGTATAAGATTTCCAAATCGTTGGCACTTGTCACATTTGCGGACGAATTCTTTGGCATCATCTGCGATCGTTGGCCAATAGTACCCAGCTCTTATGATCTTTCGAACTAATGATTTGCTGCCGGAATGATTGCCGCACTCGCCTTCGTGAACCTCCTTCAGCACATAGTTTGTCCCGTCTGGCCCCACGCACTTTGCCAAAGGACCGCCAAACATTCGCCTGTAGAGTTGATTTTCTAGGAGGCAATATCTCGCGGCTTTGGCTTTCAGTGATCGGGCAGACTTTCTGTCATCGGGGAGGGTACCTGCCTGCAAATAAGACAAATACTTGCTTCTCCAATCCCAAGTATGATTAACATTGTTTACCTCTTTGATGCTTCGACTCAGTGGAGATTCGAACAAGTGGACCACAGTCTCATCGAGTTTTTCATCGATGGCCGCTGCTGACCCAAGGTTTGCTAGGGCGTCTGCTTCGATATTTTCTTCCCTCGGTACCTGAGTTATTTTCCACTCCTGGAAAGAAGTTAGAAAGTTTTGTACCTTTTCAAGCAGTTGTTGCATCCTCGGATCTCGAACACAGAAATCGCCTTGGACTTGATTTACCACCAGTTGGGAGTCACTTTTGATGTCTATTCGTTCGACTTTCAAGTCCTTCGCGATCTTTAAACCTGCAGCGAGGGCCTCATATTCGGCCTCGTTGTTAGTTTTTGCATGTAATTTGATCGCGTACCTGAGTTTTTCACCGGAAGGCGCTATCAGTAGTATTCCGAGGCCAGTTCCTTTGACGTTGGAAGCTCCATCGGTGTACATTACCCAAACTCCAGGGTCCGGATCTCTCATCATCAATTCTTCCTTCTTTGCCTCCGGTAAAATGTTAGCGCTAAAGTCTGCTACAAAATCAGCTAAAACTTGAGATTTTATGGCGGTGCGGGGCTGGTAAGTGATGTCGTACTCACTCAGCTCGACCGCCCATTTCATTAATCGACCAGAGAGATCTGGCCGATGTAAAATATTTCGAAGTGGGAATGTAGTAACGACAGAAATTGAATGACATTGAAAGTAAGGCCTTAATTTTCGTGCAGCAGTGACGAGTGCAAGTGCTAGTTTTTCTAGATGTGGGTACCTTGTTTCTGCATCTAACAGTGTCTTACTAACATAGTAGATAGGAAATTGGTTACCTCCATCTTCGCGAATGAGGACAGCACTTACAGCGACATCGGAGACAGCTAAGTAGATCAGCAGCATTTCCCCTTCAATCGGTTTTGATAGAAGTGGTGGATTAGAAAGATATTGCTTCAGTTCTCGAAGAGCCTTTTTGCATTCTGGAGTCCATTCGAAGCCATTGCTCTTCCTCAGCACTGAAAAGAACTTATGACATCGTTCAGACGACCTCGAAATGAACCTGCTGAGATAGGCTACTCGACCGGTCAACTGTTGAACTTCTTTCTCCGTTGTCAGGTTCTCAGGAATGCTTTCGATCGCCTTGATTTTGTCTGGGTTTGCTTCGACTCCTCTTTGCGATACGATGAATCCCAAGAACTTTCCGGATCCAACCCCGAACGCACATTTCTCTGGGTTCAATCTCATGTTGAAACGCCTCAGTATTGTAAAAGTTTCCTCCAAATGACGTAAATGATTTCCCTTCTCGAGGGACTTGACCAGCATGTCATCGATGTAAACCTCCATGGTTTTTCCGATCAAATTTTTGAACATAGTAGTGACCAAACGCTGATAAGTAGCGCCGGCATTCTTAAGTCCGAAGGGCATGACCGTATAGCAATAAGTTCCCATGTCTGTAATGAACGATGTCTTCTCTTGATCTAGAGGATCCATTGATATTTGATTGTAACCTGAATAGGCATCCAAAAAACTCAGCATCTCGTGCCCTGCCGTCGAATCGATCAATCTATCGATGTGAGGCAGTGGGAACGAATCTTTAGGGCAAGCTTTGTTGAGGTCGGTGTAGTCAACGCATACCCTCCATTTGCCGTTTTTCTTTGGTACTACAACCGTGTTCGCAAGCCATTCCGGGTATTTTACCTCTTTAATGAATCCGTTTGCTAACAATTTCTCCACTTCGTCATTGATTACTTTCCTTCGGAATCCTCCATTCGGCCGTTTCTTTTGTTTCACCGGCCGATGTTTTGGGTCGACGTTCAACTTGTGTGTGGCGACCTTTGGATCAATTCCCACCATATCTGCATGGGACCATGCAAAGCAGTCAGAGTTATCCTTGAGGAAGGATATGATTTTTGTTTTGACATCGATATCCAGTTCAGCTCCAACATAGACTTTCCGATCAGGATTGTCATCGAACAATATTACTTCCTCAAGTTCTTCTATCGTAGAGTCTCCAGCTTTTTGTTTAAATGGTTCTCTCACACATGGTGGAACCTGTGCGAAGTCGCCTTCGACTTCGGATTCCGGTAGCTGCGTTTGATCGCACAACAGAACCGAAGTGAAGCTTCCGTTCACGGGTCCCACTAATTTGCACGGTGAAACCTGTGCGAAGTCGCCTTCGACTTCGGATTCCGGTAGCTGCGTTGGATCGCACGACGGAACCGAAGTGAAGCTTCCGATCACGGGTTCCACTAGCTGTGATTGCTACAATCGAAAGCCTTCCTTGACAGCTACTGAGTAACAGTCTCGTGAAGCCTGTTGCTCGCCTCTGATTTCACGAATTCCCCATGGGGTGGGGAATTTCACAACTTGATGTAAAGTCGATGGAACTGCTCCCATAGCATGGATCCATGGTCGACCTAAAATTACGTTGTATGCCATTTCGCCCTTCATCACCTGAAACGATGTTTCACTCTCTACTCCTTCTGCATAGGTTTTGATTATAATTTCTCCAACGGTCACTTCACTTGAATTGTTGAAACCTGACAGGACCGTTGAGCGAGGCACGATCTTATCACTCAACTGCAATTGTTCAACCACTCTTGCATGTATGATGTTAACCGAACTGCCAGCATCGATCAATACCCTTTTTACATCGGCATCATCAATCCTTGTCGTTACTACAAGGGCATCGTGATGAGGATGAATTCTTCCATCGAAGTCGGCGTCTCCGAATACAATCTCATCAGTCATGTCATCTCGTGTCCGTTTGTCTCGCGTGAAAGAGACTTTTGCAAACTTCTTCGTAGTGTAAGTTACCCCACAGACACCATCTCCTCCGGTGATGACATTCACCGTTTTCCTGGGAGCAGGGGGTTTTGGTGGCTCATCATCTTTCTTCTTATTGAAATTGTTTCGTCCTCTTTCAGTCAAGAATTCGACCAAATGACCCTTTTCCAGCAGGCTGGCCACTTCATATCTCAGCGCCTTACATTCCTCCGTTGTATGGCCGAAATCGTGGTGAAAAGCACACCATAGAGCTTCGTCTCTGGTGTTTGGATTAGATTTTATGCGGCCTGGGAATTTTACAACTTTATCACCCATCCCTTTCAAGTGATTCACCAGATTTGGTGTCGATATGCAAAAATTGTACTCCGTCACTTTTGGAGGCAGTGGCCGATCTTTCGGAGCCGAAGATGTGTTCGGCTGGGTTTTCTTCGGATGACTTTTGGAGCTACCAGCTTCGTGGTTGTTGCTCCCCATCCGATGGAAACTGTAGGGCCCCCATCGTTGGTCCCTGTAGTCTCTTCTGTCGTTATCAACTCTTCTTGCTGGTCTGTCATAATGATAATTGTTTCGGGCTAGCTGCAATTCTTCCTCCTCAGCCCTGATCCTTGTCTCACACTCGCGGTACAATACATCGAATGTCCACGCATCGATCTCTCTGAGACGATCCTTCAATTTCCATGCCTCAATTGAATCAGTGCGCAAATTATTGGCAAAGGTCAAGCATGCCCATCTTTCTTCGAGATTTGGTATATGAATCTTCTCATCGTTAAATCTTTTTAGGAATTGTTTGATGGTTTCCCCGGGTCGCTGCCTCACGTTCAAAATATCTTCGACCCTTGGTGCTATCTTTTTTGCTCCAGTATATGATCGAATAAATTTTGCCGACATGTCGTCGAAACTCAGTATTTCGTTTTCGGGCAGTTGTAAATACCATTTCAGTGCAGCCCCCTTCAATGTCTCACAGAACTTCTTAAGGCTGACCGAATTGATCTCCTCCGGGGTCAGGTCATTTGCCTGAACCGCAACCGAGAACATATCGATGTGATCCCTGGGATCTGTGGTTCCATCGTATCTCAAGCTTTCTGGCAATTTAAAAGTCTTTGGTATAGGCAGCGGGGCTGCGCTTGGTGGAAAAGGACGTTTTGAGATCGACTTTTTAGTGCCTTCGTCAGCCAGTTTCGGGACGCCTGGCAATTTTTCCATAAATGACTTGATTTCACCGAACTTCTTATCGATATTGTCATTCAACAAGGTCTGCATCGTTGCCATCATCCTTACTTCTGCCGTGACCGAAGCCGGAACTCCCATGGCTTCAGCGGCAGTACCTGATCCACCAGATCCCACCCCTGCTGCAAGTCCCCCTGTTACGGCGCCCTGAGGAACCGAAGTCGGAATGCTTGCTGGGGGTGTGATCGGGGGAGTAGGCGCTTTACTTCCGATAGAATTAGATAGTGCCTTCAATTGCTCTTGTATCATTTCAAACTGGGCATCATGCCGCTTCAGATACGCAAACAGTGCTGCGTTTGCGCTTCCCGATTCAGTTTCGATCGCGGGCTCCTTGCCTGAACGTCGCGCTTGGCGTGCGTTCAACTGTGAACCAGCAGGAATGTCGTCGTGAGTTGGATCCTGTCCGTTGTTGGTAGACTCATCGACCGCTTCAACATGGGCCGGATCATGAACCCCGTCATTGGGATTTCGCTGCTGTTGGCCGTTCAGAGCGTCGACGTTACGTTCATCTGCCATTTCAAGACAAGAAAGCAAGCGTAAGTAGTATCAAGCGATTCAAATTTCGGAATAAATCGATTGCCTAGACCCCACGGTGGGCGCCAAACTGTATTCCCCAAAAATGTATCAGGTTTTACAATTAAATTTATATTTGGTTGAGTCTAAGGCGACCGTTTTATATCTTAATTCGATCGTTTGATAAGCAGTTTACGCGAGCGAGTTAACCGATTTCAAGAGCTTTGATTCGGAAGCAATTACAAAACCGATGTCAATCTGATTCGATGTAAAGTTGAAATGCAGATGTCGACAAACAAATTCGAATTGAAGTGATAGGCTAATAATATGCGATGAGATGACTTCGTTTTACTAAAGCACACAGTTACTTAAACACGATAGCGATACTTGATTCGATGGAGATAACGGCAATACAATGATGGAAAAGTATTAATATGATAATAAATGACTTGCACTACGATGGCGATTGAATATATTCGATCAAGTAATACGATGCAGAAACAGTAGATTCAATGTAAGATAACGATGAACAAATCGATGAGTTGTTTGGTTAACGATGATAACAAATCGCTTAAGCTAAATGCAAATAATGAGCAGAATGTTTTACGATCAAGATAAACGTAAATCTAAACGAAATAAACGATGAACAAATAATCAAAGCAGTAAAGGCTTATTGTATTTGATGGATCGATGGATGTTGCTTCAATGGAAAGAACAGGTCTCCTTCCACGTTTGAGCTAAGCCACGATCGAAGCTTTAAATACAGTATAACAAGTTGACAAAATGATGAGAGCAAAGTGTATAATTTCTTGACGGATGAATAATGACTTTAATAAATGAAATAATATTGCTCAGATGAACGTCCCCAAAAATGAAAATAAGAAGCTCTATTTATAGGTTGAAATTGAAGAGAATCCCCAAACCCTAGCAGACTTCCACTCTCCCACGTCTTTCTTCCCACTGTTGCACGTCCCTTGAAACACGCTAAGTCGGTTCCGATAAAAGTGGGATGAAGTTATTGGGGCTTATCCGCTAAAATCAGTTATAACTTATCCATGTTGTCTTCGATTTTATCCGATCGCCACGTCCCATGACCGAACGAAATCAAAGCAGCTTCTTTCCGATCTCATAACTTCCGAAGTGAATTCAGACGCTGTGCACGATCGAGCTTGCTTCCATTGGTGCCCGATCGAGTTTGCTTCCTTCGCGATCGAACAGAAAATCGACCAATACAAAGAGGTCCCGTAACTAGCTAGTACTTTCAGAATATATAAGCAGATAAATATCCTTGCATATATTAGTTACTGCAAAATTACATGACATGACTTAATCAAGAAAGGTCAAATGCTTGTATCCTCAATGGTCAAAGACTTACCTGTGAATCCGCTGTATGAATTATGTATATACACATGAAAAAGGAAAACTAAAATACAATATTTCTCTAAGATGAAGGATAAGAAGATTGCAAATGAGAAGGAATACAAGAAGAATCTCTCCAAACCCTAGAATGCAACCTTAGAATTTCTTTAGTTCTCTCTTTAGTCTTTGAACTAGTATCCACTTGAAGTACCAAACACAACTTTGACACAACTCCAACATGCAACATCTCTTGAAGAACCTTATGACTTGCTGAATATTTAGAAATTGAAGAAAGAATCTTCACTGCTCTATCACTTGCCACATGTGAAACCCTAAGAATTTTCTTTGAAACAATAGCTATTCCTGCACCATGACTCAATAATTCAGCCCTTCCTTCAGCACAACTACATAAATGATCCAATACTGCTAAAATCAATTCACAACCCCTTCGTTCTGTTGTGTCAATAAGAAGTTCAATCAGTGCTACAACTGCTCCATTTTCAGCTGCTTTTATTCTATTCCTTCCCCATGGACATAATTCCAGTAGAAGTTTAAGTGCAGCCTTTGTTGCTTGTTGTGAGATCTTGTCATTTAATATACCAACTATAGCTTTAAAATATTCTGATTTTATACTAAGTAATAGTGCTGGATCAGCTACATTTAAAGCTGATTTTAATAACATTACTGCATAAGCTCGAGATTGGAGATTCCCAAACTTCAAGAAATGAAGTAGAGAATCCAAGAATTGCTCATCATGAGTGATGAACATCTTTAACTCTTCATCAGAAGGGTTAAGATGAAAAAGAATATTCAAAGCTTCATCACTTGCCTTTGTGAATTCTGAATCTTCAACTAAAGCCACTTCTTTTTTCTTGATCACTGTGGCTAAAAAATCAACAACCCCAGCTGATTCCAAACATTTTTTGTTACTTTCACTTGCATGTGCAATTGATCTAAGTCTTCTAAGGCACTTAAATTGCATATCCGGATGTTTTTGTGCTTCATTGAGAATCTTGATTACATGGGATTTATGAACTTGTGGTTTTGGAGTTGGGATTCGTTCGATGCCATGAGAAGAATTTAATATGCACCATGATTGAATCAAGCGGCGGAGATTGTGATTTGGCGTAAGATCTTTGATTTGCAAGTCTTGTTTTGTGACAGGACAAGTTGTGTGCTTGCATGAGAATAGCCATTTTTCTATGCTCTCTCTATCATATGTTATTCCAGTTGAGATTGTGACTGGATCCTTCATGACTTCCATTGAGATTGGGCAAAGAAAATAGGATGGAATTTCAACTTCTTCCATATATGTTTTCCCTACAATAATATCAATTTGAAGAAATGAGTGGATTTGAATGTTCCCTAGGAGTATTTGATGGAAAAAATATAATGAAGGATAGATTAAAGATGGAAATGAAATGGTTTGATGATGGAGTTTTGGAGTAAGAGATGCTTATATATGTATAGAGAAGAAGTAATTAAGAAGGGTCCATGCAAGGGGTGCAAGTTGATTAAATAAGAGAAAGTCAACACACGAAAATTCAGAAGAGAGAGAGATGCATAGAGACAAGGAGATAGGGGCTCTTAATGGACTTTTTCAAGATTTTGAAAAAATAAAATTAAATAATATAATAGGGAGGATAAGAAAGTTTTGGAATAGACAAAAAAGGGAAATAGTTTACTCAAATTAATTTGCACCATTTCTCAACAAGCTAAAATCTAGTTAAATAACATAACGTATAATGGCACTACATATTGTAAGAAAAGTTTGAAAAATCAACACAATAAATGTTATCACTAATTGATTTTTCCTAAATCATAAGTATTTGATGCACGACTAGATCAATTGGAATGCTCAAGTAAAATGATTTCTTAAGTACCATAACCTCTCGAAATTGGATGATTTCTATGATCGCATTGCTAGAAAGAACCGTTAGACTATAAAAATATTGCTGATCATAAGATTTAGAGTTATTAAATGTCCCTAATATACAAAATCATTAAATATCACAAACTATATATGTTCCTCAAACCAAAATATTCAAAGTATTTACTCCCTATTTATCATTATCACCAAATTGAAATGTGAAATTAGTAGAAAAACTCAAAGAGACGACTCTGAAATCTGAATCTGAAGAGAAGAATTTAATTATGGCATGAGGGGTACTGAGGCGCACATAGGGGAGTACGTCGGTGTTGCGTTGTGTGCCAAGGCCTAAATTATGTCTACCTTTTGACCTTGTACATACATATATTAGTACTCGTAATTGTACCAAATTTTTAATATACAAAGTATGATACTTTAAATCATTTTTTTATTTAATGAAACAACGTGAACACATGCTGGATGCCGACAGTAGCCGATGGTCCAACGTGGGGTTCGTCCGCATTTCTTGGTTCCTGCCTTCATCTTTTACTACTTCCTTTTTAATTTTCTCTTAGCAAAACCACCTAGCCCTATCTAGAGTGACACTCTCAATGCAAATTTTTATAGACCTTTGGACAATATTTAGCTGAAACTGAAATAAAATGGAAAAAATTGATTGACTTGTATACTTTTAGACAATGCTGGTGAAGTGCACCAATGACCACTATTAGATCCGCCATTTAACAGTTTGCCAATGCCTTCAATGTATTTAAACTTTAGTCACAACTTAAAATAGGGGAAAATGCACCAATAATCACTACTGAATATAAGGACACCGACTCAGTATCTAAACTTTTTGGGACTGAAAAGCTAGACTTTAGGATCCTACATGCAATTCGAGAATACGAAGAAGTATCGAATCTCTGTCAACTCTTTAAGTTGTGGCAAACTTCAAATACATTGCAAAATAATGACTAAATAGTATAGCAACATCGAGAGTGGCTATGTAGTGTCATTTCCACTATCTCTTTAACAAATTTTTGGAGTTGATTTAGACCAAAATCTGATTTATTAAGTGAAAATCTATATAGTACTCCTATATGTTTATCTGAAATACTCCTGATTTTTTCTTTTAAATATTCCATCAACAAATAATGATGAATTCAAAGATGTACCTCTGACTTTTGTATGTTTAAGCCAAATACTCCCTCTGTCCCAATTTATCTGGCACTTTTCGTTTTTCGAGATTCAAACTGTATGAATTTTGACCGACAATTCAAGATATATTTTTTCATCAAAATGATATGAGAAAAGTTGCAACTTAAAGTACGTTTCAAGTAGTTTTAAAATATATAAATTTTAATGTCAAAATATTGAGATAACCTAATCCAATTTAGCTTCAAAGTTTAGTCAAATTGACTCTCGAAAAACGAAAAGTGCCACATAAATTGGGACGGAGGGAGTAAGAGAGATTCTTCCCTCTAAATCAAAATATAATATGGAGTAATATGAAAACCTAACCGAAGATAGTCGTAAGTTTTCATAGTGCAGCGCAACATTTGTTGCTTTGTCTGTTTTCAAAGCATGTTACTTATTAAGTTGTGTTATTAAACTTTTAATTATCACTTCAGTTATAATATTTAAATTGTTTACTTCTGCAGAACGTGTTTTAAAATACTACTGTAGGTAGGAAATTTTTGTTGTCATTGTCTATCTGCATCCTCGCGGATATTTGAAAGAAAATTGTATTGCTTTCCAAAGAGTAAAGATCAAATACGGAAATATTCCGTTTCTTTTCTGATCAAGTTTGTACTAATCTCGCCAGTCTTGGCAATCAAAATGCTCTGAGGAGCATCACTTTGGATTGTAATATTTTAGATAATTAAAATAATATAAGTATCCAGTTTTTCAAAAAAAAAAAAGGAAATATTGATTGTCAAATACAGGTAATAAAAATACATTTTGCTCCTTCAAAATATAATTGGCATGCTCAACCAAAGTTTAGTCATTGTCGAACTAAATTTAAGCATGGGTCTGTCACATGAATCAATATTTATCATGGCAACAATATGTTGAAACTTGTACCTTGTGGTGTCAATATTTACGTAGATATAGAAGCATGTTGTAACAAGTTTAAGTTAAATTATTTTTAAAAAGATTAATTGTTAAATTTAGAAAACCTTTACTTTAGTAACAAAATAAAAGGAATACTACAACATAAACTGATTAGGTAGGAGAATCTCAGGGTAAATGTTGATTCTCATCGAACTATATTTCTTTGTCTTTCCCTGGGCCTCTCCCACAGTTGACTCGGGATGTTAAATTTAATACTACAACCATTCTAAGGGAATTGGTTTATTGAATTGGTCTATTACAGAATTAATGGTTCTACCTATCTACTTAATTTTGTTGGGAGAAAGAATTGGCAGCCATAGAGAAAGCTTACCTTTTAATTTATATTTTTGAATCTTTTCTTGCTTAAGTTATTGAAATATTTTATTAAGTAACGGTCAAGAAATTAATTCGAGAAACTTCAGGTTTGAGTTTGATGTTGACCAAAAGAATGGAATAAGTAGTAAATTAGAAGTACTCTCATGAAAAAGTAAATAAACCACGTCGAAGACAAGCTCCTATTCATCCGATCCAGTAATTATAAATAAAAGAAGCCATCAGCTTGTTTGAAGGGGCACTCTTGATAAACTACTAGTAGTAATTAATTAACTACAACTTATAGGAATATTCAAAGCAATTCGCTGTTGAGATCGATCAACAACTTCAACTTGGATTTTTTCGAGTTTTGGTTCTTGAGAGAACGAAATCAAATGCTGAACCCTTCATCTGTTTTCATTTATGAGATAATGTTTAATTGAAATGAAGTCTAGGTGCAAAAGAGAGGAAGAAAGACTTGTATAAAGTTTTTCAATATATCGAACAAGTATAAGCTGCAAGTCATTAAGAATATAATAAGAAAAGTTAAAGTTAGTTTTAATATACAAATGTGTCATTTTTTTGTCAAGGGATTTATAAAAAAAAACTACCATATAAATAGAATTGTTTGGAAAAACTTAAGCACTATAGCACGGGGTAGTAATTGACAGTGGGAAAAGCTTTAGAAATTCTTGGTTTGTGGTTGTGGAGAAAGGACATTGAATTATCCAGAAAGTCTTTACAATTAGTCTATATTTGTACATCATTTGTGGTTGTAAATTAGGGTAGGAATCACAAAGTCTCACCAAAAAATATGGTACATGGTCATTGTGTAAGGAAGACAACATGATTTGACGATCAAATCAAGTTTGAACAAAATTTGAGCGTGCGATATTAGTGCTTAATTTATTACGGCTTCCTCATCTTTAGAGTTTCGAGAGAGCAATTTCATCGACCCCTCCGTCTCAAATTATTTGTCTTTTTCACTTTTATACGCCCCTTAAGAAATTATTAATAATAAAGGATTATTGACTATTTTATCCTTATTTAATCTTCATTGGTATTTGAACAATTATAATATTAACCAATAAGTGAAATCTTTGTGGTCTTCAAGACATATACTACTATGGGTAAAATGGAAAAAAAATAGAAAATTTCACATTGAAATTCTAACTGGATAAATATTTTGAGACGGCTATTTTTTTTTAAAAAAAAGACAAATAATTTGAGACGAAGGGAGTAACTAATTTCATCCGTCAAAATTAATATAATTTCTTCGATTTCAAAAAATAAATGGCACACTGATCACTAATTGCAAATATCAAGAATTAAATTAACTTGATAGTATCATTTACTTTTTTCCCTTTCTGGATATGACTCCAACGTGGGCTTATCAAAACCTGCATAAATAAATGATACTCCCTCCGTCCCTATTTGTTTGTCATACTTTGACTTGACACAAAGTTTAATAAAGTAAGGAAGACTTTTAAAACTTGTGGTCTAAAATAAGCCATGAATATTTGTGTGGCTATAAATGAGTCAAAAAGTAACTTTAGAGTTGAATTATTACCAAATTTAAAAGTATGACAATCTTTTTGGGACAAACTAATAAGGAAAGTATGACAAACAAAGTGGGACAGAGGGAGTAGTAACTATTTACCTGCATCCATGTTTACACGAAATAAGTAAGAGAAACTATGTGAAACACCAATATTTCACAGTTCACTACAGACCATTCAGAGAACTGCCAAGAATCACAGTGTACAAGCAATGGTAATGTTAACTTGCAGAAAAATATAAAATACAAACCTTAAAGCCTTATTCACTCACGTAAAACCTGATCGTATCAATATGGAGAATCGAGAGTAATAAACCAAGACATGTTTTATTTAGCATCGATCTTGCTGAGATGTTCTACCTTTCTTTTGTCTCCGCTTTCAAAGATCCTTCCTTCTACTGTCCGAAGGGACAGGGATATAATTCCAGTTCAAAAAGATGATTAGCATCACCTGCTTGCTAAGTTCATCTCCTTTAGTTTGAGTTGTGGAAGTTCTTTCACACCTCAAATATAATAATGGTTAAACGGATAGACAAAATCCATAAGTTGATGGTATTGTATATTTGCTGGAAAAAAAAAAAAGAAGAAGAAAAAGACTGAACAAATTATTTATGGAGCATCTATCCTAACGGAGATTCATTTATCATTCAGGAGATATTAGAAGCCCCTTAATTGAAATAAGATACTCCAGCATACTGACAATGTGGCTAGTTTTTAACCCATTCTTTGATTTTATGAATTCTCTCTAAGATTCTCAAGCTCGTTGTCTTTTATACACCGCTAGCTCATCCAGGATATGTCTACTGACTTCGCAAATATAGTCTGTAGTAGGCTCTCTTGATATTTAAAAAAAAAAAATTAAAAAATTGGCATATAATGTATTCAAGATAGCCCAAGGGGATTTGTAGGAGAACGGCGATTGGGTGCAGTTACGTTGTTAGCTTACAATTATAACATGCAGTTTACAAACACTAAAGTAAATCTGCCTAGCTATATGACACCAAAAGATCCATATTTTAGGCACACCATATCCTGGGATGTAAAGATCCATGCTTTGTCCCTCTTTGTCCTGCATCCTGTTTGGTGTTTCTAATACCGGGTTTAATCTTAAAACAATCTTTTTCACAACACAACCATGTCAACTTTATTACAAGCTTTTCTAATTTCAAAAAAAAAAAAATCACTGCTTATCTACATCACATAATTCAGCTTTTATAGATTGCACATTCATCAAAGAAAAAAGCACTTCGCATATCCTTTTTCACAACAAACCAAATTAAAGCCAGCATTACAAAGATACCCAAAGTTCGAATATATCTAGTTTTTAAACAATAAACATTAACCGTTGTTCTTCCACATTACATCATTCATCTTCCATAGAATAGCAGTCTTCACAAGGGAAAAAGTAGTTCTTCCCATTACCATTACACATTCTTCTAACTCCTTAAGAACTCTGGAAAGCATAACAGTCAGATTTTTCTCATAGAATTATTCCGAGCAAATAATGCAAGTGTTTTTGGATTCCAAAAAGAGAATACACTCTTTAAATTAATGAACAAACCGACAGATCATATATATCTAACTTGAGAAAATAAGAGAAAAGACCAACTTGACAATATTGCAATGACTACGTGTCACCATTACACTCTCTTTCTGGTTTTCTGTTTCTCCAAATTGTTGGTTCTACTTAAGCTTATGATTTTAGAGGGTCCAAATATTGTTTTACTTGGTTCATTTTGCTCAGTTGAAAAGGTAAGCACCTTTTGGTTTGTGGTTTAGAATAGACTTGTAAAATCATATTATTGAGATCGATAATTTTTCCCTGAAAATAAACTGAAAGGGAAAATGTTAAATTTGTAACCAAGATACATACATATGCTCAACATATTGGGAATGCATCTTCATGCTTTTGCCTAGAACATAAAGAAGTTTCACATAGAGACGTATCACCTTATCTGATCAAAATCGAACCAGCATTGCGCCATCAACAGAATGGAATCAAAAAGCCTCGCAAAATCAACATAACAAAGGCCGTTTGGGATCTGACTAAGCATGAAGCAAACCTCCAAAGCATGAAGCAAACCTCTTCATGATGTACTAAGCATGAAGTATGTACAGACCTCCAAAGCTCCAAATACGTTAAGTAGGATAATATTCAGCAATAATGAATGGATGATACTACCAAAACGATCAACTGTTGGAGGAAACGTCTCTTCACGATATACATGGTCTTCCTTTCACTACAGAATTTCGTCAAAACCTCTGCTTTCACATGCAATTTTCTGTGGCCTGTGTTGTAGCTGTTAGAGTTTGGCACCAAAGGGGCAAAGTAGAAAAACTCATTAGAAGCATTTCAACAAATAACAAGAAAACTCAAAGAAAGACGTAAGATAAGTAATGATGTGGTTGCGCCGGTTGATAAGTGTTCAGGATGGATGGCCTTGAATCTTGAAACTTCCCATGGAGCAACAAGCAGTGCAACAAGTTGAAGCATGATCAATAAGCATATCTGAGAAAACAGAGAGAGGGAGTCCCGAATCTGATGAGGTAGAATGCCACGCAGTTGTTCAGTGCTACCGTTATCATCAGAGTTCGCAAACTCAGCTCTGGCACATATTCTCCAAACATGGTTAAAATAGAAATGATAAATGTTGGAATGAAACACAATTTGCACGTATATCATATTAAAGTTTAGGATTTACCTAGAGGGATGATGCAGAACTCCAACCAAAAGTTCAACAGCAAGGGCTGATGCAATAGGAGCAAGCCCAGGACGAGTAACTGTTCTTTGTTGGCCCAGGGTACGATTGGCAGTTGACTGCATAGTCAACAATAACATCCGGCATCTGTATTCCAAAAAATAAACATTGAGAAGTACATAAGGTGCTTGGCTGCATAGGCGTACATCAACATAAAAGTCCCTTTATCAATTCCCTTTTCGTTTCCTCTTACACTTTTTTTAAGGTTTGCCTTTTTAGTTTCCTCTTATCTACATCCCTCGTCATAATTTTAGACTTCATATGTGAGAGTTGTAATAAGGAGAAGAGAGCCATAAGAACTGGGATTCTAGGAACTTCGTACTCAATTAGAATTCTAATGCGTCTAATGGAAATTTCAAAATTCTCATGATGCTTATTGACTCCTTAAACGCAGATAGTTTAGCATTGAGGCATAATTGTTGTTGTTTACAGATCCTTTCAAGTTTTTCACAAAGAAGAATGATTTATTAGAGCTGAATTTTCATAGCATGCAGCATGATGTCAGAATTTTGAGATATTAAACATATATACAAAAATCTTCACTAAATCTTCCATGGAATCAAGTGATAATACCTCAAAATGAAGTATATTAAGGCACGGTTATTAATATACAAATTGTGTATAATACAATGTTGTTTAGACAAGATACAAGAATGAATTTTATAGCAACAATATGACAATCAATAGGAGATAATTTCAAGACAATTGACAATATTATCACTGGAGAAGGAATAAAAAATTACAAGCATTACCACTGGGAAGAAACAACAGCACGGTATACAGTACGTGTGAAATCATGATTTGACCTTGGAGCAGGGAAGAACCGCGGATTAAGTTCATCAATCTTCGTTTGTTCCTGCACAACATGAAAACTAGTATGAAACAGAGAAACCAGTCACCTTAACACATAACGATAACAAAGAGATGATTATGTTTCCTACTATGACCAAGCAAGGAAATGAAAATACAGAATAGGAGATAGTTCAAACTTACAAACTGACTTACGAATAAAAAGCAATGTGAATAACAAATGAACTCAAGGTACCTAACGGACACTACAGAAGGGCATCAGTTTTAGCATTCCTCATTCGAACAATAATGTTCTTTAAGGTTCACATTAGTTACTCAGATTAGTAAAACAGTAAATTGTCTTGGTTGATTTACAAGATAAGTAGAACTGCCAGAGAATTTCTATTGGAAAACTGGTTGTAATAGTTAATTGAAAGGCCCCCCTGGCTCAGCTGCAGATTATGTCTAGGATTGATTTTAAAATAAATAATAAATAAATAAGACAAGCTAACCAGAGGACTGATGTGGAAACACCTGAATTGAAGTGAGAAATATATATATATATATATATATATATCATGCGCCATGAAATGCTAACATTATCTAGGAATTTTTCATGCAAAAATAGGAACTTTCTTCCCCCCTCCAGGAAGTTGTTCATCAAGTAAGCGACTAGAAAAGCAACGGTGAGATGATACTAAAATTCAGGCTCTTTCCATGCATGATACACAATATTAAGCTACACAATAACAGAATGTAGCCTTGTAGCCTTGTAGGCACATGGGTATGTAGTCCAGAGCATAATACAGCATAACATAGAGAGGTTAGAAGAGAGCACACGTGTACAAGAAACTCTCAACATAAACATCAGATGTGCATGATTTAAATCCTACTAAGGGAAAGAGCGCGGGATGCTTTTTGCACCGGGCTGCACTATACAATTTAAACATTCACAACCTGGCTGGCAACATAGTTTGAGTTTTGGGATACTATTCTTATGATAACAGGTTGAAGAGGATCATCATCTCATCCATCTCTTCGATTCAATGTATCAAATGATCAGTCTGAACTGACAGCAGCTTTTTGGAAGACTTCACTTTGCTACCTCAACTGGCTTTTAGCTGCCATCCATGAAATTTGTTAGTCAAGTCAAAAATTTGCTTGATATACAGACCGACCTGAATTCTAACACCAGAAAAATGGCCATTAGACAAGGAAACTAAAACAAATATAATGAGCACCATACAGTTCGACAGATCTTGAATCAGGCCAAAAATAAAACTTTCAGTGACGAACAGGTTTGAGGAGACAAGCTCATTTAGCAGAAAAATTGGAAGCGGAAAGATTTTTGTAACAAGAGAATGACAAAGAGCGTCTGTGAAGGACTGTGTGTCCACGTGTATATGAGTTTTTGTGTTTTCGCCCTTAGGAACGATATTGCAGATTTTGTATGGTCAACACCTACAATGAATGTGAGAGGAAAACAATAGAGCTAGAAAACAAACCCTCCTCCTTTCTCCGGGCTTGGGACCGGCTGTGTCAAAGCAGAATTGCAACACAGGCGGAGTTAAAAACTTGATTATTCTCTCATGGTAGGGATTAGCACGACAAGCCATCACTTGCGATCACAGACAAGTCGCCTTAGGACTACCAAGTCACCAATTTCAGAATCTCAGATAAGAAATGAAAGGCCATTCGATCAGATGAAGAACTAAAATGTATGCTACTTCTTTGTCTTTGGTATGTGCAAGAGGCGGAATAGTATCAAGTCCAGTGATGGGGGCTGCTAATGTATAATACATGACAGAATTACGTACCACCAACCCCAGCTATTAGTGAAGAATGATAATTTGAAAAAGTCCTCCAAAAGCCTCAGTCGCGGATAAGTAACCAAGATTTTGGTTTAACAGCTGAAATATAGAATTTAAGCGCCGGAGGCTGATAAGATAGGTGTAGAAGGCTAGCCCTTTGCTGCCTCTGTTGCGGTGGTTTTAGCCTTTATCCCAAACATACATGTCAGCAGACCAAGTTCAATCCGTCGGTGGTGCATGCACGAACATGACCTTATAACTTTATTTATTGATAGACAGTTAAGCTCATATTTTCTTATTGATAGGAAGTAGTAAGCGCAGATAGCCGTTTCGACATTCATCACCTTCGGACAAACAGGGCCCCTTCCTTATTAATCTAGTGAGGTTCCAACAGGCTCACTCACGTACGAACAGTGGGGAACCACAACTATACACCCATCTGTCCTCGCCATTTGATTGACGTATATTGTCAGCTCTATATCCAATCCCAAAGCACCAAATTTCTAATCTTAAACCGAAGCCTCCTTTGGACTGTAAAGCGGATAAAAAAGCAGGGCGGTAGTACTCCACCCATGTCAATGATTATGAAAATTGCAGCGCCAATCCACACACGTCGACTTGGGGAGAAAAGTGCACATAACCTACAACAAATCACTAGCATACACGAAGAAAGGTAGATAGGCCTCAGTATATGGTAGAAAATAGAGCGAGATCTGAGATTCAGAAATTTGTGACAACTAGCTCCCTGAAGTACTATCATGAGATTAGTATCACTTGCACATCATGAGAAGAGTATCAGTTGACTGAGAACAGCCAGTGTCCATGCAGCCTAGTTATATCAGCAGTACCAGATAAGTACGTATCAGAGCAGTAACAGTATCAGTTGATGAGGATAGCTAATGTCGAGCGAGCCCAATTAGTGTCCACCCAGCTAAGTTAGATCTGTATCAAATCACTGTCAGATAAGCATATATCATGAGAACAGTATCATTAGTAAATTATAAGAACAATATCAGTTGACAGAGGATGGCAAATGTGCACCCTGCCCAGTTATATGAGTATATCAATGTCAAACGTCCATAATTATTTGTTGACAGTGCATAGCACTAGCAGAAACAGTAATCAGGTTATCAAATAGCATCAGAGAAGTACATATCATGAGACGAATATCACTAGCATATCATCAGAACAATATCATTATACAAGTATAAAATTTTCAGAGTTATTTGTTGACAATGACTAGCACTAGCAGAAAGAGTAATGAGGTTATCAAATAGCGCCTTCATCACAAACAGTAATCAGGTTATCAGCATTTTTTCATATTGGAAGGCAGTAATCACTTCATCAAAGAGCAACTTCTCATGTAAACAGGAAAATGATCAAAATTATATCACTTCATCAAAGAGAAACTTTTATTTTAAACAGGGAAAAGAACCTAAGAAAATTTCAGTTAATCAAAAAACAACTTTCTCAGTTAATGAAAATGCAGCTTATCATATACATGAGCTGAAGCAATGAGGGCAACTAAAACAGATAAAAGCCATGGACCCTGGTACCAATAATAATACTCTGTAGCAATAATACTACAAAAGCATCTCATTAATTTTCTCCCCCGAAATCATAAACCTATGAAAGGTAAGACTATCTCCAAAATATTTCACTCAAACTCTGATTCTGTCAAATATCTTCCCGTCTTTATCAATTCAAATCCTTCAAGTACCAACTAAACCAGACACATTAATTATCCCCAAACATTAAGTATACCTCTCTACAGCATAGAGCCTCTTACAACAAAAATCTCTCTCACCTATTCATATTGACCAACCAATCGCATCAATCTGCCCATGATCCTATTAAAGGTAAAACTACACTATTTCACACTTCTGTGTCTTGCTCTCTATCTAACTCTCAGTCCATTAAGTTTATTTCCATCTCTCTTAAATCAAAAGCTATGTCCTTAAGCATAATATTGTTCCTGCGCTAAATAAACCTAAGACATCTGTCCTCCAACAACATTATATATCTCTTGATTACAAAGATTTTACCAATCAAAATCACTCTTTACCTAGAACCATTAAAATATCACTAGCCTCAATCTAGCTGAATTCATCAATTTGCTTTCCTCTCTACTCAGATCAAAGTATGAAACCTTAAAAATATTCTCCTTTGGCACCAAAGAAACAAGACAGATTAATCCAGCCCCTAATATTATAAATCTGTCTCCCCAGAAATCATAACCTAAAAGTAAGACTATCTCCAAAGTATCTCACTCAAACTCAGAACCTATCAAATTTCTTCCGTCTGTATCAATTCAAACTCTGCAACATTCACATAATCTCCTTCTGGTACCAACTAAACCATACACATTAATTCTCCCCTAACACTTACATCATAAAACCTTTTACAACCAAAATCTCCCTCACCTATTCATATTGACCAACCAATCTCATCAATCTGCCCAGATGAATCATTACCCTATTAAAACTCTTTCATTTTTTCCCACCTCTCTGTCTCTCTCTCTCTCTCTCTCTATCTATTTAACTCTCAGTCCATCAAGTTTATTTCAATGTCTCTTAAATCAAACTCTTTATCCTTAAGCATAATATACTTCCGACGCCAAATAAACCAAAGACAGTTGACCTCCACCAAATTATTTAGATCTCTTGATTACAAATCATTTTACCTATCAAGATCACTCTTTACCTAGAACCATTAACCAAGAGAATCTCATCAATCTTTATCCCAAAGATATCATTAGCCTAAAAAAGGTAATACTCTCTCATGCCCGTTCTCTCTTGCTGAATTCATTCAATTTCCCTCTCTACTCAGATTAAAGTCTGCAACCTTAAAGTATTCTCCTTTGGCACTAAAGAAACAAGACATTAATCCAGCCCCTAACATTATAAATCTGTCTCTCCTTCATACAGAATTTCAACAATCAAAGTCCCTATTTATCTATTACCCTTATAAAAGCAATTCATCAATTTTCTTCCTAGAAAAATCATTAGCCTCTAAGGTGCTAGACTCTCTGCCTCTCTCCCAACTCATGTTTCCTCTCTAACTAACTAAAATCCATCAAAGTTCTTTCCCTCTCCACTCAAGTCAAACTCTGGAACCTTAAGTATATTCTACTTCTAGGACCAAACCAGCCAACCACATAAATATATTGTATATGCTAAAAATTGTAAATTCTACGCCAGCAACTCTTGCAGTTCCATGATCCAGCACTAGTATCATACTTTTCTCCTTCATACAGAATTTCAACAATCAAAGACCTATTTATCTACTACCCTTATCAAAGCAATTCACCAATCTTCTTCCAAGAAAAATCATTAGCCTCTAAGATGCTAGAATCTCTTCCAACTCTTATTCCCTCTTTAACTAACTAAAATCAATCAAATTTATTTCCCCCTCTACCCAAGTCAAAAAAACCTTCAAGCATATATAGCATATTTTGCTATATATATATATCCTGATATAGTTTTTTTTTTTGGGTTTTTTTATTTTTGCAGTAAAACCTAATATATCAAATATTATGCCTAGTAATACCCTACTGTGCCTTCCCCAATATTTATCCTTTTTTTCTTTTTTTGCAGTAAAACCTGATATAGCAAAATATTGTGCCTAATAATACTCTATTGTGCTTTCCCCTTTAATCACGTCTTAATAGCTCATCATAACTACAACCTAATATAGTCTAAAATAACAGAAACAGAAAAACATGTAATGAAAAAAAAAAATAATACTAATAATAACATCATGCATAGTAAGATCATATAGAAAGCTTAGAGAAATACTCACAGAACCGTGTCTTCAGAACCAGCCATTCCATCAACCTGCTTTAGTGTCACTTTGTTGGGTCTGCAAACACTTGACTTATGATCAACCCTTGTAATGTGGAGTACTCGACGTGGCAAATCATGACGGCTTTGGATTGCCCTGAATGATGATGAAATAAAAGGATGGTCCAAAAGCATTCTAGTAGTCCATCGTAGGCTCGGATTCTGGATCAAACATTTTGTCAAAAAGTCACGAGCCTCGGTGGACAATGTCGAACTCAGCACTCCACCCGAACTCCATATCGAACTCCCTGTCAGCAACTCGTATACGGTACACCCGAAAGCCCAGATATCCGACTCCGGTCCATGCTGATCGGGACCAACAAACAATTCTGGTGCAGCGTATAGAGACGTACCCCAGACTCCATTATACCCCGTCTTCTCCCCGATCATCTTTGCCAGTCCAAAATCCGCTAACTTTGCGTCCTTACCCACTAACAGCACATTCTCCGGTTTCACATCACAATGAACCAACCCTTTCTCATGAACGTGAACAAGACCCAATAGTATCGACCTCGAATGTCGTTTTATTTCCAACTCAGATAACGAACCAACATGCTCAGCCAGACTACCACCCGATGCGTACTCAAGTAAGACGTTACGAAACATATTGCCTTCTTCGTTGGTAGTATCAGTTCCGAAACACCGAATGATATACGGACACGGTTGAAGTTTACGCAAAAAATCAAACTCCCTTTGTAAGGGCCATGACTCTGAATAAGGCGCCGATTTGACAGCTATAGTAGAAGGAATGTTATTGGCAGTCGAGTCGACGACAACACTAGCCAAACTTACGAAGCTATTACCCCCTCTGCCCAAGTATCTCAGTCTTTTCCATAAAATTTGTTCAACAGCCTCTCCATCTTCGCCTCTTCGTCTTTTCCCCATCAACGTTCTCATCTCCATAATTCAGAATTCAGAACGAGGTGTGGGAAGATTGACCCTCTATAT
The DNA here is from genome assembly GCA_037355625.1 of Petunia x hybrida. Taxonomy (NCBI): domain Eukaryota; kingdom Viridiplantae; phylum Streptophyta; class Magnoliopsida; order Solanales; family Solanaceae; genus Petunia; species Petunia x hybrida. The sequence goes on from JBBBVM010000082.1 coordinate 5,641,917, forward strand.
TTATTTATATAGAAAAGACGCCGCTTTATTGCTATCTATTGGTATCCTATAAGGAAAAGGAAAAAGAATATCTTTGTATCCTATTAGTATAAGGCTTACAAGAATAAGACCCCGCTTTATTATAAGTATAAATAAAAGGAAAAAGAATAATATTACTATAAGGTTTACAAGGTACATAACGTAATTGTCGGTACACTAATTACAGCTTTTGTCTAATCATGTTTTTACGGTCATGATATCACACGCACTAATAAGGGGAGCGCATGGTACAACACCCAAACAAATTCATGACTCATTGTTGACATTCCTTTGATTATATTGACTAAAAGTATTTTCCATGTGGGAGACTTTGCTAGCGTTTGAACATACATTTCCAAATAATTTTTGAAAAATATTTTTTGAGTGAAGTTTGATATAAAAATGAAAAAGTATTTGAACGTACTTTTTAGGAACAAAATTTTTGGCTCAAAAAGAGCCTTTGAGCTCTTGTGAAAAGAAAGATTGATATTTAATAAACAGTTTTTTGCACAAAAACAGCTCAAGACCACTTTTTGAGTTTTTGAGAGTTTTTAGGACACGTTTTGCTCAAAAAACATAAACAAATACTGGCCAAAAACTCCTAAAAGAATCCCCAAAAAACTATGTCCAAATGGGAGCAACTTGTCTTCAGTTTCCTCCTTTAAGCTTTTTCTTTTTTGGCAAAGCTGAAAGTTATTTTCAGTTGTTTGATTTGTTAAAAGTGTTTGAAAGTTTGATAATTTTAAGTACCTTAGTCAAGGTTTATTTTTAATATTTTTATAGATGCATTAGAGTTTATGCATATCTTGAGAATCAAGTTGTTATCACTGTTTAAATACGATCTAATTATTAACTCTTGAGAGTATTATAAAGTTATATCTTACTACTACAAAATTTATATTTCATTTTTTTAGGCGGCCTAATTCCATTTCATCATATATTCTCACAGCTCACTTCAATTAAATTTGCATACTTACTAAGTACTCCATTATATAAGGTGTCACAGGGCAATCAAAATTAAAATATTTATCTATTCCTACCCATAAGTTTCATATATCCTACTCGTAAATTATTGATATGCCCTACTCATCCAGACTTGTGTACCATAATTTATGCAGTACACCTAAAGGTATACACTCATAAGGTATAATAAATGTATACAATAATAAATGGGTAGGTTAGATAAATACTTTTACTTTCATGGGTAGTGTAATTTTTAATGGGTAGGGTGAGTAAATACTTTAGATTTCAATGGTACATAGTGTAAAAAACTCTATTTTTAAATATGCTTTTCGTAAAAGTACGGTTGGGAGTAACAGTTTGTGTTTGACTAACTCATTTAAGAATCAGTTTAATAGCAGCAATTTGTGTTTGACTGAACTTTTTAAAAAACACTTTTGAGTGCTAAATTATGAGTGAGGTTAGGAGAAATGAATAAGGTACATTACTTATAGCTTATAGTTATTAGTTTAAATAAATATATGTAATTTGATATATTAATATATTTTGTTAGGATATTTTGTAACGAAAGAATTAAAAGTAGCTTTTACTTTTAGGGAGAAGCTACATTTTCAGCTTTCTCCCTACAGTAAAAAATTACTACTAGTTTATATTGACGCTCAATTTTTTCACGAAGCTTGATCAAACATTTCAATTTTTCAAAACAAGAATTTTTTGAAAAAATAAAATACTTTTAGCTTCCTAAAAACTTGGTTAAGGTCAGTAAAGAAAATTGGAAGGAAATGCTAATAACCATTTAAAAACTACTTTACTTAAGATGATACAAAAAAGGGTATAAACATATATTTTGGATGACTCAGCACTGAGTTGTCCATTAGAAGACGGGGAATTGTATAGAACTTTAGATCACTCGGTGGAAGTTTGAGTTGGAATTAGTGGAATTATAAGTAAAATAGGGGTCGGTTGTGATATTTTCCAATTTAGCAAAATTCAATTTACACCCTTCAAAATCTGGTTCTAGTTTAAGAAAGACAATTACATCCATTCTTTGATAATTTAACCAAAGATAGGTGACAAGAAGACTACTTTCCCCTCATGTCTCCATTTTGTTAAAATTTGCCTCTTAACTCTCCTTCTCCACTTTAAATATTTGTTTATATTATGGTCAACTAGGTAATACGTCCCGCGCTTTCGCGCGGTCATAAATGATAAAAATAAATTTATGACATAATCTCATTTGGGTTGGATACAATCGATCAATTTTTCAAGTAATTGCATTAATTAATAAATATTTTCTCCAATTAGCTCAAAAACTCTCCATATTATCAAAATTTCAAAGCTAATATTTAAATCATATAAGTGAAAAATAATCATTATCCGACAGTTTATTTTGAGCTATTCCCAAAACCATATATTCATATTTCATACTTGGAAAATATCAGTTTATAAAAGCTCACCCACCACAAAGAATCACTTTCTTAAGACTACTATAAATAAAAGGAACCATACTTAATTCTTGTAAACCGCTAAAAAGATTAGCCTCAGTTGTTTTCTTTAACATGAACGTACGCTCTATAGGCATGTGAGTAGTAATACTAACACATCTTACACTTTGTAGGTTTTTTTGCTTTTGTTTGAGTATCTTGATGTTGATTTGAATGTCTACTATAGTTTTTGTAGTAATGCCACAAATACCTTGCCAATTCCCGTTGAACAAAGCTGGCGACTTGATTCCTAGCTAATTGAAGAATCGAATCATATTAAGGTAGTATATAACTATAAATCATGGACACAAAATAAATAGAATTTGTCGCACAATGTCTTAGGACTTCCAACTTAATCCGAACATCATCTAAGCTCCTGCAATTCATGACAAACAATTCAAAATAATTTGATACAACTTCATAAAATACATAAATTCTATGGCAAAAATTTTAAGTTTTTTATTCTAACATATTTTTTTGCTCACTTAGACCAAAGCATGCTGCTAAAACTGCCATCTAGGAACAACCATTATTTAGAAAGCAATGGTGAACTATAGCTAGGTGAAACATAATAACTCATTTGTATAAAAGCACAAAATATATATATATATATATATATATTATACCACTACTAAAATAGCCGGCATTTTCGACCGCCGGATTTCGACCGAAAGTCGGTCGAACCACTATTTCGACGGATTTTTGGTCGAAGAAAAATTTTTTTTAAAAAAAAAAAGTTTTCGATCGAAAATCGGTCGAAACTGCGGTCGGAACACCCGAAATATTACACGGCAGAACCCCCCTTTCCCCATTTCATCTTCTTCCCCAAACACTTTCCCCATCTCTCTCTACCCCCCCCCCCCCAACCTCTATACCCGAAAACCACCATAACCCACCCCCAAATTCAAAAAAAAAAAAAAAAAATCACATTCTACCCTCCTAAACACTACATATAACAACAAATTCAAGGTAAATTCTTAGTTTTAGTGTTATTTTAATTATTTTCTAAAACTTAAACTCTAACTTTTTAACTCAATTTTTTTGTAGTTCTTAAGCATATAACTAGTGGGGAATCATAATTAAGTGTTATTGGAGCACAAATCAACCTTGAGGTAAGTTTTTTGTTTTTTTTTTAATATAATCCGAATTTAATTTTTTTTAATTATTTTTTAATTTCGGCCTATAATGTTGCATAGGTAGTTAATTATTAGTAAATTTATTTATTGTAGTTATTGTTGATGTCGAAGAACTTGTTTGGTGTTGTTAGCTCTTATAAAGTTAGGTTTGTGTTGTTTGGGATTGTTGTAGTTGTTGGGGATTGTTGGAATTGTTTGGTAGTGGTGTTTGGAATGCGTTGTTGCTTTGGTATTGTTGAAAAGATGAACATGTTATGCCTAAAACGAATAAGTTTTTGTTGGTTTGAATTGCTTTGATAATGGTAATTAATAGGGTGTTAGAAGAAAAATTGTTTGTTTGGGGCATTTCATCAAACAAGTTGCGAGCTAAGATAAAAAATTTATTGCTATAGTGATTACAAAAAAGTGGCAAGCTAAGATAAAAATTTATTGCGTTAGGCAAAGCATGACATAAAACTTTATAATTTAGTAATTAAAAATTGATAATCTTATATTTAAAAAAATCATACATATTGTTTCTCAATCTTGCAATGTTTGTGTAGATATGGACATTAATCGACGTCGTTTGTGGATGGATAATAGAAATTTTTCCGAGCGGCGGGGGTTGAGGCCTTCGTTTGTAGCGGGTGTTATGGAATTTCTTGATAATGTCCGCACAACAGACGATTATTTAAGGCATGGCAAAATTAAGTGTCCATGTGAAAAATGCAAATGCGTAAAGACACAAGATTTGACGAATGTAGAGATACATCTTTATAAGAAGGGGTTTATGCCAAATTATTATGTTTGGTATAATCATGGAGAGCCGTGGGATTTGCAGGAGCACCTTCAAAATCTAGAAAATATTCATGGCGGTAGGAGTTCTCCGGTTGTGGAACCAGACCTTAATAATTATAGAATGGAGGATATGGTACATGATGCTTTTGGGATGTACCCGGATAATGATCCCCTGCAGCCGGATACATCACAGCCAAACATTGAGCACATTCCCAATGCTGAGGCAAATCAATTCTATAAACGGTTGGAGGAAGCAAGCCGTCCATTGTATGAGGGCTCGGTGCATTCCCAGTTGTCGGTTGCTGTTAGATTGCTAAGTATCAAATCAGATTTTAGTATTTCTCAAGCTGCCATGGATTCCATCATTGGCCTTATGAATGAACTCAATCCGACTAAGATGGCCTTACCAACTAATATTACTACACTAAGAAGTTGGTTTCCTCGTTAGGCCTTTCTGCCGAGAAGATTCATTGTTGTGTTAATGGTTGCATGTTGTATTATAAGGATGATGCAGACCTAGTGACATGTAGATTTTATCAGGAGCCTCGATACAAGCCTGAGCAAAATCCTAAAAAGAAGCCGAAGCCTGTTAAGTCATGCATTACTTGCCCCTTATACCTAGGTTAAAGAGGTTGTATGCTTCGATGAGTTCTGCTCCTCAAATGAGATGGCATCATGATCGTACCAAGCAGCCGGGTATTCTATCCCATCCGTCTGATGGTGAGGCATGGAAACACTTTGATCAAGTGTATCCGACATTTGCTAGTGAGCCAAGGAATATAAGGTTGGGTCTATGTTCTGATGGGTTCACCCCTTTTGATGTCTCCTCTACGCCCTATTCTTGTTGGCCCGTATTTGTCACTCCTTACAACCTGCCTCCCGAAATGTGCATGACCAGTCCTTATCTGTTTTTGAATTGTATAATACCGGGGCCACATAACCCGAAAGCCTCTATTGATGTATATTTGCAGCCTTTGTTTGATGAGTTGCAGATACTTTGGCATGAAGGAGTTGAAACCTATGATATATCAACGAAACAGAACTTCCAAATGCGTGCTTCTTTGATGTGGACTATAAATGACTTTCCAGCTTCTTTGATGCGTGCTTCTTTATTCGACCACCGCAATCGGTCGAAGATCGGTCGAAATGTCGACCGTTCTCCGACAGATTTGGCGGTCGGAAAAGCCGGTTTTTCTAGTAGTGTACCATGTTATTAATATGAGCATATCTTCACGTTTTCAGGTCTTTTGCCATATTTCTCCGTCCAAGTACCTAATTAAGCAATCGATAATTCTAATAGCACAGCCAATCTCAGCAGGCGTTGCTCTAAAACGAACAAAATTAGACCTCTAAAAAGTAAACGAAGACTAAACCAAGCAAAGAAAAATGACTGTTGAATATAAAGTTAGTTAAAAAATCAATTGAACATGAAAAATAACAAATAAATCACAAAATTGGGAAAAAAGGATATGTTTTATACTTGCAGTTATAAGAAGATAGTACATCTCTCTTTTCTCATGAATAAAAAACAAAGGTTATGGGAGACCTACTCAAATGTATATATGAAGCCCATGCTTGATGTTTGTTTCACGTTTAGCGGAAATACATTTATATAATGAATGGAGAACGGAAGAGTCACTGCCACCATCAGTTAATCACTAATTAATTATTTTAATCACTACCTTTATTCTTGTAATGAATGCAATCATTATCGGTAACTTATTCGTCATTAACCATGATAAATGAGATATAATAGCAGGTAATTAATAATTTTTGCGGGTTTTTGGCATTTCGTAAGTAATAAAAAGGCAAAAAAAGGAGAAAAAAGGAAAAAGTGATTCTCGGCTTTTCAGAGTGCCCAGTCACCTCTTCTAAGGCCCAGCTTTTATATAGATTTAGATGTAGACTAAGAAAATGGACCGCGCTCGCGCGGTCATGTGATACTATAGAAAATTTGTAATTTGAATTGCCGTGAATTCACTCTTATTTACTATGACTTTTTATTGATCTGTATTCCATAGCCAATGAGTTTTTTCAATTTGCTATGAGTTAATAATTGCACTACTATTAACAATTATCAAGTGATGACGATGGTCAATGAATTATACAAATGCATCAAAAAAATCAATTGTAGACATTAATTATTACTTGAATATATAGTAGATCATGAACTAATATATAACTAACTTCTGGATATTACAATTTTGCTCTTCCGTTTTAACTAACTAACCCCTAACTAACATTCCTCCTAATTTGGCATATAACAGAGTAGTAAACTTCTACATCGTACATAAATAATTTGTTTTTATCTAATATCCACGGCAAATAATGGATATTAGATGTATTTGATGAATAAAGCAAAAGCCTATGTAACAATCTTGAAACGCTAGTTATGGATAGAATATTATGGTGTTTCTTAGATGCCTTGAAATTTCTTTTTGGCCTCGTCCACAAATTTTGAATTCTCCCATGCTACCAGTGATCAACCTTCCATGTCTACAAAAATAAAAAAACAATGTTTACCCGATCCCCATTATAAAAAAAGAAGTATTTCGCAGCAAAAATTATCCAAAAATATGTATGCAGCTGTTTGTTCATTGTAAAGAGTTCCATTACTGTCCTGCAACTATGCATCTTTGCAGCTGTGCTTCTTTACGGATCGCAAGTGCTCTAGCATCTTAGCTTCTTTCTTTGTTCTTCCTATACTTGAGCCTCCACAAAACTCATGCTGCAAATCAGACAAAAAGAAGTTATTAGCATTTCCGGTTCAACTAACAAAATAGATCATTTTCCAGAGGAGAAAAAAATTAACTGGGACTTAACATCCGCTTAACTTACACATACACTCATGAATATTATGACTCCGGTACTACAAAAATCCTGAAACAATGAAGACTCTGAGGTCAGCATATTTTGAAGCCAAATCAAAATAAAAATGGACCTTGGCCTAAAATGGATAACGCCCTTGGAATTTGCCATATGAATAGCCTATTTTGTTTCACTTTCACATTTCATATTCATCTAAGAAATCGTATCTTTGTTGATATACTCCAAATATATTTTGTTTTATTTTATATAAAAAAAAGTTAACAAAGTGCACTTACGAAAATTAGAGTTGCAGCAAACTAAGGGACATCTATCTTCATATATTATGGAGTAGAACACACACCAGTATACTCCTCTCTTTGTTTTATCCTTCGTCGCCCCATACATCCTCTTTTTTTTCCTCTATTAAATATATGTCAACTATATGCTGATAACAAAGCCATTATTGGAAATTTATTGCTACTTTAATTCACAGATTCACACCATTGCTTCGAGTATTGTAACGTTTTCATTAGGTAAGATTGAGGGAAGCTTTGTACTTATTATTTAATTAATTGATGCAACCGTTTCATTCTTCTTTGAAATGAGAAAACAGATTTTGAAACAATGTAATAAATAGGGAAAGTTGGAAATGAGTCAATGACTACACAAATTGAAGTGACTTGAATGAGAAAAAAGAGCCAAAAAAGTGAAATTCTAGACCAAAAGAACTATGTCACATCACTCTTCTATATTATTTCTCAATTAGTAAGACCTTATTTGAGCCTCCTTTTCTTTCTTGTTTTTTCTTATCACATTTCCTTTCTTATCTTTCTGTCCATCCATTTTTTCTTTTCACAAAAAAGGTCAAATAATATAGACACCTAATGAGAGATTCAATACAGATTTTCGTGTGCCACTACTGCAGTAATATAATTAGCAACCATGTATAATGAATAATATCTCATTTTTCTTTTGGGCTAAAATACATTAATTAGAGCTAATAGAGATAAGTAAGAAATTGGCTCGGTATAATTTTGTGATCCGTAGTGCAACCTTAAGCAAATAATAATTATATTTAAATTTAAATTTAATTCCGTTACAACATGTGAATTCTAATCAATAAATCTCTAAAGTTAGCTCAATCAGTGCATCTGTAAATCATCATAATTGAAATATAGATCCTAATGATCTAATTCCTTCCCTTTGTTTTCCCTTATCCTAAAAGGAACCAAGATAATAAAATTATGAACCAAATATAAACATTTAGACACACTCAAAACTAATGCGTTTTTTACAAATGAATGCTCAACGAAGTTTAGATGAAAGTCTACGACCCAAATGAATCTTAGAACTAATGTTTTTTATCTTTCAAATGGCTAAAGCTTCGTCTTCAGAATTTTCACCTTGAAAACCTTGTGTTCCTCATCAATAATAATCACCTCTATATGACCTAAAATAAAAATATTATAACTGGAAAAAATATGACATAATCTAAATTATGAAAATCTTAGGTAAAACAAATGACATAAACCTACCATTTCTTCAAAGTGAAAGAGCATGAACAGAAAAATGAACCTTATACGCAGCCGGCTAGGTGCATGTTTCTTCATTTACTCCAAAAGCTCCATACAAATAAGAAAAGCTATATCAATTACTTTTAATGATAAATCGGATAATGAAAGTGCAATACTGCAAATAGAATACGGGGATAACCTGTAGTGCTTCTTCAAAATTTTTGCATTCCAGTAAGACGGATTATTAGATATGTAAAAAAAAAAATACAAAGCAAATATGAATTATGAAATGAAAAAATGTGGTGAAGATGGGAGTGATGGGGAGTTGATTTTATAACACAGTAATTTTAACTGCATTGGTAACGTTATCCTTATATAATTTTGCATTAAGTAATTTGATGTTAATAACACATTAAATAATTGTTTAGCACTAACTTCCATTTTAATTTTATTAGAAATTAAATACCTACAATGAAAGCTCTAATTCCTTATTTGGTTGAGCATTTATGTTAGCTCTTTACGTTCAGTTACAACACCTCACTGAATTAAACACGCCTTAATTGTAGCTTGGAATACATAGAGAACCTATTAGAATGAATGCCGTGAATTGCAGAAAGTGAGAAAAATGGCCAAAAAAGCTCAATCCTTGATCAAAGAACTATGCCACATCACTCTTCTATGTTTCTCAATTAGTAGATAAAAAAAACCTAATCAATTGATCATATTATTAGATTAAAAAAGAAGCTAAAAGTTTCAATCCTCCTTTCCTTCTGTCTCCTGCGGCCCTTGCTCTTTCCATTGGACTCTTGGAAAAAATCTTTAATATAATTTTTTATGAAAGCAGACCATTAGTGTGGATAGAATATTTTCATATGATTTATTCTTAAAAAAATAGATATTCTTGATATTAGTTTTTCGCAGTTCAAGGTAACGAAAATTGAAAACTTTTCAACATTTCTATAAGTACATATTTTGTTGTAACAAAAACACGCAGTAGAAAATCCAAAGACCGAAAGTTAACATTAATTTTTAGTCAATACATACAATTTATCAAAAGTCACATAGAGATCGAAATCTAACATTATGCTTTATTAAATAACAATCTAACTCATTATTTCGAAAACAAACCTCAGTTGTAGGATATACTGAGTATATTGTTGATTATTAAAACTCTCGCATACGCGCGCACGCAAAACAAAACTTAACATCATGTTTTTCTCCATATTAGTAAGTACTTCCACATCTTCAATTTATGTCAATATTTTTGCTTTTTGACAGCAAAATGACTGAAACTTTTATCAATATTTTAAGATACATCTTTTTTGTCATATTACTGTGAGAAGCATTACAACTTCGTAAATTTTTTGAATATTTAAATTTAAATTTAAATTGATTTAATCCAATTTTACCTAAAAAATTAGCCAAATTAACTATAAAAAAATGAAAAAAAAAAATCACATAAATGATAACAGAGCGAATAACTCATTATCAAAGCTCTCTTATACTATGGATTCTGTTTCCAAATAAGGAATATACATGTTCAAATCTCAATCACAATCACAATCATTGAACATTAAATTGTACATTAACATATCTACATCTTAATACACCAAAAACCACCCCATACTTTCTCTAATTCAAATTCCACCTCCACATGAACCGTCTATTTCCTCTTTCTTTTACAAAATATAAGTGATTCTTTTGCCGACTTACTTCACATACCCTTCTTCTACAAGTCGACCACCCAGCCCAACCCTAACACCCCACCCCCCACCATGAACGACCACAACAGACCAGTTACTGGTTACCCCGCAACCCACCCCCCACCCAACGGTTACTCCGGCACAGCATACCCATACGCTGCCCCACCACCCCCCTCCACCGCAGCCTACTACTACAATCAACAACCACCCCCTTACACCACCCAACGCGCCACCTTCTTACGGCGCGTGATTGCAATCGCCGTAGCCGCTATGGTAATTACAGGTACATTTATATTCATAGTATGGCTTATCCTTCGCCCTAAACTCCCCGAATTTCGAGTCGACTCTCTCTCAATTGCCAACCTTAATCTTAGTACAAATAATTCATTGATATCTGCTAACTGGGACCTACACTTTACTGTCCGAAACCCTAACAAGAAAATGACCCTGTACTATGATGATATAGCTGCAGCTGTGTATTATGATAATGTGTTGCTATCGGATAATACTTTACCCCCTTTTTACCAAGAAAAACGGGCTGAAACCCCCCAGAAAGCAAGTTTTGCTAGCTCGGGGAGTTATGTTGAGAAAAAGGCGTTTGATCGGATGAATGAAGAGAGGGGGAAAAGTGGGAATATTGAGTTTAATGTGAGGATGGTTGGTAGAGTTAGGTTTAAGGCGGGTGCTTGGAGAGCTAGGAGGAGGTTTGTGAGGGTTTTGTGTAAAGGTTTGAGTGTTGGAGTTGGGGCGAATAAGTCGTCCGGGAACTTGCTTGGCGGCCCACGACAGTGCCGGGTTGGACTTTGATGCTGATCTCTGCGTTTTTGATTGCATTAAGGTGAAGATTTATTAAATTTTGTTTGGAGCATTAGATTAGTTTAAGTTGCTATATGGATGGTTTTTCATTATGAGTTTAAGTTATATACATTGTCTATTTGTGGAGAATTGTTACGCTAATATGTTACTGTTACCTGTTATGAGTTATCTATTCTGCAGCATGTGACATGTCTTATTTTCAAGATTACAAATCCCACTTTATAGTGTAAACAATTAGTTAAACTGACATTTTATATAACTTGTCTATTATTGTTGCTTTATGGATGGTTTTTTGTTTTGAGTTTAAGCTATATACACCTCTCGTAGAGAAGCTCCTTGAGGTAATATAAAAAGGTCCTTTAATGCTTATCATGGATTTTGTTTCTTGTCATTCGATGTTTGCACATGTTTGTTTATTGACATCTGTTTAAATAACTTATTAAAATTATGTAATTTTCCTATGCCTTATCACGATAAAAGTTTATCTCTATGTTATCCAAATCCTATCAAAATTCTTGTGGATATACACTACTGGAAAGTGATATGGAATATTCTAGGAGTGTGTTCAGTTCATGTGCATTTCTGGATATTTTACTCCCATCTCTGTTGGAAGAAGCTTGCTCTTGAACTGTGACAGGTGCGAATCTTGATGTCGCAATAAGCTAATGCAGCATGCACTGCTTTTTGTAGAGATGAGTAGGCTGCACAGTTGATAGTGTGTTAAAGACCTAATAGTGCTGGTTGAAAGGGAGGAGATTGCTTGGTGAATGGATATTAAAAGTTACGACTACTACGACAACTGTTTTCTAAAAGCATCTTTTCTGAGGTTCATTCTGCAATAAAAGGCATTTTGATCTAGCTTAGGTATCGGAACTCCAAGGGGAAGTGACCGTGTCTCTTCACTCTCTGTGACGTACTGTTTTGGAATGTCCAAGACTGCCCTGAAGTTGAAGGGTTGTACTAGTGGTCCTAAAGTAACCTAACGCAAGCTGTTACTCATGACTTTGATTTACTCTTTAGAAGCTCTCTGATCTCCATCTATGATAAACCTAAGGAGTGCTTTTACTAGAGAAAAAAAGTGAAAAAGGAATATGGCTGGACTTCGGTAAATTGGAGAAGTAAATGCAGAATATAAGAAATTTAGTGGTTTACGAATTTTAGGATGTGCATCTGCCAGCTGCATCTGTAGATGTTTGATTTTAATGGCGGCAAGACTCCTCTTAAAAGATTGCCCGAGCTGTAGAGCATTTACCTCAGTTTGCAGAATTATCACTGCATATGATTATAAATGTCCTCCCTGTCTTGGGAATGTGCTTGTCAGGTTTTTCATTTCAAAATATTTCTCCTACTTTCCTACATTAATGACAAAAGCATCAGAAAGAAGCTGAGTAAAAAAGTGTGAATAATTTTATAATGGGAGTTGACGGATAAGGGATATAGAGTGATATCATAAAATGGATTGTGGTTTCGAGTCTTCCATAAATATTTGGGCAGGTTGTAAGTCGTGACTCCTGGCTTAGTAGATGCTATCTTTGTTCTGATCAGTGTAAGTTTTTGGTGGTTTGATAAAGTAGGTACACCTCATAGTTCATCTGCTATGCATTCATGAGCTTTTCTTGCTCTGCTACTTAATCTTCTCTCCTCATGTTTAAGAATGAGCTGACTGAGATCTTCTATCCAATGTGCGGTCCCCAATTCTATGATGGGATTTTGTGTGCTAGCTCATGGCAGATTTGGTCACTTTTGGATAAGTAGGGTCATTTTCATCGTATAGTTTGATGTGTCCAGATCTTCTTATCAGGTAAAACGGTATCCAACATAGAGATCATTAGGACCAGTTCACAGAATGTAACTTATTCGATTTACCGCCTCTTAGCTATCTTGTTATCCATGAAAATATGGTAATATTTACCATAAGTTGTTGTCTGCCTGTCTCGCGGATGAGCCAGCGATAGTGCTCTCTTTAAATCATTTGAAGTTACAATGCGTAGAGTTTCATGATGTACTCTTCCTTATGTACACCGTTCCGTGTGTTAATTTTTAATGATCATGTTGTTGTTGTTAACATCTAATTCAGCAGCAGCAGCAGCAGCAACAACATACTCAGAATAATCCCACAAGGGGGGTCTTGGAAGGGTGAGATGTACGTTGACCTTACCCCTACCTTGGTCTATCTGTACCTCTCTGCAGACCCAGCACTCCAACCTCTCGCACCTCCTCACCGGAGCATCTGTGCTCCTCCTTTTCACATGCCCTAACCACCACCGTAGCCTCGCTTCCCGCACCTCGTCCACCATTGAGGCCATTCCCGCCTTATCCCGTATGACTTCATTCCTAATCTTATCTTTCCTCGTATGCCCGATATACAAATCATCTGAGCAACCTCATTACGGCTACATGCATCTAAATTCAGCACGACAACAAATTATATTATCTTAGACTAGGTCTTTGCTTCTGAGCATAATTACTCTGGATTAGAAAAGTGATAGTTTTTAGTATTGTGCTGCTATGTTGAGAAATTTTCAGTGTGAGACAAGAATGTACTCTATTGGACTTCTTTAAAAAAATGTGTAGGCTATTTTGTATTTCGGGTTCACTTGATTGAACTGCCAGCAGTAATCTTTGGACTCTCACTTGGTGTTTGTAAATTGTAGCATGACATCTAAAACGAAATTGAACTAGTTTCGTTTTTCATTCATAGCAGATCATTTTGTTTCTTGAAGCCTTTCCTGCCATGTATAGGGTAAATTTTTAATCTGAAACTTGTAGCAAACTTGCATCCATGCTACTTCCACTCAGGGTTGTCCCTAAAGCTGCTCCCAACAGAAGATAGGACGAGGTTTTGAAACTTTAGTTTATGATTAGTCCTTCCAGGAATTCAAGTATCGCAGTATGATTATTGTTCTTATTTGGTAATTGTTATCTGGAATTGGGACATTAGTGAGATGCATAGATTTTCAAAATGAGGTATAGCTTTCTATTAATATAAAGTGAAGTTCACAGCTTTACATGCGTTGTCTTGTTGTCAGATGTGGGTTTTGACATCTCTGTAGCTGCAGGTGAATTGAATTGTGGTGTGAAACTTTTTAATTATTTATCTGCTGTGTATGGAGAGTTGCATTGTTAATCCCAAGAGGTCTACCTGTTACATTTTGTGTTTTCCGTATCTTTTTCATGAATGACCAGAGGATCTTGTGTTCTTTTGAGGCTTCAGTTCACTATTGAAGATTGTAAGTGTGTATCTATATTTCTAAGTAGAAAAATCTTGCCATAGCTTCTTCTATGATCATGCATGCTCTATTTAATGGTTCAGATTTTGTCCTACAATTGAGCATATTCCTATATACCAAAAAGGGTAAGATGATAGGATGATTATGCTTGCAAGTTACGAAGCACGTAGTTGGGGGGCTGGGCTTTCATTAGCTAGAATCGTTTGAATATGATGTTTGTCGCCTCCCTTATGAGCCTAACTGGTACTGTTTTTTTCAGCTATGCATGACAAACGAGGCATTTTTCTTATGTCTCTACCAAATGACCTCGGAGGTTTCTGTTGCTGTTGGTGCTACATCAGGGATAACTTTTTTAGGTTCATTAATTCGAAGTTGTAGTATCAGTATCATATGCTCCCAAAACATATAATGTACAGGCTTACATTATAAACGCTGTTGCCTGTAGATGTCCTTTTTCAATACAAAAAACCTTGAGGGTTAATTCATTTTCTTCTGCATCGTTGTACAGTTAGATTTTGTTAACAGAAGCATGTTGCTAGATAATCAATGAGCAAATTTGAAATGTGGCCTGCAGAGTAGATCAATTTTCTTTCCTTTTCGGCTCAGTAATTTGAACAAGAAAAATTGCATAGGAAAGTTTTTTTTTTCTTTGTTTTCGTTTTTATTTATTTTTAATTTTGGTAATCTTAACTCTAGTTTGATATGTAAACCAGTTACCTAATTTTTTCCGGAAGTGCTTCCCTCACAAGGCAGTTGAGCTCAAATTTGCAGAATCATACCAAAAGAATTTGGTATGCTTTGTATATTTAATAAAATAAAATTGGTCAAGACATCTTTAAAGTGCAATCCATGCTTTTACAGCTTTTAAGAACTACTACTATCTATGTTAATGTGTTAATTAACATCTTGATTTTGTATATTGGGATGTCGACATCGTCTTATATTTTAAATCCAAGTGTGGATGACCCATTCACAAAGTTGCAAACTCACAAGTCCTTAATCTCAAAGTATACCTTTTTTTCTTCACGTTGTCATATCCTTTTCCGCACTTTCTCAGTTGAGATATTTCATCCTTTTAGAAAGTTGGAATCTTCACCCAGTTGAAATAGAGGTGGTGTCTTTAATTAGACATATCTTTGTTCTATACGCCTTTTGGTTCTTGTCTCATATGTTGGATTAATCCACCACCCAGCCAGCTGATTGAAACTTTTATAAAGGAAGGACATGGTGACGACAAAATAAATTCTAGCTTAAAAGATCATTTTCCAAAATAATCTTTTGTATGATTATGGAGACAAACTACCGTAACTAAAAATATCTTGTAGTTTTTGACGTGGGGGAAATCCTTAGCTTTTGTGGCTTGGTTAGTTATATTCTTCTTTGGAAAGAAAATCTAAAACATCGAATAATATTTGGAAAAGGCAAGGATAAAAGGGAGGAGCCCTATTGAGGGAAGTCTGGAAGAGAATCTCTTAGTTCTTTTTAGGGACAATTACATTGAGAGACACCCCACTCATGAAAATTACCAAAAAAGACTCCTATTTTGCTACCTTACCTGACATAGCACCCCCTCCCTTTTTTAAAATTTTTCTTTCACTCTATAGCAACCCCTATTTAAAGAAAAAAAACCCTAGCCCCCCATTTTCCCTCTCTTCTCCTTCTCTCCTTCACATTTTTCTCTTTTCTCTTCCCCATAAAACCTAACGCCGCCGCCGCCACCCCCAACCCTTCCACTACTGCCCCACCGTCACCTCCTCTCCTCCAAGCTACTGACGTCGTGGTCACCACCACCACCACCGCTGCTGCTTCTTCTTCGTCTCGTTTTCTTTTTGTTCTTTTTTTTTGTTTTTGTATAACAATGTCGATTTTGATTGTAAATCTCGGTTAAAACTCCGGTGAGTTTGTTTAAAAAAGTTGTTTATCATATTTCTTCTTCTTATTACACAATTTTCATAAGTATCCATTGAGATCTACTAGTTTTTTTTAAAAACTTTTTAGATCTAGTGTTTTTCTTGTATAAAATTGTATAGATCTGGGATGTTTGTTAAGCTTTTGTGTAAAAGCTGCCCGAAGCACTGTTTAAAGTCAGTTTTGTGAATTTATACATTTTTATACAAGTTTATACAATTCTGTAAACGTGTATAAAAATGTATAAATCTGTATAAGTACGTATTGACAGTGTATAAAACACATTCTATGTATTGTAAAATTTGTATAAAGCTGTATATGCGTGTATGAACAATGAATAAATTGTATAAATTTCAGATTTGTGCACTTTTTATGGATGTTTTGTATAAAATTTATGTTTTTTGTGTATATTTTTGTATTTTTCTTCTTGCATACACAATTTTCTATGTATTTACATGTATAATTTATTATTTTGAAAGATTTAGGTGTATAAAATATATCAAAAAATAATTATTTAAACAAATCCACAAATAAAATAAGCAAATCCGGTGAATTTTTGATTTTCCGGCCACCGGCCACCGCCGGCCGATGGCGGCAGCGGTGGCGGCTCAGTTTCTGGTGGCGGGGCAGTGGTGGGGGAGGGTGAGGGAGTGGCTCCTAGGGTTTTTAATTTAAATGGGTGCTATGTTATGTAATTTTGAAAATAAGGGGGTGCTATGTTGTGTAATGTAAAAATAAAGGGGTGCTATGGATGAAATGTGGCCTCTCATTTGTAATTTTGTGTTGTGGGGTGCCTAGTTTTGAAAATTCCCCTTCTTTTTATTAGTACTATCATTTTTAAGGAAAATTTACACCACGTGACAATCCTATTAGCAAAATTACAAAAAATAACGATACTTTTAAACATTTACAATACATAACGATATTTTTAAATATATTACAATACATACCATTTTCTTCATTTCCCTCCCTTCCCTAACACAAAACCCTAATTTCTCTCTCTTTCTCTCCCCTCCACCCGCCCACCCAGCCACCCGCGCCGCCGTCCTTCCCCCATCTCCGGCGGCCAACTGATGTATATCTCCGCCGAGGCTGCCGGTTTTTTGCTGCTGCTGCTGCTACTGTTCGCGCATCCTCTTTGTCGCGTCGCAGCGGCGGCGCGCCACTGCTGCTCTTGGCGGCGCCGCTGCTCTCAGATCTGTTGTTGCTGGTGTTTGGCGGTGGTGGCTGGAGCTGCTGCCACCAATCTTTTTCTCCCTTTTTTTTTGGTTTTGTTTTTGTTTTGGATGTGTATTTATGTATATATACGTATATACGTTTTTGTATTTATGTGTATGTTTATTTTTATGCATAAAATACTTTAAAATCTTTTGAAATGTCTAATTAATTTTTTTGTATTTCTACTATATGTTTGTGTATTTTTGTATTTCATTTGTATGTTTATGAATACTTTTGGTTTGGTATTTGTATATTTTTGTATATAGTCGTATTTAAGTGTATGTATGCTTCATATGTATGTGTATATCCAAAAATTTATTTTGTATGTCTTTGTATGGTGTGGGTGTATATAAGAGTATGTTTTGTATGTTTTTAAAATTTATGTATATTTATTTATTTTCATTGGTTATATATGCTCTTTCTTAAAGTATGAATGTGTATTTTTCTGTATGTTTTATGCTTGTGTTAGCTTGTGTTTCCAGATTTTAAAAAAAAAAAAAAATCCGGCCACCAGCCACCGCCGGCTGGCGGCAGAAACCCTGAATCTGGAGCAGTGGGCTTGGGGAGGAAGAAAACTTCATTTCTCTTGTTTTGTTGAAAATTGTATATCCTATGTAAAAAAAACTATTGATATATTTTGTAAAGTGGTAAAGTATCGGTATTTTTTATAAATATGGTGTTAGGGTTGTATATTTTTGTAAATCTCCCCATTTTTAATTAGGCCCCCCTTGAAGTTGTCCCAATTTTTCTCTTGGTCACCTATACTAATCCCATCACCTTTTGAACACTTGAACTTTGTACGAATTGTTTCATTTAAACACCTCTCATTCAAACAATAAACAGACTAGGATGCGTGTAGTTCACACGCGGTGACGTGGCACCAAAACCAATTAAAAAAAGACATGTGGACTTAAAATAAGAAAACAATTGACCAAAAAAAAAAAAAAACTCTTTCCATCTTCTTGTTCAAAAGGTCACCACCACCAAAATTTATAAACCAAACTCATATCAAATTCCTCTACAAATTAGCAATACAATCACACAATACAACTTAAAAAAGACATCCTTCTTCATGATTATCAAAGACAAACCCTTTCTGAGCATAGATAACACAAAATCCTTCATTCTCAAAATCAAAACCTTTCAACAACATCTAATAAAAACAAGAAGAATACACCACGATAAAAATTTTGAAGTTTTAGGATCCTAATCCGTCGATGGTAGCAAAGTTAGCATTTTTCGGAGAATCTATCGATATATTTAGATTTAAGTGGTGGTGGTAATTAGTAAATTAAATTGAATATGAAAGAGGAGGAGAGAAAAAGTGATGATTAAGGAATAAAAATAAGGCGGTGCTTGGCGAGAGAGGGTGTCGCTCCGGTGGTAGAGATGTGGGCGTGGCTGTAGCAGCAAAACGAACTGGAGAAAAAATAGTGTTTTTTTCCCAACTATAATAGTAGTAAAACAAATGGTTTATAAATTTTATTTTTCCTTTTTTTCTTGCACTGAGGGACCCATATAATAGGAAAATGTAAGTATTACACACTGTTGACACCCAATTTTGTCCCGAAATTTTCAAATTAATGTCTAATTATTTTAGAGTAAGGTTAATTTTTAAATTAAAAGTAAGTTCATAATTTTAAAAAAGAAATGGTCCATTTCGCAATACATAGCCTAATTTCTATCCTACCTGCGCAACCCCTCCACTTATTGATTTTATCCAAGAGGGCCAAATGTGCAATCCTGGCTTAAACTCTAACCTACCCGTGCAAGCCCCATTTAAACTGAAATCCCTAATCAATTACCCCCTAATCAGAACCCTTTCCCCTTACCCAATTCCAATTTCTACCCGCGACATTGCCCTAATCCCTTGCCTGATTTACCCCCAGAACCCTTGAATCAGTCCAAAATTTGGTCCCCACAAGTTCCCAGCTGTTAATTTCGTACATAAGCGAATCAAAATGCTCCAGCTTTGTCCTTGCTTGTACCAGCGTTATCCTCCAAGAACAAATCAAAATCGTCTAACATTATAGCAAATCTGAGCATCCATTTTGAATCCAAGTTTGAATCCAACGTATCCGATTTGTTTTCATCACTTTACACACAATTTCCCACATCGATTTGAACCTCGTTTTAGACCCCAAACTTCACCTATAAATACCCCTTCAATTCACTGATTTTGGGGGTCGGATTTTAGTTGAAGGAATTGAGGGACTTCGGAAATGAGGACCCTCTTAGTGCTTTTTTAATAGCGATTTCATTTTTCCTTCCTAATTTCCGACCTTTAAATTTTGTGAATCGTCGAGTTGTTGTCGCTTATTCAAGTGCGGATTTCGACGGATCAATCGCCTCTTTTCACTGCCTCGCAAAAGGTCAGTGTTTCCCTTCCTTTCACTGATTTCTTTCTTTTATAATTATGTAGCATAAATGCTGGATATGCTTAGTTGTTAATTTAAGTTAATAGTGTACGTATATAAACTGAGGTATGCAGCAGTCATTAGAATATTATTTGGGATCTGTTTAAATTAAGTAGTTGAATCCTAAAGTAGTTTAATGTCTTGTTAAGTTTTCTGTCATTAGAAAATAGGTAATGAAATGAGGATAATGGGATTGACTGTTTCTTCTAGTACTAAGGTGATTGAAGTTAAAACCATTCTTTCTAAGAAGTATATAAATCTGGATGCTATGACTTAAGATGATGATGTTTGCTTGGTTTAAGTTTTCCAAGATGGAGGGTTCTTATAAGTTTTTTGCCTGAAATAGTTAAATTAATAAGATTTAGGTTATGTTTAAGTTCTGTCTTGAGTCTTAAACTGCTGCATCTGCGCGTGTTAACATGTATAAGCTGGTCTTAATATGACCTTTAAAGAAGGGCTTGTTCATTCTCTTTAATTGTTTGAACTGGTTTTGCTTAAAATTGAGTATGAAACCTGAAAGATGTAGCCTATTTTGTTAAGGGGTAATTCCTGATTATATTTATCGCAGTAGTAATAGTTTGCTGTTTCCTGGTTTCTTTTCTGTTAAGCTGTGAAGGGTGTGTGAGTGTCCAGGAGGGTGTGTTGAGTTCTGTAGGTGTTTAGGAGGAGCTGTAATGAGCTGCAAGGGTTCAGAGAGTTGGTTTTGATGGTTCTATGTATGCTGCAGTTCAAGTGTTGTAAGGCAGTGTGCAGGTGTTGTTTGGGGTCTGGTTTTGTTGGCCACTGTGAAGAGTTGCAAAGGGGTGGTCTGGTTCATTTTGCAGGCAGTGGGTATGTGTTTTGGAGGTTGTTTCTGGTGAAGTGCAGGGCTTTTCTCTGTTTCTGGTGTTGTCTGGTTGTTAGAGGTCTAGTGCAGGTAGCTTAAAAAGAGAGTTGTTGCAGGTCTTTGTTTATGTGTATGAGGTTGGTTTCATGGTTTGCAGGTGGTTAAATCTTGAGGGCTGCAGCTTTAGGAAGCTGGTTTGTTGCTTGCGGGCAGTAGCAGGGTGTTCTTTAAAGAGATGGTTTGTGAGAGGTTTCAGGGGTATAGGTCTTCGTCCTAGGTTTGAATCGATGGGTTGTCTAATGATTAAGCTTGTTTCTTGGTCCTGTGTTCTGTTAAGGAGGAGGAGTAGGGAAGAGTGTTGCTTCTGGTTCTATCCTTTCTTTGAAAGTGTATTCCTTTGAACTTCATATTTTTGCTTGGAATGGATCATGAACTTTCTTGCTAATGTGCTCGTTCATCTTGATTGCATTTGGTCTGCATCATGTTTTGATTTGAATAAAGAAACTAAGTTCGGCTTATTTATAGGATCTATTTAGTACCCCAGTTAAAAGCTAAGTTATGGTTTTCACTTTATCTTATTAATTAGTTGTCCATTATTAATTTTGGAGAAAACTGTTGATATGTATTAAATTATTACTATAATAGTAGTCTTTCTTGCTACTTGCTAGAATATTGAGTAAGGTGCTGCGTATTGAGATAGCCATTTTATTTTCTTGTTCATGTTGGTTTAATCTTTTTTGTTAAGACTTACCCGTATTATCTTTGGTCTGGATTTTATGAATTTAATTCTGTTTGCAGTTTAGATTAGTTCAGAGTATGGGACACTAGCTATTCTCCGGAGTCTTTGACTTATTTAAAGGGAAAGAGAAAAAGAAATGGTTTGAACTTGAAGACATCATTATGTAGCGTTTTAGGACATAAAATATTTGTTTTTGGCTTTGGGACAAAATCTGTGGCGTTAAACAAGTTAACTTTTGTGTGATTACTTTTGCATGGTTTCAAGCATAGTTCTGTTTGTTATCTTGCTTAATATTAATTTCTTTTCCTAATCTTTATCTCCTTTTCTTTGCATAATACAACCTTGGGACGAGTTCCGCTAAACTCGTAAATTGGGAAGGCATACATTGCATTGGAGCCGCTTGGGGTCGAGTCCGGGCTCAAGATTCAAGAAGCGAAGATCATAGAAAGTGCTTTGTTGAGCCGCTTAATATAACTTAGGCTCATGGGCATAATGTAAAAATAAAAGTAGTCATTTCTTCCAAATATCCAGGTTCTTCTTCTAAATCCTTCTCTCTCCCCTCTATCTCTTAGAAATTGTATGTCTATAGGAATCCCCCATAGATAATTATTGTAGAATAATTTATTTGATTGATTATGAATGAATGTTTAGTTATTTATTGAGTCATATTGTGAATATTTTATTTCTTTAGAATCTCCATCTTATTTACGAATTTTGAATCTTTTAGTTAAATAATGCGTGCAAGCCAATTCGTAATAATCTTAAAATTGCTTTTAAAATACAACTTTAATACAAGTCTTCAAGTCAACTATTTTTCTTATTAAAGTCATTTATTTTCCCTACCTTTTTATGTATACTTGATTTTAAATTCAATTAGTGCCGCTTTAAACTGAAAGTAAATACTTTTGAAAATCACATTCTTTAGCTATTTTGTGAAAACCGAAGGATTAACCACATTTTGTGGATTTTCGAAAGTGCTTTCAAATTGAAACCTTCTTTCGAAAATAATTGAACCTCTTACTCAGAATCTCTGAAATAGACCACTTCCTTAAAATGGAGTGCTTGTACGCATTATTTATTAATTGGTTCCTAATTCTCCTAAATTAGGTGGTGACTCCAAAGAAAGCCCTTTGGAATCCCATATTGTTGAACATTATATCCGAAACCTATCTTTTCCTTAAGAAAGAGTAATTTTTTGGGGTTCAACACACACTCTCTTTGGAGGTGTTGAACACACACGTAGCCAGGTCAGCTACTTGTGTTTAAATGAAATATTTTCTATTAACTTCAGGCGTTCAAAAGGTTATGGAGTTAGTATAGGTGACCAGTAGGAAAATCGGGACAACTTCAATGTAATCCAGGAGGAAAATCGGGACAACTTCAATGGACCGCCTACGTATTCCGTCTTTTAATTAATTACGCAATTTTGTTACTACTATTGTAAGTTGATTTTTGCAAGATAGAATTAATAAGATAGATGCAAATGTACAATAATATTACAATTAGTTTTGGACACGCACCTTGCGCGTGAACCCCATATCAATGAGTATACAATTATTTAAAAGATGATTTAAAATTTATGAAAAAGCATATATGATCCTAAAGTGATAAATTGTAATCCTATTTATATAGCTCAATGAAAGAGGAAATCTTAGCACTGTATTAGATAAGAAAAATTATATTTGTTGTAGTGCTCTTTACACTCCATTCCACGATTCTAAAAAGAAATTAGTTTACTACTTCCTCCGTCTCAAAATGAGTGTCTACCTTTCCTTTTTTGTTTGTCCCAAAATGAGTGTCTCTTTCCTTTTATGGCAACTCTTTAATTTCAAGATTTATTTTGGACCACAAGATTTAAAGGCATTGGCCCACATTACACACAACTTTAGTTTTAAACCATATGATTTAAAAGTCTACTTTATTTTCTTAACTCCGCACCAAGTTAAACTCAGACACTTAATTTGGGACGGAGGGACTAATTACTTACGTGAAAAAATGATTTACTATTGATGCCGGGCAAAACCTCACAAGACCCTTCACACGGAGCCAAGATAAGGAGATCCAAGGAGTACACTTACACTTGGTGAGGGGAGGACTAGAAGAAGGAAGCGATTGGAAGCCGTTCCGGGTGATCAAAGCGCAAGAGGAGCAGCCTAGTGCATCAGGCGCTCCGCCCAGCATTCCAGGTGCTCCACCCTGAGTAGGCATGGCTGAGGCGCTCCGCCTAACTTTGGGGCGCCCCGCCTGGGCCACCCCACTGCACCATTTACCAGGCGCTCCGCCCGGGGCTTGTGCGCTCCGCCCCATTTGCTGAAGCACGTGAATTTCAAGTGTGTTTTGTCTATTTTGACCCTACGTGGTCTTTTATCTTTTAGCCTAAGTGTGGGCACTTTAGACCTTTCACATAGTATCTAAAAACATCTATAAATAGCTAGATAGCTTATTTCTTTCATTAGCTAACTTTGATGATTAGAGAACCTTGTAAGAGTTGAACTCTTTGTTGAATGAAAACCTTTGATGGGACTTGTTCTTCCTCTAGCGGTTCTAGATGAATTCCAATCCCCCCGACCATTCTACTTGTGTGCTCATGTTAGCTCGAGGGTAGTTGCTTAGTGTAGGTGATCTTGACATTCTCTCGGGGTGCAACGGAACGGGTTCTCCATTGCTACTTGAGATTATTGATCGAGTTTCGTCTCGCTCTGTATCTTTTTACTTTTTCCGCATTTTCCCTACATCATTTGGTATCAGAGCAAGGCTCGGGTTTTGTTCTTACAAACCCCCGACCCTTGATTCTTCGTGCTTTACGTTAGTTTCTTTTAGTTTTCTTGTTGTTGAAGTTATTGAAAAAGAAAATTATAAAAAAATAGAAAAAAGTGAAAAATACAAAAATTGTCGTAACTTTTTGGTGTGGTCGATTCTTGCTATGGGTGTTATAGATTCTTGATTCTTGTTGAAATCCCGTCGATTTGCTACCAAAAACACGTGGTTTGGGTTGAAATTGGGAGATTTGAAATTTTTGAAACCCCAAAATTGTTAAAACCCTCTTAACCCTTGTTCTTGAAGACTTTTGATTGATCCATGGGTTTGTTGGTTGTTGATCATTGATTTGATTGTAGGGGTTTGATCTACTTTGAAAAACAAACGATTTGAAACAAATTTTGTGTGATTTGGAGTTTGGTAACATTGAGTTTGAAGAATCGAAATCCACCTTGAACTTTTTGAAACCCTTGTTGAAACCCCCAACTTGAAAACTTTGAATCATGATTGAGCCTTGTTTGTTGGTTGTTTGGGAGTGAAACTCATTGGAGTTTGAAGGTTATATCAATATTCAACTTTGGGCACCTTGAATTTGGGCAAAACACGTTGGAATTAACCCAAAAATTGGATTGAAAACGAAGAACACGGAGTTGAAAACCCAGGTGTTCTTCGTCCAGGCGCTCCGCCCCAACTCTGGGCTCCCCGCCTGACCACTTCTTTGTCCAGGCGCTCCGCCCCAACTCTGGGCGCTCCGCCTGACCCACCCCACTGCACCATTTGGTGGGTGCTCCGCCCCAATACACTGGGCGCTCCGCCCACTTGCTGAAGGGGAGGATTTTGGTAGTTTCTTCTAGGTTTTCTTGTTTCCTTGTTTGCCTAACCTCTAATTAGTGTTTATCCAAGTAATCTTCCTACTTGATCTACACTAGTTCATTAAGCTTTTAGGTGATTCGTGCCATAGTTGGAGAATAGAATTCAAAGAAGACTCGTAGTTTCTTTTGGTTCAAGTCCTCACTTCCAAGTGCCTAGCGTTCATTGAGTCCTATTAACTCCACTCACCCCGGAGTGTGCTTGACTCGTGAATAGTTTGGTTGAGTTGAGGAATTGTTAGTCATCTACGTGAAGCTTTGGAACCACAAGTCGAGTGAAATATCCACCACCACTAAACGAGTGAACCGAGTGAACACAAGTGAGGGAGTGTGTGAGGTGATTTCACTAACTCTTGTTCTTTTTCTTTGTAGGTACAATGGCCAACGAAGGTCAAGATTTCATAAAGGATGCCTTGGCTAATCTTCTTGCCAAGATGGATATCATGAACCAAAGGATTGAGTCTCTTGAAAAAAGGGCCTCAAGCACCCAAGGTGATCAAGGGACCGCGAGTGTCCAAGTTGAGAAAGGGACCGCGAGTGTCCAAATTGAGACCGGTGAGGGCTCAAGTAGTCCAACCTTTACCCCAGAACAAGTTGTTGAGTTGCTTAAACAACAACGGGTAAAGGAAGATCGTGAGAGAAATGATCAATTGTTGGGCAATACCCAACGAACGGGCATTCCCCGTATTGTGGACAACCCCCAAAGAAACATTCCACTTCTAAGACCCATTCGAAATGTCCAAGCTCTTGAGCAAGCCATTGAAGCTCAAGAAGGGGAGGAAGCCGAATATGGTGATGAGGTTTATCGGTATGATGATCACTTTCAACCAAGGCGAGGTATGAATTGGGGTCGAAATGTGGATAGGGGTAGAGGTCGCGGTCGAGGGCTACCCATGGGGTATGTTGGAGGGAATGCTAGAAGGGAGTATAGTGGTTATGAAGATCACTATGGAGGCCAACCGGAGCCTTATGGTGGAGGTCGTGACAACACCAACCTCAATAGTGTGAAGCTCAATCTTCCAATCTTCAAGGGAAATTGTGATCCGGAGGCCTACATTGAATGGGTTCTACTTATGGAAAGGATGTTTGACACAAATGAGATGACCGATGAGAAGAAAGGTACTTATGTTATTTCATCCTTTGAGTCCTATGCATTTACTTGGTGGGAATCCGTCAAGAGATCAAGGAGGAGAGCGGGAATCTCCGTGAATGTGGGTTGGAATGACTTGAAAGGTCTCATGAGTATCAAGTACATCAATCCAAAATATCGTCAAGAGCAACTCAAGAAGCTTTATGATCTAAAGCAAGGTGTCAAGACGGTTCATGAGTATTATGATGAGTTTGAGAAGATTAGAATGACTTTGGATATGGACACCAAAGATGAGGAACAAGCCGTGATCCATTTCAAGAATGGCTTGAGCTATGGTATAGCTTCACAATTGAGATTCCATGCTTCTCTTTCACTTCAAGAAGTCCTTGAAGCCGCCATTCAAGCCGAGCAATGGCTTACTAATGAAAGGTCCAACCGTTACAAGAGCAACACTTCCACTCCCGTGAGCAAACCAAAGGATTGGAAGACTCTTACTCCAAGTGCAAGGTCCCCAAATGCAAGTGGTACAAGTGGTGCAAGTGCTAGCAAAAAAGTGAAGAAGCTATATGAGAAGTACACATCCAATGTGGGAGGTAACTCTAAAGCCCAATTGAATACTCCTACTTCTTCTTCAATTCAATGCCACAAATGCAAGGGGTATGGACATTTTGCTTAAGAGTGTCCTACGAAAAAGACCATGATTGTTGTTGGTAATGATGCTTATGAACAAGAGAGTGAACCGGAGGATGAGGGAGTAGAGGGAGATGAGGAAGTAGAGGAGGATGTGGAGGATGAGGATCCTCATACGTTCTTAGTTGTGAGGAGGAGTTTAGGTGCCATGATTGTGGAGGATAGTGAGACCTTGCAAAGGAAAAATCTCTTCCATGCTAGATGCCGAGTCAAAGGTGTTGTTTGCTCTATGATCATTGACTCGGGAAGTTGTGCTAATGTTGTTAGTCAATCATTTGTCTCCCAATTGAAATTGACTACCGTGAAACACCCCAAACCTTATCGTTTGCAATGGCTTAGTGAGTGTGGGGAACTAAAGGTGGTGAAGCAAGTGATGATTAAGTTCAAAATGGGGAGCTATGTGGATGAACACATGTTTGACGTTGTGCCTATGCAAGCATGCCACCTTCTCTTTGGAAGGCCTTGGAAATTTGATAGACATGTGGTTCATGATGGTCGTGTCAACACTTACACGGTCAAACATGAAGGAAGGAAATTCGTTCTTAAACCCTTGACTCCCAAGCAAGTAAGTGAGGATTACAAGCGAATGAGGGAGTTAAGAGAGGCGGCAAAGGCTAAGTCGGTTGTGGAGACTAGTCCTTTGGCCGAAAGTGTGGTGGCAATCCCACCATCTTCTACCGGTGGCATATGTGCCATGATGCAACCGGGTGAACTCTTGAGAGGAAATGATGGCAACAAGCTACTCCTTTGCCTAGTGCATAAATGTATGATTCTTGCATCCGATGTTGATTCTTTAACTAACCCTTTACCTAGTGCAATTGAAAGTGTTTTGAAGGTGTTTGAAGACATGTTCCCGGATGAGATGCCAAGTGGCCTTCCTCCATTGAGGGGGATTGAACATCAAATTGATTTCATCCCGGGGTCTCAAATTCCCAACAAACCGGCTTATAGGAGCAATCCGGAGGACACAAGAGAATTGCAAAAGCAAGTAGATGACTTGCTCACTAAAGGCTTGGTCAGGGAAAGTTTGAGTCCATGCGCCGTACCGGTCATTCTTGTGCCCAAGAAGGATGGGACGTGGAGAATGTGCGTGGATTGCCGAGCCGTGAACAAGATAACGGTAAAGTACCATCATCCCATTCCACGACTTGATGATATGTTAGATGAATTGAGTGGGTCATGTGTCTTTTCCAAAATAGACCTTAGGTCCGGTTACCATCAAATCCGGATGAAATCCGAGGACGAATGGAAAACCGCATTCAAGACCAAATTTGGTCTCTATGAATGGTTGGTAATGCCCTTTGGGCTCTCCAACGCACCTAGCGCTTTTATGAGGCTCATGAACCATGTTTTGAAACCGTTTATCAATAAATTTGTGGTTGTCTATTTTGATGATATCTTGATTTATAGTAAGCCAATAGATGATCATGTTGGCCACTTGAGTCAAGTTCTTGAAGTGCTAAGAGCCGAAAAGCTCTATGCCAATTTGAAAAAGTATGCCTTTTGTGTGGAGAAGGTTGTCTTCCTTGGGTTTGTTGTGAGTGCCCAAGGAGTGGAGGTGGATGAGTCCAAGGTGGAGGCCATTCGTGATTGGCCCACTCCTACCACCGTGACTCAAGTAAGGAGCTTTCATGGTCTTGCTAGTTTTTATAGACGATTTGTGAAAAAATTTAGCTCCATTGCCGCTCCACTCACCGAATTGGTGAAGAAGGACCAACCATTTGTGTGGGGAGAGCCTCAAGAGAAGACCTTCCAAGAATTGAAAAGTAGGTTGAGTACCGCCCCTCTATTGCAATTGCCCGACTTTGGAAAGGCATTTGAGGTTGAATGTGATGCCTCGGGGGTGGGAATTGGTGGTGTTTTAATGCAAGATAGCAAACCCATAGCCTACTTTAGTGAGAAATTGAAGGGTTCATCTTTGAACTACTCTACGTATGACAAGGAGTTGTACGCCTTAGTGAGGGCACTTGCTCATTGGCAACATTACTTATGGCCTAGAGAGTTTGTGATCAAGAGTGACCATGAGTCACTCAAGCATCTTAGAGGCCAAGAGAAGTTGAACAAGAGGCATGCCAAGTGGGTAGAATTCATTGAGTCTTTTCCCTATGTCATCCAATATAAAAAGGGGAAAGACAATGTTGTGGCGGATGCGCTTTCTAGGAATTTTGCTCTTTCCACTACTCTTACCTCTAAGCTCATGGGTTTCGAGAGTATCAAGTTGATGTATGCTCATGAACCTAAGCTAAAGAGCATCCATGAAGCTCTTGAAAAGGGAGAAAGAGTTGAGAAATACCAATGGGTTAATGGCTATATCTTTAAAAATAGTAAAGTTTGCATACCCGAGTCCTCATGGAGAGAATTGCTTGTGCGAGAAGCACATTGTGGAGGACTAATGGGTCACTTTGGTAGGGATAAAACCTTGGCCATTCTCATGGAGCAATTCCATTGGCCTAAAATGGGGACACAAGTTGAGAGACTTTGCAATTCTTGTCTTGAGTGCAAGTATGCTAAGTCCAAGTCGAACCCCCATGGTTTGTATACCCCACTCCCCATACCTACTAGCCCGTAGATGGATATATCAATGGACTTTGTCATGGGATTACCACGGACTGGAGGGGGCCATGATAGCATCTATGTTGTTGTGGATAGGTTCTCCAAAATGGCTCACTTCATTCCATGTAGAAAATGTGATGATGCACAACATGTTGCTTCTTTGTTCATTGATAATGTTTTAAAGTTGCATGGTGTGCCTCAAACCATAGTGAGTGATAGGGACACCAAGTTCCTAAGCCATTTTTGGAGGAGTTTATGGGGTGCCCTTGGCACCAAGCTCTTGTTTTCTACGTCCCACCACCCCCAAACTGATGGTCGAACCGAGGTAGTGAACCGTACTTTGGGTGCTCTTCTTAGAGCCATGACCCGAGGTAAGGGTAGGACTTGGATTGACAAGTTACCTCTTATGGAGTTTGCCTACAATCGCACCGTGCATAGAATGATTGGCATGACTCCATTCGAGTGTGTTTATGGTTTTAACCCCTTGATTCCCCTTGATCTAACCCCTTTGCCAAGGGAAATGGTTGTTAATTTTGAAGGAAAAACTAGAGCCAAGGATTTGGTGGAACTACATGCTAAGGTGGAGAAGAACTTGGAGGAAGCTTATGCAAAGGTTTCCTCCAAGAAAACTAAGGGACGTGACAACGCTCAACACACACCTCGACTTGAGGTATGAACGGTCATCGCAATACAATTTACCCAACTAGGAGTCAGGGTCGAATCCACAAGGAACAAAGTGATGCGATCAAAGTAGTGGAGGAACTAAACCTATTTGACATAGCCAAACTAGGATAACGAGGTGATGGAATGATATTAACAACTACAAACTACACTAGGAAAGCAAGTAAAGGTGATCTATGGCCTTCTCACAACCAAGGAAGACAAGTTTTGAGCCTAGGATACAATTATAGCACGGGGTTTATATATTATGGTCGAGTCGTTCTAATGTAATCCCTAGAATCCTTCCGGCCTAGAAGGGATTTACCTCAACGGCGCTCGTCAAAGCCATGGTTGAGCTTATAAAGCACTACCCATTACCCGAGGAAAGAAGACCTCTTCCGAGTGTAACTTCTTTTAGATGAGTTAGTCTATGAAATAGCCTATCAACCCAAATCCTCGCTAGCTTCACTATTCTACGCTAACTAATCTCTCCCGAGTCTTTAATTAGCAAAGTAGACGGACAACTCAAGTGTCGCGAGCACAAGAGTCAAGCAATCAAAACAATAGAAGCTAGATAATTAAAACCCAACAATATATAAAATCCTAGTCATGAAATATATTTATAAATCATGTTCATTAATAACATCAACTAACCAAATGTAGCATACAAATCAAAGAAATAAAGAAAGGGATAAAGAATTTCTCATTTGAAGTACACCCAATCTTTAATCTCCAAGGTGTGTTGATATTCTTGCTCCCAAAGTTTGGATAAGTAGCCAAAGATCTGTAAACTATAATAAAACTATCTATTTGTAGTGCCAAAGTAATTACCATGTTTTTCCCAAAATTATCCCTAAGTTAAAACAATGAAATAACTGAATTTTCATCTCGTAGCCACCCTGGTACCAAACGTTCACCAGATAGCCACTTTTTCGCAGCTCAGCTTAGTCACTGTTTCACGCATAGCCACCTTCTGCTGCGTTTTTGACAAACTGGTCAGTTTTCTTCGTTTTCTTCAACAACTTTTCTCCAACATATTCAACCTACAAAATGCAACAAAACCATGATAAGTGCACTTATTTCATCAATTTAACACAACAATAGCTCAAGTACAAGTATGTAATGTGTGGTATTTTAGCCACACATCACACCCCCAAACTTAAACTATTGCTTGTCCTCAAGCAAAGTACACACAACTAAATTCCGAATTGCATTTCAATCTATTCATGCACTTTTTTACTAAAGCCACAACAAGTCAAAAATACTTTTAAGTTCAACAACAAATGACATCGGTTGGTACCGACAATTAAGCCAAGCCATGTGAACTACACTTTCTTTTTCAAACCACTATATTTTCAAACCAAGTGCTCATCAATGATACAAATCAAAAGGCAATCAAGTCATGACACAAGACTTTCAAGGTTTGCCTCTTTGTCACAAGAGCTCACTTCTTTGCTCTCTTACCTCAATTGGAAAATGAAACAAAGTCCTCAACTCAACTTCACAAGTGCCCTCACCACACAAAAGAGTATCCCAAACACGCAAAAATGCAATATTAAACACAAATGGGATATATGATAGAAGAATTCACTCACTCTCTCAAAAGAAGTTCAACTTGCACACTAGAGATACCATAAGCTTGCCCTTCATGTACATCTCCACTAATGTAGGAATGCTTGACCCGAAATCAATTAGGACTTTGTTAGGGTTGTAATGTAGGCTTTTGGTCAAAGGTGGGGTAAAATTTGGGCAAATAGTGACTACACACCTCCTTGAGCACTACACCGTACAAAAATTGAAAGCACGCTTCATTTTTCTTGCACTTACACCTTGCTAAATTGGGGATTATACACTAGTCTTCCCCTCTTTATTCATCAATTCCATTTTTTTTTCTTTTCTTTCACTTACTTCTTTTTATTTCTTTTCTCTTTCCTTTCTTTTTCTCTTTTCTTTTTTTTTCTATTCAACTTACTTTTGTTGCTCTTTCTTTTCTTTTCTTTTCTTTTGATTTTCATTAACTTCCACACTTTCGCCATAACTCGTGCCACCCCCAAACTTAGGTTTTTGCCTAAGTTGCAACTCTTTCAATGCACTCAAGGAGGTAGGGCCAAAAAGAGGGTTAGTGCTTTAAGCACTTAGAATTGGTCCGGGTTAATAATGTGGTTGCCAAAAGAAAGGATATTAAGCTCAAAGGGGTTGACTAAGGTTATAATGCAATGGTAGGCTTTTTAGGTTACTAGCGGGCCAAAGAAAGCCTAAAATCATTTTTCAAGTCAAGCACCACCTAGGATTTCGTCTCGAAGCACACTTAGGGCAAGTTCTAGATCTAAAGCGCACAAATGAACACACCAACACCTCACTACACATGGCACAAGTAAAGAGAGGAAGACAATTATATTCAAGTCCCAATTAGAAGCAATTGAACTCAAAAGCTCACTCATAGTCTAATGAGAACTAATTTGTGAACACAAAAGCCAAAAGTTGAATTTAAAGATCATAACACAATCTACCAATTTACTTTGCTTTTCACTTTTCAAAATAAGATTCACATGGAAAGGATCAAATAGTGGTGGTACCAAACATGCCAAAAGTTGGCTAAGGAGCAAAAATCCATAACTAAACATCATTATTTACAACTAACTACTAAACTAGTCCTAAAGATGCCCGGTTCAAAACAATTACTTCCTTGGAAAAGAACCATGGCAAAGAAAAACCAAGGAGTTATTTCAAAAAAATTTATACAAAAATGGTATTCACAATGAAAATGGTTGTTCGGACCCAAATGAGGCTTTCGCACCCAAGTGGGATGCCTACGTATCACACAAAGGTGAATCAGATAAAAAGAAGCAACATCCCAAGCGTAGTTCATGGGAGTACTTTTTGTTTTTGAAAGTTTTTCTCTTTTTTCTTTTTTTTAATAATATAATACTATCTAAGAACAGAAATTAAACTAAGGAAAGATCAATTCCACCAATTTCATCAAGTCAAATAACATTATTCACAATTAAGACCTAATATTATCCCAAAACAATTAAGCTCCTCCCCCCAACTTAAAATGTTGCCTTGCCCTCAAGGCAACTAAACAATAAAAATGCTAGTTTAAGGGGCTCCCTGGGATTGTGTCTCGGGGAATTTGTCTTGCTTTCTCTTCCTTCTTTCATTCCTTGACTGTCTCTTTCTCCATGTGTTTAAGAAGCTTCAAAGTTTCAATCCTCTGTCTTCATTGATTTTCTTCCTTGTCAAAACCTCTTCTTGCTTTTCCCATTTTCAAAATTGTATCACGTGTCACATTAATATACCTGCAAAGATGGAAATTCAGTGTTGTGACATGAAACTTGATAGTTCAGTAATACCAAATTAGACCCAAGACTGCCCAAAGACAAAGCTAAGTAGCACTGGGGGTAATCAGACTTCCCCCTTAACAAGTTTTCACAACTAACAGGCCATTCATGTTTCCTTAAACAACTCGCAGATTAAGCTTGAAGACCTTTGTTACTGCACAATCAAATTAGCCAAAAACAACTTTGCATCCTCCAGACACAAGTTAGTCACTTCAGTATCCCAAATTCTACTCCAATAGATTGGTGTAATTGACCAAAGAAAGCACATAATACTTGACTCAAGGTAAGTAATCATGTCTAAGATAGCAGTGACACAACAATGAAGGATAATTAGTTTCAGATCATAATGTGCTACTCCACTGAATGAGTTAAAGAACAGCAGATTCAAGTCACAAATCCAAACAGTCATTTAGTTTCAGATTTTTTTTATTTTTTTTATTAATGAGTTCCAGCTGTCCAGCGACATGTTCACAGGAAGTACCTACCTTCAACATTCCGGGGCAAGGATAATAGTATGCAAGGCTCCACAGAGGCACACACAAGGAGTTTGATGCAAATGTCCTGATCAGCCCACATTAGTTCCACCACAGAATAAGATTTTAGCACAGGATTTCATGGTTTACCTTGAATTTCAGCCTATTAACCAGTCATGCTCAAACATATATGAATACCAAACCATGGAGCTTTTTCAGAATTGGAGCAGACTCTTTAATTCAAAAGGCACATCAAAATAAGGACTAACTCAATGCTTCTACAGACTTCACTAGTTTGAACAATTAATCACAAGAGATAGTATGAAATAGAGCTACTTAAATCAGATGGACTGTTGTATCATTTATGCACTCACATAATAATCAAAGAACTTATGAAATCCTCAAGATCAAAGAGTAAGCAGCCACCAACACAGAAAGATCAGAATTTTAACAAGTCACAACTGTTCGAGATTAACTAAAAGGGCCAGAACAACATTCAGGATGGAAATTCTCATTCAGGCATTCTGTCAAGCACTTGAAGTGCACTGATTTTCTGTTAAAGATTTCAGGCCATGGGGTACATCAGACTTCCCCCAAATTTTTCAACAACAACCAGCATAAGGGCCATCATGCCCGTCAACAACTCAGCAACAATTTCAAACCAAACTTCATCATATTTTAATCAACAGAGGGGTGATGGGGAAACGGGGAATGGGATTCTTTTTGTGACGGGGGCAGAAATTTCAGCCAGCGAGAAGGAGTGATAGGAGAAGAGATTTACCTGAGCGACGACACGATGATGCAACTGATAACAGTGATGAAACTAAAAGAGATAGACGGGCATCAGCTCAGCTTTTTAGCACTTGAAAAATCGACCAATTTCTGCTGGTGATGATTGCCCGACACAATGGTGGACTGCAGTTTCTGAACCGGACGTAGAAGTGGTGAACGTTGGAAGTGTGCTGCTGCTGGTGGACGGTGATCGACTTTGGAACAGTCGATGTGAAGTGGTGGGGATTCAATAGCAGGGGAAGAGAATTCAGATGGAGATGAGAGAGGAGAGAGAACAAAGGAAACTTACCTGGGTTCGCCGGTGGAGATGGTGGCCGAAGCAGATTATTGAATGGTGATCGGAGCTGGTGGGAGCTGGTGGCGTGGTGAGGGGGATCGGGATAGGGTGAATTTGTGTGACTGAGTGTTTGTGGTTTGCCTGGTAGGAAATTAAGAAAAGCCTGTGTCTGAACCAAAATAGAGGCGGGGCGCCCTTTTTGTGAGGTGGGCCGCCCATTTGAAATCTTGAGACCTGATTCCAAGCTGACTTGAGCAATTCTGTGCAACTTTTAACTCTGCTGTAAGCTTATAACTATCCAACCACTCAAATTCAATCTAAATAAAGTTCAAAAATTTTGCAACTTAGTAGAATGATAAAAAACAACAAAATAAACTAATCTGTGAATTTAAAATGTAAAAATTAAGCAATATTTAAAAATGCTTGGGTTGCCTCCCAAGAAGCGCCACATTTAACGTCGTGGCACGACGATTACCAAAATCACACTTTTCTCTCCATTTTGTAAATGTGAATTGCCTCCCCAACTTCGCTTCATGCTTTTTGTTATGCTCTTTAGGCGGGGGCACATATTTCCAAGATCGCGAAGCCGGATTCTTCATTTTGCACTTCTTCGCTTTCAAGTGGGGAATGTCATTTTGCCTTCTTGGCGTGGCAAATTCAACAATGTACTCATTTTGCTCATCAACGCCAAAATTTTCCGAAGGTGCTTGTTCTTCCACTTCTATTGCTTCATCCACACATAGAGTTGAAAAGTGAAGTGAATGAGGTTCCAATTGTTTTAACATCAATGGAGCACCAAGCATGACATCCTCTTCTTCACATGTGCTAGAGTCTTCATCACAAGAGTTTTTCATTCCCGCTCTAGACTCCAACACACATTTCTTGTTCACGGCATCATCACCAAAGATCTTGACGATGTGATCATTTTCACGAGTTCCCATGATTTGACTTGTGCTCTCTTCCACAAACTCGCTCATTTCTAGCATATCATTCACTACTTCTTCATGTTGAGCCTTGGAGGCTTCAATCACTTCATGCACTAGAATGTTCAAGACACGAGCTTCAAGATCAAATTGGTTCACTCTTGGTCCTAGTTCTTCCCTTTCATGTTTGAGATCCCAACCTTCTACATTTAAGTCGTGAAGGCATGCTTCATGGGCTTTCATTTTTCGAGCTTGATCTCGGAGCCAAGCTCGGCTCACAATTTCTTCTTCATCCCAATTGTGCTTTTCTTCAATAATTCTTTCTTGATATTCAAGCACATCTTCAATGGAGGATTCTTCTTGGAACTCAACCTCATCTTCCGTATAACGCCTTTGTTGGAATTTGGCAACACCCTTAGTTTGTTGATCATTGAAGGTGTCAACCAATTGGCTCAATTGAGTTTTCAAGTTGTGAATTGCCAAGCCATTTTGATGGACTATTTCTTTGAAGGCTTCGGCATTCTCACTATGTTGTTCAATTATCCGCTCCATCAAATGTTCCAACCTTGCATTTTCGTTGCATTCATCTTGTGAAGTCGATAGGTCCATCTCCTCTTGAAACCTCTCTTGGATGCCTTGCCACTCGGGTTCAAGCTCCATGTTCATGTTAACATTTGCCCTATCAAACTCATAAGAATCATTAGCATCATTATAAAAATCATTGGAAGAAGAATAAGGAATATTAGGACAACCGTCCCAATGGCCATTTTGACCCCCACACTCATGACATATGTCCCACTCAAAGGGTTGAGAAGGTGCACACAACTCGCCCCCGGAAACAATTTGACAATCTTGCCAATGGTGAGGTCCGCCACAATAAGGACAAGGATCACTCATGTACGGATTTTCAATATAGGACCAATTTTGGTTCCATGATGCCATTTCAAGATAGTTATCACTAATCTAAACTAACTAATTAATGCAAGTAAACACTACACACAAACAAATATTTACAATTTACAAAGAACATTGCTACTATTCACAATTTTAACAAGAACGGTTCACAAAGTTTGGAACTAAGCCAACTAGCTCAACTCCTCAAACTACTCTAATACGCCAATTGTTCCCCGGCAACGGCGCCAATTTTGACAACGCTCAACACACACCTCGACTTGAGGTATGAACGGTCATCGCAATACAATTTACCCAACTAGGAGTCAGGGTCGAATCCACAAGGAACAAAGTGATGCGATCAAAGTAGTGGAGGAACTAAACCTATTTGACAAAGACAAACTAGGATAACGAGGTGATGGAATGATATTAACAACTACAAACTACACTAGGAAAGCAAGTAAAGGTGATCTATGGCCTTCTCACAACCAAGGAAGACAAGTTTTGAGCCTAGGATACAATTATAGCACGGGGTTTATATATTATGCTCAAGTCGTTCTAATGTAATCTCTAGAATCCTTCCGGCCTAGAAGGGATTTACCTCAACGGCGCTCGTCAAAGCCATGGTTGAGCTTATAAAGCACTACCCATTACCCGAGGAAAGAAGACCTCTTCCGAGCGTAACTTCTTTTAGATGAGTTAGTCTATGAAATAGCCTATCAACCCAAATCCTCGCTAGCTTCACTATTCTACGCTAACTAATCTCTCCCGAGTCTTTAATTAGCAAAGTAGACGGACAACTCAAGTGTCGCGAGCACAAGAGTCAAGCAATCAAAACAATAGAAGCTAGATAATTAAAACCCAACAATATATAAAATCCTAGTCATGAAATATATTTATAAATCATGTTCATTAATAACATCAACTAACCAAATGTAGCATACAAATCAAAGAAATAAAGAAAGGGATAAAGAATTTCTCATTTGAAGTACACCCAATCTTTAATCTCCAAGGTGTGTTGATATTCTTGCTCCCAAAGTTTGGATAAGTAGCCAAAGATCTGTAAACTATAATAAAACTATCTATTTGTAGTGCCAAAGTAATTACCATATTTTTCCCAAAATTATCCCTAAGTTAAAACAATGAAATAACTGAATTTTCATCTCGTAGCCACCCTGGTACCAAACGTTCACCAGATAGCCACTTTTTTGCAGCTCAGCTTAGTCACTGTTTCACGCATAGCCACCTTCTGCTGCATTTTTGACAAACTGGTCAGTTTTCTTCTTTTTCAACAACTTGAATACTTTTGGACTTGTTTCTTCAACAACTTTTCTCCAACATATTCAACCTACAAAATGCAACAAAACCATGATAAGTGCACTTATTTCATCAATTTAACACAACAATAGCTCAAGTACAAGTATGTAATGTGTGGTATTTTAGCCACACATCAGGACGCAAGAAGGTGGAGTACAAGAAGGGTGACTATGTGTGGGTGCACTTCTGGAAAGAAAGGTTTCCAAACCTTAGGAAAGGGAAGTTGGCACCCCGAGGAGATGGCCCATTCTAAGTGCTTTCCAAGATAAACAACAACGCCTATGTGGTCGACTTGCCAAGTGAGTATCAAGTTTCTAATACATTTAATGTTTGTGACTTGGTTCCTTTGGATGTAGGAGATGGAGAGGTCGTGGATGATGATGCATCAATTTCGAGGACGAAATCTTCTCAAGAAGGGGAGGATGATGCCGGGCAAACCCCCACAAGACCCTTCACTTGGAGCCAAGCTAAGGAAATCCAAGGAGTACACTTACACTTGATGAGGGGAGGACTAGAAGAAGGAAGCGATTGGAAGCCGTTCCGGGTGATCAAAGCGCAAGAGGAGCAGCCCAGTGCATCAGGCGCTCCGCCCAGCATTCCAGGCGCTCCACCCTGAGTAGGCATGGCTGAGGCGCTCCACCCAAATTTGGGGCGCCCCGCCTAGGCCACCCCACTGCACCATTTACCAGGCGCTCCGCCCGGGGCTTGTGCGCTCCGCCCCATTTGCTGAAGCACGTGAATTTCAAGTGTGTTTTGTCTATTTTGACCCTACGTGGTCTTTTATCTTTTAGCCTAAGTGTGGGCACTTTAGACCTTTCACATAGTGTCTAAAAACATCTATAAATAGCTAGATAGCTTATTTCTTTCATTAGCTAACTTTGATGATTAGAGAACCTTGTAAGAGTTGAACTCTTTGTTGAATGAAAACCTTTGATGGGACTTGTTCTTCCTCTAGCGGATCTAGATGAATTCCAATCCCCCCGATCATTCTACTTGCGTGCTCACGTTAGCTCGAGGGTAGTTGCTTAGTGTAGGTGATCTTGACATTCTCTCGGGGTGTAACGGAACGGGTTCTCCGTTGCTACTTGAGATTATTGATCGGGTTTCGTCTCGCTCTTTATATATTTACTTTTTCCGCGTTTTCCCTACATCAACTATAGAATGATTAAAAGCTAATGAAATGAACTCCTACTAACATGAAGACCTAGTTCACTCATATTCCATAAAAAGGTCAAACTAATTTTGCATAGTTTCTAATTTTTGAATAAATAACGTTGGGCTAGGTTTGTGAGTGCGATGTGATTATTATGCAAAAAAATTCACTAGGTGTCCTCAAAATTGACTGATTTTGAAAGTTTGCTTGTGTTTAACATAATTTTAGTAAAATGCGCTTCCCTTGGTCAGTAGGCAACACTTCAGGTTATCAATTGACAAGTACTGTCTTTTAAGAAGAAGTGGCAAGACTTCAAGCTATCTAGAAGAATGTCAGAAGAGATTTGAAGGGCAAATGTTGCCTATAAATGAGGGGTCAAAGGAAAGTGCTGCCTCTTAGATAGTACTTACAGAGAAATGAAGGGTGGGGATACATGCGTTATTATAAGATCCATAGGGGTATTCCTATCCGGAATTTATTCATTAAACTAAGTGTAGGGAATTTTGTAAAAATTTGACCTCCTAGCTAATTTACACAGCTAAATGAAAATTAGCCAGCATTTGAAATTTTTTAGAAAAGTAGCTAGATTCAAGAAACACGGAAAAATTAAGTAAATTTTATTGGGATTTTGAACTAAAACAATTAATATCCCATTAAATTTTTCTAAGGAGTGGTAATATGAAGTCCCAGTTTAAGTATGAAGCGCTAAAAAAATTCCGAGAAACTTTGAACTGTACTAAACCCTAGAAAATTTTACTGAAGGTTTGTTCAAATTCGCATAATTTTTTCATGTGGCTAGTCTTAAGAAAAAATGCGTGGTTTTAAAATATGGTTACTTTTTAAAAAATTTATAAAGTGTTGACTGTTTCTCTTTAAGCGATTCTAAAAATGACTAGTCATCAAAATACTCGGGCATTTTTACTAAACCACTGTTGTGTGGAGGTAAAATAGCAAACCATTACATATGGTGTCATAGTTACGCAAATTGGGCAAGTACTATGTGATGGGACGATGTCTACCGAAATTTAAGACAGATTATCAGACCAACAACAATGTCATATGATACCAATATTGAACCACTAAGGCCTAACAAAACTACAAGACAAGTATTACGGTCACTATGTGTCTTGAATTAGAAGGTCATACCAAACAAAATAAAAATGATTGCATCATAAGTACGGTGCAAGTTAGAAATATAATTGTTATGTAGCCATGTATTGCCATAACTTGTTTTGCCATAACATGTTTTGTCATAACTTGTTTTGCCATAACGGTTTTCAAATCCGTTGTCATCTCCCTTATAAATAAGCCTTAGTTTCATTCGATGGAAGACACCAACTTAGAGAGAAGTATTTCTATTTGTATTCCCCTCTTCTTTCTTAATAGAAAGTATTTTGTAAGAGAGTTTAGTTTTGGGAAACACCAGTGAGAATTTCTTTGTGAGTGTTTTTTGTGAGATTACTCTCTTGGGGATTTGAGATTAATTAGAGCAGTTACTCTAATTTTGTACTCTCTTTTGTATACTCGTTGGTGTAGTGAAATTGATCCTCTCCGCCCGTGGACTAAGTCTTTTTGACTGAACCACGTATATTTTTGTGTCTTCTTTATTTATTTTAGTTGTCGTTATTATCAACTGTCATTATATTTGTTATTGTCATTGTTACGCTACTTTGTCTTATTCCGCACTATACCCGGGTCCTGATCCTAACAAATTGGTATCAGAGCCGGATCAAACCGGGTTAGTTATCAGTAGCCAAAGATGACGGTAACAAAAGTTTATGTTGAGAAATTTGATCGAAGTGCAAACTTCGCAATGTGGCAACTAAAAATGGAAGCTATCCTCATTCAGGATGGTCTTGATATAGCGTTGGAAGGAAAGGAGAATAAATCTGAAAAAAATGACGGAGGAGGAATTTGCTAGCCTTGATAAAAAGGCTAAATCAAGTATTATATTAAATCTCTCTGATGAGGTTTTGCGTGAAGTAGCTTCTGAAACCACTGCTAAAGGCATGTGGGAAAAGTTGAAGGCCCTGTATATGAAGAGGACAGTGGAAAATAGATTATATTTAAAGCAGAAGCTTTACATGCTTCGTATGGATGAAGGTACTTCTATACTCTCACATCTTGACACATTTGATTCCATTCTTATGGATTTGAGTAATATTGAAGTTAAGATCGATGAAGAGGATCAAGCCCTTTTGTTAATATGCTCTTTACTCCAGTCATTTAAACATTTTAGAGATACTATTCTCTATGGAAAAGAAATTATCTCTTACAGAAAAATTAAATCTATGCTGAAATCAAAAGAACAGATAGATAGAGATATTACAGGGGAAAGTAGTGAAAATCAAGCTTTAGGCTTGTTTGTTAAGGGTAGATTTGATTCCAAGTCCAAATACAATAATTTTGTGTGCAATTATTGTCATCAAAAGGGTCACATTAAGTCTGGATGCTTGAAGTTGAAAAATAAAGATAAGCATAAGAAAAATCACCAGGAAAACAGTGACACCGCAGAAGCCAGTGTAGCTACTGATGAGATTGATGGATCTATATTTTTAGCAATTGAAAATTCTTCGAGATCTAACAATGAGTGGATTTTAGATTCCGGTTGTTCGAGTCATATGTGTCCCAACAAGGACTTGTTTTCTACATATGATCCAGTTGAAGGTGGAGTTGTCCAGATGGGCAACAATGCCTTTTGTAGAGTTATTGGCAAAGGTACAGTCCGAATCAAAATGCATGATGGTGTAGTGAGAACTCTCACTAATGTTAGATATGTTCCTGAGTTGAAGAAAAATCTCATCTCTTTGGGCACCCTAGAATCTCTTGGGTGTAAATACACAGGTGAAGGTGGAGTTTTGAAAGTTTCTCATGGTGCTCATGTGATTATATTGGCACACAGGTCTGGTACATTGTATACTTTATTGGGATCTACTGTTACAGGTGCTGCTACAGTTTCGACATCAGAAATCTCTGATTCTGATATCACATAATTTTGGTATATGTGATTTGAGTTTTGTGGAGAAGGGGAGAAGTTTCATTTCATAAGCCAAAACAAGGCTAAGGTGGAGATTTATTATGTAGCCATGTTTTGCCATAACTTGTTTTGCCATAACATGTTTTGTCATAACTTGTTTTGCCATAACGGTTTTCAAATCCGTTGTCATCTCCCTTATAAATAAGCCTTAGTTTCATTCGATGGAAGACACCAACTTAGAGAGAAGTATTTCTATTTGTATTCCCCTCTTCTTTCTTAATAGAAAGTATTTTGTAAGAGAGTTTAGTTTTGGGAAACACCAGTGAGAATTTCTTTGTGAGTGTTTTTTATGAGATTACTCTCTTGGGGATTTGAGATTAATTAGAGCAGTTACTCTAATTTTGTACTCTCTTTTGTATACTCGTTGGTGTAGTGAAATTGATCCTCTCCGCCCGTGGACTAAGTCTTTTTGACTGAACCACGTATATTTTTGTGTCTTCTTTATTTATTTTAGTTGTCGTTATTATCAACTGTCATTATATTTGTTATTGTCATTGTTACGCTACTTTGTCTTATTCCGCACTATACCCGGGTCCCGATCCTAACAATAATAGTGGATTAATAAAGAGAAGATCGGTTACGTTCAAATGATCTAGTTGTACTTTGTGGACTCCAAATTAACCGATTTAATGAGGTGGGAAAAAAATTGATTATTACATGTACTAATTAAAAAGCTATAAGGTAGATCAGTAAACTTATGGAGTCTTCGCAAACTTATATGTGTTTAATAGTACTAATTTTTAAGTGCAAAAGCACGTGTAACCCTTACACCCCTACTGATTAGTATAAATATTCCAAATGACATAAATAATGAGTTACAAATTATTTGATAGAGAAAAAAGCTATGCAAGTTCGAGATGATGAATGGTAAGCTTATTTGACCGGTTTTGTCATCGCAAAGCATAAATCTACAACTCCGATTTAATAACTGGTTGCAATAGAATATTACGGTTTGAGATTTTAATATTTTCTCATGGTCGATCAAAATGATGACTGAAGTCCGACAACAAAATTAGAACAAAAGATCATTTATTTGATTTGTGATTCAATCAGGGAAAACCATTACTTTAAATAGCGTGAAATAAAGGAAACAACATCATTTTACATGTAAATGCTTCTATCCAAAAGTAAAGCAAAATATTTTTTATTAACGTGAATTGATTGACAGAGAACAATCAAAAGTTAAGTTTTTTCAGTAAAGCTTTAAATTATGATACGTATCACACAATAGGCAAATAAAATATTTGTTACTATTGAGTACACTTGCAAATAAATGAAAATAGGAAAACATGTACACCCTATTGAATCTCTCTCTCTATGTAAACCAACTAATAGAAAATATTAAGTAAATTTACCTGTATTTGGCAAATGGTGCTGATCAAATACGCCAACTAAAACTGCTATGCTAAAAAGAAGAGAAATGGACAATGTACTGAAGTGATTTGAACTTCATTGTGCAACTTTATAGGAAGGAACAAATAAAGAATATGAAAAATCTATCCATTAATGTTGCTATTAGCTGTGGAAACTGAAGGGATCGGTGGAGACAAATTAAAGTTGAAATGTGAAAAGGTTATTTTCCTTTTCATCCCGTCAACTGCAATTGAATTTTAATTTTGTGCAAATATATTAAAGGGCAAAGAGGGCAATCAATTATTTTTATGGGTATTTTTGTAAATTAACTTTAACTTTGGAGATTTTCACTTTTTATATAATACTAGTGATGGACAAACGCACGTCCCATGTGAATGAGAACGGAAGGTATTAAATTATTATTAACTGGATCACAATGAAGCCTTTTCTTATTACTAAAACTTTAATAAATTTTTTTTGTCTCAAGATTTCTTCAACTTGGTAATAGGTATGTATTGTTTTTCCAACTCTTCTTAGATCTCTTCGCCCTTGTGATTTACCCTGTATTATCAAGGAAGTAGATCTGAACTTAATAAATAGTTGTAATTTAAAAATGATTTTCTACTATCTAATCCAGACCTTTCAAGAGTCTAACAAAACGGCATAGATTATATAGCTGTAATTCAAGAATAATGTTCTGCAATATGTATGACTATATGGAGCAATTTTCAGGGTTTGATTGACAAAGCTAGTGAGTAACTTCAGTTAGCAGTATGTATGACTATATTAATTATATTTTTTTAAAAAGTAACTACAACAGCGTATAATTGTCAACAATTTTCTGATGCGGCATGCCAATCAATTACATGTTAGAATGACT
This sequence comes from Petunia x hybrida, assembly GCA_037355625.1. Classification (NCBI taxonomy): domain Eukaryota; kingdom Viridiplantae; phylum Streptophyta; class Magnoliopsida; order Solanales; family Solanaceae; genus Petunia; species Petunia x hybrida. The sequence goes on from JBBBVM010000082.1 coordinate 5,686,527, forward strand.
GTAATAGCAAATTAAGTAAGCTAAAAAGATTACAATATGTTTTATTTAAACTTCAAGAGCCGAAAAAATATTTAAACACGTAGCTTAAATGAAGCATTGTTCAAGTACAACCAAGGCCTGAGACTTGCATTCTGGAGAGATACATTAGTATAATTCTGGTGAAATATGTCCAAATCACAATATTAGCATATGAATCACAATATATAATGAAAGATAAAAACAAACATATAGTATATCTTATCTGATCTCATAATTTTTGAAGCTGAAAAGTTCCAATGTCATTCTAGAGACTTGTGACTTTAATCTCTAACAAAAACCAAGTTTACCAAAAAATCTTGCTAAAACTACTTGGTGGAAGTATATGATTAAGAAATAAAAAGTAATTTTAATTTCACTATTAAATTAAAAGAATAAAGCGAAGTACGTACCAATATAGATGTGAGATATCATGGCTGGTTCCTCTTCGTACTTACTGCCAAATATGGTGAGAAACAATATATGTATATAAATAAAAAACTTGATGCATATGTATATTTCATAAACAATATAAAGGAAGAAATATCCAAGCAGAAATTCGATTGAGGTGTTGTGTATATACATAAACTAACGTGCTATAATTGTTGGAAACCAAAAGAAAAGACGTTTCAAAGGTGGATGCATTTTCAATAAGATGAGGAAGACAAAAGAAATTTAGTAGAGTAATTTATAAGCCAATTAAAAAGGAAGGGACGCTCAAGCACCTGTTCAATGTAATCAGCTAATTCAAGCACCTGCTCATTGGAAAGCCATTTACCATGTTCATTGTAAATTAAAAAGTTCATGTTTAAAAAAGTATAAATACATATATTTATACAAAATTATCTTTAGAGTAGTTCTTAATTAAAGGGCAAAATGGTCATTCACTTTTAACTAAGGAGATTTTCACTTTTATAATAATAGTTTTTTGGTACGCGCTTTGCACCTGTACCCCTATTAATGAGTATAATATTTTTAAATTACATTAATTTAAAAAAAATGTGTTTACATCATAAAGTAAAAATTAAAAATAGTATGAATTTTAGAAATGATGGTTTGTTGACGGCCTCACAAGATGTACGTAGAAACTCCTAAGTGCTTTCCACATTAGCTAAAGCACAACGAATTATGTGTTTTAGTCTTTCAAAAGGACAACTAAAATATAACAACCCATTAGCTAGATACATAAAATTGCAGCTTGATCTGATCACAAACCATCGAGTAGGTCGACAACCAACAGGAAACAAAAAATTACACAAAAAGGCATGATTAAATATGGGGAGTACTATTTCTGATCAACACGAAATAGAAAATTAACACAAAGGCATGCTTAAATTTGAGGAGTATTATTTCCGCAGTTGCAAATTTCACGAGCTATGATGCGATCACACATGATACGGAGAAAGACAACACTCCACAATAGTAAATGGATGATTTCACTACTTGAACTCGTGACCTTTAATATTATTGTGGTAAATTTACCCTAAATGAATTACATGAATTCAACAATCGAGAAGATATAACACGCTTATGAAATGGCTAGCAAAATCATCTGACAAACAAAAAAAAGTCGTGAAGGATCATAACATGTCAATGACAATAAAAATTTATGATGCACCCATTAAATATTGGGTCGACTAACTTGACTTGACACTACAGTACTAATCTTTCATCTTAAACAAATGAATCAAGTAAAAAAAAAAATCACCGAATCAAAATAAGCAAGAGACTATAAACTTAGTTCTTCTGATTATAGTTCTGCAAATATTGGGTAACAACAAAAACTTGGTTGTGATTCTTTAAGGCAAGGCAATGAGATATGCATGGTGCACGTCATTCTTGAGTGCTTCTTCTTCTTCTTCGTCATGTCAAATTAATGAATTTGAAATACTCGAGTTTGTGTACTTTTATTCTTAAAACTGAAAAAAGATATATGTATTGGAATCTCAAGAGGCTAATGCTGAAAATAATGCAAAAATTTCATATGTATCCTAATAAATTCTCTGAAACTTTCAATGCAAAAACATGATACACTAAAGTCCAATTGTCTTCCCTAATTAAATTGAGAGTTCATTAGTTGAGAATACTAAAAGTACCCCAAGCAAAAGAATAAAGATGAATCTATACGTAATAGTTCTTCTGAAATTAAAAAAGCTAAACTTTGAAATATGAACAGTGGAAAGTAAGTTTGTAGTTCTTAAAATACGTACAATTTATTGTATAAATAAATATTTAATGGAGTTTTTAAGATTTCATAATAAAGTTTTTAGTTAACAAGTTCACATATTGATGAAAATTCCAAAACGTAATTCATAATTTCAAGAACTAACCTTGTAGCTAACTTATATATTTTGTATATTAAAACTAAAGGGATTATTTAGTTTTTGGAAGATAAAATAGTCGTTCACCTTTTATTTTGGGAGATTTTCTCTTTTATATTAATATCATATAATATATGATGATAGTAGTTTTTTTGGTGGGGATCTTTTTTAGTAAATTTCATGTGTGTGATAAGGAGGGCGATCTGGTATCTATTGTGTGAGAAGTTTCGACTATAGTCCTAGAATTGCATGGCAGCTTCCTAGTTCCTACCTAGCATCGTGTGGTGCTCCTTTTTCTACTTTATTTGGTTTCAGATGGATGAATCAGTGGGACCACATATACTTTACTAACATATGATTTACGTTTTTATCACGTTTAAAATAGAAGGCATCCTAGGTAACTGTAGGTACAGTGTACATGTTTAGCAAATGAATTCCAAAAGCAATTAGGCTTTTCTCATTTGCGTCGCCCTTGCGACTTAGCTCCATCAACCTTGGGTTAGTGTTCAGGGTCAAGGATTGAATAAGTAGACAAGTAGTCTTTACTTCTATTTAATTAGTTTTGTTGTACATATGACTCTAAATGATTTGGTGATCATTGCAGTTTTAAGCTTTGTCTCGTTCTATACTCATCACTGCTCGTTTGTTTTCTGCCTCGTTTATTTCATTCCATCAAGCATTTGTCTCGTTTAGATTCAACCTCAGTTCGATCATAACTTTGATACAAGCAAATTATCAATTAACCCCAAAATAAAGACGATTTGTTGTCCTATCTCGATTTAGGCCAACACAAATTGGCGCCGTCTGTGGGGACTTGGTAATAACGTTTGTTCCAAAGTTTGCAACTTCAATTCTTGCTAAAAAATGGTTGATATTATTGATGATAATGTTTCCATCCAAACACCTGACCAGACATCGGGAGCCACCCAAACCAGTGGAAGGACCCCAACCCTTCCAATTGGCCCAACTCCTCTGATTGACCTAACACCATCCGTTAGCCCTATTCCACCAGTTAACTCCACTCCATTAGCAGGGCTAACATCACCAAATAGATCAACTCCCCCGATCGGTCTAACTCCCCTCGTAGGAGTAATTTCAGCCGATCCAACTTCCTCAAGCTCGAGTGATCCATTCCAACAATTCATGATGAGCTTATTGCAGCAGATGCGAGAGCAAGCGGCCACGCAAGCTCAATTAATGCACAATTTCGAAGCTCCTTACAAGCCCTCGCTGGGAATGGAAGGATCTCCTCTAATCCCGGCGATGCTCCTTTCATGACACCCAACGGAGGTAATCCTAATGTTGTCCCCATGGGAACCACCATGGGAGGATTTCCAAACATAGTCACATCTAGGGGCTCGGGGACTGCACCCACAATACCTCAAACAAGTGCCGCGTCCGACTTTAAAAAGTGAAAGAAAGATTTCGAAGCCAGCATGGAGAAACAGCTTGAAAATATGCCAGGGGTTCGAAAACCTCAACGTGTGCTGGACATTGAACAATGTCCCCAGCAATCTTTCAAGCCTGAAGCTGCTCCGGCACCCATCCCAAAACATTTCAAGCTACGAATTTTAAAGATGTACGATGGTACAACTGACCCAGTCGACCATACAACTGAATATATGGTCATGATCAAGAGCAATGATTTGACCCCAATTAAGAGGGAGTCCATGTTCTTGAAAAAATTTGCTGATACCTTGGAAAAGGGGGCGCTGCGTTGGTACATGCATCTTCCTTCCGAGTCAATCTCCAACTTCGAGGAATTGGCAAACATGTTCATCAAGCCTCACACTGGAGCCCAGAAAATCCTTAAGAGAAAGGAGGACATCTTCGACATCAAACAAGGATACCTCGAGCCAATCAAGGACTTCCTCGAGCGCTTTTAGGCTGAAAGAATGGATCTACCGAAAATGGATGACTCTATGGCAGTCATGGCTTTTGAAGAGAATATCAATGTGAGTAATTATGAAGCTGCGACCGAATTAAAGAAAGAGCTTCAACAGTGGCAAGCCCGAACTTGGGACGAGTTGCATGATCGGCCACGACGAAGATTAGGCTCGAGGAAGTAGAATGGAGAAGGACAGGTCCGAACAATTCCCACCGAGGTCAATCTGAGTCCTCTCGACGCGCTGACGCACCACCAGGGAACTCAAAAAATTGTTACGAGCCATACAATGGAACTCAAAAGAAACATGTAAGTCAACACTTCGGGGGACAGCAGCATATGAGCCAACGATTCGGAGGAAAGGCTGGCTCGTCCTCCAATCAATAGTCCTCGGGCCCATCTTTGGTGCCCAAAGAGAAAGACCTGCCTCGGATCTCCGAGTACAATTTCAGCATATCGACCACTTAATTGGTGAATGCGATCAAAGGAATGACTGATCACGGTATGAGGCTGTCTAGGGACATGAGAACGCCCCCGAGCAAGAGGGATCAAACTCAACACTGCGAATTTCACATTGATTATGAGCACACAACCGAGGATTGTAAAGCACTGCTCCTCGAGGTGGCCCATCTTCTTAAGAAGGGAGTGTTAGCTGAGCATCTGACTGATAAAGGGAAACACAACTACTCGAAAAATAGGATAGAGGAACAACTACTTCGAACACAATCACCAAAAAGAGTGGTGAATGTCATTACTGGAGGGTCCGAGGTAAATAGAATAAACTTTGTTGATGCGAAGAAATTTGCAAAGTCATCAAGTACAGCGAAGAAGAGAGTGAGAGCTGGTGGATCAGGTAAAGAAATGGTGTTTATCAAGAAGGATTGCGATCGGATGATGTTTCCCCACCTCGACACACTAGTGATCACGCTCAGGATCAATGACTGCGATGTCAAACGAGCCTTAATCGATCCTGGCAGCTCGGTGCATATCATTAACTATGGAGCCATCAAGAAGATGTGGTTGAAGGACCTCGTCGTCCTAAAGAAAACTATATTAACAGGGTTCAACAACTCCACCGAGAAGACTTTAGGAGAAATAACCCTCACAATAACTGCAGAGGGAGCGGATAAGAAAACCATCTTTCAAGTGATGGCCGAGGACATGGCCTATAATGTCATTCTTGGAAGGACTTGGATCCATGAAATGGAAGCTGTACCATCGACCCTGCACCAGGTAATTAAGTATCCATCCCCATGGGGAATAAGAGCCATTCGAGGAGAGCAACGAATAGCGCGACAGTGTTATTCGATTATAATAAAAAGTACAGTCGCTCCGATCGGGCCAAGCAAATGAAATGATCAATTTGCTAAGACTTTTCGTCTTTCTTTTTGAAGAAAACAAAACCCAGTAATCAAGCCCTACACCATGCACGCGATCACTGGGGAGGAGAGAGGATGAATGGGGATTAGTCAAATTGATTGACCGTTTAGAATAAAAGTTTTTTCAAATAAGCGAAGACTCAACAACCGAGGACTTCAACAGACAAGACCCTCGGAGAACAAGCGATCATCTCGCCGAGGGATACTATTAGAGATTAGCTCATTAATTAACGCTTTGATCTTTTAATTTTTCTGCCTAAGTCCTGTTGCGACCAGGCCTTTTTTTGTAATAAAGGCTCGCAAATGCATCTTATCAATGAAATAAATTTTGGTTCAACATCCTTTCATCATCTGATGTACATAGCCAATTATTATTTAAGCTTCCGGCTCAAGGGCGAAACGTTGTCCTAAGCTAGCTCGAACAAAGAAAAGATCTGAAAAGCCTTGCAAGCAAACTCATCTAAGGGATATTGAACACAGCCAATATTCTCAAAACGAGAAGTTCCATTCATAAAAAGGCTCAGAGGCCAACATATTTACAAAATAAGTGGCCCGAAGGCCTTAATAGAAAATGACGACAAAACAGAAATAAAAATGCTATTCTAAGCTTCAGCCTCAGAATCATCTTCCTCGTCATCCGAGCTCCCGCTGCTCGAAGGAAGAATTTCCATTAACTTTTGAGCTGTGGTAGCATCACTCTTAGCCTTAACGATTTCCGCATCAAGGTTAGCCCCGCTATGACACTCCTTCAAAGTTTTTAGCCTCGTTTGAATAACATCCCAATTCTTGTCAACCTTGGCTCAGGTCCTCCTCATTCCCCACCTCGAAGAGAAAGAATTGACTTTGCTCTGCAAAGCCTTGACCTCGTTTTCGAGCCGCTCTTTCTCCCCAGCCAGCTGCTCTTTCTCTCCGGCTTGCTCATTTATTTTGAGCAACTTCTGCCTCAAATCAGTATGAAACTTCTTAGCGCACTCGCCAATAACAAACTGGGCCTCGGCTCTCACCCTTTTCAGCTCGGCATCGCGGAGCTCCTTCAAACGAGACATCTTCTTCTTAACGGCGGACTTAGCCTCGAGAGCTTTGAGCACCTCGAGATCAGATTTGTCAGCAGCTTTCTTAGCTTGGTCAAGCACAAGCCCAAGCCTTGTGCTCAATAATTCTTTCTCAAGACTCCTCATCTGAGACTCGAGGCCTGCCCACTCTCGCCTCCATCCTGCCCTCATTTGCCTAAGATTTTCATCTCGACGACACTCAATCTCGGCAGCCCTAATAGAGTTGATGTAACACTACAAAGAGAAACTCAGAAATATCAAAAAGAAAGCAAAAACAAGGCCGAAAGGAAAAGTTGAGAGAGGAAAAGCATACATGAATAGCGTGCTGAGTAGCATCAGCCATCAAATCAGCGATAGTACTCTTCCCGAGGCGGTCACATTCCAACGGACCAAGGAGCCCACGAAGGCTGATCGAAACCTGAATATCACCATCTAAGAGGCAAAGATCGGAGGGGATCTCAATGTAACGAAATTGCTTCCAAGAAGCTGAGTCAGGAACAGGCTCAGAAGTAGCCCGAGGAATCTTATTTTCCACTCGAGGTGGTTGAACATATCTTCCATTTCCACTGCAGCTGAAGAGTGAGCTACCCCTTTAGCTTTATCAGCAACTTGAACTGGCTCTGGCTCGCAAAGAGGGGAAACTACAGCCTTTTCTTGGTCCCTCTCCATCTCCTCAACATGAGTGAGCTCGAGGAAAGGGACAGGCTCCATTCTGGCCCGTTTCCTTTCCAGGGTTTTCTTCAAGGATGACTTCTTCCTTTACAAAGCTAAAAGGAAAAGGAAAAGTATGATTAGCAGAAAAATGAAGCAAAAGGAAAAACGAAACCGAAGGGACAAACACCCAACCTGTCCTAACCCCAAGGTCAGGTGACCCCTCGGGGACTGCTCCTATCTCTTCCTCTTCCTTTTCTTCTTTTTCTTTCCCCTTCGAAAGGTTTCCAATGAAACCTTGAAGGGCACTTAAAGCATCCCCTGCCTCGGGGACTTCTTCCTTCTTGTCTTTCTTTTCTTTCTTTCATTTCTTCTTCTTCGGCGCGGTGACCGCCCTCTTTGGGAGACCTACAACAAAGAGAGATAAAGATTTGCTAAGAAAAGATGCTCGAGGAAGAGATGGAGAACAAAAATTTACTTGAAGACAACTTACCATGCCATTTGCATGCCCATTGGTTTTCATCCAAAGCAGCCAAAACCATCTATGATCTTTCCGATTTGGATTTGGCATCAATAATAGCTTGGACCCATTGGGTCAAATCCTTCGGGCGGATAATCGGGATCGCCTCGGCTAACACAATTCGAAGAAGGGGAATTAAGCAAAGAAGTGCCAAAGTAAAATCGAAAAGGACCGAGGAAAATACTTACGTGCTCGATTGCATTGCTCGAGAAAATTAGGCCTCGAGGACAAAAGGTTAGTGGGCAGAAGAACGAAGCGCTCATTCTATCCACGGTCCTCGGTATCTTCACTCTTTGTAATCAACGAGTATGAGCCTCGTTTGTTAAGCTGGACGATTCCGTCCTTGTGAAGGGAGGGGTAGAAGAGGTACAAAAGATGATCAAGAGTAAAGGTAACCCCAGATAGCTTGCTCAAAAATTTAAGGCATTAAACATGTCTCCATATCCCGGGGCTAATTTGAGCTATGCATAATTGGTAGGTACGACAAAAGGTGTCACACACCTCGAGAATAGGAAGAGAAAAACCTATTGTAAAGAGGGAGGTGAAAACGAAAGAGCGTCCCTCAACTCTATCACATGCTCGGCTATTAGGGGCAGGAATACCAACCTTAATCTCGGGACCCCAATTGCAATCAGACCGAATCAGATGTATGTTCGCCTGAGTAATCAAGCTTGGCGTATTTTGAACAGGGATATTTCTCCTCCTCCTGATAGCCGTCTCGGTCTAAAGCTGCATGACGAAATCCTTCGAGAGGTCTATTTTGGAGGGGATAACATGGTGAGGTTTGAGCTCGTGATCGTCTGAAAGAGGCTCGTCGTTACCAATGTCCTTCATGATAACATCATCGTCATCAACCATAACTACCTCGGCAGTATCAGCCATGGCTGGGCGCTGTTCTTGGCCCAAACCACTTGATTGAGAAAGGAGTTTCTGGGCGGTAAAAGAAGAAAATTTCAAGAAGTTTCGCTATTGAGTACAAAGAAATATGTGAAGAAGAAGAAGAAGGAGAAAGGGCGCGGCTATGTATAGATTAAGGCGCCATGATGACGTTTACATGGGGAAGGCAAAGCAAGAAATCACGGCCAATCAGGGATTGCCACGCGTGATTGATGGAATATGGAGTGACAACCGCCGCTTTCGAATTTCATGGCGCATGAGTGGCCACGTCGATCTCCCGCCTAAACTCATTCCACTCCTCGACAGATCTGACAACTACTCGAGGAGTGGGGGGACTATCTGTATTGGGTGAAAATCACTGAGACCTCGAACAAGGGCGCGAGGCTTGACTCAAGTCGATCTTAAGAGGCGAGGCCACGGGGGGAAGTGGCGTGGCCCACTACCTCGAAAGGTCACCTTGGAGAAGGAGCAAAACTGAGCCTAAGGTACGTAGCTCGGAATGATCACCACAAAATAACGTCCCCGAGCAAACACAACACCTCGTCAAAATGGGGCCTGATTTTTGTAACTGTCGACCATTGCCCAGGCATTTAAGAAGAAGATCATGAGCTGACCACAATAAAATGCAGAGTAATGGCCATAAAACATAGTTATTATGACTGTAACGTCATTTTTCCGGTCAACTATAAATAGGAACTCTTTGTAATCATGAAGATCATCTTGAAATACAACATAACTTATATTTTTTCTCTTAAGTTTTGTCTCGTTCGATACAATGTTTTAAAAGGCGGGGGCGCAAGGCGAGGCGTTTCACTCACAACAGGGCGAGGCGTAAGCCCCGAGACGTGGGGCGTAAGTCCCATGGATCTAATTTTTTAATTAATTTTAATTAATAAATAGCATAATGAGCCAAAAAATATCGAAAGTACATAAAAAAAGTTAAGAAAATTAAAATAAGAAAAAAAATTATAGAAACAAACAATCTAACATTTTTTACAAGTATAAGAAATTGAATAATGTTACAATTTTTATGAGACAAATAAACTATATTAACTTTCAAATAATTAAAAAATAAAATTTTGTTAATATTAAAGTGAATAAACAATAAAAAATTTTACTATTATAATTTAAAACATTAATTCTTCATTGATAAATATAAATTGCTTCTAAGTTGAAAAATAATTAACGTCTAATTTTGAGTGACAGAAATAAGACATGAAGACTAATAACAAGTGATGATATATACCTCGACTACGTATTTTCAGATTAAGTATACAGATGAAATATGTCTCGTTAATTGAGCTACACTCAATTTCTCGATTTCTATAAATGAATACAACTTGTATCAATCATTTAAAAAAAATTGTGGATAAACAATCTTAATTAGGAAATTGGACAGATTATTTGCATAGGTTCTATAAAGCGAGCCCCGAGCGTTGGGCGTTGGGCGTGCTCTGGGCGCACTGCCGGGCGCTTGAGGCGTAAGTCTTACGGATCTAAGCCCCGCCCGAGAGCCTCAAGGCGTTTTGCAAGTGCCTCGCCCCGGGGCGAGTCCCAAAATTGCCTTTTAAAACAGAGGTTCTATACACATCATTGCTCGTTTGTTTTCTGCCTCGTTTATTTCATTTCATCAAGCATTTGTCTCGTTTAGATTCAACCTCAGTTCGATCATAATTTTGATACAAGCAAATTATCAATTAACACCAAAATAAATTCGATTTGTTGTCCTATCTCGATTTAGGCCAACACAATAGTAATCACAAGCCATGGTCATGAATCATGGATGTATCATGTATGATATACTCCACGTAATTATTTATGCAATGATAATTATTGAAATGTATATCTAGCTATGTTTTTATGAAAACGTGTCCATGTAGTTAGGGAAGTGTCGAGATCGAATGCTTACTACTAATTCTTTGTGTACAGATACTGAGTCACATCTTACTACTAATTCTTTGAGTCTAAAGAGATCCTGTTTAGCTTAGGGAGGCCGTGTCATATAGTTTTAATTTATAACTTCATGTCTCTAGCATCCGAACTAGAGTTAACTCTGCCTTATATAGATGCTCTATGTACTCCACGGAGGTGAGATATATTATGTTATAATTATGATTTTTTTTTCTCCCTTCAGTTTACAGATTATGATATCACTTTGTATCAAGAATTTCTTGATTCCCTGTTCATCAGTAAACGATTGATAACCCGCGTATGTACATAATGTGCCCATTCCTAGATTAGGTACATCCCTGCTCATTAAGTGCCGATCATAGTTCACCCCAAAGTTGGATGGGGGCAATCTCATTCTACTCAATAACTTAAATATATTAACAAGAAAACTAAATTTTATCAATAAATGTATCTAATCTAGGAGGTAGTATGTTTTCATGCTTCTTTCCCTTCAAGATACGGCAGGATATTCCAATTTTAACTTTCAGCTATTTAAAGTCCAAACGTTAGAGCAAATGACAATCTAAATCAAGCTTTTAATGTAATCCCATGGTTAACTGACTCAGCAAGACTTCCAGCTTCTTGTGGGCAGAAATCACATGCAGTAGACAATCAATTTATTAGCAATTAATAAAGTGGAAGAGTCAACTCCTAGTCCCGAGCGTCCTTCATAGCACATAATATCCGCTAAGAAAATATCTAAACAATCATATTTGGCGAGGAGATCCGCCACAAAATCTACTTCCTGATATATATGCTTTATGTTATCCCTGCATAGATCAGCGAGCAATAACCTGCAATCATGAAGTAAGTTAGCATAATCTTCATTGGATTCCTGTATCATTTAGATGATGCCTAATGAGTCGCATTCAATCTGGAGTGGAACAAGGTTCCTTTCTTTTGCCATGCAGAATCCATGAAATAAGGCGTCTATCAACAACTTTTAGAGAGGTGGGGGGGGGGGGGGGTTGGGTTTAATTTCAACAATAAAGGATCTGATGTCAAATGTAGGGCGAGTTTTACTTATTTTGTATCCCCTAAATTAGTATCTGGTGCTCGCTTTCAACTAATTTACATTTATATGAGAAAGGATGATAAAACACATTTTCTACCTAAAGTAAATTCCATTTTCAAAACTCGAACTATAAACCTTTTATTAAGAATGGCGTTAACCCTACGCACAAGCTTTGGTGGTGTGGTCATTTTTACTATATACTTTTTCTGTTTCTGTTTTATAAAGATGACATAGTTTGACTTGGATCGGAGTTTAAAAAATGATTTTTTTTTAAAATATGTGGTCTAAAATAAGCTATAGATAAATATGTGACTATAAAACATCTCATTATGAGTAAAATAGTAAATTTAAAGTTAAATTTAATTTAAAATTGTAATCGTTCTTTTGAAACAAAGTAATCAAAAGATAGCGGCTTCTTTTTGGAACAGATGGATTAGATATAAAGGGTGTGTTCACTTTTACTGTAAGGATATCAATCACGCATATTCAAGAAATGATGAGCATGAGCAATATTGGGTATAAATCACGCATATTCAAGAAAAGATGAGCAACATTGGGTACGTAGTACGAATATATAAGTGTCTGTTCGGGTGGGCTTATAAGGAGCTTATTTTAAGTAATTTATAGGTCAAAAAATGACTAAAAACCACTTTTTGAGAAGTTAGGAATTCTAACTTCTCGAAAAGTGGCTTTTAAGCCACTTATGGCTTATAAATCCAAAATTTTTTAAATTACCAAACATATATTAATGAACTTATAAGCTTATAAGTCACTTTTAAACTCACCCAAACGGACTCTAAATCACCTACAATATACATCCTGAAGAGACTCAAGTATGAATAAAGATCAAACCTACAGTAGAATCACGTTGCAATAGCCTTAGAAACTTTTAGATTTTAGCATTAACATGATTTGAACTCAATTTGTTATCAAGAAATGTTTCCATTTAGGAATGAAACTAGTTATTACATACTCAGAACCATAATGGTCATAAACTCGACGTACCTCCTTCATAATATCGTGATTTGCGGAACAATTAATTTGTCTAACTAAACTTGAGAGAATTAATCCTCTTGGAGAACACCTAATATTAAAATTATTTACACACTCAATGGAAAAATGGACTAATTACTCCATATATATGATAAAGAGTCACGTTCTATCTACAACTATCGCAATTTAAGTGTGGTATATACAATACACATGTCATGTATTTATTAGATCGGTGTAAATACTGGGTGCGGGTAAATTTTTACCATTTTACGATCGTTTACTTCAAATTTCTTTTTTTCAACTTCAATCATATAGTAGTATTATCTAACGACATGTTATAGATGTCTTCATTCATGGAAAGTGGGATCAAAACCAGAATTTCAAAGTCCTGGAGAAGAAACTCCAAAATGTTACCAATTGGTACAATAGCCAGAGTTGGTTGGTGACTTGAGATAATGAACTCTTGGTGACTTGAGATAATGCTATCCCATCGCGTCATTTACTAGAGAAGTGGGACCTTTTAGGTATAATTCTTGAATATTTCTTTTACTCTTTAACCTTTGCTTAGAAGCATCTGTCCCTAAAAGATAAGGTTGTACCAAACCGAACGTCCACTACCATCATCACCAAACTTCATTTTTCACCTTTCACTTTCCTCTTATAAACTAAGTAGTTAGTGCATCTTTGGCTTTATCTTTGGCACCCTTACACTCAATCTTTTCTAAAAATGGTTTTAACAGAATTGCAACCAACTTAGTGATTTGAAAGGAGATGTAACGTGCATGAGAAACAAAATTTCAAATATATTTTTAGGGGTTGTAGTTGTCTAATAATCAATTTCATACCAAAAAGCAACAGTATAAATTTGTTCATGCTTCTTCACAACCAGTGCTTTCGTAAATTACCAGTGATCACATGACTAAAAATGTATTACGCGAGCATTTTTATCAAGTATGAGTGTTTACTTGAGAAAGGTCTTAATAATGGTCCAACTTAAAAACAGTGCAACTTAATTAGAGTGTCAATTTATGTATTAAACCAAAGAAAATTAATAATTCTCCAAATTAAAATGGTCAGTATACTATAGAGTAGTTGCCATATGAACACTCATAAGATTTTAGTGTCAAATCATATAAATTTGAAAAAGAAATATTTTCATACCCTACTTTACTCCACTTAACACCTATACAGGCTACAACCCCAACAAAAATAGAAAAAAGAAAAAGAAGCACCATACCAAATCCTTCTACTACTAAAATAACACTCTTTAAAGAACGCGCACACACTCGCTCTCTCTCGCATAATCTAGAAACTAACCGCATTACCCACTAAACTTACACACACACTCTCCAAGTGTCCCCTAAACTTCACCACCACCGCCACCATGACAGAAAAGGAATGCGGCCACCACGACGAGGATGGGAACAAGATGCACCGCCTAATTGGCGCCGTAATCGGTTTCATAGTCTTAATCCTCTTTATAATCCTCCTCATTTGGCTAATTCTCCGACCAACTAAACCACACTTCATTCTTCAAGATGCAACTGTTTATGCCTTCAACATGTCTAGTCCTAGTTTCCTCACAACAAATATCCAAATAACAGTTGCTTCACGCAATCCAAATAACAGAATTGGAATTTACTATGATAGACTTGATGTTTATGCCACGTACCGTGGTCAACAAATTACACTTCCAACATTATTACCACAAACGTACCAAGGTCACAAAGATGTGTCGATATGGTCACCTTTTGTATATGGAAATAATGTGCCAGTTGCACCTTATCTAGGAAGTACAATAAGTCAAGATCAAATGGTGGGAACAGTGTTGTTAAATATTAAAATAAATGGAAGAGTTAGATGGAAAGTTGGAAGTTTTATTTCTGGTAGGTATCATTTGTATGTGAATTGTCCAGCTTATGTTGGTGTTGGTGGAAAAATGATTGGGAATACTGTAACTGTTGGTTCAGCTATAAAGTATCAATTGGTGCAAAATTGTCATGTCGATGTTTGAAGAAGAAGAAGAAGAAGAAGAGGAGAAGATAGCTATGGTTGGTTTGGCTCCTATTGTTAGTTCTTTCACTCTAAAATTTATTAAAGTTAGTAGTATTTTTTTTTTCTGGTTTTAGTGTTATATTTTGATATCTTTGATGATAAATTGGAAACAATGGAAAGTTTTAGTGGGAGTTATTATATTTTGTTGTTAATTAACTTGATTTTCTTCTTCTTCTTTTATTGGTAGTCAGTATTCGTAGAATGTATTAATTAACTTTAGCAATGAAAAGAAAAAGTTCAAGAATCAAGTGAGTGATAAAAGCAAATACTACTAGCTACCAGTATATTCAAGGTGGTGTAACATTGATTCCTCTTGCTGCCTGTGCTTTCTTATCCCCGCTTTTCTGATCTTATTTTTCCGCTTTTAGTGCACTTATGCATAGTAATAATAAAACTATGATGTAATTAACCCTTTCACGTTAATTCTAAGTGACATATATATTGGGTCTTAATAATATATCTTAATACAAATTGCTCCATAAACTATATATATGATTGATATTTGGGTGAACGAAAAACAAAAGATTTCTTATCATCATCATTCTTTTTATTGTTCCTTGAAAAATTAGCTCGACAAAATTATTTGAAAAAAGATTACTAGTTTGATAAACTCGATCCTGAAAATGGAGTTTGATTCCCTCAATGCAACGTTGAAGGGGTCCCCTCACACACTTGTCCTTAGACAACCGAAGTAAACGACGGCAAATTTTTTAACGTTTCATTCTTAATTAATGTTTGTCCATGTTTCAAGAGTTAGATAAGGCATGATCTTAGGATCATGTTACATGGTGGAAGGCACCGACAACTTCTTAGTATCTAGAAAAGTTGTTTATGGATTCAATTATTCAAATGAAGTATCCTTAATAGATATAGTTGAATCCATGTTCATGTTTCCAAATCCTCTTTATTTTCTCGTTTGTTTTCCTTACCTTATAGAACTTTGGACATGCTTCACGTGCCATTTTTATGAACCTGGCAATCTGGCGTATACAGTACTAATTTTTATATAGTTTTTGAAATCCTTGGATCTAATATCATCACATAGTCGAACTGAAATCTAATGACGCTGAATTCATTACTTTTTATCTCAAATTTAATATTCATAATTGTTGGGGACTGTAATATAGGCTAAAAAAATATAGATGTCACTTGAGAGCCCACAGCCACTAGACAAGTTAAAATGTTTCACTCGCACTTGCAAAAGAAAAAAAAGTGTGGAGTGGGAGCTGAGTAAGCTTGATGATATGGTAACTGAATAACTTCCTTACCTACTACTATTACTTCTACCCACTGTATTTGCAATAATGTAACATGCCTATATGATGTTGGCTTTGGAACAAGTCTTGCATTTTTAGCTTATTAGTTCTTTAAAATCAGTTTAATTTCATGCTAAGATTGTCAAAAAGTCCATAAAAAGTACTATCATCAATAGTTAAGTGCCACTAACGTAAACAGTGAATAGATATGGTAACAGGTCGGTAAAATGAAAAATAATTTAATTTTACCCTTTCTTTCGTTGAATACGGCTTTTGTTTGGAACGAACGGCACCAGTAATTATTACTATCACTGAATTAATATCAGAATTGTCGTGAATCATATAATGAGATAAATATGAGGTATTGTATCTCTTGATCACATATTCCCACTATGAATATTGGAAATCATGAATGAGTATAATAACAGGAGACCAACATGGAGTAAAACAACATATAGGAAAATGAATCTTAAGACTACCCAAAAGTTTAGCTCATAGTAATAGAAAGATTAGCTCATAATAAGATGCAAATTGCACAATTACCAAACAGCTCATTTTTCTCAACTAACGTACACACTCTAAAATGTCTGGTAGAAACAAAGGACCCTAATCCATGAATGAATCATGGTAGTTGAAGCTGGATTCTACGTCAATATGTTACAATCTTGAAATGGACTAAAATCGAATTTATTGGAGAGGTGGTACGTTGAGCTTTGGATGGGAGTAGTTGCTAATCTAGTTAAATATAGCTGGGTTTTTATAGTTTCCCACGAACCCTCCGAATAGTATATTTAATTATACAATTACCCCTTAAGATACCCGTTGGAGTTTATCCTTTATATTGTGTTGTATTTATTTTGAAGTTTATCAGTAAAAATCTATCTTTAGCTCTCTTAATTGCAGTTTTATTTAACTTAGTTCTTAGCTAGCTTTCCTCCTCAAAATCTATCTTACAACACAATAATTTACAAGTTGCACGAGGAAAACAAAATTCAAGAATAATAGACAGAATATCCACCTGGTCTAGATTAATTCTGGCTGCAGAGTTGAACTTATCCTTTGTTACTTTGGTCCTTTGGGTGAGGGGGACTTTTAGGTCCCAAAAAAAAAAAAAAAGAGGACAATGTTATAAAGAATTGGGTGAGGAGGACACCCCTCTAATTCATAATTAATGATAGATATGTGGTCCCATTAAAACAGCCCCCAAAATTTTAATAAGTGCAAAATGGCCCTCCATATATATAAAAATTCAATAGTCAAAAAAGGTAAAAAACCTACATTTCTCTCTCCTCCATTCTTCTTCTTCTTTCCCAATTTTTTTGCAGCAGCTGCTGCTTGTTCCCGCCCATCTCCCCCCCCCCCCTTTTTTTTTCAATTTCGCTTCAAATCAACAGCTCCATTGAAGGGTATTTTAAGCTTTTCTTCATCCCAAACCTGATTTAAACTCATTTCAATTCAAATCGAAAAGCTTTTTCCAAATATTGTTTTCCGCGATTTCAACCCCTCTTGAAGATCTGTGACTTTTTCGCTTGAAAGGAACTCTGGTAAGTGTTCAGTGTTGTACACTGTATAATGCAGTTTGTTTTGTGATTTCTAGGCTTCGTTTCTGCATATTATGAGAAATGCAAATTCTGGGCAGCTGATGTGTACGGATGCGAAGATTATGTGTACACATATATAATATGTGTACACTTATGTAAGAATGTGTACACATAATGAGAGACGTGTACACATCATATTAAGATGCACCCTGCACATCAAATATATGTGTACATATAAAACTTATGTGTACACATAATATATAATGTGTACACATCAGCTGACGTTGCATCCTTTTTGTTCGTACACATCAAATATACGTGTATGTGTACACATATTATATTGACGTGTACACATAATAAATATGTGTACACATCAACATATACGTGCACACATCAGACGACATAGCATCTTTTTCTTACTTCACATTCAAAGTATGTGTACACGTCAAAAACATATGTGTACACATCTTTTACTTTATACGTGAAAACATCTCAATTATGTTTTCAGCTTCTAATGCATATCAATTTCTGATGCATCCAGGTATTTTTGCACTATAAATGGCTGTACTACTGTTAGCAGTTGATTTTCTTGGTGAATGGGTTGAGACCCCAGAATGTTTCACGTGGATTTCGATGACAAGGGAGACAGTGCCAGTTATTTTGAATAATGATGTTACGTATTCTGAGTTGGTTAACAAGATCATTACTAGATGTGGGGGAAGTCATGATCCAAATGATCTTTGCATTACATACATGCTTAGCATCTGTTCAAAGCAAAAGAGTCATCCTTGTAAAATAAAGAACGATGAGGATCTCCTTGTTTACCTTGCCGATGTCGACGGATTTGGAAATAGGCCTACTTTAAGGGTATGTTTGGCTGATAGGTCTGTAGAGGTTTCAAATGAACAACCTGTGCGTAATGATGGGATGCGTGATGATTTTTCTACTAGTAGATGGGATGACATGGATCTACCAGACCCGTTGAATATGAAAATTCCACTAACTCAAGGAGAAGAAGAAGAAAATGCTGGTGCTTCACACGAAGGAGGTGGAGGAGAAGAAGAAGAAGAAGAAGAAGAAGAAGAAGAAGAAGAAGAAGAAGAAGAAGAAGAAGAAGAAGAAGAAGAAGAAGAAGTAGAATTCAGTCCGACTCCTGTAGTTGAGAGCAATATGGTTATGGTTTGAGGTTCTGAAGCAGGCTGCAGCGTTCAAAGGGATGGGGACGACGACGGCACTGATTTTTATAAGGGTTTAACCTTCAAAAATAAGCGCGTCTTAATAAATGCCTTGCAGCTTGCTACAATGAAGAAGCATTATTGTTTCAAGAAAGTAAAGAATACAAAAAAAGTTTTTTGTGTAAGATGTGTAAATCAGAGCTGCAAGTGGTGGATCCAGGCCATAAAGTACGTAGACAGTGATAGGTTCATCATTACTGTATACAGGAACAAACATTCGTGCGGGTTAGAGCATGTTTCAAGTAATCACCCACATGCCTCTGCGGAACTCATCGGTTCATACTTGAAAAGTAGTTATGAAGAGGGAAAAGGAAAAGGTATATCAATAAAGGATGTTAAAGCTGCAGTCCGTAGGGATTTGGGTTGTAACATTAGTTATTGGAAGTGCCGGATGGGGACTGTTATTGCAAAGGCTTTGAAAAGAGGGACTCCGGAGCACGGTTATGCGATATTGGATGCGTACGTTATATGCTTAGGACGACAAATGAGGGTACACATACAGCATTGAAGGTTGATGACAACCAAAGGTTTATGTATTTTTTTGTAGCTCTTGGTGCATGGATAACGGGTTTTGCGCATATGAGGAAAGTCATCGCCGTAGACGGAACTCATTTGTCGGGGAAGTATGGGGGAGTTTTGTTGTCTGCCATGGCACAAGACTCAGAGACGCATATTTTTCCTGTGACATTTTGTGTTGTAAACGTGGAATGTGATGCCTCCTATGATTACTTCTTTGAAAATTTGGTCGGTATACTCCCAAGCACCGATGAGTTGTGTGTTGTTTCTGATAGGCATCCAAGCATCCCAAAAGCAGTTTCAAAGTATTTTCCACAAGCTCATTATGGAGTTTGCAAGTGGCACTTGGCTGAAAGAATTCGTGCAAAGCTTCATTGTGGTGAATTTGTATCTTATTTTTATAAAGCAGCCGAATCATATACGCCCACTGAGTTCGAGGAACATTTCCAGCAAATTCGTTCATTGTGCCCAAGGGTTGCCACATATCTTGAGCAGGTTTGGTTTGAGCACTGGAGCAGAGCCTTTTTTCCATGCCGCAGGTAATACTTTCTACACATATTTAATATGCGTACACATACTGCTCTTATGTGTACACATATTAAATATGTGTACACATCCTTTATATGTGTAGTCATGTTATACATTAGCTATATTTGTACACGTAATGTATATGTGTACACATATTAAATATGTGTACACATACAACTTATGTGTGTCCGTGTGTTTTCAATTTTTAAAATGTAGACTTATGTACACATATTAAATACGTGTACACATATTAATTATGCGTACACATATAATATTATGTGTACACGCCTGTCTCATGTGTAGTCATTTAAATAAATACAGAATCATATGTACACGTTGTAAGAATTAGTTATATATGTGAATGTTTGGTGTGATGACCTCAAACATCGCTGAGTCAATTAACGCAATGCTAAAGGATGAAAGAGAATATCCCATTGTTGCAATGTTCAATGGAATTTTGAGGAATTTTTTTGAAAAGTTTCATCATAGGCGTACCATGTTCTTACAGCACTCAAAGCCATGTGTTCCTTTGATTGAACAAATATTAAGGAAAAATGTCAACAAGCTTTACGTTTGTTGCGTTGGCAATGATGTTTACAATGTCGGTACTGGGGATGAGGTTGTTAGTGTCGATCTAATTCAAAGGACTTGTTCTTGTCGAAGGTTTGATTTGGACGAACTACCTTGTGCACATGCTATGGCAACCTTAAGATGTCGATATGGAGGAGCGTTCGAGTTTGGGAACGAGATATACCAATATACATCGGAGTATTATTCTACAAATGCATACATTCTTGCGTATGACGGCTTAATCTATCCAATGATTGCACATGAGTTGTGGAATGCACCACCAGAGCTTTATGAGAGGAAGATAAAGCCGCCTTTTGTGAAAATGACACGAGGAAGAAGGAAGACCAAGCGAATGCCTTCGGTGGGTGAAGCATTCACAAGTAAGAAGAATAGATGTGGTATATTATGCAACAGACTTGGCCATAAGAAAACAACATGTCCCCAGCGGAGGATTGTAGATTCCGGAGGCCCCAGTGTTGTTTCATAGAACCATATATATTCATTTCTTGTATTTGTAACCATTTGTAAACCTATAGTTCCTATTTGTTTTTTTATCTATTTTTCTGTTTAATATGTCTTTTGTGCAGACATTACCTATACTTTCTTTATCCTTCAACGTAAAACGAACAAACAAAACCATAACATGATAGATAGAAACACTAAACAAATTAATGTACTGTGCACATATAACTTATGTGTACACATAATATAATATGTGTACACATCTCGTTTGACGTGTACACATCTTGCCGATGTGTGGGTAGATTACAAAAAATAATTAAAAGTCGTTTACACATATTAATTATGTGTACACATAAACTTTATATGTGTACACATATAATATTACGTGTACACATATAATTATATGGGTATACGTGTACACATATAATAATATGTGTACACGTAATATTATATGTGTACACGTAATTATTATGTGTGGGTACATTCAATCATTATCAACAGCCAAAAGCATAGTAGGGAATGCATGAGAACTCGTTTGAACACTCAAATAACTTCCATTTTAATGTAGGAACATGGATTCACCATTATAGGCACTCCAACAACCAAGATTTGAGATATTTGAGAATCAATATGACAACTACTGTCTAATGAAAAGGCCAAATCCTAAGATTCTAATGCTCCAATGATAGGGAATGCATGTTAACTCGTTTGAACACTCAAATAATTTTCATTTCAACATAGAAACATGGATTCCCCATTGTAGACACTCCAATTAACCAAGATTTGAGATATTTGAGAATCAATATGACAACTACTGTCTAATGAAAAGGCCAAATCCTAAGATTCTAATGCTCCAATGATAGGGAATGCATGTGAACTCGTTTGAACACTCAAATAACTTCCATTTCAACATAGAAACATGGATTCCCCATTGTAGACACTCCAATTAACCAAGATTTGAGATATTTGAGAATCAATATGACAACTACTGTCTAATGAAAAGGTCAAATCCTTAGATTCTAATGCTCCAATGATAGGGAATGCATGTTAACTCATTTGAACACTCAAATAACTTCCATTTCAACATAGAAATATGGATTCCCCATTGTAGGCACTCCAATTAACCAAGATTTGAGATATTTGAGAATCAATATGACAATATCTGTACACATATAAATTTTATGTGTATACGTAAAGTTATGTGTGAGTACATTCAATCATTATCAACAGCTAAAAGCACAATTAATGCATGAGAACTCATTTGAACACTCAAATAACTTTCATTTAAACGTAGAAACATGGATTCCTCATTGTAGACACTCCAATTAACCAAGATTTGAGATATTTGAGAAGCAATATGACAACTACTGTCTAATTAAAAGGCCAAATCCTTAGATTCTAATGCTCCAATGATAGGGAATGCATGAGAACTCGTTTGAACACTCAAACCACTTCCATCTCAACGTAGGAACATGGATTTGCCATTATAGGCACTCCAATTAACCAAGATTTGAGATATTTGAGAATCAATATGACAACTACTGTCTAATGAAAAGGTCAAATCCTTAGATTCTAATGCTCCAATGATAGGGAATGCATGAGAAATCGTTTGAACACTCAAACCACTTCCATTTCAACGTAGGAACATGGATTTCCCATTATAGGCACTCCAATTAACCAAGATTTGAGATATTTGAGAATCAATATGACAATATGTGTACACATATAAATTTTATGTGTACACGTAAAGCTATGTGTGAGTACATTCAATCATTATCAACAGCCAAAAGCACAATTAATGCATGAGAACTCATTTGAACACTCAAATAACTTTCATTTAAACATAGAAATATGATAATAGAGGACTTTGAGATTGATTCAAATACATATAATCATAGACTTCACATATACTAAAATTAAGACATAACTCGGATTTCACAATAAAAATGAAACTTAACATTATATATTCTAATTTTCAAAGCCAGTGCGAGGTGGAGAGTTGGGTGGAGTGTAGTACATTTCCTTCAGGGACTTGCCCAAAGGTGCTAGGAGTAGTTCGAAGATCCTTTTAATCCTCCTTATATCCGCCTTTTATGCTTTTTAACCATCCGCACATAAGTTATATGTGTACACATATTACTGATGTGTACACATATTTTTTACGTGTACACATATTTTTGATGTGTATTATGGACTTGTACAAATTATACAAGTAATTACCTACACATATTTTTTACGTGTACACATATTTTATATGTGTATTATGGACTTGTGCAAATTATACAAGTAATTATCTACACATATTTTTTATGTGTACACATATTTTTTATGTGTATTATGGACTTGTGAAAATTACACAGGAGAAAATTACCTACACATACTTTTAACGTGTACACATATTTTTTTTATGTGTATTATGGACTTGTGCAAATTACACAGGAGAAAATACGCAAGTAATTTTTGCACATAGTTAACATGTGTAGACATAAAAGCTTATGTACTGCATTCAATATAAACGTCATAAGGATTCGTCTAACCACGACATCAAAAAAGATTAAAAGTATCCATACATAACAACAAAAACGAAAAAAGATTAAAATCATCCTTAAATACAGACCAATCAAAGTAGTTCATCCAACACCACTTAAGGCTCCATTTCCTCATAGAATATGTCTACAACCCACTTCTTTCCCATATCTTCCATTGAACTATCATGCAACAACGTCATTGGGGTGTCTGTCAAGAGATGCTCCATGAACATAAGCGAATACCCCCCCACACGCAGTACCTGTTTCGTTTCTTGGAAGATTCTTGACTCGTTCATAACCCCACAAGTCTGCATTCAAGATGGCTTCTGGTAAATGTTTGAATTTACCACAATCACGCAAGAACTTTGGGAACATAATCGTAATGGGCAAGACATATGGAGCTAATGCATCTTTACTATAAACCCCCATGTTGCAATCATAAAGCTCAATCTTTCCCTGCACAAGTAAAAAGACACATGTGAGATAATGCCTTTTAT
Organism: Petunia x hybrida; assembly: GCA_037355625.1. Taxonomy (NCBI): domain Eukaryota; kingdom Viridiplantae; phylum Streptophyta; class Magnoliopsida; order Solanales; family Solanaceae; genus Petunia; species Petunia x hybrida. The sequence continues at coordinate 5,710,393 of JBBBVM010000082.1, forward strand.
CAATGTTAAGGATAGTAAATATCCTCTTGGCACCATCCCACTTGGGTCCACCAGGGTAAGGCAGCTTTCCACTAGCATAATCCAGGAGCCCCTCCTCACACTTCTTCAACTTCATACAGTCATCAAATGAAATCCCCAATTCACCAGCATCCTTTATAAAAGCTTGGTGCGCTGCAGTCAATTTAGTACAGAAGTTCATGTCCAAGATCACATCGGTCTTATTGTAGTGCCTGTGGAAGTTCTTGTGCCTTATCCGCATCAAGTTCAGAATTTCATCAACATGTTGTAAGATAATGGAAAAGAAAAAACAAAACAAAGATGAATATAACAAAATAAAAATAACAGACACATATTTGAGATGTACACAACAAGAATATGTGTACACATATTATTGTTGTGTACACATATTTTTTAGGTGTACACATATTATTGTTGTGTACACATATTTTTTAGGTGTGCAAACACCAATAATACTTGCCCTGTAGAATACCTGACTCTCCATCCACTTCTTCATGCGGATTACATCTTGGAAGTCCCTATAGTTGTACTCATGACCCAGAAAGCTGCGCTTCTCCATGTTTCTCTCCTTCATGTATGCTAGGAATCCAGCCTCTTTAGTTGGATCCAATGGCCTATAGAGATCAACAGGCAGTCTCTCCTGTACTTCCACAGCTGCAACCCTCGCCCTTGCAGCAGACCTTGCCCTTGTGGTTTTCTTTGATTTCTTCAATGATGCAACATAAGGAGACATCCTTGCCCTCAAAGGATACACTGTCCTCTTCGGCTTCTCCTCAGCACACTTCCTCAGGAACACCACATTCTCCTTCAACTCCATTAACAACCTCTGTTCTCTCTTTTTCTTCCTTGCAGACTTCACACAGCTTACACCTGATGCATGCATGTCTTCTAGAGGTGCTCTCACCAGCCTCACCTCCAGAAAATTCAAACAGCCTCCTTCGACCATCACTAAACTCCACCTGCTCTCTGTCTCTATCATCCGCACTCATTCCGACAACATTATCGGCAACATTGCCTCTTCCATCACTTTGCTCTGGTACTCTCCTTTTCTCACTCTGCTCTGGAACAATAACCCTATCACCTGCCACTGCATCATCATACCCAACAACTGCTGCTGCATTACTAACTTCAACTTCCCCCAACCTCAATCTTTGCGCACCAATAAGTCTAGCCACCAGTCCATCAATCAATGCATCCTCCTCATCAACAAGCGGCACCAGCTTTTTCATGAAAGCCCTTTCTACTCTCCCTTTGAGTAGGCACAAGAATTGGGATCACAACCTACAACCCGTCCCAATCAAAATTTAAAAAAATAATAATAAATCAACCTGAGGAATATAAAAAATATGTACACATATTATTCACGTGTACACATATTACTTTATGTGTACACATCATGAATACGTGTATACATCGATAATATGTGTACACGTAATTAATATGTGCACACATATTAATTATATGTGTACACACAGAAAGGAAATCGTTAAATAATCACTAACCGGGTTATCAACATGGCGAAGGATTTGAACACAGTCCCTCTCCTGCTTTGTAGGGATCCATCTTAACATTCTTGGTTTTATAGGGTTTTCATCATATCCAGGGTGCCGAAGGGATGGAATGGCTTCATATGCCCATGCAACGAATGCCCATGGGAAGCCATAGAGGTTGTATCCTTTCTTTCCTACGTTCATTGGGGCGACAAGGCTCTGTATTGTCATCTCAAAGCTTTTTCTCCCCCAAGGATACTTTGCAAAGTACGTGGTGGGCCTAGAAGCTAAACAGACAAACAAAGGATCGATACTCGTACGCAAATCCTTTGAGCATAAGATTGAATGCGCAAACCAAGCAAGGGAAAGTCGATACTTTGTTCTTGAATCAAGATCACTATGCTCTATAATATTCAACAGTTCACCTCCTGAAACAACCCTTTTTCCTCCATTCTTCTCGATTAAAACGTCCCACATCGATTGCCCCTTCTCTTTCACATCCTCCAAATAAAGATCACTGGGGTAATCGTGGCATGACAATCCCGTCATTATTGCAAATTCATTCATGCCAAACCGAGCAGGAAGTCCATTGAATTTGACCCACAACTCCATATTCTTCTTGCATGTTATGGTCCGCAATCGAAGCCCATGGACTAATCTTGGAGGAAAAATTGCTTTATCACTCAGCCCATGCAAGTGCCCAAACACTGATTTTTTAAACTCATCATAATATTCCAATTTTATCAAGGCATCTCTCAACTTCTTCATATCCTCAGCAAGGGAGGATCTTTGTGTGACCTTGATCACGGTGAACTCTCCTTGCTCCTCCATAAACGTCCTGAGATTCACATCAGGCTGGAAAATCACAGTGCCCTCCTCAACCTGCAATAAATTGATTTAGAGATATTGATTAGTTAAATGTTTTCAAACGTCATCTATTACAGTATATATGAGAATAAAGTCAACACATAATAAATATGTGTACACATAATAAATATGTGCACACATATTACTGATGTGTACACGAATTTTTTAGCTTTAAATAAATAAAATATGTGTACACATAATAAATAATGTGTACACATATTACTGATGTGTACACATATTTCTTATGTGTAGACTTTATTTAAATGTGTGCACATAAACAACTACCTCTGCTGGGGCTGCTGCCTCAACTGATCTTGCAGCATTAACTCCTTCAACAATCGTCTCCTCATCATCATCATCTGCTTCAATATCTGTCCCCTTATCATCATCAACTTTATCATCACCAGCCTTATCCTCAGTCTCTATAGCATCATTATCCCCAACATTACCCTCAGTCTCCATAACATTATCATCAATATCCTGTGCCATACTCTCTAACAACAGCTTCCATCTACTCATAGCATCACGTTTTTCTTCTGTTTCTTTTTCTCCACCAGCACCTTCTAGTTCTTGTTCTCCACCAGCACCTTCAACACCTTGTTCTACTAGATTATCCCTCCCACTAACGCTAGCACCACCTTCTTCTCTTTTTCTATCACCTCCACTACCACTAACAGCTTTTCCACCAACTTCTCCTCCACCACTTCCAATAGCAACAACTTGTTGTCCTCCTTCTCCTCCATCACTTCCACCAACACCTCCTTCTTTTTGTACTCCACTAGCATCAACACCTTGTTCTTCTCGATTATCCCTCCCCCTAACACTAGCACCACCTTCTTCTCTTTCTCTTTCACTATTACTAACAACTTTTCCACCAGCTTCTTCTTTATCACCAGTCTCAATCTCTCTTTCATCTACTCTCTCCACATTCTCTCCACTATCTATGAGTGCAGCTTGTTCAGTAAGTTCTCCAAGGATTTTATTAACGTCTACACGTGCACACATATCTATGCTCGCCTGGCTCTCAGATTGGACCTCATTTGATCGTTCTCTACCGCTGGAAGCTCTCGTTCTTTTGCTAGCCTGTTCAGAAGTGTCGCTTCTTTCATCACGTAGCCTTTTGCCACCCCTGTTAGTATTAGCACTAGGCTTCCGACGAGGTGTGCTAACCATTGTATCTACAAAACATATAAAGAGAATACATCAAGTAAGATTAAACGAACACAACTTCCAACTGAATTACATCTGGGCAGGTGCAGACACACATATTCTTGATGTGTACACACATGGAATGTGTGTACACATATACTTATATGTGTACTATGTGTACACATATAAGTATATGTGTAAAAATAATATAGCTTTTTCGAACATCATCTTCTGTGTACACACATCGAAAATATGTGTAATACGTGTACAGATCTTGCAGATCTATGCCCATTTTTTCAGATGTGTACTCATCTTTTGTTTACACATCTGCAAAGATGTGTACACATTTGCAAATATGTTTACACATATTTCAGATGTTTACACATATTGTTTTCGTGGGAATCGAAGACACGATATAAATCAGTGTATTCTGGGTTTTCAAATGAATTTGCACCAGAAAATCTATACACAAACTCAGAAAATGAACTCAAACCAGAAAAATGAAACAAGGATTTTCAGACGGACCATATTCTTGTTTTTGCCTTAAAAAAGTTGAAAAGGTACCTATTTTAACTTGATGAACGGAAATATGCAACAATCGGTCTTGAACCACCACAAATTTGACGGAAATCGGAGAAAACAAGAAGAAAATCGACGGTGAACAGTAGTGGTTTTTGAATTTTGCAAGAGAGAGAAATAGTTGTGTAGTTGAGAAGTTTGAGAGAAGTGTAGTGAATGGGGAAATGAGCTTGTGTGTGTCAGGTGGAGAGAGAGGGAGTATATATATGTAGGGTCAGTTTTTACTTTTTGGCAAGTTTTAATAATTACTGTTTGGTCCCTGCTTTGGTTAATTACTCCTCTAATGACACACGAGCAATAAAAAAAATAGAAAAGAAATTGAAATCCCATTTTTTTCTTTAAAGACTTGAGAGGTCCCTAAGCCTTTTTCTTCACTTGTTACTTAGCCATTTGGCTAGAATTCTACTCGTATCATGTAGTGTATGATTAATATACCTTCGTTGGTGTAAAAGCTTTTTGTTTCTTTGTGCTCAGAAGAACAGAAGGATCTGTCTTTGTTATATTCAATGGATCGCTACTTGACAAACGAAGGCTTAATACTTGTCAATAATTGAACTGACTCACTTGTCCCCTACTCCCTAGTATTCCAAGGAATATATAGTTCTTTTTTCTTTCTTATGAAGGAAAAAGTAAGGAAAACAAAGGGCAAAGTAAAAACTAAGTGGTCGTTTAGCAATGGATTCGGAAAAAATATTTTAAAAAAAAGAGGTTTTGAAGTTGAGTTGAAAAATAGTATTTGAAAGTTGAAGTTGTGTTTGGACATACATTTCACTTGAAAAAAAGGTAGATTATTGTGAGAGGAGAAAATTTCTTTTTTGAAAAAACTTAAAAAAGTGATCTATCTAAATCACTTTTTGATTTTTCAAAAACTGTTTTTCAAAGAAAAGTTAAAAAAGTCACAAAATTTCATGGACAAACATGTTTTTCAATTTTTTTTTAAAAAAAGTAAAAAAAAAAAATTATGGACAAACGGACCATTTTCTCTTTAATGGGACTTGTAAGACAAGTTAAATGTATTATCAGTAGATGGTACCAAATCATACAGCTAAGGTTATAAGATGCTCATAAAGTACTAATGTTTTACGAGTAAATTATTGGTTTTGGCAAAGGGTGTGATAATTAAGAAAGCGGATAGTTGAGGATGCACGTCAACCAGAGGCATTGATTCATCTAGAACTTTTGGATATGTATATCTTCTTTACCTCAACTCCGCCACCTGCCCTCCTCTTATAATGATTACTCCTTCCTATCTCGTTTTATTTATCGTAGTTATTATAAATATTATCATTTTAAATATTCAAAACAAAATTAATTTTTTCTTTTCATTTTACCCTTAATAATAATAGTTCTTTAAAACTAAAAAATTACAAAAATAGTATATAAGTAGAGCAAAAATTCAAAGAGGGATTATATAATAAATACATAAATAAAGGTAAAATAGTAAAAAATTCTCCTCATCAATCGTTTCCTAAAAGAATGTAAAAGTGAAACACAAAAAATAAAACAATAGGGAGTCTTGTTATCTTTATTTTGCCGCTCGGCGATGAAGGTGCTCAATCACTTGAACCGATATGTTTTTATACTAACTTTTAAATACTGATATCAAAATTTATTTGCCAAAACAAAAGACAAGTGGACAAAAAGATAATGCAATTTTGATTCTTCTATTATATTTGCCCATTTTATTCATCACTATTTTTCGGTATAACTTATTTAACCTTCATTTTGTAGAAATTGTCATGAATCTATTGTATCCTTTAAGAATGACAAACAAATTTAATGGTCTAATGGACATATTAGGATCGTTAATTCAGTACTAGTCAAAATAGCTTGAAGATTGAAGGATAAATATCTAATGTCAGATGATAGAGGACAAACGGTACAATAACAAACAACAATGTACAAATGTTGTATCTTTCTTTTAAATTATAAATGAAAAAGAAGAAAACAAAATAAGTTAACAATAGATTTTTACACATATATATAAACCTACACCCCTAAATTACAAAAAAAAAAAAATAGCAATATTTACAAATTACAACACATAGCAATATTTCTTTTAGCACATTTCACAATAAATAAAATAAATCATAATTTTCCAAACAAACCCTAACTTCACCTCCTACCCCCAAAATCCTTCCCAACTCCCCTACCACCCATACCCCAAAACCCCTGCCTCCCTTTAAACCAGTAGCATCGACGCCAAGGGGATGGTGGCAGAGCCACCACCACCGCCGGAATCTCCACTGGAAAAACACCCTTCAATACACCGCCACACAGAGAGAAAGCGGGAAGGGACAGTGACGAAAAACGCCATCACCACCGGCGGCGAAACAGAGGGATAATAGCGGGGTGAAACGAGCAGTGGTTAAAACACCACCACGACGTCAGATTAGCAGCGATGCCGCTGCTCGTTCACCGGGAACCTGGTTGACGAAACTTTTCGGAGTTGACGAAATTCTGGTTGTTTGATTTCAGTTTCCAATCACTGCATACTGAAGCAGCTTTGGATGTTTGATTTCAGCTTTGGATGAAATTTTGGTTGTTTGATTTCAGTTTCCAATCACTGCATATGAAATTCTGGTTGTTTGATTTTAGCTTTGGATTGTTGTAGCTGAGAACAACGTTCGACGACGACATGGTTTTGGTGCAACACAGAACCTTCTATGGTTGCTTGATGGTTGTGTGTTGTTTATGTAAGAGAGAGGGGGGTTGTTTCATAATTTTCCATTGGCAAAATGTATTTTTTTTAAAATCCATTTGTTTACTATTCTGGTTGTATTGTTTGCCCATTTATGTGTAAAAAACTGATTTAGAAACAGTTAGATAGAGTGCAGAAACATCACTGCAGAAACATCGTTGAAACAATCTGAAACGGCGTTGAAATAGTATGATACAGCCAAAATATCATTGAAACAATCTAAAACAACTGTTGAAACAGTCTGATACAGTACGATACAGCCTGAAAACGACGTTGAAAACGTATGATACAGTCTGCAACAGCGTTGAAACAATCTAAAACAGCTGTTGAAATAGCATTGAAACAGTATGATACAGTCTGAAACAGCTAGTGAAAAAGTCTGCAATAAAATATAAAAAATAATGTGAAACAACGCAAAAATGGTTAAAATAATTTTGAAACAGTGAGAAAGAATACACAAACAGGATGAAACAATACTGGAACAATCTAGAAACAGCTAAATACAGTCTATAAGTAGTTAGATACGGTGCAAAAAAACTCAAAACGGTGCTGAAACAACCTAAAACTGTGCTGAAACAACCTAAAGCAGCATAGATACAACGAGATACAGTTTGATACGGAGCAAAAATAGTGCACATACAACGAGATACAGAGCTGAAACAGCTAGTGAAAAAGTCGGAACCAACATGTAAAAAATAATGTGAAACAACGCAAAAAAGGTGAAATAGTTTAGAAACAGTGAGAAACAATGCACAAACAGGATGAAACAATGTTGAAATAGCCTAGAAATAGCTAGATACATTCAAGAAATAGTTAGATACTGTACAAAATAATGCAGATACAACGAGATACGATAAGATACAGCGAGATATGAGGTGGTTGGTAGTTGAGAAACATCGAGATACGATGAGATACAACGAGATACGAGGTGGTTGAGGAAGGAGGAAAAGTGAAATTAGGGGAAATGGGAGGAGGAAAAGTGAAATTGGGGGAAACAGGAGGAAGAATGTAAGTGTTTGCTATGTTTTGTAATTAACTTTTTATTTCTTCTATATTGTGTAATTTTTCTAAAATATTGCTATATTTTGTAAATAACTTCTAAAACTTCTACTTTTATGTAAAAAAATCTTTAATAAATTTATATTGAACTGCACAAAGATAAAAGAGTGAGATTTTGATGACTAGTCAATTTTGAGCCGCTTAAAGATATATTGCCAATAGTTATAAATTATTAGAAAAGTAAACACGCTTTTTCTTTTAAAGACTAGCCATAGTGAAATTTTCAGAAAATTTGAGCTAAAATCCATAAATTTTCTAGGAGTTTAGTTTAGTGCTCTAGGAAATTTACCTTGGATTTCATAAATTTTAGTTCAAAATCCTATGAAATTTTCCTGAGGCTTCATATTTGCCCCAAAAAAAGTCCCAGAAAAAAATCTACGATTTTTTCGTTTTTTTTTTGTACATGCTGGCTATTAAGTTTTTAAGTGATGGTTGTTTCTCTTTAACGACCTGTAAAGTGGCTACGGAGTTTTATTTTCACAGATAAACACGGCCTATTTGCAAAAATATGACACCATAAGCAATGATTTGCTTTTTTGCCTGCGCTAACAGAGATTTTGCAAAAATGCCCCATTAAGATTTAATGAAAAAAATTCGGACGGAAACACCCCTGTCAAATTTTTAGGTTGGGGCCAAGACTTGCCTTTATACCTCTCTGCTTTTTAACAATTATCCCTTCAAGTGTTGACAAAAGGCAATACTTGCTGCACTTGGTCGCAAGTCTTGGCCAAAGACTTGCCTTTAACCCCTCTCTATTTGCCAACACTTATCCTTAAAGCGTTGGCAAAAGGCAACACTTGCCGCACTTGGCCGTTGTCACACCCTAAAAAATTTAATTCCGTACGGAGTTTATTATTTAAAGGCTCGTGACTGGTGTTCAAAAAGGTACAAAATTATTTTAGAGAAAATTCGGAGTCGCCATTTGACAAGTTTAAGGTGTGCCAAGTCACCAAAAGGTACCTTGGAACACCTCTGACTCGTCTAATAGTTTGCGTTAGAGATTCGGGTAAGGTTCTCAGTTGACTCTCGGGAAGGTATTAGGCACCCTCGAGTCCTGTGCCAAGCACAGTTGCTTTATTGTCGCAATTTTAATTTATTAAATATGGTTGTTATATTAATGCCGTTAATTTGAATTTGTACTTTGATTTAAGAAAATTAAAAGCGTTATTCTTATCCAACCTCACGGAGGACTAGACGAATTTACACTTTGATTCAGAAAAAATTTAAAAGCGTTATTCTTATCCAACCTCACGGAGGACTGGACGAATTTACATTTTGATTCATAGTAAATAAATAAGTAAATAGATAAATAAAATTTATTACGCATTTCCAACCTCACAAAGGACTTGTCTATTTTTTAAAAGAATTTAATTAACTTCAAAAATAATTAATTTGTCAAAATTATGAGACCATTTGTTAATGAAGTAGGCTATTTTCCAAAGAGTTGATTCATTTATTAAATCATGATTGTTTGCTCAAAAGTGGACTGGCCAGCTAAAAGAGAGATAGGCTTCTCGGTTTGCCTTCTCAATTCACATTTCTTTTTCATTTTTTAATCAAATTTGCTATTTTTCTTTAAGACATTATTATTCATGTTAGGTGAAAGCATATGATTTTTTTTTCAAATTATTTTCACTTTAAATTTGGTGAATGCATACTTATCCAAATCCCATTTTTATTAGACCAAGATCGTTTTATAATGTTCTCCACTGGATTCAAAAGTTAAACAAATATAAATCCTAAGTGTGCCTAACTGTTGAGGGACGAGAAGCTGTTCAAATTGCCACCCTTAAGCTCATTTTGCATTCATATCATGATCTTGCAATGCCATTCATTTTTGTCCCAAGTTTACACAAGTTAAAACATTTATTTAATTTTTTTAAAAAAGGCTAATATTTATACTTTTCATGATTAAAAACTGCTTTGCACAACTTTCACAAAAGATGTATAATGCCCATCAAAGACCTACCAGTAATTCTTTTAATCCAACGAAGCCTAGACTCCCCATAATTTATCATTTCCTACAAAGTATAAGTACTTTCAAGTTTCCCTTTCTTTCTCATGCTTCCTTTAGTCTTAGGTGCAGATGTGAAAAAGACTTGAAACATAAATATTTAACTTTTTTTTTTTTGGCTATTTTCGACTTTTAAAACAAAGAAACGCAACAAGACTAAAGGGTCGTACTGATAGATATACATGAGCAAAACAACTTCAATAAACCATACATTGAATGATTTCATATATAGGTACAGTAGCCATCCAAAGAAAAAATACAATATGGAGGAAATGTTTACCTAATATGTAGAATTTCCTCAAAATTAAATAGCAATGAAGACATTGAACCAAAACCAAAATCAGAACCAAATCAACAAAAAAACTCCAATGTCCAGCTTTAATCCAGCAAACAAAAACAGCCTACTCTTACCCTCTCTTTTGACTTAATACTCAAGAATTTACAACCCCAAAGACTCTTAAGAGTAGTAATCTTTGGTTCTAAATTCTTTGATCTAACTTACTTATTTTTTTACTCTCTCTCTCTCTCTCTCAATGTTTTTCAGCTGGTTGTTGTGTGTATTTTCAACTAGTAGTTGTTGTTTAAAGAGAGTAATAAATGCCCCTCTTTATAGCTAAAGTGAAGGCAAAAGGGGTGGAGTATAGACTTGTACAAGCCCACACCCCTACTACTTGAGTATTTTTTAGAATAGTACAAAAACTATTTCAGCCTTTATCAGTACAACCACAACCCCATTTTCCTTATTTTCTGCTTTTTGATACACTATTTCAGCACCCCCACATGTACTAAAAACTGAAAAATAAAAGCTTTCCCAGTTGGGTCTAGTAATCAACTATAACTTCAAAACAGAAATTCCCTTTACACTTAAACTAGAATCTAAAAATCCTAACTAAAACAGCCTCCTAACTGACTAAAACTAAACTAAAATTAATGGCAATCAGATTTTCAGTCATACTTCCTAACTTAACTAAACAAACTAAATAGACCAAATTAGCTTGGAACTAAACTATTAGGCCAGTGCAAGTAAGTTGAACTAAAGCAAACTTCAAGTCCTGGACAGATCTGGCAAGAGTTTGACACAAAATTTTCATGAACTCTACTTGATCTATTCAAACCAATTCATACAACTCATGCATTGACAGTGAACACATTTTATACATGATAAAAAAACTAAGGAAGGCATCTTTAATGTTAGACTATAAACTGAACACCTTTGACAAGAAACATGCTTAAATCATCCAACACCCTTAACCACATATGCTAGGGAAAACAACTCTAAACTGAACTCATTCTTAAACATACACAATTGAAGTCACCACATTCAAGATGAAATTGAAAACTTCCTTGCCCAAAATAGATGATAAACGACGAGAAAACATACCATTTAGGCTTATTGACAGTGGACAAAACACATCGTTCAAGCATTTGAGACAACTCAAACAATATCATTGATTCTTCAACTAAATCATGACTAAACATTTATCATCTAAACGACTACTAGACTATGTGAACATAGACTGGATAAATAAAGCAAACAGAGAAGAAGAAACAAGGGCCTTTTCTCTAACCAATTGAAAACCAAAGCGTCACAGACCACCACTGCATCGTCAATGTATCACCTTTGCAAGCCAAAGCCGCAGCCCTGTCGCCACTGCCCAAACGCCAAAACGCTGCTGACTGCTTCATACACTAGCTGTTTCAGCTTCAACAAAATGCATCCTACCACCACCAAAACATTGAACAGCCCCCTCAAGCTTCGGATTCAACCACACAATAATCAAACAGTCCCCGCGCACCATCACTATGCCACCAACAAAGCAGCACCTCCCTATCATCCTCACAGCCCCCTATTGTCGCTACTGCTTCAACAAACCAAATCATCTCAAACCCGAACGCTAAATAAATCAAAACAACTGCCTCCCTTACTTCAAAATCATCACAGCCCCTATATCACCATCTTTACGACGATCACAATAGCTCCCCCCTCCACGGTTTCAAACTCACCACCATCATGAGCCATAATGGAAATAGAAAAAGAAGAAAAAAAATAAGAAGAAGAAAACAAAGAAAACTCATAAAGAGAAACAGAGAAACGGGTAGGAAGAAAGGGATTTCGGGACGGGGTATTGGGAGATGGGGGTGAAACAGGTGAGGGGAAAGGGTAAGGGGAGAGAAAGAAACGAAAACTCACCGAAAAAATCAAGGAAGTTTGACCGAAACTTCGAATCCCGATCTACACCAAACGGTTGAGAATTTGAAAAAAGTAACCATGGAAATGGAAAGAGGGGGCCGAGATCTTTCGAATGGTATATTTTTTGTATTTTTCCGGCCACCGGAGGCGGTGGTCCGGCGACGGACCAGTGGTGGCTGCGGCGGCCTAGGCGATTTCCGGCCGGCTGGGGAAAAATTTGACAGAGTTTCCCCAGCTCAATGAGAGCTAGGGTGGAGTGGGGAAAATGATAAGTTTTCTAGCTTATATACTTATAAAGTGGGCCGGGTAAAAAGTGGGCTAATGAGTTTGGTATTGGGCTACATATTTTGTACAAATGGCCATTTAAAGGGTTGCTACTTCTCAAAACATACATAATTAATCATAATCTAAACCACATAAATTTACAATATTATCACAATTTAAACATAGAATCACAATTAAACATATAACAAGTAATTTTTGTTAATTTTCAAATTTTACATCCTAATTAAAGACAAATTTTGTCAAAATTAGGTGATTACAGCATCCCTTCTTTGTTCATGGAACACGAAGAGTTTTCGGACAAAGAAGTAATCGACAACTAATTTTGGCTTTTCGGTTCCAGCCGAGAGCATGCTTTTCAAAATGGTGACCGTACCTTGATTCTTCGGTTCCAACCAAGAACAAGGCTACCTACATATCCCTGGACTAAGGAATCAGGCCAGTGTAGTTCCTCACGTGCGGTAGCTGGGACTACCGCATTCAAACAGACAACTAGAATCTTCTAGACTCACTAAGACAAACTAGACACTCTAGACTACTAAGACGACACTAGACACTCTAGACTACTAAGACAAACTAGAGACTCTAGACTACTAAGACAAACTAGAGGCTCTTCTAGACACACTTGGGCTGATACTAGACGCTTCTAGGCACACAAAGGCTGTCGTTGCTGATTACTAGTCGCTTGCTGGTGGTCGTTGCTTTACAAGGAATGGAAATACAAGGAAAAGTGTAAAATTACAATCTCTAGCCTAAATCTTCATGCTTCCTTGAGGTAAATCATCGGCTTGAAAGACAACTCTATTGCCCGTTGTATGGGCAAGCACTATCTGAAACTTGAAATGGTCATATCTGTTTCAAACAGGTCTTGACTTGAAGCTGGGGATGGTTGCTATCTTTGAGCGCAAATGACTTGAAGTGGAAGTGAGTGCTATCTTCTAGCAAAACTGACTTGAAAAGAACATGATCGCTGTCTTTTAGCAGATCTTAACGTGTAAAGGAAATGGCGCTATCTTTGAGCGGGACTGACTCTAAAGGGAAACGATCGCTATCTTTTAGCAGATCTTGACATGGAAAGGAAATGATCTCTATCTTTGAGCGAATCTTGACATGAAAGGGAAATGATCGCTATCTTTTAGCAGATCCTGACATGGAAAGGAAATGATCGCTTTCTTTGAGCAAAACTGACTCTAAGAGAAATTGATCGCTGTCTTTTAGCAGATCTTGACATGGAAAGGGAATGACGCTATCTTTGAGCGAAACTGACTCGAAAAGGAAATGATCGCTATCTTTTAGCACATCTTGACATGGAAAGGAAATGACGCTATCTTTGAGCGAAACTGACTCAAAAAGGAAATGATCGCTATCTTTTAGCAGATCTTGACATGGAAAGGAAATGGCGCTATCTTTGAGCTAGACCGACTCTAAGAGAAAATGATTGCTATCTTTTAGCAGATCTTGACATGGAAAGGAAATGATGCTATCTTTGAGCAAAACTGACTCGAAAAGGAAATGATCGCTATCTTTTAGCAGATCTGACTTGAAAAGGAAATGGACGCTATCTTTTAGCGAGATTGACTCTAAAAGGGAATGATCGCTATCTTTTAGCAGATCTGACTTGAAAAGAAAATGGACGCTATCTTTTAGCGAGATTGACTCTAAAAGGAAATGATCACTATCTTTTAGCAGATCTTGACATGGAAAAAGAAATGACGCTATCTTTTAGCGGGAATTGACTTGAAGAGGGAATGCAGTTCCGTCTGATATCTAGCACAACTACCCCAATTCAAGTGGTCCTAGCTCTTTCTTGACAATATAGCAAATGTCACACTGACTTTCTGCATCGTGGATACACCCTGTTTCTGATCTTGCAAATAAGCTTGGTGACACTTGTTCTATTCTTCACAGTAATATGGGATGAACAACGCCTAAAGCTTCTCCCAAACATGTCCACTTTTCATGATACAATTTTTGTATGTCGTTCCTCCGGCATGATGTGCGGTGCTTCATTATCAAGGTTGGTCATGACTCGCTGAAAACTTTCCATTGTCGAGGGTGTGCCCTGCTCGCTGGAATTAAACCTGAATCCTGAAAGATAGAGTTTTGCAATTTTCTTTTGTTGCTCATGTGAGGTTAGCGCCGAAAGGGCGAGGAATCAATGGTGAGGCAAAATGTACAAAAATGGAATAGTAAAAAAAATGTTTAAGGGCGAAAGTCGTTTAGACAGGGAACGTCTTTCTGAAAAGAGAAACTTATCTGGCAATATACTGGCGGGCTTGACGATCATGACATGTATCTTGGGTGACCTCGTCCGACCAGTGCCACTTGCTTGTCGAGAGTCGTTCCATGGATGATATCAAACCATAACCAAGTTGAGGTGACTCTCAAGTCGACTAGTAGCGCCCTTTCGGGTTTTCGCCAACTAGCCTCTCTCTTTAATCTTTTGCCTCATTGTTTGTCTTGCGACGCCTTCTCAGGTTCTCACCGGCAAGGCTTCTTTTTTTTTCTTTTCTTTTTTTTTTTCAATTCAATTTACAACACCAACATCTCTTTTGATGGCATCATCGACTTGTCATAAAGGAAAATTTGACATAAGCTCTCCAAAACGCATCATGAGGTGACTGCATACAATTCGCTCCCCTTTGGACATATTTTCTTTAAAAATAAAAAATTTTTCCCCACTGTTTAGAATAAACTGGGGCGCTTTGTTTTTCTTCCTTGACTTCGAGACTGGTATGCCAAGCCTGGAGGCAAGCTTTGCGCGAATAAAAGTAGACAGAGAAAGAGGAATTTTCTCTTGTTGCGACCGCACCGGAATGGTTGCCTACGTATCCTTTTAAGAGGAATCAGGTCAGACGTAGCTCTAGGCAAATGCCCAGGTTTGTTTTGATGCTTTTCAGTTTCATTTCATTTTGGTACACTTACATTGATTCCAACTGAGAACATGTCTCGAAAGTACAATGTTCAAAGTGCTAATAAGGGATACAATTTGGGATAGCAAAAGAGAACAAAAACCTTGCATTCATCCTGATTTGAAAGCCATCTTGGAGTCAAATATAGTACCTCTTGACTGTGTCTGCATTGACGGGTATTTCGGTTGTCCTGCCTTCCGGATCTGTAAGGTACAAAGTGCCATTTGGCAATATTTTCTTTACCAGGTATGGCCCTTGCCAATTTGGAGCAAATTTCCCTTCGGCTTCTTCCTGATGAGGAAGGATTCTTTTCAAGACTAATTGCCTTTCTTTCAAGTCGCGGAGGCGTACTTTCTTGTTGTAGGCTCGAGCCATTCTTTGCTGATACAATTGACCGTGACAAACTGCATTGAGCCTCTTTTCGTCAATGAATGACAACTGCTCCAATTGGGTTTTGACCCACTTTGTGTCCTTAATTTCTGCCTCCATAATGATACTGAGAGATGGTATTTCAACTTCAGGGGGTATGACTGCTTCAGTTCCATATACCAATGAATATGGATTCGCACCTATGGAAGTGCGCACAGTTGTGCGGTAACCAAGCAAAGCGAAAGACAACTTCTCATGCCAATCACGAGATCCTTGTACCATTTTCCTAAGGATCTTCTTGATATTCTTATTGGCTGCTTCAACCGCGCCATTTTTCTTTGGTCGGTAAGGTGTAGAATTTCGATGCATGATCTTGAATCTTTCACACACGGCATTCATTAAATGACTGTCCAGATTTTCTGCATTATCGGTAATGATGGTACTTGGGATACCAAAGCGACAAATAATGTTAGAATGAACAAAATCCACCACGGCTTTCTTGGTCACAGACTTGAGAGTGACGGCCTCAACCCATTTAGTGAAGTAATCTATTGCAACCAAAATGAATCTGTGCCCATTGGATGCTTTTGGTTCAATAGGCCCGATAACATCCATCCCCATGCTGTGAAAGGCCAAGGGGCTGACATTGTGTGCAGCTCTACAGGGGGTGAATGTATCAAATCACCGTGTACTTGGCATTGGTAACACTTTCACACAAAAGTAATGCAGTCATGTTCCATGGTAAGCCAGAAGTATCATGCTCTGAGTACTTTTTTAGCTAGCACGTGCCCGCTCATGTGGGGCTCGCAGATCCCTGAATGCATGTCATTGAGAATTTTTGTGGCTTCAGTGGCATCCACGCATCTTAACAGTCCCAGATCAGGTGTCCTTTTGTACACCACCCCTCCACTCAAAAAGAAACCGCTCGCCAGTCGTCGAAGGTTTCTCTTTTGATTGTTTTCTGCCATTGGAGGATACGTCCCATCTTGAAGGAGATTCTTGAAATCAAAGTACCACGGTTGACCGTAAATTTCTTCTTCAACTACATTGCAGTATGCATGTTGACTTTGGACCTGAATCTCTAACGGATCTATATGGGCTTTATCAGGATGGACAAGCATTGAGGCTAATATAGCCAATGCGTCAGCCAGCTCATTATGTATTCTGAGAACATATCTAAACTTTAGAACATCGAACTTTTGGCGAATATCGTCCATACACTACTTGTACATGATCAGCTTAAGGTCTCGAGTTTCCCATTCACCCTTCATTTGGCATATCAAAAGATCTGAGTCTCCGATCACCAGGAATTCTTTGATGTCCATGTCTAACGCCATACGCAAACCCATTATGCATGCTCCATACTCACATGTGTTATTAGTACAACTGAAATGGAGTTGGGTAGCTGCCGGATAATAATGTCCCGTGGGAGAAATGAGGACCGCTCCAATACCATGGTCTTTTGAGTTGGAAGCACCATCAAAGTACATTTTCCACACGTGCTCTTCTTCATTAATCAGTTCTTCAAGCATATCTACCTCCTCATCAGGGAAGTAAGTCTTCAATGGCTCATAGTCCTCGTCAACCGGATTTTCAGCCAAATGATCAGCTAAGACTTGAGCTTTCATTGCGGTCCTGGTGACATAAACTATGTCAAATTCTGTGAGCAGGATCTGCCATTTTGCAAGTTTGCCGGTTGGTATTGGCTTTTGAAATATGTACTTCAATGGGTCCATCCGGGAAATCAGATAAGTGGTATAGGATAACAAATAATGTTTCCGCTTTTGTGCAACGCAAGTTAGGGCACAACACGTCCTTTCCAACAAAGTGTATCCGGCCTCGCAATCTGTAAACTTCTTGCTCAGATAATAAATTGCCTGCTCTTTCTTTCCCGAGGCATCATGTTGCCCCAATACGCAGCCAAAGGAGTTTTCATTGACTGACAAATACAAAAACAATGGTCGGCCAGGCTCAGGCGGAACCAAAACAGGGGGATTTGACAAGTATTGCTTGATCTTGTCAAAAGCTTCTTGACACTCTTCGGTCCATGCAATTGATGCATTCTTTTTCAACAACTTAAGGATCGGCTCACATATTGTGGTAAGTTGAGCAACGAACCTACTGATGTAATTTAGCCTGCCTAAAAAGCTTTTAACATCCTTCTTGGTTCGAGGCGGAGGTAATTCTTGTATTGCTTTGATCTTTGCGGGATCAAATTCAATACCTCGCCTACTAACAATGAATCCTAACAATTTTCCAGCAGGCACGCCAAATGTACACTTAGCTGGATTCAGCTTCAGCCTTTTTGAGATCTCTCACGTGTTCTTCAGCCGTTCTAGACTTGATAATCACATCATCCACGTACACTTCTATTTCTTTATGCATCATATCATGGAAAATGGCAGTCATAGCCCTCACGTAGGTTGCCCCAGCATTTTTCAAACCAAACGGCATCACTCTATAGCAACAAGTTCCCCAAGGCGTAGTGAATGCCGTTTTGTATGCATCATCTTCATCCATCTGGATTTGGTGATATCCAGCATAGCAGTCAACGAAGGATTGTATCTCATGTTTGGCACAATTGTCTACGAGAGTGTGAATATTAGGCAACGGGAAATTGTCTTTGGGACTTGCCTTATTCAAATCTCGATAGTCGACACATATCCTTATTTTTCCATCATTCTTAGGAACCGGAACAACATTTGCAACCCAAGTAGTGTACTGAACTGATTGAATTACTTTTGCATCCAACTATTTCATTATTTCATCATGGATTTTCTTGATCATATCAGCTTTGAACTTTCGATGCATTTGTCTCACTGGAGGGAAACCAGGTTGAATTGGTAATTCGTGGACTATCAATTCGGAGCTCAAACCCGGCATCTCATCATATGACCATGCAAAAACATCCCGATATTCAAAAAGCACTTTCCGGATATCGTTCTTCACTTCAGGTCGGGCATACATGCTTATCTTGGTTTCCCTTACATCATCAGGGCTCCCAAGATTAACATCCTCTGTATCAGCCAAATTGGGTTTAGACTTGCCCTCATGGCGTTCAACTTCCAGGCCTATTTCAAAATCCGCCTGTTCCCTATCATATTCAATCTCGTTAACAAACTCCTCAATATTTTCTTCATCACTTTCAACCTCAACTATGGTTATAGAGCAAAAATCAGATTGCGGTCCCTGGATCGATAAGTTCCTTGAACATGTCATGTTATCAGGACCAGCAGATATATCACTACAGATAAACAAAAGTAGAATAAAATTAGGAATATGAACAGAGATTTGAAGGAAAGCTTGGCTCTTAGGCTTTTCATTAATGAAAAAGGGTTTGAATTATAAAAGGAAATTAAAGATGAGCAAAATAATACACTTGGCATACAGCCCTTAGAATATCCAAGTGTATTCAAAAGAAAACTGTAAAACAACAGTCTGCCAAGACCCCTTCCTGATGGGGAAGAGAGTTGCATTCCAGTTAGTTAGGTGCACGTCCGGGCCAATGTACTGAATTGAAGCATTACTGGAGCCTTCACCCGGCTGCTACCATGCAGATTTCAAAAATTCCACCTAGATCGAATGGTGCATCCTGATTGTTTTCCACTGTGTTGACATTTGTAGTGACAACCTTTGGTTTCATGACATAACCCACAAAAGACTGAGCGAGACACGGAATTGGCTTCGGGAGAATCCAAACTTCCGACTTCTTTTTCTTTGCTTGCTTGCGATCAGTTGCTTTTGGCTTGAACCCTAGTCCCCACGTGCCTTCCACACCATTTGGATAAACTGGATTTACTCTGCCTTGTAATGATGCTCCCAAGCCCTTTCCAAATTAGAAACCATGCTTTAACATTTCAGATGCCATCATAATAGATGTCTCTGACACTCTTGGGATGGGTATAGGTTTCCCTTCTGTTACTTTTTCCACATACACCATATCGGAGGTTTGATACATGATGGTCGGGCGTGTGGTGACCACTTTAAGGGCTGGTACGTCCAGACTGTTGTTAAACTGTAAGTCATCCTCTCCAAAAACTATGACAGCTTGATTGTCCCAAGTGAATTTGACTGCCTGATGGACTGTAGAAGGTACGACACAGGCCATGTGGATCCATGGTCTGCCCAACAATAGATTGTAAGATGCATCCGTTTCCATGACTTGAAACTCAATGCTGAAGGTAGCAGGACCAATGGTCAACTCGAGATTAATGATGCCCAAAGATTCTCCAATTCCACCATCAAAAGCACGAACAGCAGAGGAACTTGCCCTAATTTTGTTCATATCCACCTTTAGACTCTTCAATGTAGACAGAGGGCAAATGTTCAATCCTGCGCCGCCATCTATTAGAACACGTGTGACATAAGAGTCTTCACACTAAACTGAGACGTGAAGCACCCGATTATGACTAGTTCCTTCTGCTGGCAGCTCCTCATCGGTGAACGTCACACGATTAGTCTCAAATACTCTGTCAGCAAGTGCTTCCAGATTAGCCACAGTAGTTTGTTCAGGAATGTAGGCCTCATTCAGTATTTTCAACAGTGCGTTGCGATGTGCTTCAGAGTTCATAAGTAGAGACAAGAGTGATATCTGAGCTGGAGTCTTTCTCAATTGCTCGACGATAGAATAATCTATCGATCTCATCTTCTTCAGAAATTCTTCAGCTTCTTTCTCGGACACCGGCTCTTTGATGGGTCCTTGGTCTTCTCGACCTGGCTTTGCCTTTCTCAATTCGTCCGGGGTAAAACGTCTCCCGGACCGAGTTAGTCCATTTACATCTGCAACGACCTCCATGATTTCCTTCCCATTGTAAGACACAATTGTCTTGTTGTAGTTCCAAGGAACAGCCTTTGTACTTTTGACAGGGAGTTGCACTGCCTGAGTGATGATAGCCGGTTCACACTTCTTTGCCTTAACCTCGAAGACCGGAGTTTTCTGGCATGATGCCCCTGGCACAATAAATGTTGGTGCACTGTCATGAACTTTTTCCTGCTTTGCAGCCGGAATTGTGAAACTTGGCTCAACAGCCGCATCTTGCTTTGCTTTGTTGACAACAGACGCACCTGACTTTCCCCCGATTACAACAATAAATGGCTCATGGCCTTTGATGTCTGGGAAGGGACCAACTACCACAATCTGCTTGGCAGTCTTCCCTTTCATGTCTTCTTCTATGCATACCATCCCTACCATGTGTACGTTGTCTTGAACATCCTGAGCTGGTAAAGGATTTTGATTCACTTTTTGTGTTTCATCCCCCCACGAATTTTATTTGATTGTTGTCTATCATTGCCTGGATTGCCCTTTTGAGTTCCCAGCAGGATTCTGTGTCATGTCCCGGTGCTCCAGAATGAAATGCACAATGGCGTGAATGATCAACTCTTCCATTGCTAGGCAGCTTATCAGGTTGCCGCAGATGGAGACGTTCGGTCTCAGGGAGCTCCTGTTCCAGTCCCTGATGTTGCCCCAGTAAATTATGTTCTAGAGGCAGCATATGTTGCGCCACCAATTGTTCTGGCTGGTTAGCCAGCCGAGGTAACAGTTCGGTCCGAGTGCCTAAAAAGGTTGCATTATTCTACGTGGTTGAACCTTCCTATATTCTTAAGCCATATATCAGATAATCCCTGCATAAATTTTTAAAATACAATGATGTCAGCGTATCCTTCAGGCTCTTGATTATATCGAGCGGTATGGTGTTGAATATTCCGTTTTCCAGTTTCAGTTCACTTTTCTCGGCATTGGTTTCAACAGATTGGCTTGTTGCAACTTTTCAAACAAATTAGTATAAGTTTCCCCCAATGGGGTGAACTGCCTTTTCTCTTGTTGCATGTTTCTCTGTTGCATGTTTGGACAAAAACCTGGTGGACCTCGTGGTCGATAGGGCATCTCCTGCTGAGCCGAGAATTAAGCATGTGCCTGTTGATTGTTATACTGGGCAGGAGCAGGGAGTGCACGCCATTGTGGACCAGATAGCGGCTGAGAATAAGATGCTGCATTGACAGGGAATGAGAACTGCGGCGTGGCAAACTGTTGGCCATGAGGTGGATAGAATTGTTGTGGCGGGGGTGTCTGAATGTACCCTTGACGGTCATTGTATCTTCCATCATTTCTTCTCGGTCCAGGACCAACTATTGCCACTTCATCTTTCTTTTCTTTCTTCTTCCCAAAAGCACTTGACCTTGATTGCAATGCTTGGGTAGTGGCTCTCAAAGCTGTTTGGCTGACAATCTTGCCCTCTTTGATTCCTCTCTCAATCATCTCCCCAATTCTCACTGCTTCCCTGAACTGCTTCCCAATGGCAGAGGCCATCGCTTGGTAGTATGTTTCATCGAGCACTTCGACGAATTCTTCAACCATCTTATCATCTAGGATCAAAGGGCTCACACGCGCCGCCTGTTCGCGCCTCCTGTAGGCATACTCTCTGAAACTTTCACTTGGTTTCTTTGTGATCGTCTTCAAAGAAGAACGATCAGGAGCAGCCTCCATTTTGTAACCATAATGGTTTAGGAAAGCACTGACCATGTCATCAAAGGCGACCCACTTCGAAACATCTTATTGTACGAACCATTCTGTTGCCGGTCCTCCCAAACTGTCAGCAAAGTATGCCATCAACAGTTCATCCTTCTCGATGCCCCTCATTTTGTTAAGGTAGATCTTCACGTGGATCCTTGGATCACTTTGTCCAGTGTACGGATCAAATTTGGGCACAACAAAACCTTCAGGCAATGGCACGTAAGGGAACAAACACATGTCTTTGTATGAAATATTGGTTTTACCCCCTTGCCCTTGTATGTTTTTCACAGTTTGCTCCAAACTTTTCAATTTCCGAGCAAAGTCATTCTCTTCTATTTTTCCCAACCTTTCGATATCAGCATGTGATTCTGGGTGGTGTCCCTGATCATACGACTCGGTTCTGCAGGAACGGTGAATATTGTGGCAGGAACTTGGGGTTGGCCATGTTGTCTATGCTGTGGGAATTGTACCCCAGGTTGTACAGTAGAAGGTCTGACTGCGTTGTCAGTTTCTAGATGTGGACCAAATCCCGAGGGGTAACGGGGGTTTTTTACCACTGTGGATTGCCCTTGCCCTGGCGGCTGAGTATTCGTCATGAAACCAGCAGCACCTGGCGGAACAGGAGGTGCCTGAACTGCTGCCAAGTTACGAACCAGCTGCATCATCATTTCTTTCATAGCCATGAAGTCCTCGGCCATCTTAGCCTGTTGCTCAGCCAAATGAACCAGCTCAGTGTTCTCAGTTTCCTCGGCCATCGTTGTTGGAGTGTTTTCCTGAAGAGGCGCTTCAACCACTTCCGGAACAGGCAGTGGTCCTTTGATTCTGGTGGAAAAGGAATGTGGGGCCGGCACGGCAGTTGCTCAAGCGCTAATCAAATCAAAACATTTTAGTGCAACAAGATAGCATGGAACATGAATTTGCTCGTCGGCTTAACCAATACCTAAGGTCGTTATGCGTCATCCCGAATCGGTTTAGATTAGATCCCCAAGTGTATTGTTTGATTTCTTTTTCTTCTTCTCTTTCTTTCTTTCTCTTTCTTTTCTTCTTCTTTTTTTTTTCCTTTTTTCTTTCCTTTTTTTTTTCAAGTGAGACTAGAGGGTGAAATAAATTGACACATAAAAATAAGCAAAAGATTTTCATTACTAAAAAAGAGTACATACAGTGCTCCGGAGCACGATCAAAAGAAACGTACAAATGACTGAAAAAAAAATTAAAATAAATTACAACTGCTAAGTTCGAAAGCGACATAAAGTACAACATGCCAAGATGTTAAATAAAAAAAAAAGCAATAATCTGCATCATCTTGGCCTGATGTATCTACTAAGGTGACCGGGGGACAAAGTCAGCTGGCTCCTCTGGGTCGAACTTGAATGGCTCCTCGGGATCTCTCTCGGCTGGTGGCAAAGGCTGGCTCAAAACATCACGCAATATGTCCACCCGTCGTGCGACATTCCTCACATAATCTGGGGCTTCAATGAGGATAGTCCTATTAGACAAGTTATTATGATATATGCACATCTGGGCCAAATAGTTTGCAAACTCCAATACCCGTTCCTGACCTTGATCAATGACTCCCCTTGACACGGCTATTTGCTGAAGCTGGGTCGTGGCCAATCTCAATGCATCATTCTTCAAAATTACTGCCTGATCAAGTTGTTCATTCAATCGGTCAATATTCCCAAGGCACTTCTGTACGAATCTGTCGCTCTCAGCTTGGGCAGTTAGAGCAGTGTCCCTCTCTGTCAATGCTTTGCGATGCAAGTCATGAAGACGCCTGATAGTATCTGAGTGTTGATGTGTTAAACCCTCACTCTCTGACTGAGCTGCTCTGGCGGCGTCCCTCTCTGCAATTAAGCTTTGTATGGTAGCGCGGTATTCCTCCCCAATCTCACGCCTAGCAAGCTGAACCTGCATATCCAACCTGGCCTCAATGTCAACCATGCCTGCTCTCGACCTCGCGGGCATCTCTCTGGGTATGGGCTGGTGGTAATACCATAACTTGTACTCCTGAACGACCTCCCCCCTAAGTCTATCCTGGACCTGTGTATTTTCTGTGAGGCGCCTCCTAGTATCCCACAAGCGCAAGATATCACCTCTAAGGGTAGTTGGTTGGAGAGGATAGTCTGAGACATATGCACTCATGTCCTCAACTATTGGGATCTCCTGCTTTCGACCCAACTGTCTAAGCACACGCAGGGGAGCATAAAGTTGGGATGCCGTCAAACCCATCAGAACTAGAAAAGGACGGTCCACACATCTGTGCACAACTTCCCCCTTGGGAAGCCAGTAACAAAACCCTGTCCGGCGTGAGAGAGTTCAAGAAAGACCTCCAATCTGGCTCATTTTCTGGAAATTTATACTTCTCGATATGTTTGAGATGATACCCGAGATAATCAGTGTCACAGTATCTAAGAGTATCACGAGGTGGGCAAAGGCGTACATGCTCCAAGAACCAGACCTGTAATAGGAGGTTACACCCATCAAAGAAACCGCTTTCTCCTTTGTGACATCGGGTCAAAGCATGAAATATACTACCCAAAATTGTCGGGATGATAGTAACGTTTGGTGCTCCACCATATAAAGCTGTCATGATCCAACTGACCTTAATAGATATCGCTCTATCCGGTAGAGGAAAAACCAGCAACCCCAGCAAAGCGAACACAAAGACCTTAGGACAAAGTTGCACCCAATCTTCATATTTCAGCTTGTCATGGAACTCAAATCCATGCTTTTTAAAACCATTATCAGCCCCAAAACGGTCATAAAGGTAGTCAAATGAAATCCAGCCTTGACGAACACTAGCGATTGAGAGGTCTGTTCGTACCTTGATGTTACTAAAAAAATCATATTCATTAACCCTCTTCGGAGCAATCATGTTCTTTTTCTCAAAATCTAGCTTAATAAGCCCAGCTATTTCCTCGAGGGTCGGTGCCATCTCGAACCCCTTAAAATAGAAAGTATTTTGGTTTGGGTTCCAGAACCCAACTAGTGCACTGACCAACTCTCGACGTGGGACAATAGGTTTGGTCACAAGGTCAGTCAGAAAACCAATCTTATCCTGGACTAATTTCTTCTGCATATTATTCATCGTGTCCCACCAAGACTTCAAAGATTTTTTTGATTTGGGTGGGCCATCGGTCATCATGATAGAGGGTGGAATGGCATCAGTAGGGTATTTTCTCTTGACCGACCTAGAAGATGATGCAGCCATTGTACCTAATGAGAAAATATGTCAAATGTTTGAAAACCTGAAAACAACTTAAAACAACTGACCGACAGAGCAAAACAGATGCCTAGACTTCTAATTCAAAACTCCAATTTTCAACAAAACTTTGTCATTGTAACGACGTAAAGTTGACCCTAAGAGAATCGAAAAATTTTGCCATCATAACGGCATCAGGACTGACTCCAGAAAATTACCAACATTGGTATTTAGATGTAATTTACAAAAGAAAAAATTCGACGTTACAACGACGCCGCATTGACATCAAGAAAATTCATTCCAGTAATGACACTACAGTATTTTTTTGCAAAAAATTCGCCAGCATAACGATATGAAAAACTGGATCCCAAAAACTTCCGACATCGATATACGAGCCTTTTCTAAAAATTCGCCATTATAACGAATACGACTCGGTCTGGCGGAAGACATTACCCTGAGCTTGGTCAAATTGTTGATCATGGGCCCTTAACTATAGATCGTTGTTCGACCTCTGCAAAGTGTGTCCTGCAGGAACTATGAATGTTGCGGCAGGAACCTGGGGTTGGCCATGTTCTCCATGTTGTGGGAATTGTGCCTCAGGTTGTACAGTAGAGGGTCCAGCTGCATTGTCAGTCGCCGAATATGGACCAAATCCCATAGGGTAACGGGGGTCTCCTGCCACTGTGGATTGCCCTTGCCCTGGTGGTTGGGTGTTTGCCATGAAACCCGCAGGACCTGGCGGAACAGGAGGTACCTGGACTGCTGCAAAGTTACGAACTAGCTGCATCATCATTTTTTTCATAAATGCAAAGTCCTCAGCCATCTTGGCCTGTTGCTCAGCTAAGCGAACCAGCTCAGTGTTCTCAATTTTCTCAGCCATCGTTGTTGGAGTGCTTTCCTGAAGAGGTGCTTCAACCACTTCTGGAACAGGCAGTGGTCCCTTGATTCTGGTGGAATAGGAATGTGGGACCAGCACGGCAGTTGGTCAAGCTAATAAATCAAAACAGGTTAGTGCAACAAGATAGCATGGAACATGAATTGCTCGTTGGCTTAACCAATGCCTAAGGTTGTTATGCGTCATCCCAGATTGGTTTATGACATATTTCAAATGTATGCCCAAAAGACTTGCACATTCAGTACGTTTCTTTGCATCATTATTTTCTTTCTACTTTTCTATTATTATTATTATTATTATTATTATTATTATTATTATTATTATTATTATTATTTCATAATTTCCATTATCCTTTTTAAGAAAAATCAAAATGCGAGACAGAACGGTAACATAGTTTGAGACCAAGTCAAGTTCCATTCCATTTAAGCTCCAAAAAATACATCAATGGTACAATGACTAATCTCACAAAATAAAACATAACATCATAACTTGGGAAGACATCCTGACATAGACTAGAGAATAAAGTACTGGACAATAAAAGAGTTTGAAACATAAATAAAAGTACAACATGTCCAAAAGTGCATAAATAAAACAACATCCTAATCCTAAGTCTGGTACGACTACATGTCCTATTGAGGCTCCTACTGATCCACTGGTGGGTCCCCTGGCAAAGTCTGGCATAATCCTGTCAAATCAGCTGTGATCCTGGTGACAAATGGCAGCAACTGTTGGACTAACTCCTCGACGGGCTGCCTCCTGTGCTCGACACACATCTGTGCAACATACACGGCAGTGTCATAAACCTGCTGATGTATTGTCCTAATGACCTGATCTGCAGCCTGCAAACCATGAAGTCGACCCAATGCTAGCTCCCTGATCCTCACTCCGTCCTCCAATGCTCTGTCAAGTTGCGCTCAAAGCACTGTGATGCGATCCGGATTGGCGCTCATGACACTAGCGGATTTAGAGTTGACCTCAAAAGTTTGGAATGCTTCAAGAAGGCTTGGAAGCTAATGAGATCGCGTTATCTCAAGCGCATTCGCGAAGAAGGGCGTTCAGACAGCTTTGATAATAGTGGAAGTAGACTTTTAGTCTTTTTGTCATAACTAGCTCTAGGTCTATTTAAGTAATTGTTAGTTTTAACTAAGCCCTAGTATAAATAGTTTATGTTGTCTTCATTTTGAGGGGAGATTCTGTTGAATTGTGAAAACTCTTTGAGAGAGATTATGGTTGGGCCATTGTTGCTTCCAAACTTCCATGAACTTGCAAGAGGTATTCAATTCTCTTGAGGGTTTGTTTACATTAGGTACCTCTTTTACTCGAAATCTAAGAAGAGGTGTTGGTTCGAATCCAACATTGCTTCCAATTTCTTAAATTTGGTGTCTATCTTCTATCTATTTTAATTCTTTGTTTGTTCTTTCAATTCTTAGACTCTAGGATCATATCATTTGGTATCAGAGCTCGGATCGGTGTTTATTTTTACAAACACTGTCTAGGTTTTGATTTTCTAAATCTGAAAATCCAAAAAAACAAAAATTCCAAAAATAGAAAGTTTGGGTCTTGAGTTCTTGTTGTGGCTTTGTGTTTGGATTGAGTATTGTTGTTTGGATTTTGATTTGTGTTTTCCTACTGATTTGGGATTGTGAAAGTGAAGAAAACTCCTAAAACCCCATTGTTGACCTTGAAAAAAAAAAGGTTGAAGAACAAGAAAATGGGTTTGTGAGTTTGAGGTTGTTTGATCCGAAAATTGTGTGGGGTTTTGATCTATTGGTGTTTGTAAAGCTTGAGATGTTGTTGTTTGGGAT
Source organism: Petunia x hybrida (assembly GCA_037355625.1). NCBI lineage: Eukaryota > Viridiplantae > Streptophyta > Magnoliopsida > Solanales > Solanaceae > Petunia > Petunia x hybrida. The sequence goes on from JBBBVM010000082.1 coordinate 5,738,437, forward strand.
TTTGGTCTTGAAAAGAAGTGAAGAAAACTCAAAAAAATCCCATTGTTGAACCTTGAGCTTAAACTTGAAGAAAATTGAAAATGAATCTTGATGATTTCATGATTATTTCACAAAATTGATTGTTGGGGTTGATTCACCGTGTTGTAAGGAGGTTGTGGTCAAATTTATAACACTTTTGATGAAGATTTGATTGAGGGTAGTGGATCAAAGTGCTTCATTTTTGAAGAACACATATGAAGGTGCAAGAACATGATGAAAATTGAAAAAATAGCCACCTGGAGTAACATTCTTTGATCGATAGCCACTTTTAACGTGAACTTTTAGCACCCCAGTTTACAAATAGCCACTCTAGGCGACTTTTTTGACCCCTAGCCACTTCCTGTGAATTGCTCATTGCTGTCCTGTTTGATAAACAACCACCTAGAACGAAAATATTTGACCCGATAGCCACTTCAGTGAATTGAATTCTTGGCTGTCCCATTTTAAAAATAGCCATTCCTAATTATTTTCCTAGTCTTGTCATGTTTATTCCTAGCTAGATTAACATTAGTATTAGTCCATATTAGTGTTGTCTAGTTATTTTTGTCCATATTTCATTTCGTGCTTTTCTCCTTTTAGTTTCGTTGTGTGCTTTTTTGATTCCTATTCCGTTAGTGCATTTTTTCTCCTTCCTTGTGTAAACATAAATTCTATTCTACCCTGAATTGGTTTGGTACTCTTGTCAAGTATCCTTGGGTTAGTTTGAAAGCAACTTTAGCCAAAGCCAAAGAGTGGAAAAAGGCTTGAGTGGTGAGATCATTAGAGTGTGGTCATAAAAGCCTTGACCTTGAGTGTATACACCAGCGAAAAAAATTATTGAGTGCTATCTTTGGAGTGATACACGTGAGGGAGTGACTTGTGAGGTCTCATTTTGACTAACTAATTCTTTTGATTTCATATCTTTCTTATAGGTACCATGTCTCTTTTGGAAGATGACTCTAACAATGAGAGGGAAATAATCATACAAAAATTGTTGGTTGGTTTGGAAAGATGTGATAACTCTTTGAAAAAGTTAAGTGAGGACCTAAAAATATTCTACTACAAGATTATGGGAAGTGAGGAAGATAAAAGTGACAACTCAAGAGAGGAAAAAGGAGAGTTTGAGTTGAGTGACGTGAGTGAGTTGTCACAAGAAAAGAGAGAGGAACTTAAAAATGAAATAAGAGAAAAGAAAGAGGAAAAACAAAAGAGTGAGGGTGAGGATTTTCCTTATTCTAACAATGCTAATCTTTCTTCTTTCTCTAGTTGTCTTGAGCATTTTGAAGGTACCGTTGAAGATGCTAAATTGGGGAATCCTTCTTTGGAAGTGGTTCTATGCCTTGAAGAAAAAGAGGAGATCAAAGTAAAATCTCCAAATGAACAAGTGAGCTTAAATTTGAGAAGCCAAGGTAAAAAAGAATCTTTAGGCGTGCTACAAGGTGACAAAGCTAATCTTAACTCTTGTATTCCTTTGGGTGAGTTTTTAAAGAGGCTTGAGTATGGTTGATAGCTTTACCTTTTGTAGAATTAATGATTCTTTATCTTGCATTGATGATAGTGGTTATGAGCATACACTAGTTGGGCACACTTGTGAAAAGAAAATTGATGAATTTTATGTATGTGAAGTATTACATATTAGTGGTGTGCAAATAGATGATCTTGAACAAAATGGCTTGTGTTATGACGCCCCACCTTTGTTTGATAAATGTAAAAATGAATTGCTTGATCTTGATGGGAAAATATTTGATAGCATTCTTGATTTTGGTGGTAGTTTGTGTCAAGGTCTTAAAGTGTTTGACAATCCATTGTTTGTAGAAAATGAGCAAGAAGAAGTAATGGAAGGTGATTTTAGTATTTCCAACCCACTACTTGTTGAAAATGATTCTTGTGACTTGCTTAAGTGTGATAATAATGTTGGTGTTAGCAAGCTAACCTCCAAAATATTTGTTGAAAGCTTGTCTAATATTTGGAATTCCTCCAAAGGTGAAGATTGCTCTTTAAAGAAGGAGGGAGGCACTAGTGATAGTAGTGGTAAAGTGAGAGATGCTAGTTTTAGTATTAATTACTTTACTTGCTATGTTCCTAGTCTTGAGCATGTATTTGAGGTAGACTTTGCTAGAGCTTCCAATGTTAAGAGTGATAAATTGTCAATGGAGGCTTGACATGAGTCTAATGAGTTTAAAATGAAGATTGTTTTGTGATTGAACTTGCTCATTGTTGCTTTTCTAGCCGAGTTTTTTATGTTGGAATTGGAAAAATGTTCTTTATGGATGATTTTGATACTTGACTATATCATAAGAGTGTGCACTTTGAGCATGAGTGTGTGAGTTTTGTTCCATCCTCTTTGTTGTGTAGTGCTTGAAAAATTGTTGAGTTGTTACTCATTCGCGTCATGGTTTTGCAAGGTACAATTTCGAGGACGAATTCCTTTAAAGAAGGAGGGAATGATGCGATCCGGATTGGCGCTCATGACATTAGCGGATTTAGAGTTGACCTCAAAAACTTGGAATGCTTCAAGAGGGCTTGGAAGCCAATGAGATCGCGTTATCTCAAGCGCATTCGTAAAGAAGGGCGTTCCAGACAGCTTTGATAATTAGTGGAAGTAGACTTTTAGTCTTTTTATCATAACTAGCTCTAGGGCTATTTAAGTAATTGTTAGTTTTAATTAAGCCCTAGTATAAATAGTTTATGTTGTCTTCATTTTGAGGGGAGATTCTGTTGACTTGTGAAAACTCTTTGAGAGAGACTATGGTTGGGGCATTGTTGCTTCCAAACTTCCATGAACTTGCAAGAGGTATTCAATCCTCTTGAGGATTTGTTTAGATTAGGTATCTCTTTTACTCGAAATCTAAGAAGAGGTGTTGGTTCAAATCCAATATTGCTTCCAATTTCTTAAATTTGGTGTCTATCTTCTATCTATTTTAATTCCTTGTTTGTTGTTTCAATTCTTAGATCCTAGGATCATATCACACTGCAGCCTCCTGACGATGATGATCCTCTATGTGCTAGCTATCAGTAAAAGCTGCTCTAGCGGCATCTCTCTCAGCAACAACGCGCTCCATATCCAGACGGTGCCTCTTCTCAAGACGGCGCATCATGTCAGCTAACCTCAACTCCATCCTCTCCTCGATATCAACAGTCCCTGCCCCAGACCTCCCGGGTATGGCTATGAGCGGGGGATGATGACGATACTATGTCGCATACTCAGGAGTGACCTCTCCCCTAAGCCCATTTTGTGCCCGTTTGCGATCATCTAAGAACACTCTGTTATCCCACAATCTCCAAAACTGTGCTCTATCTCGGCACTGACCAGTCTCATACTCGATAACATAAGCACTCATGTTTTCAACTCTGGGAACCTCCTGAATATGGCCGAACTGCCCGAGTACCCTAACAGGGGCATAAGGCTGAGCCCCTTTCAATCCGATCAACACAAAGAAAGCACGGTCCCTGCTTCTAATCGCGATCTCACTCTTCACAAACCAGCTACAATGCCACAAAATCTTATGAGAAGATAGTTCATTCAGATATGCTTTCCACCCATCCTCACTGTCCGGGAAAGGAGTGTTTTTGACATGTTTCGGGTGATGGCTCAAGTAGCTCGTGGAAAAACACTCAACCATGTCAGGAGGTGGACGAAGACGTATATGTTCCATAAACCAGACTTGCAGGAGCAAGTTGCACCCGTGGAAGAATGTTACATTTATGATCCTACACTGATCAAAAACATGATATATATTGCCTAAAATCATCGGGATGATAGTGAAATCTTTCTCCATATCGAATAGAGCTGTCATGACCCAACTCACCAAAATGGAAATTGATGTTCGGCATTTTATGCCTACTTTTCCTTAATATTTCCGCACATTTGAGCTTGTTTTGCACTTGTTTGGTAGCTTGTGAATGTGGTTTTACACTGATGTTGTGTTGTGCGTGTGTAGGTTGTTACGCGATGCATTTGGAGCGTTTCGGAGCTTGATCGAGCATGAATTGGTTGAAGGATGGTTGAAGATTGGATTGAGCACACAAAGGCACGACACGAGCCGAGTTTTGGAGCGAAGAAGAGCATTTTTTGCCTGGCGCCCTAGCCCATGCGCCGCGTGCTCTACCGCGTGCAGAGGCTAGGCGCGTTTGGCTTGCGCCGCATGGCCATGGCGTGCAAGAAATGGCGGAGTCTGGTTGTTCTCACGCTTTCCGAGGCGCGGGGCGCCCGTTATAGCGCCCCTTATGCGCGTTTTTACTCCCTATTCCTTCTAGCATTGGGTCTAACTTATTACTAAGGGTTTGGAAACATTATAAATAGTTCTTTACTTAGTTTTTGTAAAGGGGGCTTGACTTTGGAGCAATATTGAGAGCTACATACTTCATTGAACAAGGGTTATTCCTAATCTTTCATCTATTACATCAATTATTTCATTATTACATCAAATCTTTGCCTTGTGATTATGAATATGTGTGGCTAATTTCATAACGTTCTAGGGTTAGAGTTTTACATGAAAGTTGATTGTTGAAGATTGATTCCCATTAATTGAATCCCATAACGGGTTACTTATTCTTTCTTGATTTCACTTGTATAATTGTTAAGAGCTCGATAATTATGCATTATCTATGGTTTTTGGGTTGAACTCGAAAGAGAGAATCTAATTACGTAATAAGAAAGAATAGAACTAGTTTGTGAACCCGGGCATCGGGGAACCAATTCGCGAGTAGGATAGACATATACTTGCTTGCCTAGTTTAACTCATTACAGGATCGTTAATGCGTGCATGTGATTTAACCCATAGACATATAGGGATTGAAGTAGCTTGCATAGATTGTGAATAACTGAAAGGTTTTCATAATTACATTTACTCTGTCAGTTAGTAACCCGGGATTTAAGAAGTGGAATCAATTGAATACATCAACTGGATTGTTCGTAACTCTGACCCTGGACCGTCCTCTTAATATTGTTAACATCCAAAGTTTGCACCATTGCTTGACTACACATCTAGCACTTTAACTACTGCTTTTTGGTTACAAAAACTCTCACCATCAAAGAACAAGACCCCTGGATAGTTTGTTAGGAATTGTTTACTAAGCATTAGTCTGCACAGTCCTCGTGGGATTGACACTCGACTTTGTCACTTTATTACTTGGCGACCACGTATACTTGCGTGTGTGTTTGGGAGCAACAAGTTTTTGGCGCCGTTTCCGGGGACTATTACTAACTAATTTCTTTTTGAACGATTACTTAATTCCTATTCAGGTTTAATTTTTTTTTGTTGAGTGTCTTGTGCTATTTCAGGCTACAGGTTTTGCATGCAAAGGAATAAGAAGGAAGAACCACTCGCACCTTTTGATCCCGAGCCTGAAAGAACCTTGAGAAGGTTAAGAAAGGAAGCAAGAGATCGAGAAGCACTAGCAATCGTACCTGCTTCTTTACCTATTGAAATGGCAGAAGAACAAGCTATAGCAGTGCGAGATGTTGCTTTGCCTAGCCTGGCAGGAGTAGCGTCAAGTATTGTGAAGCCCGCTATTACCGGGAACTTTGAGATCAAGCCCGGCATGATTCAGTTGCTGCATGTGACGGGGCAATATGCTGGATTACTTCATGAGGATCCACAGCAACACATTCAAAACTTTCTGGAGATCAGTGATACATATACACCAACGGGTGTGCCTACTGATTATGTTCGTTTGACTTTGTTCCCATTTTCATTGATAGGGACAGCAAGGAAGTGGTTAAAGGCTGAGAAGCCTGGGTCTATCACTACTTGGGAGGATTTGGCTAAGAAATTCTTAGCTAAATTTTATCCGTCTGCTAAGACAGCCCGGCTGAGGAGTGAAATCATGTCATTCAGACAGTTAGACGGAGAATCTTTGTACTCAGCCTGGGAGAGATTTAAGGCTCTATTGAGGGATTGTCCACACCACAACCAATCCAATGAGGTTATTGCACACACTTTTGTTGAGGGGTTGAATGCACACACGAAGATTGTGGTAGATGCTGCTGCTGGAGGTCAAGTACTGGCTTTAAACTTTGATCAAATTTATGAGTTACTTGACAAGTTTTCGCAGAGCAATCCTGATTGGCAGGGTGTTGGTAGAGCTACTACGCAAAAGTCTGCTGGGATACTTCAATTGGATGCAGTTTCAGAGCTAAGGGCGAAAATGGATGCTATTTCCAATCAAATCAGCAAGCTGACTCTGCCGCAGACACAACAACCAGCAGCTCCAGTGCAACAACTTCAAGTCTTTTGTGAGGTTTGTGGAGAGGATCATGCTACTGACGTCTGTCCATCTAATCCAGAGTCAGTATACTATGTGGGTAATCAGAACAGATCACAGGGTCAGAATCGCAATCAATATGGTAACAGCTACAACACGGGTTGGCGTAGTCACCCAAATTTTTCTTGGAGGGATAGTCGTGAGCAGCCTCAAGGCAATGAGAGGTCCCAAAATGCACCACAGCAGGGGCCACAGTAGTCTAGTTAAGTTGAGGATATGCTTAAGAAAATTCTTGCAGGGCAGCAAAAGCTCATGAATGATTCAGCTTCTCAGGCACAAACAATTAAAGATTTGAGCAATGCGCAGAAAGATCTTGAGAGGCAATTGGGGCAGCTAGCTGAAGCACAAAATAATAGACCTCGGGGTGCTTTACCGAGTGATACAGAGAAGAATCCTAGAGAATTTGTGCAAGCAGTTACTTTGAGGAATGGAAGAGCTTTGGAAGAAGTTCCCCCAAAGCCAAGAAAGCCTGTTGGTGAGTTAGAGCCAAATGCTGATAGGGAAGTGGAGAAAGAAGCAGAGAAAGTGATAACAAAGCAGCCCGAGTCTGCTATTGTGAGACCACCACCACCTTTCCCTCAGAGACTTCAGAAGCAGAAAGTTGATGCAGCATGCAAGAAATTTTTGGAGATCTTGAGTCAAATTTAGGTAAATATTCCTTTGGTGGAGCTTTTGCGGGATGTTCCCAAATATGCTAAATACATCAAGGACATTGTTTCTAATAAAAGAAGACTGACTGAGTTTGAGACAGTTGCACTCACCGAGGAGTGTAGTTCCAGAGTTAGAAGCAAGCTACCACAGAAATTGAAGGATCCTGGCAGTTTTACCATTCCCTTGAAAATTGGGGAACATGAGGTTGGTCGTGCTTTATGTGATTTGGGTGCTAGTGTGAATTTGATGCCTTCTTCAGTTTTCAGGAAGCTAGGCCTGGGTGAGCCACGACCCACTACTGTGACTTTGCAGCTGGCTGATAGATCATTGACATGCCCCGAAGGGATTATTGAGGATGTGCTGGTACAAGTGGGTCAGTTTATATTACCTGTGGATTTTATTATTCTTGATTATGAAGCTGATCCTGAGGTTCCTCTTATCTTGGGAAGAGGATTTTTGGCTACTGCTGATGCTGTTATTAGAGTCAGAGCTGGTAAGATGATCATGAAGGTAAATGGGGAAGAAGCTGTGTTTAATGTGTTCAGAGCTACCCAGCTTCCTTCTCATTATGAAGAGTTGTCCATGGTAAAAGTGATAGATGATGAGTTGACTGCTGATGAGAGGTCATTCTTGGCTTCTAATGTTGATTCTTTAGAAAGGGCACTCTTATGTGATGATGATGATATCCTGAAGGATGAAGATACTGAAGAATATGTGGAGGTTCTTAATATGCATAGTAGATTCATCCCAGGGTGGAAGAAATTTGAGGAGCTTGATAGACCGTTGACCTTAACTCCTGCTAAACCGTCTATTGAGAGAGCTCCTAATCTTGAGCTAAAACCATTACCCGCACATTTACGTTATGCTTATTTGGGTGAAGGTAATACTTTGCCCGTGATCCTTTCTTCTTTGTTGTCTGATGTGCAGGTTGAGAAGGTGTTGCGGGTATTGCGAGAGCGCAAGAGAGCTATTGGCTGGACTATTGCTGATATTAGAGGGATTAGTCCTTCTTTCTGCATGCATAAAATTCTCTTGGAAGAAGATCATAAACCATCCATAGAGCAGCAGAGGAGGCTAAATCCAATCATGAAGGAGGTGGTGAAGAAAGAAGTTATCAAGTGGCTGGATGCTGGTATTATTTTTCCTATCTCTGACAGCAAGTGGGTGAGTCCAGTGCAATGTGTTCCTAAAAAGGGGGGCATGACAGTGGTGAAGAATGAGAACAATGAGTTGATTCCTACAAGAACTGTTACAGGGTGGCGAATTTGCATTGACTATAGGAAGCTAAACAAGGCCACCAGGAAAGATCACTTCCCACTCCCTTTTATTGATCAGATGTTGGATAGACTTGCAGGCCATGAGTATTATTGTTTCTTGGATGGTTATTCGGGCTACAATCAAATTGTGATAGCCCCTGAAGACCAAGAGAAGACTACTTTCACTTGTCCATATGGCACCTATGCATTTAGGAGGATGCCATTTGGGTTGTGTAATGCCCCGGGGACTTTTCAGCGGTGCATGATGGCTATTTTCACTGACATGGTGGAAAAATTTGTGGAGGTATTTATGGATGATTTCTCAGTGGTTGGTGACTCTTTTGATGAATGCTTGAAAAATCTTGATGTTGTGCTGAGCCGTTGTGAAGAAACAAATCTGGTGCTGAATTGGGAAAAATGTCACTTTATGGTTCAAGAAGGCATAGTACTTGGGCACAAGGTGTCAAAGCAAGGGATTGAGGTTGACAAGGCGAAGATAGAGGCTATTGAAAAATTACCACCACCTATCTCTGTTAAGGGGGTGCGTAGTTTTTTGGGACATGCAGGGTTCTATAGACGTTTCATAAAGGACTTCTCCAAAATTTCCACTCCCTTGTGCAAATTGTTGGAGAAGGATGTGAAATTTGTGTTTGATGATGCTTGTCTAAAGGCGTTTGAAGAGTTGAAGAAAAGGTTGGTGACCGCACCAATCATCATTGCTCCTGACTGGTCTTTGCCGTTTGAATTGATGTGTGATGCGAGTGACAATGCTATTGGGGCTGTTCTAGGCCAAAGAATTGGAAGAATTTTTCACTCCATTTATTATGCAAGCAAGACGCTTGATGCAGCCCAGTCTAATTATACTACCACTGAGAAGGAGTTGCTAGCCGTGGTTTATGCTTTTGATAAATTCAGATCTTATTTGGTTGGCACTCGTGTTGTTATCTACACTGATCATGCCGCAATCCGGTATTTGTTTGAAAAGAAGGACTCCAAGCCTAGACTCATTAGATGGGTTCTCTTATAGCAAGAGTTTGATGTTGAAATTCGAGATCGCAAGGGGACTGAGAATCAAGTAGCTGATCATTTGTCAACGTTGGAGAATAGAGATCATGTAGATGAGGGGCGTGAGATTAAAGAGGTATTTCCTGATGAGCAACTTTATGCTCTTGATGCAGCTGAGGTGCCATGGTACGCTGACATGGTAAATTTACTTGTGAGTAATGTGTATCCCCCTGGGTCAACTGCTGAGCAGAAGCGTAAACTCCTTCATGAGAGCAGATTTTATGTGTGGGATGAGCCCTATTTGTACAAGATAGGAGTTGATCAACTAGCTAGGAGATGTATTCCAAGGGAAGAAGTAGAGCCGATTCTACAGAGCTGCCATTCCTCTCCTTATGGTGGCCACCTTGGTGGAGATCGAACAGCTGCAAAGGTACTTCAATCTGGTTTCTTTTGGCCTACTTTATTTAAAGATGCTCATGCATTAGTGAAGCAATGTGATCGTTGCCAAAGAACGGGTACCATTACTAGGCGTCACGAGATGCCTTTGAACAATATTTTGGAGATTGAGTTGTTTGATTGTTGGGGTATTGATTTTATGGGTCCATTCCCACCTTCTATGGGCAATAAATACATCCTTGTAGCAGTTGATTATGTGTCGAAATGGGTGGAGGCTATTGCACTTCCAACAAATGATGCGAGTGTGGTGGTGAAGTTCGTGAAGAAGAATATTTTCACTCGTTTTGGGACACCGCGGGCTATCATTAGTGATGAAGGTACGCATTTTTGTAACCGGTTGTTCAATAAATTATTGGCTAAGTATGGGGTTCGCCACAAGGTGGCTACTGCTTATCATCCCCAAACTAGTGGCCAAGTGGAAGTGTCTAACAGAGAGATCAAGCAAATCCTTGAGAAGACTGTGAATGCCTCGAGGAAGGATTGGGCTATGAAGTTAGATGATGCTCTCTGGGCCTACCGAACTGCATTCAAAACACCTATTGGAACCTCTCCATATAGGCTTGTTTATGGTAAGGCTTGTCACTTGCCGGTTGAATTAGAGCATAAGGCGTATTGGGCAATTCAAAAGCTCAATCTTGATATGGCTTTGGCGGGGGAGAAGAGGATGCTCCAATTGCATGAACTTGAAGAGTTCCGTTTCCATGCGTACGAAAATGCGAAATTATATAAGGAACGGACAAAGAAGTGGCATGATAAGCACATTGAGCGTCGTTCTTTTGAGCCCGGGCAGCTTGTATTGTTGTTCAACTCGAGGTTGAAATTGTTTCCGGGCAAGTTGAAGTCGAGATGGTCGGGGCCTTTTGAAGTGGTTCGTGTTACCGCACATGGAGCGGTGGAATTGAGAGCCCAGGATTCGGAGAACACATTTTTGGTTAATGGTCAAAGGGTGAAACGTTATTGGGGAGGTGCGGTGAATCACCGCACTTCAATTATTTTGAGGGACCCTTGATTCATACCCGTCGAGCCACGACGTTAAATAAGGTGCTTCTCGGGAGGCAACCCGAGCTTGTACTTGTAATAGTTTAGTTTTTTTTGTTTTTATAGTGTCACGTAGTTGTTGTTTTTGTGTGTCGTTTTTGCAGGAATCGGGTGAGCTAAACGAGGTGAAATGAATGCATTGAGGGGTATGGGACGTCTCGAGACATGTCCCACCCTTGGGTTTGTACTTAGAATCGAAAATCGGTGCGAAAAAACGTGCTCGGGCGCGTTCAGGAGTGCCCCGCGCCTCCCAAAGCGCAAGAAAAAAGCTGAAGCAAAGAGGCTAGGCGCGGTTGGGAGCGCCCCGCGCCTCCCACCGCGCGCTGTTGGCCTGCGCCGCGGGACCTATCGCGGAAGGCCAATTTTTTGTAAGTTTTCCGGGTCAAACGGGTTTTGACCCGCGACCCGGTACTCCCATGCCCTTAATCCCGATTTCTAACACCCCTTTCTTCATTATTTTCACTCCAATTTCTCTCTAATCACACCCTAATTCATCTCTAACACTTGGACTCATCCCAAATCTCGAGCAATCCATTCTAGACCATTCAAGTAAGTAAATTCTTCTTCTCTTCTCTTCATTAACATGTAAGTTGCACTTATTATTGCTCATGGGTGATTTCTTAGCTAGTTACAAGTCCACTCATAGAATTCATTCTTGTGATGCTTAAATTGCTAATGGTGATAGATAGATGACTTGTGACTTGAAAAAAGAGATCTCCCAACAATTTGGGAGGGTTGGCACATTACAAAATCCATTGAAATTGCTAGTTTCAAGTTGTGCACACTAGGTGTTTGTGAAAAAGCCTCAATGATACAAATTCAATAACATTGTGAATTCTTGAGTAGCAATGCATCCCTTAGGCTTATTATGAACACTAGGTGTTGCACACACATAAAAATTGATCATGAGGCACCCACACTAGCTCAATCTTGAAAGTTTAAAAGTGTGGCATATTTTGCCCAAGGCTAGTTTTGCTCAAGTGTGGGGTTGCTCGTGCCATTAAGTTGAGTGCCTGACACATAGAATGTGTGATAAGTGTGGGGTGGTACCCTACCAATTGAGCTTGAATTGTATCTTTGGTGTTTAGCTATACATCTCACATTGATCTTTGTGTTTGTGTAGGTACCATGGTCGCCACACCTCATAAAGCTAGTTCCTCATCCACCTCGGGTCCGAGGAGAGCACATCAAGCCGGGCCTTCTTCCACAACGCAAAAGGGCAAGGCACCGGCCAAGCCCAAGGCAAAAGCAAAGGCAAAGGCTAAGATTCCAAAGGACGCGGTGCCGATACCACGTCCCGGAGGCAAGACCCGGTATGGCCTCCCTTTTGTAAAGAAGGGGGATTGCCAAACATGGTATAAAAATGTGCAGCTTGCGGGATACATACCCGAGCAAGCCATTGATAAACGGCCGGTGCTACAAAAGTTTAGAAGTGTGGCTGAGAAGATCATTGCTCTCAAGTGGGACTCAGTGTTTGAGAGTCCGGGGCACGCCAACTTGGACATGGTCCAAGAACTGTATGCTAACTGGGAGCCCGAGGAGGCGTGGAGAGATGATGACATGGTGACTGTTAGGGGAGTGAAGGTGAAGTTGGATCCATCGGCATTGAATGCCTTCTTGGGGGTAGCTGACCCCGATTATGATGAGCTGAGAGAGTACATCAAGAAACTGGATTACACGGCCTTGCGGGAAACCTTGTGTGGCGAGGGCTCCACGCATAAGTGGGGGCGAGGAGCGACTGGGAGACACAAGTTTATGCAGTTTACACAGTTTCTCAAGCCGGCGCGTGTATGGATGAGGTTCATAAATGCACGGATTCTACCATGTTCCCATTACTCCGAGGTCACTAAGACTCGGGCGTGCATGGTGTACTTTTTCATGACTGGGAGGCCGGTGAACATAGGATACTACATGTTGCGAGTGATGAAAGAGCAAAGAAAAGAAAAATCATGTAGTAGGTTGTACTTTGGGAACCTCTTGACCCGTTATTTAGAGAAGGCGGGCGTCCCCGTAGATGAGATTGGGGATCGCATTGTCCCTGATATAGGGAAGCTTTTTGACATTGCTTCGGTCAAGGGGGTGATCACCACGGCACCGGTGAAGCTGACGGCCGACGAGTGGCGGGAGGCAGGAGCCAACTTGGCCGCACGTCAGTACTTGATGATTGAGGCTATGGCCCGTCAGTCGGGCGTTGATTTGACTGCTATTGACCGCAAGGTCCCGCTGACGGAGACCTCGAAGGGTCTGCTGGGCGAGGTTCAAGCTAAAACGGTGGATCCGCGGGAGGATGAGAACACGGATTCAGATGTTGTGGCCAATGATCCGGATAGTGAGTATACGACTGATGATGAGGAGGAGGCCTAGGTCCACACTCCTGCGCACCACCCGGATTTCAGGCCAGTTTTCTTGTACTCTTACTTTTGCACTTACTTCTTTGTCGCACTGGGACATTGCTTAGTTTAAGTGTGGGGTGGGGTACTGCCCTTTATCTAGTTTTATTTTTGAGGTTTAGGATGCATGTACCTTAGGACTTTTTCTTTTGTCACTTGACTTTGTTTTGATTTATTTCTTGCTTTAATATATGCAAAATTGAAAAAAAAATTAGAAAACCAATGAAAAATTCCAAAAAGATTTTCCTTTTAGTTTTATTAGTGGTACATGTCATCCGCCCCGTGGTTTTTCTTATGGCCGCGGTTCTTTTCCACGGGGTGACCTTTGAACCGGGTAGTTTTTATTTTTAGGATTAGGATAGTTAGTTGTAGATGACCCTAGGCGGAGGAACTAGGTAGAATGCTAGGTGCCTTTGATTTGTTTGATACCGGTGGACTTGGACTTGATTGCATGTGCTATTTGTGGTGTCCTTGGTTTTAATTTGATGCATGCCTAGTGAAAAAGGAAAAAAAAAATGGAACAACCCCCTTGAGATGCTTGAGTCCGCTTGCTTGACTTGTTGTTAACCTTTGTGCATGAGTGCTTAAATTTCCACAAGTTGCATTCTAGAAGCTTGGTTGAGAGTTGTTGATGGAACCTTTTTGTGTGGATCATGTGCAATGTGTGTGTGAGGCATGTTCTTGTTTGCTCCATGTTGCATATTAATGTCTAGAACTTGCCCCGTGTGTGTGCAAAGCGAAATCCTAGGTTTGCTCTAGTCGGGAAATGATACAAGGCTTTCTTTTACTTGCCTACCCTTACATATATACCTTGGAAAAAATTATTGTTGTGATTTCTTTGACCCTTTTTGTTGGCACCCACACCCCGAGCCTACCCATTTGTGTTAAATTGACTCTTTTGGCCTTTACTCCTTAAGCACTTTATTGATATTGTGTAGTTGATTGGAGTTGTGGTTGGATGTTGGGAGACTCTTGAGTGGAGCTAAAAAGGGGAATAATTGTGAAAGTTGTGAAGTAGTGAAAAGCATTGGCAAGGTTGGAAGTTAATGAAATTGAGATAATGAAATTGAAAAAGAAAAGAAAAAAATAGTAAAGTTGAAAAGAAAAATTGTGGAAAAGAAAAAAAAGAGAAAGATATCCCTTCCTTGCTAGTGTGTGTGGTTAAAAAGAAAATATGCTACTTATTGAGAAGGTGTATGTGTGATAGTTGTTGATTGGGTGGCTTGTTGAGACTTGTTATAAATGTGATGTATTAAAGTGCTTAGGGAGGTAGTCACTATTACCCATATGTATCCTACCCGCACCTTAGCCTACATTACGACCTTTCTAAAGTCCTAGTTAATCCCGATTGGAGTGAGCCTACATTAGTGGAGTCCTACACTACGGGCAAGCCTATGGTACGTTGTGTGTGACATGTGAGCCTTTCATGAGAGTGAGAGAATTCATTTGTTATTGCCCCCGTTCTATTCATGATATTGGTTTTTGTGTGTGATCTTTGGGGGGGCACTCTCTTTCATATTGGTGAGGGCACGTGGTTTGCATGAATTAGGTAAAGTTAATGGCTCTTGGTTGAGTAGATAGGTGTGATTTTGTGGGAGCATGGTTGCATTAAGTTGAGTTTGTGCATTTGAGCTATTTTGGGGTGGTTGTTCTTATATTTTTGGTTTGGTAAATTATTGGCATGTTGTGGATCCATAGTAGTCATGTGCGCATTGGTTCAATGGTCGGTATCAACCATAGTCATAGGCAGACCTGTTTTACCTAGGTTGGGAAGTGGGATGTGATTTGCTCGAGGGCGAGCAAAGGTTCAAGTGTGGGGTGGTGATGTTCGGCATTTTATGCCTACTTTTCCTTAATATTTCCGCACATTTGAGCTTGTTTTGCACTTGTTTGGTAGCTTGTGAATGTGGTTTTACACTGATGTTGTGTTGTGCGTGTGTAGGTTGTTACGCGATGCATTTGGAGCGTTTCGGAGCTTGATCGAGCATGAATTGGTTGAAGGATGGTTGAAGATTGGATTGAGCACACAAAGGCACGACACGAGCCGAGTTTTGGAGCGAAGAAGAGCATTTTTTGCCTGGCGCCCTAGCCCATGCGCCGCGTGCTCTACCGCGTGCAGAGGCTAGGCGCGTTTGGCTTGCGCCGCATGGCCATGGCGTGCAAGAAATGGCGGAGTCTGGTTGTTCTCACGCTTTCCGAGGCGCGGGGCGCCCGTTATAGCGCCCCTTATGCGCGTTTTTACTCCCTATTCCTTCTAGCATTGGGTCTAACTTATTACTAAGGGTTTGGAAACATTATAAATAGTTCTTTACTTAGTTTTTGTAAAGGGGGCTTGACTTTGGAGCAATATTGAGAGCTACATACTTCATCGAACAAGGGTTATTTCTAATCTTTCATCTATTACATCAATTATTTCATTATTACATCAAATCTTTGCCTTGTGATTATGAATATGTGTGGCTAATTTCATAACGTTCTAGGGTTAGAGTTTTACATGAAAGTTGATTGTTGAAGATTGATTCCCATTAATTGAATCCCATAACGGGTTACTTATTCTTTCTTGATTTCACTTGTATAATTGTTAAGAGCTCGATAATTATGCATTATCTATGGTTTTTGGGTTGAACTCGAAAGAGAGAATCTAATTACGTAATAAGAAAGAATAGAACTAGTTTGTGAACCCGGGCATCTAGGAACCAATTCGCGAGTAGGATAGACATATACTTGCTTGCCTAGTTTAACTCATTACAGGATCGTTAATGCGTGCATGTGATTTAACCCATAGACATATAGGGATTGAAGTAGCTTGCATAGATTGTGAATAACTGAAAGGTTTTCATAATTACATTTACTCTGTCAGTTAGTAACCCGGGATTTAAGAAGTGGAATCAATTGAATACATCAACTGGATTGTTCGTAACTCTGACCCTGGACCGTCCTCTTAATATTGTTAACATCCAAAGTTTGCACCATTGCTTGACTACACATCTAGCACTTTAACTACTACTTTTTGGTTACAAAAACTCTCACCATCAAAGAACAAGACCCCTGGATAGTTTGTTAGGAATTGTTTACTAAGCATTAGTCTGCACAGTCCTCGTGGGATCGACACTCGACTTTGTCACTTTATTACTTGGCGACCACGTATACTTGCGTGTGCGTTTGGGAGCAACAGAAATCCTTCTGCACTTCATCGAAAAAACCATCAAACCTAAGAAAGCGAACACGAACACTTGTGCCCTATGTAGGGACCACTCATCGTAAGTCACTATTTGATAGAACTCATGACGATGAAGTTCATAACAATCGGACTTCCCAAAGCGCTTGTGAAGGTACCCAAATGAAATCCAACCTTTGTTTACTGACAGACCTAGGAGCTAACATTCTTTTCTTTGTAAGGTCCATTTTGACCAACCCAGCTAACTCCACTAGTGTGGGAGTCATCTCAAATCCGTTAAATTGGAAGGTGTTCTTGGTAGAGTCCCAATGCAGAATGAGGGCATTAACTAGTTCACGGTGTGGGACCAAAATAGGATCGTCAAGTAGAACATCAGTCAAGCACCCAATCCTACCAGTGACTAGCTTTCTCTGCATAACAGACATAGTTTTCCACCACTCCCTTAACTCCTCTGGCGGGCCATCAATCATCATAATAGCGAGTGGTCTGACACCTTCTCGGTATTTTCTGTTCCCGAACCTCGAGGACGACGCATCCATAGTACCTAATAAAATATGGGTTAGGGTTAATGCATATTTTGGACGACTTAAACAAAAAGGAAGAAAACAAGACTCGACACTTAGTAGGACTCGATTTTATTTTTTTAACTATATTTTTTATTTATTACTTTGTGAAAAAATAAGATTTGGCACGACGTTTGAAAGGAAGATTATGCTAATCTATGAAGAAAAACAAAACCCTTAATTACAACACAAACCGTTGAAAATAGGACTCGGGACGAATAACCGACACAAAATTTATGACGCAAGAATGACTTTTAAAAAAAATTTACCATCGTGACGACACAAAAGACAAGGATGCAACACGAACGCTTTTTTTTAATTTTATATATATATATATATATATTGCGATGACTCGGCATAAGACAAAGGCATAAAATTTACACAAATACAGAAAATATTCGTCATTACGACGGCGTTAAAACGACAGTTTTATTTGACACCTTAGGACAAGATCCAAGACTCAAATTTTGACAGTTATTGCAACGATGCAAAAACTGAACGAAATTGAGGAACCCTTTGACACAAATTTGGACACGAACTTCAAAAAATTCGCCATTATAACGGCGCAAGAAATTATTTTCAATATCTTTAGAATAGACTACTTAAACATAAATGGTCTAAAGAAAATTCGGCATTATAACGACACAATAATATATTTTATGACTCGAAAAACTCTCTTATGGATTTTGACACAATGACTCTAAAAATTCGCCATTTTAACGGCGCAAAAATCATTTTTAATTTTTTTAGACTAGACTATGAGACTTGATTTAAACACAAACGGCCTAATGAAAATTCGGCATTACAACGACAGAAAGTTGAAGAAATATATACTTTATGACTCAAAAATAAAAACCTTATAGATTTGACACAATGACCCTAAAAAAATTCGCCCTTATGACGGCGTAAAAATTATGACCTTTTTTTTTTACCCAAAATTCTACGTCCTTTTTGTATCCATTTCAGTGTACCCCGACCCCCAAACCAATAACGGTCAGCATAACGACCTTCCAAACATATGCAACACAGAAATTGTCATAAATGTGTCTTTCTGGGACGTGGGTCCCGTCTTGACACGAAGGAGGTCAACCTAGATAAGTGCAGTACCGGCGTACCGCACCTCACTAAGTCATCAAATGAAATACAGATAAATCGGGCATAAAGGTTTAACTCTAGGTGACACAATTGACTCGGTGTCTAGACTGGCTCAGAACCTGGTGGACAAACCGGGCGGAAAGCGCATCGAGGTTGTCTGGCAACAGTGTCTCCAATTTAACCCCGACACACCGTCCTCCTAAATCATGAAAAATTTTGTGTAAGAAGGTTTCTCAGATGCTGAAAGCAATACTGATATATATATATCAAAGACTCAGAGGGTTGCGCCAGAGAAGACAGTTTATATACAGTTCAGATAAATATTAAAGCAGTAACATTCAAAACATGGCAACAAACAAACAAATATTCACAAGCCTAAAAGCGACAATTATTAAAGCCTGAGATTCTAATTTCCCCAGCGGAGCCGCCAAGCTGTCACGTCCTAAAATTTACTAAAATAGGCAAGTGACTTAGATGTTTTAAGGTACACAAACTATTAAGAGATCGGAGTCGCCACTTGACATAGTTTAAAGGTGTGCCAAGTCACCAAAGAGGTACATTGGAACATCTATGACTCGTAAGTGGTCTGCGTCAGAGTTCCGGGTAAGGATTTAGGTTGACTCTCGGGAAGGTGTTAGACACCCTCGAGTCCTGTGCCAAGCACAGTTGCTTTATTGACGCTCTCCGGCTTTTGTGAATTATGTTTGTTGTTTAGCTGCCAAATTATTTGTTACACTTTGATTTATGTGAAAGTCACCCGTTTATTGACGAAAACTCTATCGGAGACTAACCGCGGACATGTTGTCCGTTCGAATCTTCCAATATAAATAAGTCTCCATGTAAACGTCAGACATTAATTTTGTTTAAGTCAGCGTAAGCGTTGATTATGCTTTCTAACTTATTTAATATTATTAATATTGTTCCAAGAGTTATTAGTTCGAATAAGGTGTGTTTATAATTATCTGTTATAATCGTTTTAAGTGTTACTACAGGTTCCATACTAGCGCCTTACTTCAGTAATAATTTTATAATTTGAACACATAGCTCCTTTTCCAATTTCCTTTCAATGGATGGCTTATTTCCTTGGTTAAGTTATTTGACTTCAAATTAAAAGGTCAAAACCTCAAACTGGATTGTCTTTGCAAATCTGGCGCAACGGTTAGTTTCTGATCGTTTTCATTCTATAATTTTTTGCAAAAATAGGTCTCTTTTGCTTTGTTTAGTTTCAGATCTAGCCTACTTAGTTAACCAAATTGTTCAAACTTAAAACATTTCTGATTTTTCCCTTTTAGGCCTAATTTAACATAACAGCCCACTCATTTACTTGTTTGCAAGTTATTGGTCTCTTCCACAAAATACATGATAAGAACATGAACATAAATGACAAATGTTACTTTTGACAAAGCAGGACTCATTAATAATCAGTTCTAAACATACTTTAGCTAATACATGACCG
Organism: Petunia x hybrida; assembly: GCA_037355625.1. Taxonomy (NCBI): domain Eukaryota; kingdom Viridiplantae; phylum Streptophyta; class Magnoliopsida; order Solanales; family Solanaceae; genus Petunia; species Petunia x hybrida. Next base: position 5,757,810 of record JBBBVM010000082.1, read on the forward strand.
AAATCTTACAATACAAGAAATAAAGGGCTGGAGTAAAAATACCTATATGAAGCAAAAGCCAAAGCTTAAAAGCAGATCAACAACCAAGCCTAACAGCAATAAGAACATATAGCAACGAGACTCTTATCTTACTCTCACTGTTTCTCTTTTCACTTCTATTGTTCTTGCACTTTTTTTTAACTCTACTATGTTGCTCTTTTTATCCTTTGTAATGTGTTTTTCAGATCTTATGTGTTGTATTTTTTTTCAAGTGTCTCCCCTCTTTCTTTTGTTGGTTTCTATCCCCCTCAATAATTTTTTAAAAAAAAGAGTGAAATAAATAGGTAGATAAAAATACAATCACCCATGTACTTTGTACCACTACTTTGACTCTCTTTTGACATCATCAATCCCATGTCACTTTTTTTTTTTGGAAATCTTTTCAACATTCTTCCTAATTAATTATTAAAAAATAACTAAATAATAAGACAAAATCACATGAAAATTACCACAAACTTTATGTAATTTTGATATTTTGTGCCACAATTAGGTGATTACGCACTTAAGAAACAAACATCCTTAGTTAATTCTTTATATTGTTGTTTCTTTTGTGTTGATGTGACTGCAACTTCTTTATTCTTTTTGTACCTTCCTGAAATCAAATTTATCAAGAGTGTTTAATTTCTACCTTTTTATTCTTGACAAATTCTTTTTTAGTTTGGTCATAAATTTCTTAATTGCCTTATCTTATTAGACACATTGTCCCTAAAATATTTTAGAATGACTTTCTTTATGATAATCATAGACAGAATATTTAAACTCTCCCACCTTTCTATCTCCCTTTTTTCATCAGAGGTACTCGTATATGTAAAAAATGGTGGAGAATCCATCTTTAATGTCATGTTAAGATCCATGACTTCGAGGTTTATGTAAGTTCTCTAGTCATAATTTAAGGTTAATGCCATTTAACTTAAAGATTGAGGGGATGTTGGCAATAATATTTTCAGAAGTAACTGTAGCTAAATCAGAGAACAACAAATAACAAAACAAGCTCACATAAGACTTGAACCGAATTTAAGTGAATTTGAATAAAGGTAAACCTTATCTCAAGATACCGGGCACTCCATTAATATTTCATCTTTGGACAAAATATTAACTTGTAAGTGATATCTTGGCGTAGTAATCAAACACTGATAATAAAGAACATGTCAAATACAAAATCTTCCTTTAGGCCGATTTACCATCTACACGTAAAATTAAATAATTATCACGCATTTATTACTACAAGAAAGCACATGCAATTCTGTTAAACATTGACCTTCCTTTGGGACAATCAATATTCACATAGGTTACACGCACACAACATTTTATATTCCAAAATGAATAAATCTCCACAAAAAATATCACTTTGGCGACGTCTAGCTTCAATTTATTTACCTCAAAATATATACAATCATACCAATATCCAAATTTAAATTCACCAAATAGGAACATAAAATTTCCAAGCCAAAACTAACTTGTTGGTGGGCCCATATAGAAATGGCTCCAACTATAAGCCTGAGATTTGGCCTGAAAACCAAATGCTACCAGTGACTATCTTTGATCATATACCTTGTGTTTTATTTATTTATTTATTTATTTTAATGTGAGAAAAGAAAATTAATTCACCAAAAAAAAATAACTTAAGGATTCCAAAACTTTTCTGGCAGTGAATATAAGGGGAGGACGAGCCTTCATCCATTTTAATGCCGTAAAAGCGGCCTCTATAATCGGAAAATTTTGATCAGTAGCCATATTTGGACGCGCTCATTGTGGACTATCCACCGTTTCAAAATTCATTGAAGAATAGCCAAAAATTCGCGCGCACACTTAAGCTCCATTAGCGTTGGAAAAACACCCCAGACTAGTCCCATAACAAAATACTTATTCAAAGCCCAAGTATTTTGTTATGGGACTGAAGAAGTCCCATAACAAAATAATCCCATAACAAAATAATGGGACCTTGAACTAACATGTTCAAAGGTCCTATTATTTTGTTATGGGACTTTATCCCATAACAAAATAATGGGATTTATTCCCATAACAAAGGTCCCATCAAAGGGATAAATCCCATTATTTTGTTATGAGACTTTATATATAAAGCTTCAGTCCCCATAACAAAATGCTGGGGCTTTGAACAAGTTTTGTTCACAGCCCCAATATTTTGTTATGGGACTGAAGCTTTATACAAAGTCCCATAACAAAATGCTGGGGCTTTGAACAAGTTTTGTTCATAGCCCCAGTATTTATACTGGGGCTAGTTTACTGAAGCTTCCCTCAATATAAATACTGGGGCTTTGAACAAATTTATACTGGGGGAAGCTTCAGTAAACTAGCCCCAGTATTTATACTGGGACTTGTCCGGAGGTGGCTATTTCTCAATTTGTTTTTGACGGCTACAAATCAATTAGCGCGTGCCAAACAGGCTCCTACGCGAAATTTTTATTCTATAATCTGGGGAAAGTGCACGAAAGGCCATTTTGCCACTGGTCTTTGGGTACAGGCCACTAATTTTAAAATATTTAGTTTGTAGCCACTTTCGCTTAAAAGATAGAACTTCAGTCCAGGAGCCGGATTGAAGTTCAGTCCTTAAAGATAGAACTTCAGTCCAGGGCCATGTTGACTGAAGTTCCATCCTTAAAGATGGAACCTCATATTGACTGACTGAAGTTCCATCTTTAAGGATGAAACTTCATATTGACTGAAGTTCCATCCTTAAAGATGGAACCTCAGTCAGTCAATATGAGTGACTGAGGTTCCATCTTTAAGGATGGAACTTCATATTGATTGAAGTTCCATCCTTAAAGATGGAACTTCAGTCCAGGGCCATATGGACTGAACTTCAGTCAATGAACAGAACTTAAGTCAATGTTTATTTAGTAAAGGCCCAAAAGTGGCCTCTAGTAAGACCAAAAAAATAGTGGCCTCAAACCAAATACCGGTGTTAAAAATGGCCGCTGGGCGAAATTTTTACCTATAATCTGTCCTCTTAAAGCCCTTTCTTTAAATTGTTGCTTACAACAAAATTATGCAATCCAAATAAATTTTATTTTAAAAGTAAATAGAATAGCTTCAAGAGGACTTTAAGTGATTGACAAAACCCAATATAACCAAACGGATAACCATTCTGCCGGCGTGTCGGCGACTCTACAAGCAGTGGTAGTATCACAATTCTTCTTCCAACCGTTTTTTTACTTTTGATTTCATATATTTATTTTAATTACCACAATAATATATAAAACAATAATAACCAAAAGGGTAAACCTTAAAGAGGCATACCACAACATTCTGCATGCAACCTTACGCTGCAAAACGCAACTAAATCAGTCGCTCATTATAGTTATCATTTCATTTAAATTTCCAAATAGACTTTTAAATTAGAAGTCTCAATAATTTAACATAATATTGGTTCTGATACCACTTGTTAGAACTAAATTGTAGATTAAACTACAATTACCTCAGGACCTATCATGTCAAATCATCAAGAATTAAAATACTAGATGCGGAAGCGTACCTGTCGTCTAGCGGTTAGGTCTTCCAACCCATTACGTGAGTAGCTATCTCTTTCACTAACGATAAGATATCTGATTTGGGGACCATAATTCTATTTATAGTTGCACACACTTTATGTATTTCTAATTAAGCTCATCATTTAATTAGAATATACATTAGGGTATCTACACATAAGACCCATATTTTATGAGGTATTTAATTAAGCCCGTCAACTTTAAATTTTAGCAGATCACTTTAATTGGACCAACCTTTAATGATAGCAGTCAACATACAATTATTATTGATACATATATATGTGTAAGTCCATAAATTCTTACAAGTCCATCTTCAAGTAGCTACAGTCCTTTTGTGGTTGAATTTGAGAATTAAGCTGTGAAAGAATTGAGAAGTTTATGTATCGGGTTTAGATCGAAATGGAATTCCCGAAAATCAGGGCTGGAGTATTAGACTTAATGAATGGATAGGTTGTAGATCGATTATTGACGTCACGTTCAAACGAACTTAATTGGTTTAAATTATTTCGTCGAGCAATATCCTATGTTATGTTAAATTATACTTAATGATATAGAAAAAAATTATGCATTTTAAAACTTATTAAGTATCATTTCCTATGGTACAAAAGGTGGGAACTACAAATAAAACTTTTAAGTATCATTTTCCACCCATTTTGACCATTTGTTGGTGGGAATTACAAATATAACTTAAGTATCTTTTTCTACCTGTTTTGAACATTTATTGACGTGGTTTTACTTCTATCCAGAGCCGAATTCAGAATCTACAGTCAATGGGTCCATGAGTATACTCTTATTATATGTGTAGATATTATAAGTTTATTTTTTGTGTATGTATCCAGAATTTGAGCCGAAAATAAATAGTTCAATTGAACTTAAAAAAACTCACCCTAGGTCCGCTCTAGTTCTATCTCCAATTTGTAGTGCAAATCCTGGTATATTATCTAATGATCATTTACGTAATAGAGGTGCATATACTAATCTGCAATTACAGTGCTAGGGAGATTAGTGTATGCACCTCAAATACAGGAGAAATAGGGAGCAAATCTAGAAATTTGCAATTAAAGTAAAACTACTAGGATTGAAATAATGTACCTCACGATTCTATAAATAGCATTATTCAAAAGTTTCCAGAACTATTTAATAGTGCTATTTATATAATCAGGTTGGCTATTCTGTCTTGTTCAGTGTCACGAAACTGTAATTTTCTAGATCCTAGTAAAGAAAAGTTCCGATGACACTCTGTTACAAGATGTTATTTTTGTACTACTCCCCCGTATTCTTCGTTTACTCTTTTGCTATTCCCCCTAAAAGACCATCCATTCTGACAAAAGGATCAGAAGAACTATAGTACTTAATACTTTTGGTAATTCGTCTCTTTTTTTTTTTCAAATATAGTAAATGAAACCCCAATTCTCTAAGCCAGAAAATGCACATGGCAGAAAATGTTTTATAATCTTAAAATGGTATTAACAACTGACAGATAACCACATGATGTTTCATTCATATCCTACAAAAGCACACTCTAAGTGCTGAATTATTGGAGGAAAGAAGACAAGTTTGCTCCTTTTTTTTCTTTTTGGTTTCTCATAAGCTGTCCAACTTTCCGGATTAGCGCCATGGACTCCCCAATGGGGAGTAATTCGTAGGGCTTAAACTCGATACATCTAGTTATAGTATGGATGAAAGCCTGAAAGGGTACATTCCACCTCACACAACCTTTAGTGGTACATCATACATGAGTTCCTTATACTACAATGCAAAGGTTGTCTAATAGAAGCAAATAAAAGTGAAATGCACCTCTGAGCTACTGAGAACTTATTCCTTCTGAAAAATCACCAAAAAGATCTTCATAAAGTATCCAATTCCTTCCCTTTTATTTTTTTGTAGTCTGCTTCCTATTTCTACTTTCCACTATCCCTTAAAAAAGTTACTACCAAAAGAAACACAAAAGGTACATGGATGTTCACTTCTTTAATATTCCAACCAATAGGCCTCCACTCTGATGCCTCTACCAATTGGACCACTTGAAAAGTTACCTTTTCCTTTCCTGCAAATACGATCACTGTGCAATCATGGAACAAATTCATCTCATGAATACCTTACCAGCAAATCTTGTTGTGATTTTTATCCTCTATTCTAGAAGCACAAAAAAATTACATACAATACAATAAGATGAAGTCTTTAATTAAAAGCACTTTTCACCATTTCCTTTACTCAACTTCTTTTCATTAACAAACTTGATGCCTGAACCCAAACTTCTCATTCTTGAAATCAAACTCAACAAACATGTTCTGCATCTGAAAATTTCCAAGAATTATCGATGGGCCGGAAGATAATGCAGGGCCAGAATCTTGATTAGTGATCATAGTCAAACAAATCACATCATTTTCACCAACAATGCTAAAGTAATTTGCCAATGGCAATGCCATCTCTGCACCCCCTTTAAAATGAAATTTCAGCTCTGGCAAAGACAAACTTTTGTGTCCTGAAACATTAAAACATGGCCTTAAACCGGTTAATCTTTCGATTTTCTCAACTCTTGAATACCCCTTTACTTGGTTAACAAATGCATTCATCACAGGCTCAAAAATACCATGATTCAAGAATGTGAAAGTTGTGCCTGAATCAACTATAGTCCCACCATCACCTTTTGCATTAGGTGTCAAATACTTGTATGGTATTTTCACTTTCTGTCCACCAACTGTGATTTTTCTCAAACCAACATAATAGTACACTGACAATGCATTTCTTCCAGCAACAACTGGATTTTTAACCAAAGGAGTGTAGCTCATATTTGCTGACTTTTCACCTCTAGTATCCAAAACAAGCATGCTACTTTTGCTAGTGTCATCAAATCTATGTGACACAAGACAATATGACAATTTCTTGGCACCTAATTGACTTGGCAATGATGAAGATCCTCTCCCAAAACCCGCGATCCCCGCGGGTTGTTGAGAGGAAAATAAAGAACAACCAACAAGAAAATTAGGTATTTTCTTGTTAGGTAAGTCTAGTGTTTCAATAAGGCCAAGTCCACCTGTGGAACCAGAACCATATAGGATCATATATGGTGGACAAATTTGTTTGCAGTTTGTTGTATTGGATGATTGGCAATCTTGGCAAAGAGATTTTTGATTGGTTTTTTTGTGAATCCAACCACACTTTGGATTCAAACATCCAAGAACTCTAGCAGAAGTTGACAACTTAGGAACAAATGTTGGAATATTTTGTGAGACAGGACATTTAGAACATTGGTATTTTTTAGTACATGGGAACCAAACAAAGCTACTGCCAGTGTCCATGATGAATTGCATGTTTTGAGGAGGTGTACCAAATCCAAGAGTAATTGAGTAGCCTCCATAGCTATGAGAGTATAAAGGGATGTTGGAAACAGAAGAATCTTGAGAGTTCTTAATGTGATTAGCTCTAGCTAAGGAAACAGAAGCTAACTGAGTGAGCTTTTGGTAAATATCTTGATTTGGGTTGTTGTGAAAAAGTGAAAGAGTGAGGGTTGTGGGGGAGTTAGATGAAGAAATGAAAGGAAATAGAGAAATGATAGAGAGAAAAATGAGGAGGGAAGAAGCCATGGTTTATGGGAACTGTGTCTTTGGAGATAATTGGAAAAATAAATAGTGTACTATAGTAGTAGTAATTGTATGTTGAAGTTGAGTGACTTTAGTTAAAGCAGAATAGTAGGTGGTTCTTTTGGCACCATTCTTGAGACATAGGTGCAACAATTGGCAGTGTGACATGTGATTCAACAATCAACAAACTTCTAAAAAGCAATAAATATTGGCACCGAAGTGTAAACCGGTGGGGTTTTGACAAAATATTAAGAACGTTTGCTCCAAGACATTTTGTTTTAATTGCTAACAATACATAAGCATTTGTTTGGTATTGTTACCTTATTGGATTATATATTGCATTCGTACAAGTTCAAAACCAGGTAGGACTAGCCAACTAGGTGAAATAATAAAGAAAATGTAAGTAATAATATAGGATGGTTACCAAGAATGAGTAGAGTCATAGAGTAGCAGATTATAAGATGTTACTGCCCAGAGCTCCCCTGATAGGAGGGCATGAAAAGGGATTTGGAGGAGGGGGGGGGGGGGGAGAATTTGTTATGTTTCATATTGTCAAAGAAATGGACCTTGGGCCTAACTCAACCCCAAAAGCTAGCTCAAGGAGGGAGGATTGCCCAAGTCCATATATACAAACAACCACCCCGTTCCACAACCAATGTGGGACGACACCCACTCTAACACCCCCCCTCACGCCTAGACAGGCATGGCCAAATTAATGGGGGCCCAAACGGGAACGGGCCTGGCTGGCTCTGATACCATGTCAAAGAAATGGACCTTGGGCCTAACTCAACCCCAAAAGCTAGCTCAAGGAGGGAGGATTGCCCAAGTCCATATATACAAACAACCACCCCGTTCCACAACCAATGTGGGACGACACCCACTCTAACACATATTAATGACTAGAATAATCTTCTGGAGAATAATGCATAATTGTATTATTTGAACTGAATGTGATAGAATGGCATATAATAATATTTTGTAAAAGAAGTCAAGAAATGGAAGGCATCTTCTTTCGTTCTTCACAAGTCAATGTTCTTTAATGCCTATGAATTATGATTGTGTCAATTATGCATCTATGAGCATCTAAACTATTTCATCTAAGTATTTTCCAATTGCCTCTAATATAAGTGTCGAGTTATGTTCCTCAAAATTTAACAAATAGAAAAAATCACTTGGAGGTTTATGCTTATGTTGGAGTTTGACCCCAATCTCTGATAATTTCTATTCACTTCGTTGACTGCTGAACCATACCCTTTAATGCAAGTTATTTATCTTTTCTTGCGTATAAATATCAAAACTTAGTAGAGCATTTTCTTTAGTTTTTTAAAGGCGTTTGGAGAAACATAGTGTCATTTAAGCAATATGCAATAGGTTATCTAGTCAAATTAGAGCTTAATTAAGTTTCAATACTATGAGAAATGAAAACGACTCATTAAAGACCCCATACATAGTGAATGTCCCTTTTTCTTTTCTTTTTTGACATGATATATGGTGATTGCACCACATAACTATTAATTGAAGTCTAAAGAGGAAGTTGGGTGCTAACAGATTAATTCGCATGTGATTCCTCACATGGTGTAGCGGTATTTCATGAATCAACTTCTTTTCCTTTTTGCTTTCCCTTTTCTGTTTATCCTCTTTTTTGTTTTTGTTTGTTATCCTTTCTTTCTTTCGGCAGGCGGGGACAATTTCGACATTATCATTATAAGGAAGTTATCTCCTGTGATGGTAATTGAAATGAGATACCAGTGACATACTACACTAATTCCTCTTTGTTGTAGGCACGGGGCGGAGCCACCTTGCTCCAAGGAGGTTTAATTGAACCCTTTTGTTGAAAAATTATACAGTAACTATCATAAAATGATATTGAACCTTTCTAAAATGATAGAAAAATTTCAATAAAGTTGCAAACGAAATTCAAAAATAGCTTTTGATCACATGTTAAATCCAGGATGTGACATTTTTGAACCCCCTCACATAAAATCCTGACTCCACTCCGAATCGTAGGTACACAGAGCTAAGACAATCTCTATGTTTCATCAGTCTTCGAGCAACGAAGATCCAGTAAGTTCCTCAACGCATACCATCCTAAGCTCTAATTGAAAAAGTAATAATTAAAAAGAAAAGGCTAATAAAAAACAAAGCAAAAAGATCAATAAAAGAAAAGGGTAATGAGTAGATATGGTGGTCCTCAGCTACGAATAGGTTGGCTGGACGACTAATAAACCAACGTAGCTGCTATATAATTACAACAATCAACAAAGATAGGAACAAGTCAAGACATATATATAGGTGGGAAGCATAGCCTCTCGTGTTCAAGTTCCGAGAATAGGGCCTTCTTTGGTAGGAACTAATGAGCATTCTTTGTAGTACAACCTAAAATAAATTTAAATTTGAACCACGAGATTAAAAACCTAGTGACAGAGGAACTTCCCTTGGCAAGACGAAATGCCGCTAAATACAGCGGTAGTAAGTTTTTAGCATTAGCAGAAAAGCTGGTTGTATTTTAAGACAACGACGAGATTGATCATTATCTATGGCCATATAACAGAAGAAGAGTACAAGACCTTTGTTGGAGAGTGGCACATGGGTATCTTTTGGAACGTATAATCTCTCACAATCAAGCCTGGCTGGAATGGCACAACGTACTACCAGAATTGGACCCTCCCCAATTTACTTCTTTACATAGTGGAGCTTTGGAGTAACTATTTTCAGCTAAAAGTGTTGGGACAGTAAGAGTTGTTCTGTCATCTCTACTTCACATAAGGACAATTCAGCCTTTGACTCTTCTAAGAAACCTCCTCCAAAAGGAATGGAGCCTTGACGTTCAGTATCTCCGACATTTCATTCAACAATGTCCTAAAATTCAAGCACTTACTATCACATTTTACAGAGGTCCTTCATTACTCTTTTCACCATCTGCAGGCTCATAGAAAGCTGCCGAACAATTGTAAAGAGGTAGCTATGCATCTTTGATCGAAGTTCTATTCAAATACTTTGCTTTTGCACCATAAATTTATCAGCAACTTCTTTAAAGCCTAAAAATTTAAATATACGAAAATGGCATTCAGAGAAAGAGATCAAGAAAAAGACTACAATAGTACAACGTACATATATAACGGGGGTAAATCCTAATCATAGAAAAATAAGAGATCAGCTTCATAACAAACGGCAACAGCATCTAGACACAAACCTATTGTTCCTTGGCCCTCTTCCTGGCCAAAAATCTCTCCTTAGCTGCAGCTGCAGCATCCTGATTTCTTTTGTGATGGTCAACTTTTGGTTGATCGCTCACCACAGATTCAGTGACAGCAGTTGGAACATTATCAGAAGCTCCTTCTACAGCCTTCTCTTCAGACAAACCATCTTGATGAGGCTTATATACCTGTTCAGTCCTTTCCTTACGAGGAGGAGAAACAGAAGCCTCGTGATCTTGCCCCTTTATCTCCCTAGAAATCTGTGGATGTGCATCCGCTGATGATGAAGGTCTTTCTTCTGTCTGAACTGCTACCGGTTCCAGATGCTTCTCGGACTTCTTAGACTTCCCCTCTTCGCCACCGAAGGCAACATTTTTCGTAAGGTTAAAGTAAAAATCGCTGATGTCAGTCTTCTTGGTAACCTGTCGATAGATAAAACATTATCAGAACAAAAATTCGCTATGTTCTGATAGGCATCACTTTCAGATCAATAAGAAGACACTAATCTATGCAAATTGCAATGGAGAACATTAAATTCTTTTTGTTTACTGAGTAACAGTCAACTAATGTACTAATTTATGTTTAGTGACGATTATTTCTTGTGAAGTGTTCTGTGTTAAACCAACATTCTCTAAGCAAGGAAAGCAAGATCAAATGCTTTTGACCATACAATAAGCCTTGCCAGCAGTTCATATAGTTTCATTCTATTTTTCCTTTTGACATCATTAGTTGTAAGTTGGCTTTCAGTACTTTCCATTGAAGCTTTTTTGACTGTACAATAAGAACCAGCAGTTTCATTTTTTCCTTTTGACGTCATTAGTAAGGTGGCTTCCAGTACTTTCCATTGAAGCTTTTTCTACCGTACAATAAGCATTAGCAGCAGTGTCTCTAGTTGCACTCTTTTTTTCCTTCTGACATCATTAGTAGTAAGGTGGCTTTCAGTACTTCCCTTTGAAGCTTTTCTTTTATTGGTAAGGCAAGGAATTTCATAGATGTAAGCATTAGGAAAATGAGAGTAAGCACATCCAAAAAAAAAAAAAAAAAAGGAGAGCTTTTCAGTGAACGTAATGCACTAATAAAGACAACAAAGGCATCTGGCTCTAATACATTTTCCGTATCCTTGATCACAAAAAAAACATAAGCAAAAGAATACATTTGAATTTGACATTGAAAAAATTTCCTGTATGTTTTCAAAAGCTATAGCATTTCGTACTTTTGGTTGAAGCTTATCTAGACCCAGGTTGAAACTGTGGGGAGAAATAAATGCTTCAGTGTCATTTTCCAGTATCTGTTAAATTTTACTAATGCTTTTAGTCTGTCAGAATATTTTTTTGAAGAAGGTTTCAATCTGTCAGAATTTGAACCTATGAAACTGCTATTGGACCTAGTTCAGGTGCTAGTTTAAAAGACAAATCGCCCCACCATCAAATGTAAGTGAAATAATATCTTGGGGTTAATCTCATAATTTAACTTAAAATATGCTTTGTTAAACTTTTGTACCAAACATTTTAGGAAGTGCTTATTTAAAATTTGGAAATGGTTCCTTTTAAGAACTAGCCGAAATGTACTTCTCTAGAAGCTAACACACTCCAAAACGGCCCTCAATAAATTAAGGTAACTTTCAATCATTCTGTTTCTTGCTCCTTTGTAAGAGTTTTCAATATTCTATCCAAAGAAACGTTGAGATTTTAGTACATTAAGCAAAATCTCTTAGAATGAGCTTTACAGAAAGATTTACCAGCTGGAACAGATAATGACAATCATCATACCCACAGACGTTGAAATTTCACAATAGGATGCAGCACAAGGGAACTAAAGATATGCAAGGGAGAAGAGAGATAATGCAGATGTGACCCACAGGAACTAAAGATATGCAAGGGAGAACAAAAGAGATAATGCAGATGTAACCAACTAGCACAAGTAAAATGTAAGAATTTTAACTTACATCATCTCTCTCCTCTCGTAGCTCACGAAGACGCTCTTCCTCCAACCATTTAGCCAGCTCTTGAAGTTTCCTCTTGTAAGCAGCAGTTACAAACTTGTCTTTGTCTGCATAGAGATGATCATCTTTACTCCTCTCTTTGGTAATTTTCCTCTCATTAACGATCTCATGCTCCCGTTCTCGCTGTTTTGCCTTCTCCATTAGCATCTGGATATATTTTAACTGGAACCAAATGTAGAAGTTCAGAAAAAAGGTGAGGGAACAATTTTCATTCCATTTGAGTACAGAGTGCAGCAATTAACTCTGTCATCGAATGCCTGGAGAGTTATTGCATGTCCAGATATTAATTAAAAAATAAAAAGTAAATCACAAAGAGAGAAACAAAAGTAAAGTAATATATAGTTCCAGTTTCGCAGGAAAACTTTGAGGGAAAAAAACAGCAGTCTAGACCTTCAGGAAAAAAATAACGCCAGACAAAAGCAGAAAAGATTGAATGGATTAGTATAACCACTGGGAATAGCAAAAGTCCCTCCTAATGTGAAAGAAGATTAACATTAGTATGAAAAAGTAGTTCAACGAGTAGGTTAATTAGGATGACACGCACAAATCAAGAAATGGTTCAATTACCGACTCTTGGATTAAGAATAAATCAAAGAAGGGAATACACTCAAAAAGTAACACTGCCCTTTATCCTAGTATGTTACTGCCTAAGCCACAATAGTATTTCAAGAGTCTAAGGTTCTAGAGGTAAATCAGGATATATTTTTGGAAGGTTTCAAGTTGTATCGACGTGAAAAAAGTAAAATCTCAAAATCCAGTTCCATTATAGTCTAACACAGCGAAAATACTGCAGAAATTATTTCAACTAAATGATTCCAGATCTGAACACAATGAACTTAGGACCTCTGACAACATAACTCACTAAGAGACAGAATCAATCCTCCATAAGAGATTTTGATTTTAGGTGTAATTAAATTTATCAGATAAGACAAGTGACAAAATCAGGTAATCAGTAAATGATCTCTTGTTTATTGGATACTCTCAACTAAAAATTAAGTGTGGTATGATATGAGGTCCAAGGATAACTCAAATATGAATCATAAAATTGCAAACTATGTACACTTCTTTGAAAAGGTTCTCAATGTAAGCCGACAAGGCAATCACTCTAATTTGGAATTTTCCCTGCTTGTTTTCCAGGAATACCCTCTTTGCTGAAGGGATAACTTTCTAGACGACACTATATTTAGCCTTCAAAGCTTTGAGCAGTCTGCCTAGCCTTTCTTTGGGACCTAGCCTTAGAAGAGTATTGAGTCTTGCTTCAAGCGATAGGGACGACCTCAGCTTTCAAACGAAACAACATAGCTGCTTCCCCTTATAGATTCTGAAGCAATTTAGTATCTATTTTGTAAACGGTCAAGTGAAGAAAAAGTAAGCATGGTATCAAACCGAATATTTCAGTATTAAATATGGTCCAACTTTACATTGCTCCATATCTGAATCTACTACTAATTATGATTCAAGTGAAAAAAAAGTAAGCTTCTCTATTTCGGGCTTTAAAACCTCTAGTTCTAGCGGTCGACTCAGTTCTTTCAAATTGTATCTCATTACTGAGAAAAGGTAACAAAGATAAAATATGAACTAGTTTTATACCAAGAGTAATTAATCGTTGTCGTTTCAAGGTCAATCTAATCACTCGTCTTGATACGATTTTTCCTTGTGTACTAATAAATCAACAATCAAACACCTTCACATAAATTTAGTCTGAGGAAGTAATAATGGTAACAGATAAAGTCACATACATCGTCAGCGAGAAAAAAAAGTACAACTACAACAGGTAAATGTAATTGATAAAAACTCTTTACACTGTACGTAAAATTTTGGATTGAATTTATAGTTTTAGGGCTTGTATGAATACTTACTGGCAATTCAGAGCTGCCGGAAGAAGGCGGCGGCGATGGAGGATGGAAAAGCGGCGGGCAGCGGAGAGGGGAATCCGGCAATAATTGTTGTGAGAATATAAGAACCGGTGGAAAATTTTATTACACGTTACGACGAGCCCTATTTATAACTATCATACGTCACACACTACATATATTTTTACAATGTAGGACAGGAATAACAATCCTCATTCCTACATATATTTTTACAATGTGGGACAGGAATAACAATCCTCATTCCTAACTATATACAACTTAATTCCTAACTATATAATGACAATCCATTATAAGCTTACGGATTTGGAACAGCTGAGTATATGAGATCACTGGTTTATTTCTTAACCGTTTTGGGTGATACTAATAGGGAGATTTATCCAAATAGACTACTTTCAGTGCCATTATTTAATTTTTGACACATAAAATATCGCATAACTTAAGTCTCGACGTCAGATTTTAGTTTTTTTTTTTTCCCCTTATAACCTGTTTGGCCAAAGATTCAAGAAAACCAAAATTTAATAACCTTTTTGTTAGATGTGAGAATCTCTGCATGAAAATTTAGTGACATGGCAATTTTTTTATTCTAAAATATAAACAAAGTAAACACATGTTTTAACCAACTATTCAACCCATTTATCAAAATAAAATTGACCAAAACAACTTAAAGGGTCAGATAATAAAGAACTATTAAATAAAAGAACACAAATATGCATTTTTATATTACCTTGTTAGATGTATTTTCAAGTTAAATATGTATTTTCATTACTTTATTGTTTATTTGTACGTGTTTTGCATATGAAGAATAGCTATGATATTTAGTTGCATGATGACATAAGTTTAGCTTAATTGGAGAGATATGGTCAATGTTGATTTATACAGCTGGCACTAACTTGATTAGGATTGAAACGTAGTTGCTTTTGTTGTTTTTGAATACGGAAAAGGGCAAAATTTGCCCTTCAACTATTAAAAATGGGGCAAGTTTACCCTCCGTTGAAAAAGTGGCTCAATTTTGCCCCTGCCATTAAGGAAATGGATCAAATATACCCTTCTTATCTAACAGACTTCCACCTCATATTTTAACTTAATTTTATGATTATAAATTGATGACAGAGCTAGCCACATAGATAAAACACATAAGCACCAATTTCATATAATATTGGTCTTCTTCTTCATCTTTAAACCCCTTCACTGGTTTTGTTCAACAAATTATCAATTTTGGTGTAAATGAAATAAATTAATTGACAATGTGAGTTTTGATCTGGCCTTTTAAGTAGACAAATAATGGGGAATGCTCGTCTGTACAATTAACATGCTAAAACCATATAGTCTGTATAAAGAGAGTGCTATTTTATACTCAGTGGATCAAGCAATCTCTTCATACTTAAGTTACTCTGATGTTAGAAATCTATGTGTATTTGCTAATTATGTCCATACAATATTGGTGAAAAGAAATATGAATTTCATGACATATTTCACAAGAAAAAAAGAAAAAGACATATTTCTAAGTACTATCTTGGAATATTATTTCTTTAAGTAAAAGAGTGCTAGCTTGGAGTATGAATTAACCCGAGAAGAAAAAATTCATTGAAATTATGTGGTGGCAAGTTCGAACAAATCGAATTCCAAGTTAACAATTCTTGATCCCTACAAAAATAACTAAAGAACCTACGTCTACCACCATTAATTTCTTTTCTGTAACTGAAAGAAGAGGCAAAGCCAGTAAAGAATCTTTTGTCAGTTTCGTTCTATAATAAAGAAGAATACAAATAGAAATAGCATTGAGAAAGAGAATGACAAAGAAAGGATTTGTACAAGGATAGAAATATGGAGAAAAGAAGAGAAATTTCAATGTAGAAGACTTTAGCATTGGTGTTGAATAATTAAACGGGTCACTGGTATCAAGTCTAGAGTTAATGAGTTAGGTTTTTTTAGTTACACATGGATATTTAATTGGGTCTGACTTGACAACCGTTAGTTTTGAAGGGTATATCTGATCCATTTCCTTAACGGCAGGGGCATAATTGAGCCACTTTTTTAACGGAGGGTAAACTTGCCTCATTTCTAATAGTTGAAGGGCAAATTTGGCCCTTTTCCGTTTTTGAATATGAACCAACCCACTTAAATAAGTAGATCAATAAGATGTTCTCTTAGATGTACTGGATTTTTTAAAAACGAAGGAAACAAAAAGAGAGGGAAAACGAAAAAGGAGCAAAAAGGGCGGCACTTAGCATCTAGTGCCAAGTCATCTGAGTTAGCAAAAACTAGTCGAGAAGTACTCTTTTGGAGCACAAGCACACACAGGAAGAACAACAGCAAATAAAAGTGATGATCATTATTCATTTGGTGCGCATATAGTTTTGAGATACATGCATTACATGGAAAATTCTGCCCCCAACTTGAATAAAGAGGGGTAAAATTGAAAAAGAAAAAAATAAACTGGAAAAGAAAAGAAGTTGTAAAGACGATTTTAGCTCGCATTAAAACAGCCCCTACTACAATGACTCTCACTTTCAGTTAACCAAATAGGAATCCCACCCTTGAAGCCGGTACTCACGAGCTGTCTCTGCCTGGTTGGAGGCCTTTATAATTACACGGCCTACGATGAAAATGCAATTGAGACAGGTGCAAGCTTTGTACTTGCAGCAAGCCCAATCTGTACGGAGAAGGATGAGACCAAACCCACATTAAACAGAAAATGATTTTTGTAGTGTGCTTGCTGCATAACCACAAAGCCGAAACACCATATGTAATAGTACAACAGTATGACTTGATGCGGGGCAAATCGAGCCAAAACACTTTCCAACGTGTACCAAGCTTGAAGGATGCAAAGGATTAAAAGTCAAGAGCGTTGGAAGTGAATTGAAGATGCATCAAGAAGATCCCAGGCCAGGCGCCCCGCCTAGGCCAAGCAGGCGCCCCGCCCAAGATACACAGGAGCCAGGCGCTCCGCCCAAGGGCCAGGCGCTCCGCCTAGCCTAGTCCACTTATCAAAATGTAGGCGCTCCGCCTAAAGATTGGGAGCTCCGCCCCAATTGCTGAAGAGCGAGATTTTGGTTGTTCTTTTACCGTTTTGGCCCTGTGTGGTCTATTTACTTAAAGCCTAACATGTGGGCATTTTAGACCTTTTACCAAAGCTTGGGAAAACATTATAAATACCCCAAGTCTAGCATATTTCATTGGGAGTCTATTTTGAACAATGATGAAACTTGAGCAATGCTCTTTGTGTTGAATGAAAACCTTGTTTTGGGACTTGAATCTTCTAGTGGACCTAGTTGATCTTCAACCCCGCCCGATCATTCTATTTGCAAGTCCCAAGTATGACTCGAGGGTAGTTGCATAGTGTTAGGTGAATCTTGACCCGAATCGAGGGTTTCACGGAACAAGTTCTTCGTGGATACCTCGTAGGGAGTTCGAGACGAGTCTCTCTCCTATCTTTTTTTACGTTTCCGTTTTACCCTGCATCAGTTTGGTATCAGAGCAAGGTTTGAGTTTCGTTCTTACGAATCCACATTCCTTGTTCATCTTATCTTTTAGTTTAGTTTATTGTTATTATTGTTCTTGTTCTTGTGAAAGAAGAAAAAACAAAAAAAATTGAAAAAGTTGAAAATCCAAAAATTTGGCATAACTTGTTGGTGTGATTGAATCTTGATATGGGTGTTATTGGAGATTGATCCTTGTTGGAAACCCGTCGTTTTGATACCTAAATCTCGTGGTTTGGATTGGTGTTACGGATTTTGAAAATTTGAAATCCCCAATTTTTCTTAAACCCTTGAAAATCCTTGTTCTTGAGCTTATGATTTGAATTCTTGGGTTTGATTGATTGTTGGTTGTGAATTTGTTATCGGGGTTTGTTCTAGATTGAAAACCCAACGATTTGAAACAAATTTCGTGAGATTTGGAGTTGTATAACACCAAAATTGAATAATCAAAACCCATTTGAAAACCCTTTTTGAAACCCACTTTGAATCTTTGAATGATGACTGTGCTCTGATTGTTGGGTGTTTGTGAGTGAAATTCATTGGGGTTTGTTGGAAACAACATTATACAACTTTGGGTACCTCGGATTTTGACAAAACATGGTGAAATCGATCCAAAATTTGGGTTGAAATTGAAGAAAAACGTTGTTGGAGAAGCTGAAGCCCGAGTTCCAGGCGCTCCGCCCGAAACCCAGGCGCTCTGCCTCACTTTTCTACTGGTGGATTGAGCAGGCGCTCCGCCTACCTTGGGGCGCTCCGCCTTAGGCGGTCCGCCTAGCCCCCAGGCGCTCCGCCTAGTCACTGAAAGTGTGAGATTGGGTAGTTTTTCCTAGGTTTTCTTGCTTCTTTGCTTGCATAACATCTAACTAGTACTTTTCTAAGTGACTTTTCTACTTAATTGGTACTAGTCCATTAAGCTTTTAGGTAACTCGTGCCTAGATTGGAGAGTAGAACTCCAAGAATATTCGTAGATCTTTTTGACTCAAGTCCTCACTTTAAAGAGCTTATCATCCATTGAGTCACATAAACTCCACTCACCCCGGAGTACACTTGACTTTTGGATTGAGTGATTGAGTTGAGGATTGTTGTTCAACTACGTGAAGCTTCTAGATTCAAGTTTGAGTGAAATATCCACCACCATTATATGAGTGAACTGAGTGATACACAAGTGAGGGTGTGTGAGATGTGATTTCACTAACGTTTGTTCATTTTGTAGGTACAATGGCCAACGAGGGAGAAGATCCCATGAAGAAGGTCTTGGATACTATCATGTCCAAGTTGGAGGACATAACCTTGAGGCTTGAGACCGTTGAAAGAAGGACCCCGAGCGTCCCTCTTGAATCCGGAGAAGGCACAAGTCATAGCACTCCTATGACCCCCGGACACTTTGCGGAGATAGCCAAGAAATATGAGCTAACGAATGATGTGGCTCCATAAGAGCGTGTGTTAGGCAATCCCCAACAAGTGGGCATTCCCCACAACTTTGGCAATCCCCAAGGAAATGCTCCACTTCCAAGACCCGTTCGAAATGTTCCACCTATTGAGTAAATTGTTGAGGTTCAAGAAGGGGAGGAAACCGAGTATGGAGATGATGCCTATGGGTATGATGCTCACTATCAACTTAGGCGAGGTATGAATTGGGGTCGTAATGTGGATAGGGGTAGAGGCCGAGGTCGAGGGCCACCCATGGGATATGTTGGAGGGAATGCTAAGAGGGATTATGAAGCTTATGGTGACCACTATGGAGCCCAACCGGAGCCTTACCGTGGAGGTCGTGACAACAATAATCTCAATAGTGTTAAGCTCAATCTTCCAACCTTTGAGGGAACTTGTGATCCGGAAGCATACATGGAATGGGTACTACTCATGGAGAGAGTGTTTGACACCAATGAGATGACCAAGGAGAAGAAAGACACCTATGTTATTTCAAGCTTTGAGACCTATGCTTCTACTTGGTGGGAGTCCATGAAGAGGTCAAGAAGAAGGATGGGAGTACATGTGAATGTGACTTGGGATGAATTGAAAGGTCTCATGAATACCAAGTATGTGACTCCAAGGTATCATCAAGGGCAACTTAAGAAGCTTTATGAGCTAAATCAAGGTGTCAAGACGGTTCAAGAGTACTATGATGAATTTAAGAAGACCCGGATGGCTTTGGATATGGATACCGATGGTGAAGAACAAGCCGTGATCTATTTCAAAAATGGCTTGAGTTATGGTATAGCTTCTCAATTGAGGTTACATGCTTATCTCTCACTTCAAGATATCTTTGAAGCCGCAATTGAAGCCGATAATTGGCTTAAGGGAGAGAAGTCTAAGAGCAACACTCCTACTCCCATGAGCAAGCCAAAGGAGTGGAAGACTCCAAATGCAAATTTTCCAAGTGCAAGTGGTGCAAGTGCTAGTAGAGATGTGAAGAAGCCGTATGAGAAGTCTACACCACATGTGGAAGGTAATTCTTAAACTCGCTTGAGCAATCCTACTTCTACTTCTACTCAATGCTATAAGTGCAAAGGGTATGGTCATTTTACTAGAAATTGTCCTACTCGAAAGACCATGGTTGTGGTAGGCAATTTGGTGTATGAACAAGATAGTGAGCCGAAGGATGAGGGAGTAGAGGGAGGTGAAGTGGTTGTTGTGGAGGAAGATGCGGTTGAGGAAGATGATCCTCATACCTTCCTTGTTGTGAGGAGAAGTTTAGGTGCTATGCATGTGGAGGATAATGAAAATGCGCAAAGAGAGAACCTCTTTCATGCTAGATGCCGAGTGATGGGTGTTGTTTGTTCCATGATTATTGACTCAGGAAGTTGTGCTAACGTTGTTAGTCAAGCACTAGTTTTCCAATTGAAATTGCCCACTTTGAAACATCTCAATCCTTATCGTTTACAATGGCTTAGTGAGTGTGGTGAATTAAAGGTGGTGAAACAAGTGATGATTAAGTTCAAGATAGGGAACTATGTGGATGAGAATATGTTTGACGTGGTGCCTATGCAAGCTTGCCATCTCTTTTTTGGTAGGCCTTGGCAATTCGATCGACATGTGATGCATGATGGCCGTGACGATACCTACATGGTCAAGCATGAAGGAAAGAAGTTTGTGCTCAAACCCTTGTCGCCCAAGCAAGTTAGTGAAGACTACAAGTATATGAGGGAGTTGAAAGAAGCGGCTAAGGCTAAGCCACCCATGGTAATTGAGCCTGAAGCCAACAATATTATTGTCTTGTCATTGCATGATGAAAGTGAGAGTCACTCTACTCCAAATAAAGATAATCTTGAGTCTCATGTACTTGAAAATGAGAGACAAAAGAAAGAGCGATGTGAGGGAGTGACCGGTGACAATCCTAGAAAGGAAAAAGGAGAGGATTTGAGGAGTGATGTGAGTGGATTGTCACCACAAACTACACTTGACCTTGAGGGAAAATTGAGAGAGAAGAGAGGTGAGGAAAGAAAAATTGAGAGTGAGAGCACCCACTGTTCTAACTATTCTTCATCTTCTACTTTTTCTTGTGTTAGCTCTTGTGTAGGTACATTTGAAGGCAAGCCATTGGAGCCTCAACCATGTGCTTGGAAGGAAAGACAAGAGGAGGAAAATCTTCAATGTAAGCTTCATGAAGGAGGAGTTTCATGTGACGCTTCAAGCTTTGTGAGTGACCAAGGAAGTACTTCAAATGTAAGTGTTGCTTCATATTTTCATGAGCCTACACATTATTTGTCTTGTGGTGACTCAACGTTAGTTGGTGCTTGTGATGCATCTAGTGAATATGCCACTAGCGAAGAGTCTAGTAGTCAACTTGTGTATCACTAGTGGAGAAAAATATTAAGCCACATCATGATGTGAGTTCATTGTTCTATGAGCCTCTCCCTAGTGTAGATTTGATAGTTGACAATGATTGTGACCTTTGCTATGACACACCATCAATCTTTGACAAAGGGGAAGATGAGATAGTTGATCATACCCTTATTGATATGCTTCTATTTGGTGGACCAATGTGTTATGGTGACGATAGTAGTGACCTTGAGGAGTCCAAATTGCATGAATTGGACAAGGTTATCTATGATGACTCCTCAAGTGAAAGTGATGAACTTAGTCTTGATACTATGCCTTTGTTTGATCATGAAATTGAAATGCATGCTTTTACTAATCCATTGTTTGAAGGAATTTTCAATTGTGGTAGTGAATTGTATCGGACTAGGGTTGGTAGTAAAATAGAACCTCATTGGTGTGAAGAATTCGACTCCTTAGGCAACCCATTGTGTGAAAACTTGAGTGAGGTAAATGACTCTTTGAGTGACCCTACTATTGCTTGTTGGGGTTATGATGAGGAAGAGGCCATTATCAATACCTTCCTTGAGAGCTTTGAGAAGGGTTGCTTAGGTGATGAAATTGGAGGTGAAGGGGAATCCCTCTGTGTGAGTAAGTATGCTCTAAAGAAGGGGAGTGGAGTAATTGATGTTACTTGTAGGTTGGGTTATTTGACTTACTCCACTCCACATGTTAATCACACTTTGAGGATGGATTGGCGTGTTGATCGTGAGCTTAAGGATCAAGGGAATTTTGATAGCTTAATCTTGCATTTTCCATGTCCCCATTATCTATTTGCTCATTCTTGTGTTGAGTGCACATTTTCATTGAACCAAGTACTTGTCGTTCTCCTTGGAGACTTGATCTTTGTGATTAGTATTGATGCTTGGTTATACCATAAGAGTGTGTTTTCCACACTTCTTGCACTAACCTACTTTCGTAGTAGGAGGTTTTGTGTTTGCTTGTCGTTGCTTGTAGGTTCTAAGCTCCATGTTAAGGCAAGGGAGATCTTGGAAGAGGCCTATGTCAAAGTGACGATCAAGGAGTACAAGGGAGGAGAGCATTGGGCACCCCGAGGAGATGATGATGCCATGGACGAGAATGCATTGATTTCGAGGACGAAATCTCTTCAAGAAGAGGAGGATGATGCGGGGCAAATCGAGCCAAGACACTTTCCAACGTGTACCAAGCTTGAAGGATGCAAAGGACTAGAAGTCAAGAGCGTTGGAAGTGAATTGAAGACGCATCAAGAAGATCCCAGGCCAGGCGCCCCGCCTAGGCCAAGCAGGCGCCCCGCCCAAGATACACAGGAGCCAGGCGCTCCGCCCAAGGGCCAGGAGCTCCGCCTAGCCCAGTCCACTGATCAAAATATAGGCGCTCCGCCCCAATTGCTGAAGGGCGAGATTTTGGTTGTTCTTTTACCGTTTTGGCCCTGTGTGGTCTATTTACTTAAAGCCTAACATGTGGGCATTTTAGACCTTTTACCAAAGCTTGGGAAAACATTATAAATACCCCAAGTCTAGCATATTTCATTGGGAGTCTATTTTGAACAATGATGAAACTTGACCAATGCTCTTTGTGTTGAATGAAAACCTTGTTTTGGGACTTGAATCTTCTAGTGGACCTAGTTGACCTTCAACCACGCCCGATCATTCTATTTGCGAGTCCCAAGTGTGACTCGAGGGTAGTTGCATAGTGTTAGGCGAATCTTGACCCGAATCGAGGGTTTCACGGAACAAGTTCTTCGTGGATACCTCGTAGGGAGTTCGAGACGAGTCTCGCTCCTATCTTTTTTTACGTTTTCGTTTTACCCTGCATCAAGATGAAAATGCAATTGAGACAGGTGCAAGCTTTGTGCTTGCAGCAAGCCCAATCTGTACGGAGAAGGATGAGACCAAACCCACATTAAACAGAAAATGATTTTTGCAGCGTGCTTGCTGCAGAACCACAAAGCTGAAGCACCATATGCAATAGTACAACAGTATGACTACTATAAATGCTCCATCCAGATGAATATATGGTACTCAAAGATTATGAAAACATAAATGCGGTCCCTTGGTGTGTTGTTAAGCATATATAGTCTGCAAATGATAATCCATATGCAGCCCCCAAGGCTTTGGTCGAACGTGAAAAGCACAACCAATGATGGTGTGGGGTCGCGGGTTTGAACTCTACTATGTCGTACTCTACTACTCTACCGCAGACAAGAGTCTAGTATTTAAGTGGAGAAGCGTAGAGGAGTAGACCCATTACCCACCGAGCTTTGAACTGTGCCCCCTCTAGCCACCTGAGATTTCTCAATTATTAAAAAAAAAAAAAGGCAATTCTTCATCTTTTAAAAAAATGACAATTCATATTCAAGGTTAAGTATAGAACACAGATATGTCATAAGCTTAGGTTTGCTTCTCTATTTCATTAAAAAAATTGGTTTTTCTAGTTTAATGTTGTGAGTGAAGAATCTTTTATAATACCAAAAAAATTGTATATTCATGAGAAGGATAAGAGAGTTGGACAAATTCCCGGGTACAAAAAGCTTTTAAATTCTCCTACTACACTAAAAAAAAGATGAGTCTCATGGACTATAAAAATGTGACTAAATCGTGTTCAAGTACCAAGAATAGGGCCTTCTTTGGTAGGAACTAATGAGCACTCTCAAGTGTACAGCCTAAAATAAATTTAGATTTGAACCACAAGATTAAAAACCTAGGCACAGAGGAACCTCCCTCGGCAAGACGAAAAGCCACTAAATACAGCGGTTGTAAGTTTTCAGCATTAGCAGACAAGCTGGTTGTATTTTAAGACAACGATGAGATTGATCATTATCAATGGCCAACAGAACAAGAGTACAAGACCTTTGTTGGAGAGTGGCACATGGGTATCTTTTGGAACGTTCATCTCTCACCATCAAGCCTGGCTGGAATGGCACAAAACTACCAGAATTGGACCCTCCCCAATTTACTTCTTTACATAGTGGAGCTTTGGAGTAACTATTTTCAGCTAAAAGTCTTGGACAGTAACAGTGTTGTGTTGTCATCTACTGCACATAAGGACAATTCAGCCTTCGACACTTCTAAGAAACCTCCTCCAAGAGGAATGGAGCCCTGATGTTCAGTATCTCAACATTTCTTGCACCAATGTCCTAAAATTCAAGCACTTGCTATCACATTTTACAGAGGTCCTTCATTACACTTTTCAACATCTGCAGGCTCATAGAAAGCTGCCGGACAATTGTAAAGAGGTAGTTATGCAGTTTTGATCGAAGTTCTATTCAAATATTTTGCTTTTGCACCAAAATTTATCTGGAACTTCTTTAGAGCCTAAAATTTAAATATACAAAAATGGCATTCAGAGATAGAGATCAAGAAAAAGACTACAATAGTACAACGTACATATATAACAGGGGTAAATCTTAATCATAGAAAAATAAGATATCAGCTTCAAAACAAACGGAAACAGCATCTAGAACACAAACCTATTGTTCCTTGGCCCTCTTTCTGGCCAAAAATCTCTCCTTAGCTGTAGCTACAGCATCCTGATTTCTTTTGTGATGGTCAACTTTTGGTTGATCGCTCACCACAGATTCAGCGACAGCAGTTGGACCATTATCAGAAGCTCCTTCTACAGCCTTCTCTTCAGACAAACCATCTTGATGAGGCTTATCTACCTGTTCAGTTCTTTCCTTACGAGGAGGAGAAACAGAAGCCTCGTGATCTTGCCTCTTTATCTCCCTAGAAATCTGTGGATGTGCATCCGCTGATGATGAAGGTCTTTCTTCTGTCTGAACTGCTACCTGTTCGTGATGCTTCTCGGACTTCTTAGACTTCCCCTCTTTGCCACCGAAGGCAACATTTTTTGTAAGGTTAAAGTAAAAATCACTGATGTCAGTCTTCTTGGTAACCTGTGATGTAGCACCATAAGGGAAATAGAAAATTAGGAGAAGAATAGAGATAAGGGAGAAAAATTAAGAGAGAAATCAAATATTAATTTTTATTAATCAACTAAGCTGTTTATTAATGAATCAGGGAGACCATATTTATAGAAGGGAGCCTTCCATGGTAAAATCCTAAAACTATGTAACTTTATCTCTAACTAAGAGATAAAGATAAAATCAAAACATGATAAAGATAAAACCTAACCAAAAATATAATGATAATAATTAAATCTATCCTAAAAGATAATTATCATAAATTAATAGAATAAATACTAAATTATCCAATTTCCTTAGGATCTACATCATTCTATCCGGGTGGATAAAAACTCGACTCCGGCGAGTGTGACTGTTGATATAATTCCAAAAGATTAGAATCAATAAAGGCTCTGATACCAATATTTCAACCTGTCAATAGATTAATCGTTATCAGAACAAAAATTCACTATGTTCTGATAGACATCACTTTCAGATCAATAAGAAGACACTAATCCATGTAAATTGCAATGGAGAACATTAAATTCTTTCTGTTTACTGAGTAACAATCAACTGATGTACTAAGTTATGTTTAGTGATGATTATTTCTTGTGAAGTGTTCTGTGTTAAACCAACATTCTCTAAGCAAGAAAAGCAAGATCAAAAGCTTTTAATCGTACAATAAACATTAGCAGCATTTTATCTAATTCATTAGTTGTTGTAAGGTGGCTTTCAGAACTTTCCCGTGAAGCTTTTTTGACCATACAATAAGCATCAGCAGAATTTTATCTAGTTTCATTCTTTTTTCTTTTTGATATCATTAATTGTATGCAGCACAAGGGGAACTAAAGATATGCAAGGGAGAACAAAAGAGATAATGCAGATGTGACAACTAGCACAAGCAAGATGAAAGAATTTTAACTTACATCATCTCTCTCCTCTCGTAGCTCACGAAGACGGTCTTCCTCCGACCACTTAGCCTGCTCTTGAAGTTTCCTCTTGTAAGAGGCAGATACAATCTTGTCTTTGTCTGCATAGAGATGATCATCTTTACTCCTCTCTTTTGCAATTTTCCTCTCATACACGATCTCATGCTCCCGTTTTCGCTGTTTTGCCTTCTCCCTTAGCATCGGGGTATATTTTGGCTGGAACCAAATGTAGAAGTTCAGAAAAAGGTGAGGGAACAATTTTCATTTCATTTGAGTACAGAGTGCAGCAATTAACTTTATCATCGAATGCACAAAGGGTTATTGCATGTCCATATAACATTAGAAAGGAAAAAGTAAATAACGAAAGAGAGTAACAAAAGTAAAGTAAAATATATCTCCAGTTTTGAAGGCCAAACTTTGAGGGAAAGAAAACACTAGTCTAGACCTTCAAGAAAAAGATAACGCAGCCAGACAAAAGCAGAAAAGATTGAATAGATTAGTATGACCATTGGGAAAAGCAAAACTCACTCCTATATTTCGCACATGATCTAACTACTTTTTTTCGTTCCTCTACTTTTTCCTTTTTAGTCCTCTAATATGAAAGAAACATTACCTTGCATGAAAAAACAGTTCAAGGAGTAGCTTACCGAGTCTTGGATTAAGAATAAGAAATCAAAGAAGGGACTACGCTCAAGAAGTAACAGTTCCCTTTATCGCTTCATTATTCATATCATAAGGAAGACGAACATTATCTTAGTATGTTACTGCCTAAGCCACAATAACATTTCAAGAGTCTAAGGTTCTAGAGGTAAATCAGGATATAATTTTGAGAGGCTTCAAGTAGTATTGACATGAAAAGTAAAATATCAATATCCAGTTCAATTATAGTCTAACACAGCGAAAATACTGCAAAAATTAATTCAACCAAATGATTTCAGATCTGAACACGATCAACTTAGTGCCTCCAATGACATAACTCACTAAGATACATAACCATAATCCTGCATTAAGGGATTTTGGGTATAATAAAATTTATCAGACAAGACAAGTGATGGAAACAGGTAATCAGTAAATGATATCTTGTTCATTAGATACTCTCAAATAAAAATTAAGTCTGGTATGGCATAATGTCCAAGGATAACTCAAATATGCATCGTAGAATTGCAAACTATGTACATTTGCTTCTTTGAAAAGGTTCCCAGTGCAAGCCGACATGGTAATCACTCAAATTGGGAATTTCCCCTGCTCGTCTTTCCTGGGAAAGACCAATGTAGGATAACAGGGAATACCCTCTTTGATGAAGGGATAGATACTTTCTAAAAGACACTAATTTAGCCTTCAAAGTTTTAAGCTATCTGCCTAGCCTTTCCTTGGGACCTAGCCTTAGAAGAGGATTGACTCTTCTTCCAGCTTTGAACCAACGATAGGGACAACCTCAGCTTTCAAACGAAACAAAATAGCTGCTTCCCCTTATAGATTCCTAAGCAATTTAGTACTTATCTGTTTTGTAAACAGCGATATAATGTCTATTTAGATCTACACCATATTCTAAGGTAAATACAACTCCAAAGAGTTGGATCCATCACAACCAACAAAGATCATTCACAAATATAAGCTAGGTAGCTGCATGCAATACACCTGTAGTGTCTCTAACATCAATGAAGGCAGTCAGCCACATCCATTATGCGTCCCTCCAACTATATGCTGATCTCAGAAAAAAACTTAAGGAAGACACAACTATGACAAGGAAGCTACACAAAAAGGATAAATCTTCCGGTTGCAAAATTTCTATTATTCTATGGGAAAATGATGCGAGGATAACCCCGCTAAAATATATGTCAGCCAACTCAGGATTTGATACTCAAGTCTGTTTTGTTAACTCAATTCCATCTAACACCACATTGCTTCCACTATTACACAAGCATTTTCCTCCAATATAAGAAGAGAGCTTTCTATGGGAAACAACATTCTAGAAAACCAACTATTTTCACACGGTTGCAACAACTAATTACAAAAACAATCATGACTATTCTCTACAAATTTTTTTCCAAGGGTATCCTCTCCAAACTTTTGTATTATTCATTTGTTCTGTTCCATGAAATTATATCGGACATATCTAAAAAGAAGTCAAAATATGAATTCAAAACAATACCCTTCTCTCTTTGCGATCCTGAGCTCGAGGTTGGACATCCTTCACTTTCATATCATCATAAACTCCATCATAATCGAACACTGAAGGGTCCTCTTCTAAAGCCTTCTTATGCAGTTCTTCAATCTGCCAAAAAGAAACACAACACAAAATAAATCAACGGAGTTACAACTTACAAACCTAGTAACTTCCTCTATCGAGTCTTACATATTTTTTTCTCTTCTTCAGTTAAAAAACACTCCAACTTATGCAGCATGCTTTCCTATCTAGTCTATTTTCTAAAAAGAATGACGTCTTTCTGCATTTAGAAAAAATTTAATTTCAACCGTGTGAAATGATTAATAGCCAAAAAAAATATCTAGGTCTTATTTAGACCATAAGTTTCAAAAATATTCCTTCTTTCTTAAACTTGGTGCATCCATGCCAGTCAAACACTTCACATAAATTGGAATGAAGTAATAATGAAACGAAGAGTTTTATGTTATATACATGGTCACTGTAGTGTCCAGGTCAGGCGCACCTCGACTAATTCTACAAGGTACCAACACAAATACCGAGTAACTCTATCAGAAATCACCTAAGCTACACTATCAAGTCATTCAAAGGATATGCAACGTAAAAGAATTATGTACATGTTTAAGAGCCTTATTTTTGGAGGCGTGACGAGAAATTTCTTTTTCGACGTCGTGGTCGTCATCATCATCATCCCCAAAACCAAGTGCTGGTGTAGGCCTAGCAGGAGGCTGTTTCTTCTTCTCCTCTTTCATCCTTGTCTCTATAAAATATAATATAATTGCAATTATTTGTAATTTTGGATTCAATTTATAGTTTTAGGGCGTGGCGGCGAGGGCGGGAATCCCCCAAGCCTTTTTTATTATGGCTAAATATTCTCTATACAAGTAGGAACGGCTAACACATGCTTATTAATGCTTATTATGTACTCCCACCATCCCAAATTAGTTGACACTTTAGAATTTTAACACTAAAATTATTAGTCTTTTTCAACTTTATTTTTAATAATTAAAATTTTTTTATCAAAATTTCATAGTTAAACATTAAAAATGAGTAACATAGTAAAATACATACTCTATTTAATGATTTTTTTAATGGGCGTGAAAAAATTGAAGGTGACAATTAATTTGGGAAGGAGAAAATAGTTATTTCATGTATTTGTTGGTAATTAAATTGTTTAAATTGTTGGTAATGAGTTTTCATGGTATAGAGTACTATAGACCTAAGATAGGTGCAGAATTCAAAGCGAAATCTATATAATTATTCCGGTAATATATAGTTTACTAATTCCAAAACAATTAAAAGTTTTTCCTTTATATGTATGGACAGATAAGTTATTATGAATTTCATAAGCAAAAACATCTTTCTAACATAAAACCAACTAAAATTTTAAATTTAAATAAAAATAATTCACTTTCTAGACAAAACTATGTTATAGGCAACATATTAAAATAAAACCAATTTATATATAATACTTTCTTCTAGAAAAGTTGTATTCTAAAATAACACAAGGCATTGCATAATCCTACATATTACTCTAATATTTGGAATATTAACTAGGGTATTACGCAAACTATAACTCCAAAAATAAATTCTAAAAATCATATTCCATTTATTTGTTGTTTGGAATTTTAATCGATTAAAAATCTCATTATTTTCCTGTACAAGTGAAATTATGGATGAAATCATTCTGTAGCAATAAAATCTTTCTGGTATGATGTAGATGCTTTAAATTTAATTTCTAAGTTTTCATGGACCTAAGTACGTCATTTGATTAAAAAAATAATGATCTTTGGATGTGACTTTTTTTTATCAGACCAATAGTTCCAAAATCTACAAAAATAGTGGTGTAGATACAGGTTTGGTAAACCACATGGTTATGGCGTCAAACATAAAAGATTCTGCTAACAAATAAATTATGAGAGCAAGAATACATTCAACATTTATTGTTTTCTGGATTAATATCAAAAACAGAGAAGTATGGGCTTAAACAAGCCCCAAGACAGTAAAATGCAAAGTTGTCTGAAGCTTTAAGAGGAATGCAGTTTCATCAAAGTCAATTGGATCATTCTTTGTTTACTAAAAAGACCAAAAGAGGCATGGTGTTGATCTTAGTATATATAGATGACATGCTCATTACAGGTGATAGTCTAGAATTGATAGAAGAACTAAAGGCAAGCTGCAACAAGCCTTCAAGATGGAAGACTTAGGAGAGCTTAAATACTTTCTGGGCATAGAATTTGCTAGGTCAGAGACAGGCATACTAATGCACCAAAAAAAGTATGCACTTGACTCATTTCTCAAGTTGGACTTGGTGCTGCCAAACCTGCAAGTACTCTTATTGATCCTAATGTTAAACTCACCACCTGAGAATATGACAAACACTTGAAGAAAAAAGGTCTAACTGATAAGCTTCTGTCTGATAGATTGATAGAAAAACTCTTGTATCTAACTGTTACAAGACCTGGCATTGCCTATAGTGTGTAAACACTTTCTCAGTTTATATATCAACCCAAGACATCTCCAGAAGATCTGTTACTGGATTTATTGTAAAACTAGGTGATTAAGTGTCTTAGAAATTCAAGAAACAGACTACAGTGTCTAAGAATTTTGCTGAAGTAGAATATAGGAGTATGGCCTCTTTTCTGCTGAGCTTACCTGATTGTTCTACCTCATACTGAGATTGGAATTAAGTGTGAACTACCAATCAAAGTTCATTCTAATAGCAAAGCAGCCCTACAGATTGCTGCAAATCCTTTCAACAAAACACATTGAAATTGACTGTCATTTCATAAGAGAAAAGATTGTGCAAGGTCTGATTGCTACTCGGTATATATCCACTAAGGATCAGCCTACAAATGTTCTTACAAAAGGGTTAACTCGTAGGTAGCATGCTTACTTATGTTCCAAGCTATGAGTGCTCAATATATTTGCACCCTCTAGCTAGAGGAGGAGTTTTGAATAAGCTGACACTTAACCAGATTAATCAAGGACAGTTTAATAATTAGCCACATAATCTGAAAGTTAGTTACATGATCATTAATTAGAAATTAGATGCTTTGATTTAGTTGTATAAATATGCCCTTTTAGGCTCATTTACATCAATGTATTCAATATTTTCATCCAGATTACTCTCTCTATGGCTTTCTTCTTCTACTCATCTTCTCCAAATTAGGGCTTGTGTTCTTAGCTCATCTTAGCTCAAATCACAACAGGA